>CM028617.1:7316761-7916761 GCA_016735795.1 Caenorhabditis tropicalis | reverse complement strand
AGAGAAGAAAGATGAAGAAGAAGAAGAAGAAACAACTGAAGAAGGAACAACAGTCGCCGATGAAGAAGATTCAGAAGATTCGAATGAAGAAGATTCTGATGAAACGACTACAGTTGAACTCGTTGAAGGAGAAACTGATCCATCTCAACAAAACTTCCTCGAAAGATTCTATAATAGTTCCGATTATATCCGAGTTCGCAACGTTTTCGTCGTCTGCCTCATTGTTTTCATTTTGTTCTGCGGTGTTGCTCTCTGCTGTCTTTATGGAAATAAGTGTTGCAAGGTGAGTAAAGAAAAAGTGATCACAAGAACACAAGAGTATTCTTCAGAGTAAGGAATCAAAAACTTCAAATGGATACCGTTATACATCGGCTAATCCACCACCAACCGAGCTGGTGAGTCGTGAGAAAGAGCATCTTCGGCAATAGGCAGCCTCATCCACACTTCATTCGTTCCGTCCACAACTAGCCAACGCTCTCTCTCTCTCTCTATTCTCTTCATTTTCTCTCTCTCTCTTAATGCTCTAATACGGTTATTTTGTCTTGTTTCCCTGCATCTAACCATCACAGAAAAGTGCCAATCCAATTGACATGACTCCCCAATCCTTCCCATTTCTTCTTCTTTTTCTTCATTTTCATATTCGAAAAACCACTTCCAGATTTTCCCTTCCAATCTTCCCTCTTTTCCCCCATTCTTCTTCTTTTTTTCGGTGACCGTGTGTGTGTCTGTTCTTTTTCTGTATAAATATCTCATTTATTTCTTTTTCATACAACATTTTTGATGATGAATAAATAAAATAAATCATTCATTTTGGCAGTACAAATTGAGCACGTGTCACCGGAAAAAACCACAAAAAACAACTGACTAAACACATTATTAATGAAGTTGACGAACACTTTTTCAGAAGACAGTTTCTCGGGTTCCGTCTGGAGCTGCTCCAGAAGATGAGCAACGTCTTCTGGCTGAAGGTGAAGCAATGGAAAACTTCAAAACAGTTGTTAAGAGTGGAACACCAATTCATCCGAGTAAAGTGGAACTTGGGATTACTGTAGGAATGGGAAAATATGGTCCAATCTACAGAGCAATGTTCAATTCTTATAACGGATCAGTTCACGATGTGAACGTTTATTTATTGAAAAGTGAGGAGAAAAGAGAAAAATGATACGTGCAAAAACATGATTTAATTCAGATATTTCACGACTTTCTGATGAGGAATTGGTCAAATTGACATCTCTTTTAAAATCAAATATTTCTGCTGGAGCACATCAGAATGTCGTTTCTCTTTGTGGAATTTCTCCAGCTGGATCAGGTGAATTAGGAAAATGAGACAGAAACAATTGTTGTCTATTATAGATGATTTAATGAAATTCTTTGTAAACAGAGTTAAAAATAATTATTTTCAGATGTTATGTTAATGTGGGAACCCCTCCATCAATCAGTTCTTCGTGGTGTTCTTCGTGAAAGTCGTTGTGCAAGATTCGGAACTGAACCATTCAATATGGCAAGTTTCCTTTCATCAGAAAGACTTGCTGCAATTGCAATTGGATGTTGTAATGGAGTAGAACACTTATTGAAGAAAAACGTTTTCCCACCTCATTTATCAACATCAAATGTCCTACTTGCTGAAAGAGGAATTGTTAAAATCGGAGGATTCGGACTTGCAGAACATCATGCTCTCGATATGACAACTGAAAGTGTATGTTTTGATTGACAGAATATTTCATTGATTGATCTGATTCAGGCACCAACAAAACTTCGATGGATGCCTCCAGAGTATTTCAAACGAGATCAAAGAATGATTTATAACGAACAAACGATGATTTGGCCTCTTGGAGTGACACTTTGGGAAATATTCTCTTTGGGAGGAACTCCATTTGCATCTCTCCGTCAAACACAAACATTTATCGATTCAATGCGTGATGGATCTGCTCAATTAGATCCAATTTCTTATTGTGGAGAGGCTGTGACACAATTACTTGCCACGTGTACTTCTCATATTCCAGAGGCCAGAGGAGATATCCGAACGATTGTTAAACGACTTGAATGTGTTTCGGCAGACGCAAAAGTGAGTTTCAGAATGAATCCAATATATATTTGAATAATTACAGACTCAAATAAATCTTTGTTATCGTGAAGACTTCCCATACTTGCCAATCGTGACTCCATTGGAACAACAAAAAGAAGAATAATCATTGTTTTCCCTGTTGAATTGTTTCAAAAACTCGCTGCTTTTAAAAATCATCTTCATTTCCTTTTTCTGTTTTTATATCTTACCCATTGTTGATTTTCCCGAGAATAATAAATAGCATGTTTTGTTGCGTAAGGTATTCCATTTCGATTCGATTCCTGTCTCTTTTTGTGCCACGTAAAAGAAGCTTTCCTCTGTCGTCCATCGATGAATTGCCGGTTCTTCTTCATTCATTTAGGCATGCCAAGATGCGAGAAGCAAGATAAAACCGAAAACTTGCAAGACACTTTTTTTGCACCTCGATGCATATTGCGCAAGACATCTATAAATCGGTTTTTCGTGGCAAATGTCTAGTGATGGAATGTTACAATGTGAGTATCGGAATCTTCTAGAAGTTAGATCAATTCAAAAAGATTCTCCGTTTTGTTGATTCTCATTTCCGAGTTTTCTCATTCTTGATCAAACTATACTCTTTTCTGATGGTAATTGATCAATCCTGATGTTTTTGAACAATTTATAATTTTTTATGTTTTGTAATGAACTTCTTATCTAAAACTTTGCCACTTTTCTTATATTGGTTGGTCTATGGACACAACTGTTTATAGTTTGTTTTAATTCTCATAAATGAAAACATAGAGTGCTCTCGGAATACAGTATGATGAGCAATTTCCTCAAAGATGTATGTTCAAAGTTATCAAAAAAGAATGAGTTAGTTTATTCTCCTCATTCCTTCAGTGACTATCGTTAAACTCCAAGAGTCTTAGAAGAGCATATTCTCGTATCGGAGAAGCATCAGAATAGTCAGCTTGAGAATTTTTTTCTGATATGCAAACTTCTTTCTTTACTGCTAACAAAACACCATTTATTAGACAGAAGAAATGAGTTGCCTCAATTCTTGTAGACCTACAGTATACCTTTTCCAATTCTGAGCTTTGCGTTTCTTCCATTTCAGCAGCTTCTCCATCTGATTTTTCGATTGGCTGGCTCATCCGAAAATCAATTTTCTGCCCAATTTCCTTCATTCAGATACCATCATTCGGAATCTCAAAAACCGCGACGAATGAGAAAAACGTTGTCCAAATATTGCGTCGTATTCCCATCGTCATCTTCTTTTTCATTTCTCCGCGTTGCTTCCGCGCCTTCTTCTGCTATCTGACAAACCGATCGGATTGTCAAGGAGGAGTCTAAGAAGGAGAGAGAGAGAGAGAGAGAGAGAGAGAGAGAGAGAGAGAGAGAGAGAGAGAGACTCACACTGTCATCCTCCCCTTTCTGATCCTCTCTCTATCTTTTGAAGCTTTTCGATCATGTCAATATTACACTCATTCCCATTTTTACCTCTTCGTTCCTATTATTCAAATAATTCAAATGTTTCTATTTTCAGACTTTTCTCTTCATCTAAATCATCTTTTTTCGTTGACAATTGTCTTCGAGTCATGAGTTTATGATACACAAAAAACGATGATATGTGTTCATACTCAAAAGAAATGGAGAGAGCGTTTAAAGGTAATCTAACACTTTCTCCTTCTTCTTCTTCTCCTTTTCCGAAAGTTTTCGAGTAAATTGAAAAGAGGCCGATCCAAATCGAAAGAGATTCAATCGAAATTCAAACCGTCAAATATTACAAATTCAATATATTTCTACATTTGACATTTCCATATTCGCCTGATTCCCTAAAATGAAAATCGAAAAATCATTAGTTTTTGGATCAAAGAAAAAAGAAATTATAATAAAAGAAGAAGAAAAAGGAGAAGAAGCAGAAGAAAACTCGAAATTCAATCTATCAACCACTCCCTTTTTCCAGAAAAATATCCGGAATTTTCGATCGGTTCGATTTTGTTCAGATGAATACCGTTTCAGTTTCATTATTATTTTCGCTATTCTGTTTTTCGGTGCTTATTTTCTTTATCAAGTACAATACAAAACAGGAATCGATTTGATTCCATTGTTCCCGATCGATGACAGTGGATTCGAGTAAGTTGATTTCGTAGATCTGTCAAATTGGTTTGAATTCAAAACTCATCTCTAGTTTTCTCCCAAACAAATTCATATTTATCTTGTTTTCCTGTGAAAAATCTTCATCTTTTGATCTGTTTATTTAGACATTTTTGTGTGCTTTGATCTTTTGAACAACTGAAAAATCTGCCTTTTATGGAAATGCAGTCGAGAGAAGCACTTTTTTGAAACGATATATCCAGTTATTCATCATTTCACAAATGATAACTTGATAATACTCATTCAATTGAATACACATCTTGAATTCTTTTCTATGAAATCAAACCAGAGAAAAAAATTAAATTGAAAATTTCCAGTTTGAAACCTAGAATATTACAGTAAATACAACGAACATCTTCTGGCAAATGTAAGAATTTCGGAAAGTGCAAAGAATCAACCAAAAAGCGGATCTCTCTTATGCTGGGCAATGACAACATCTGTATACCATAAGACGAGGGTAATTTATCGAAAAATATCTTCCATCCCTTCGTCTCCATCTTTTTTCAGGTACCTGCCATAACGGAAACATGGCTTCGTCGATGCGATGCTGGTCACCTGTTCACTAATTCAGACAGGTTTCTCAATGCATCCACACCATACCATACAGTTTTCGATGGTTTACCCGAGAGTTATTACAAGTTGTTCTGGAAAACTCGTCTTGCTATTCTTTATATTTATAAATATGTTTCGAAAGATTTCGATTGGTAAGTATACGGGGGTCAAAGACTTTGAAAAATAATAAAAGATTCGAATCTCAGGTACTTCAAAGGAGACGATGACACTTATTTAATTGTCGAAAATCTACAGAGATATCTGGCGACTTTGGATCCGAATAAGCCTTATTTCATCGGATATCGGTTGAGTCGACGGACGGTATGTACTTTTTATAGTTCTTCTTCCTCTCTTTTTCTTTGATTCCGATAATCTGAGCCCTCAATCTTGATGACCGACCTCAATGAAAAATGACGGAAGTCTCTGTTTTTTATGTTTTTAATTATTTTAATTTGCAGGAAACGGGATATAATGCAGGTGGAAGTGGATACGTGATGAGTCGTGAAGCAATGCGGATATTTTCGGAAAAGCTATTCAATGACAAAGAGAAATGCCCTTACCATGAATGGGAAGACTATGCAATTGCCCAGTAAGATCAGATAATTGAGAATTGAAATTGTTTCGATATTGTAGATGCCTTGCTTCGGTTGGAATTGTTCCATTGGACAGTCGAGATGAGAAAGGACGTCAGAGATTCCTTCCGTGGAGACCTGAACAACATTTTTATGCTGATCTCACTCGATCATTTCAGATGGATCCCATTCAAATATGGGTGAGTTTGAAAAGAATCTGAATGACGAAAAAACAATTTAATATTACAGGGTCCTGCAATTTACCATGAAAACTTGATAAGTATGCATCATTTGTATCCAGATGAAATACGTTTAATCGATGGATTACTGTATTCGATTGCTCGTGGAATCTGGAGACAAGATGATCTGGAAGATGTGAAAAATGAAACAACTACGGTTGCCACATCAATGGACGATACTCTTCCACCACCAACTATTTGAATTCCTTTCCCTTATCCTTCATTCTCTCATTTTCTCTTCGTTCTCATACTTCTAGTCATTTTCTTCCCTATTCTGTCTTTAATCGAACTATTTAAAATAAATTTTAGTTTTTCATTCAATCTTTCATTTTTTCTTATTGAAATCACAAATTACCATTCGAAGAGCTTTCCAGAAAAAAACATTTTTGACCACGCGAAATTCTAGATTTCTCATGAAATGATCCTATCTTTACGTCATTTAACCATATTCCACTTCTTTCAATTTCTTTTAATTTTATCAGTTCTATTCAATAATTCATCAGAACGATTCACCGCTCTTATAGGACTAAATAGCAGAATGTCAATTGTAGACTATCTCATTCTCATTCAGGTGATTGTTCTCGGATATGATTGAATATTGACTTTTTTAGAACGTAATTCTGTTTGTAAGCGTCTTTAGTTCAACGTGGATTTCATGTAAAGGAAAGAAGAAAACGGGTCCTGGTGGAGGTCAAACACCTAAAAAATCAAAAGAATCATTGATGGTTAAATCTGAAATTGTAAGTTCTTCTGAGATCATTTCACCGTTTCTATTAAAAGTTGTTTAAATTTTCATTCAGAAACCAGCAATAACTGATCCAACACCAAGTATGCTGGGAAAAGTGAAAGAAGAACCGAAAAACGGAGGATCGAAAGACGATGAAAAGAAGACGAGTCAAGAGAATAAAGAAGGAGGAGGAGGAGAAGGAGAAGGAGCAAAGAAGGAAGAAGGAGAAAAAAAAGATGAAGCAGCTACGAAATCAAAAGATTCTTCAATCAAACCATTCCCGAAATTTGAGGCATTCATGAAAATATCACTTTTTCTGTTCAAATATTAGTTTTTAGATGCCAACAGAGAGCAAAAAGAAAAAGAAGATAGCTGAGAATGAAGTTGACAAAAAAGAGAAAATGAGTGCAGGTTTCTATCAAGAGAAATCGGATGAAGACGATACACTCGAGAAAGTGGATAGTCTTCGAGTTGAAAAATCTGACAAAACGAAAAGATCTCAAAAGAAAAAGAAATGATCAAATCTATTAGACGTATTCATAATGAGATTTTATAAATACATTTCCAGTTAGAACATGTTTTGTAAGAAGTCAGTAAACACGACATTTCTAAAATGCTTCAATAAGTTATAAAGAGATACAAAGACGATCTGAACTACTGCCCAAGGGAAATCGTTTGTTTCGATGATGTCTGCCTGAGTGTTTTCGAATCTGAAGCTGTTCTTATCTAATAGATTTCGATGGGACCAAGACAGATTTCTCAAAATTTAAAATTTGAGAACTCACGGCTGTTCTGTACTCAAAACTTCGATTTGGCAGGTAATTCTGAAGTTTCACGTATCTAGAAAATACTCACAGAACGTGAACGAATTTCCGCATTTGAGGAAGCTATTCATTTCAGATTACCGCAAAGACGGATAAGGTTTCTGTAGGAGTATGCTATTTTATCTTTCATTTATTCTATTTTTCCAATATTTGGTAAAAAAAATTCCCATAAAATCAATCATCTACTCCTTTTTTCAGTCGTCTTTATCAAAAGGAAACTATCTGAGATGGGTTCCGCCGTCTGCAGTTGAATGGAAAAACACTGATATTCCACAAAATGTCAAAGTTTATTGGGAAAATCGATGGGCAAAGGCATCGTTTTTGAAAGGATGCAATGAAGAAAACAGTCTGAAAGTATCGCAGTTTTTCATGATTTTCTGAAAAAAATTGAACTATTTTCAGGTGATTCCAGTCTACTTTTGGCCTGGAGAACGTGTCGATTTGCCGTGTAAAATGTGTGAAATGGCTTTTTTGACGAATGGAAGAATCAAACGATGGGGATACTCTGAGAGAATCGATGAATTTCTTCTGAATCCAACTCAATTTGTCCGAGTTCATGAAATATGGGAAGACGTTCAAAACACTCCGAATTTCACTAAAAACATTCATGAAATTATAAATCCAGACGATGTCATTTGGTATCCACATACTTTTGTTCCAGAAGGTTCAAAACAATCTTCACTTCTTTCAAGTGTTCTCAAAAATGATAAAAATTACACAATGAAGGCTAAAAAACCACCAAGATACTGGCAAAATGAAGGAAAACTAAGCATTTTAGCGGTCAGTGAGCCTTCTGAATTCGTCAATCCTAAACTGAAATTTAAGGCAGATGTTCGTTCACAAGGAGTTTATTTCTGTTATGATGAGATTTCTCGAAAACAAACTTCGATTTTTTTCGTTTTGATGGCGATGATTCCACCTGTTCGATTCACGACAAACGATCCTCTTGATTACAGTAATCAATTGATTTTTAGTCTCTGAATTCTGATATATTTCAGATGATCACTGTGGAAGTATGAGAGGAGAAGATTCTAAGAAAATATTTCCATCGCATAATTGGAGATTTCATTTTCTTCCAATGGGAGATTTCAATCCACCACCTACGTGTCAATTGGATGAAAATGATTTCGAAGGTTGTAAACAGAAGTATTCTTATTTGAATTCTGCCGATTGGCCAAAGCATTTTACAGATGATTGTTCGATTGATAAGTGCAGGTTTTTATCTTTAATTTATATTGAATACATCCAGATGAATTCAGAGCTCGTTTGTATTCTCCTGAGAACAATATTGATATGTATATAGAATTGAGATGGGATGACTGGACATCTTGTGAAGGAGATCAGCCAACAAAAAGAAGAGAATCACATTGTTATGTAGTCAGAGGAGAAGGTTCAATCAACATTGAATCGATGAATTCAGAACACAAAAAGTTATATTCGTGGATAAAAAACTTGGAAACCGTCTTTGATCGAAAACCGTTTGATACTGATGGAATACGATTGCATAGGTGAAAGAGATACCTTTTTTGAATTAAACTCTCAACAATCTGTTTTTAGTTCTCTACTGACTTCAGCGATTTTCGAGAAAACAAAGATCAGTGGATGTTACAATAAAAATGATGAAGAAAGTAAAAACTATGAGAAATACGATCAAGTTTGGAGAAAAGTATTCTTGCCGACACTCGGAATTCCAGACTCTGGACCAGTTATTCAATTGGAAAATCCATTTGAATCTTGTATTCGATACACTAGAAGATCATTGAAAACGAATGAAGAAGCGAAAAGTGAACATATGATTGGAACATTTTCAACACAAGTTGATTATTGTTAATTTCGATAAATCTATCACATGTCGATTTTTTCCCCGTGAAACTCGTTTACAGATAATTAGAAATCTGCCCTCATTCCCTTTTCACTTTGCCCTTTTTGCCTGATCTGTTCTCCATTCTTTGAATTTTTCTTTTTTCAAAGATCAATTCATTGTCCATTCGCAATCGAACAATGGCTAGTTTCCCTCACTTTGGAACTGATGCAATTCATGTTGGACAGGATCCAGAACAATGGGATATGAATCAGGTTGGGATATTAATTTCAATCCGTGTGATATGAACGAATGAATGAATCCAGGTTGTTCCACCAATCAGTATGTCAACTACATACAAACAAGATATTCCTGGGAAACCAAAAGGACATGACTACTCTCGTGGTGGTAATCCAACACGTGATGTTCTTCAAAAGAATTTGGCTGCTCTTGAAAATGCAGCACACTGTCATTTGTTTTCTTCTGGACTTGCAGCCACTTCGGCAGTCATTAACTTCTTGAAAACTGGAGATCATATCATTTGTTCTGATGATGTTTATGGAGGAACTCAGAGATATATTCGTAAATTTGCTGTTCCTCATCACGGATTACAATCTGATTCAATCGATTTGACTGATATTGAAAATCTCAAAAAAGCGATAAAACCGAACACGAAAATGATTTGGTTCGAATCTCCGTCGAATCCACTTCTGAAAGTTGTTGATATCGAAGCGATCGTCTGTGTCGCCCGTAATGTTAATCAAGATATTACTGTAGTTGTTGATAATACATTCATGACTCCATACTTCCAACGTCCAATTTCTCTTGGAGCAGATATTGTCATTCATTCGATTACAAAGTATATAAATGGACATTCGGATGTTGTCATGGGAGCTGCTATCACAGATAACGATGAGATCCAGAAACATCTTTTATTCATGCAATTAGGTTTGTTTCTTCCGATTCATTCGATGAATCTATTTTTTCTTTCAGCTGTCGGTTCCGTTCCTTCTCCATTCGACTGTTTTCTTGTTAATCGTGGACTTAAAACACTTCATATTCGAATGAAAACACACTATGAGAATGGACTTTCCATCGCAAAATATTTAGAATCGAATGAACGAATCGAATCAGTTTTGTATCCGGCATTGCCGTCTCATCCACAACACGAAGTACATAAAAAACAAACAAAAGGAATGTCAGGAATGATTTCATTTTATTTGAAAGGAGATCTTCAGGAAAGTCATTTATTCCTTTCTTCTCTCAAAGTTTTCACTTTGGCTGAATCTCTTGGAGGATATGAATCACTTGCTGAACTTCCATCCATTATGACTCATGCTTCTGTTCCATCGGAAATTCGTTCTTCTCTCGGAATTACTGACAATCTCATTCGTATCTCTGTTGGAATCGAAGATATCGATGATTTGATTGCTGATTTGGATCAAGCTCTCAAGATTGCAATCCCAGACATTTGAAAAGTTCAAAATAGTACTCTCATGTGTCTCACTTGAAGTAATAAAACCGTTCTAATAATGTAATACTAAATAAAAAATTACTTGTAAAGGAAACTAAAATCTTATGAAGTTCACGTAGAAGACGCAAATGTAAAGGGGCTAAATTTTGAGATCAGAAATAAATCAATTATTTTTTTCTCTGTAAACGATATATATGTATATATGCTCCCACTATATTGATGTTTAAAATGTCTAACCGTTGAAAAGAATACGTTCATATGAATTGAAAAACAGCTCAATAGAAGAGCAGAAGAAAATGTATATTAAATTTGTCCGACTGGGTGAATAGGTAAGACCGATGGTGAAACAAACGGGGACAGGAGGCACACGAGTGGGGGAGGAGGGCTTACGGCAGATGAAATTGAACCTAAAACTTCATTCTACCCTATCCTAATGAAGTCATAAAGCCTGTGAGAATTGGAGAGAAAATTTGAAACAGAGTACAAGGACAACAGTGGAAAAACAAAATCGAGAAAAAATGTTTATAAATTTTAAGCCTTGAATCCTTCCAGTTTCGATTTTGGAACTCCGAACACTTTACTCATCATTTCCTTCTGTTCTTGCATGTGTGTGTATTTGTTTCCGGTAGCTGGAGAAGAAGATGGAAGTCTTCCAGCGTATTTTGTGGCACGACCATCGATAGAGAGAAGAGAGTTGATTCTAGGTTGAACAAATGACCATGCTCCCATATTTTTATGTTCCTGTAAATTCAAATTATGTGATCCTACTGCTGAATCGTTTTCACTATACCTCTTGAGCCCAGATAATTTCCGCTCCTTGATATTTTCTGCATTCTTGTTGTACCAGGTCATATGGGAATGGAGAAAGCTGTTCAACTCTGACTAATGCGACATCGTTCTCTTTTCCGACGTGTTTACGAGCAGCGACCATATCGTAGTAAACTTTTCCCGTGCAGAAGACAAGTCGTTGAACACCTGGTGGGTTTTGAGATGGAGCTCCAGTCTCTGGGATAATTCTTTGGAAGTTGGAGCCAGATTGGAAATCTTCTACAGGTGATCGAGCCATTGGATGACGGAGAAGTGATTTTGGCGAGAAAACTACGGCTGGTTTACGGAAAGGCATTGTTACTTGTCGGCGGAGAAGATGGTAGATGTTGGCTGGTGTCGTACAGTTGGCAACAATCCAGTTTGTGTCATGAAGTTGTTGAGCTTCGAATGTGCCTCCGAATGCGATTTTCTGGAAGAAAACTCAGAATTTTAGTTCTGAAGTTTAAATATCTTACATCAAGGTCAATTTCATCATCTTCATTGCACATCTGTAAGAATCTTTCTGGTCTGGCTGATGAATGTTCTGGTCCCATTCCTTCATATCCGTGTGGCAAGAGCATAACTAATCCAGATTGCCGAATCCATTTCGATTGTCCAGAGGATACGAACTGATCGATAATGCATTGAGCCGTGTTCGAGAAATCTCCAAATTGGGCCTCCCAGATGACAAGTGAGTTTGGATCGACCATTGAGTATCCTAGCTCGAAACCGAGAACGGCGTATTCCGATAGCGAAGAGTTGCAAACGGTATATTCTCCTTGTCCTTCAGCAAGATCATTTAGAGGGTTGTACACCTGTGAAACGATTTAAACTAATGATCATCCAAAAGGCTCGAATACCTTTTGATCAACTTTTTGATCGTGAAGTACGTGGTGACGATGGGAGAAAGTTCCTCTTTCGACGTCTTGTCCACTCAATCTGACGTGAATGCCTTCTTTGAGAAGTGATCCGAAAGCGAGTGCTTCTCCACATGCCCAATCCAACTGAAATGTACAATTTAGTTGTAGAAAAATGTTATTCTGATCAAACCGAGTTATCCTTCAACATCTGCTGTCTTCCTTTCAATGTTCTTTCCAAACCACGATGAAGACTGAACCCTTCTGGATATGACCCGAATTTTCCGATGATGTGTTCGATATTCTCTTGTTCGATTCCAGTAGATGGCAACTTGAGTGGGTCACGTTTCTTGAAGAAGTCGTCCCATGGAGAATCGAGCCAATCTCTATTTCTCACGTATGTCACTTTCTGTGCATTCTCGTAAGCGTCTTCGAGAATAGCTCCGTACTTGGTGAGTTCTTCTTTCACATACTGCTCATTAGCAACTCCTTCGTTCAAAATTTTTTCTTGATATTTTTCCAAAGCAGTTTTGGTTTGCTTGATGCGTTGATACATCAATGGTTGAGTGAACATTGGCTCGTCCAATTCATTGTGACCATGACGTCTGTAGCATACAAGATCTACGATTACATCTTTTTTGAAAGTCTTCCTCCAATCGGCAGCGACGTTGCAAACGTGCATCACAGCTTCTGGATCGTCAACATTGACATGGAAAATTGGGCAACCGACGACACGTCCGACATCAGTACAATATGGGGAAGATCGAGAAGATCTTGGATCAGTGGTGAATCCAATTTGGTTGTTGACAACGATGTGAATTGCTCCATGCGTGGTGTAACTTGGGAGATCGTCCAGATTGAATGTCTCAAGAACCACACCTTGACCAGCGAAAGCTGCATCACCGTGAAGAAGAATAGCCATCGTACGATCACACTTATCATCTCCAGCGTAGAAAGCTTCAGCACGAACCTTGCCCATAACTACTGGATCGACCGCTTCTAAATGGGATGGATTAGCGACAACAGCAATTTTGACATTTTTCTGGGATTGTCTGTTCAGACGTTCAATACATACACCCAAGTGATACTTTACATCTCCGGATCCTTCATCAGCTGGTTCAAGAGTGGAGAACTGTGAGAGAATGGTAGCAAGTGGTTGTCTGCAGACATTGGCAAGAACGTTGAGTCGTCCACGATGTGGCATTCCAATAACAAATGAATCGACTCCTAGAGTTGATGAAGAGTCGATAACCTGTTTGATGGCTGGGATGAGGACTTCGCATCCTTCGAGACCAAAACGTTTCTCACTTGGCCACTTCTTGGCAAGGAATTCTTCGAATTTGGTAGAACGAATGAGGCGCTTGAATAAAACCTTCTTTTGGTCGTGGGACAATTCAGTGACTCTTGGAGCTTCGAAACGACGACGAATCCAATCTTGCTGCTCCAAATTATTCAGGTGCATGTACTCCACTCCTGTACTACTACAGTAAATTTCCTGCAAACTTATTTCGTTCAGGGAATGAGAAAATATATCTAACCTTCAATCTTTGTAAAATTTCTCTCAGTGTCAAGCTCTTTTTTTCACTGATGAATGTGGTTGGTGGGAGAAGAAACTCGCGATCCAAATCACGTTCACCAAGTCCATAGAATGAAAGTTCGAGTTCGGGCGGAATAGTATCATCCAAATCAGCACTGTTTATTCCGAGTGGGTCGAGATCGGCAATATTGTGTCCACGAGTTTGATAACTGCGAATCAAAAGTTGAATTTTCAAGTGGTCCGAGATAGATTGGACGGACGCATTTGTGTCGAGACGAGTGGCCGGGGCGGCTCTGTAATTTGAGAATATTAACTGAAAAGGAATTCTAATTATTATTATGACTTAAATGTTGCTTCCGCGAAAACGAAAAAACGATCTCTGTTTTCAAAGAAAATTCCTGTTTTTTCAGAAAAGAAAAAATTATTTTAAAAAAAATTAAATTACTTTCCTTGTTTTTTCAAAATCAAACTTTTCTAAAAAAAAACCACATGGTTCTCGTCAATTTTTCCGCTTGTGTCAGGGACTAAACGAAAAATCTTACGTGGTAACCTGGGCAGATGGAACTCCTAGTGCTCCTCCATACGCTGTGGTTGGTGGTGCTTGGAAAGCTTGTCCTGGTCCTGCACCTGCCTCAACGTTGCGGAAGTAGGCATCCCATGAAGTGTGAACCGATGAAGGATCCTGGAGCCAAGCTTCGTACATTTGTTCGATATACACAGACGAAGATCCATTCAGGAATGGTTCATGCTTGACAGAAGCGGCGACGGATTGTTTGCGTTGCTGAAGTTATAAGTTGTGATCATAAATCGAGTCTTGAATAGACTTACTTGAACAAGTGGTGAAGCTGCGATATGGCTCTTTCCTGATGAAGCACTTCTGATGGCATTGATGCGACTAGGAGACGCGAGACGACATATCAAACTCGCCCGGTGCATGATGGGCCAAGTTTCCCGGGTTACTGAAAAATACTCTTTCATGCAACAGCATCCATCAGTGATGCTGATGAATCATGGAATAAATGAAAAAAACAACCGTTAAAAAAGGGTTTGAAGGATTTCTTTTTGTGCTACCGCACAAAGACCACTAATCAAAAGTCGTTCTTATCAATATTTTAATGGAAACTTTCACTATGATGATATAAAAGTGGGATGATCTGGAAACGAGAAGAGAAAAATTGGTATACCTTCGGATGATTGATGCACCTCCGAAATGAATTGTTTGGGGGAAAAATCTCACGTAAATATCATCAGATTTTTTCTTTTACTAGAAACTTTTTTTTTGTATTTTTTAAAGATAAAACCAAATATTTTTAGTGAACTGTTTTCTCGAATTTTGATATATTTAAGAACCTGTTTCTTGTTTTGTTTTCAATAGGAAGTGAAATGACGACATTTTGAAAACTAGATTCTAAAGTTAGAAGACGAGGATGCGAGAGAAAAGGAACAGAGCTGAGGAAAGGACCGAGAAGCAGACAGAAAAAAATGGCGAGCAGTTGAAACATATTGTGAATTCGGGGCGCACTCTGGATTTGAGCGTAACGGACGGATTAAAAACAAAAAACCGCCCGTATAGGTGGAATTGAAAGAATCAAAACAATGAAAACGAGTGATGAAAATTATAAATTGATGATGAACAGCTGAATTCAGTTAAGGTTTTCCCCAATCATGCCTACTGTCGCGTCTCTCGGCGTCTCTCAATGTTTCACAACATTCACGGGCGGCTCGCTTTCGAGAGGCGACCGCGGCGCCCAACAAACCAAAACGAGAGAAAAAACCCAGAGAATATGACGTATTTCGGAGGAGGAAGACTGAATTACTGCGGCTAAATACTGATGAACATTTACTGTGCGAATACACAAACTATCTTTGCAACGTACTGTGAAGCAACAAAGAACGTGCAATCTTGGGAAGTTACATTTCGACCTATAGTTTTGAATGTTTTCTCACTAATAATAAGATGAAGCCGAGATGAAAAGGAAAACCTAATTCCTGGTTATGGTATCAATGTCGAAAGTATTAATTTTTCTTTTCGAGCCGAGGTTCGTTCTTCTGATGAAAACATTTAAAAACACATGAGACAGATAACAAAAAACCGTATTCTTAATAAATATACAGTCGATTCTTGCTAAATTAGTTGGTAAAATGATCTCCGTCAAGTGACAAACATCTGATCAAACTGGCGGAAGATAATCTCTTGTCGCTGGGGACAAAGCTGTGTAAAGTGAGACGCCCATGAGCTGAGCTTTCTCAACAAGAAAAAAACAAAGAAAAAAACGTAAGTAAATGGCTTCGCATTGAACGAATACCAATCAATCGAAATCGAGTGAATTTTTTGACCACATTTATATTGAAAAAGTTTCCTCGTATAACAGGAGAATAGAAAACTTTTGGAAAGGAAGGACAAAAGAGAATACACTCTCAGCAGAACCAACAAGGAAGGATAGAAAAATGATTGGAATATGATTAGAACCAAAAGCGACAACAAATAGTTAGATTAGAAAACAAACAATTATAATTCATCGATTCTCTTATTGACCTCGTGGACGTTGTTATGTGTTTGTTTCAAGTTGGCGATGAGAACTTTGAGGCGCTTCTAAAAACAGAAATGTTTCACAAATTGGTGATTATTTCAAACCTCAAGAAGGACCCATTGTTCTGATCCGAATCTTCTGTGTTGGTAAGAGCTGACGACAAGAGTACGAGCCATTTCATTGATCTTTCCAGAGATAGCATTGACTTGTATCGCATCGATGACGAACTCTTCGAGTGTTTCATCTGCGTGGATATCCAACTGCTTGGCTAGTTCGTCCAAACTGATTTCCTGAATCAAAAATTGATAAACTGTCTTCTAGGTGTTTCCCTACGTTTTTTTCTTCTGCCAAAGACATAAGAGTCAGAAGACGTATCTTCTTAAGAAGAATAGTTTCATCGACTTTCAAATGCTCGGTGACAAACTTCGGGTTTTTGGCAACAAAGTTTTGGTAGTCCTTGAGAGTTCCAGAAATGAACAGTTCGAGAGCAATGAACATGAGCGGGTCAGATGTTTTCAGTGCTTTTACAGCACTGAGCCTTTCCAAGTGGTCGAACGAGAATGACTTGGGATCAACAACAGCAGTTCTGACACATTCCATTGCGTCGTCACGAGCAGCAGCAGCATCTTTTTCGGTGTATGTTCCCAACAATGCAGTCATAACCTGGAAGCACTTTAATTCACTCGCATCTTTTTGTTAATTGCTGAAACGAACCTTAGCAGCTTGGTCGGCTCTTTGATCAACAAGAAGAGCACTATGAACAGCTCTCAGGATTTCGCGTTGACCCTCAACTGGAGTTCGCCATGTGTTGAATCTATCTTGAAGAGTTTCTAGGCTGCATTCGAGCTCTCCGATGAGTCTAGCTTCTGCGCACATATCGACAAGAGCCACGAATATTTTTTCCTGTACTGTGTGGAAATTCGAGTAACCCTTGTACAAGTTAGAAAGAACGCGGACAGCGATTCCGGCATGACTTCCCCATCCAGTTCCTTTGTAGTATTGTGGCGAAACGGTCTTGATGAAAGCATCGACGACTGGCTCACATTTTTCACCGGGAACAACAACGATAAGAGACGAGATCGAGTTAAGAACAAGATCGACATCCTGTGACCAAGATGGGAGAATGTTGAGAGTTGAGCATATTTCAATCATGTTTTGAGCTGTCTCGCTCGGACCTACAATTTACCATTTTACATCTTATTTTTCTAATTTTCAACAAACCAGTTGGGTCCAACTTGACTTTATCATTCTTGTTCAAGTATTGACGAAGTTCTTGAAGTTGTTTAACGTCGTCAATGTAGGCAAACACAGGAAGTTCACGAGTATCAGCCATCTAAAACGTATTAAAGAATTAGGACAAATGGTCAGTGTTAAACGGAGCAACTGGAGAAGTGCACATCAAACTTCAACTCAATCACCTTTATTCAGCGCATTCAACGGTGGCAATCTTCTCAATGTGTCCTTTTCTGATGGATTCCAACTGGCGTTGGCTTCTTCTCAAATGATGTTCAATAAGTAGAACTTCACTGGGTTGAAAACGTGTGGCCGCTGCGCGAAACTCTTGCCGAATATGCGTGCGGATACTGGGGTCAAGTCCACGAGAGGCGCGCAGAAAATCACGATAGGTAGAAAGTACGAGTTTTTGAAGTTTGGTATGCACTACTCCTCCGCTCATACAAAGAACTAGAAGACACAACAAGTTGGAATAGTGGAAAAACGTGGAATATTTAGCACATATAAAATATGAAAGCGATATAAACGCAATATATAGCCAGAATTTAAAAGTGAATGAATAGTATTTTTGAAAAACTTCATTTTTAACGGTCAACTATTTTTCTACTTAATTTGTTTAAATCCATCGAACAATGTTATAATCGCGCTTTCCCCAACAAATCAGAGTGAGATCAGGAAGGCCAGGTAGCAACACATTCGAAACCGATTCCGAGGGATCACGTTTCTTCTCTCCATTTACTGCAAACGCTCCATTTTTCATTAAAATCTCTCCTTTACCAGTTCCTGATCGAGTCGCATTTGCTAGCTGGCCCATTGAAGCGATCTGAAAAAGTTTCAATTAATTGTTTCGTACATATCAGTTGTAACCGTACATCTCCTCTTTTAATATCGATAGTTGTTCGAAACAGTTGTAGTACTTCATTTCTTGTTAGTCCAGTCAAGTCAGCTTTTTTCTGCCCGAACATTGCGTTGGTGCATTTCATTGCCGTTTCTAAACCCTCTCGTCCGTGCACAATTTGAGTTACTTCAGAAGCCAACGCTTTTTGCGCGATCCAATTGCCGAGATTGTTTTTATGATTTCTCAGGATTTCTTTTATATCGTCAATGTTTCGTAGGCTGAACAATAAAAAAAGTTCTTCTGCTTTATCGTCGTGAAGCTGAGCAAAGTATTGATAAAAATGGAACGGTGATGTCATTTGCGAATCAAGCCACAATGCACCACCCCCTTCCGATTTTCCCAGCTTGTTTCCTGCTGAATCAGTAAGAATAGGGAAGCATACACCGGCTGCGAATTGCCGATTCTGGTCATATGCTCGTTTCTTGATATAGTGTGCTCCGAAATCCAGATGACCTAACTGATCATACCCTCCTAATTGAAAGCGGCATCCAAACTTTTCGGACAGTGTATACCAGTCATAGGCTTGCATCGTCTGATAGCTAAACTCAGTATATGATATACCATCTTCTAGTCGGTTTTTAATGGTTTTCATTCGCAGCATTTTCCCTATTTGCATGCTTTTGCATTCTCGTAGGAAATCGCGAAGACTAACCTGTAAATAATGATAAGATTCATTAGTTACAGGGAATTCACCTTCCCAAGCCATTCGTTGTTGTTTACGATAGTCGCTGGATTATTATTCGATACATTGAAGAAAATCCGTGTTATCTGTTCGTGTATGTTTCGAGCATTCTGGGCAATGACCTCTGTAGCTAGCAGATCTCGTTCTGGAAAAAAATTCATTTTCAAAAACAAAACAGTTTTTGAAAACCTGTTTTTTTGCCGCTAGGATCTCCAATACTAGCTGTAAACTCTCCGATCAGCGCTATAGGGTGGAGTCCGAATTGTTGGCTTCTAATCAAATTGATAAGGATAAGAAGATTTCCAATGTGGAGACTTTTGGCAGTTGGATCGAAGCCAGCATACACATAGGGAGGTAATTGACTAATATAATGAATTTTCTTGAGTAAGAAACAACGAACCATTTTTCGATATTTTATATTAAAGATAAAATATCAAAAAATGGAATATGCTGCTCAGTGATTATTGAAAACGAAACTATATTGTTTACTTTTAGTTCTTCTTACTTCAATTGATCGTGATGTTTTGCTACTAAATCAGCTGGGTATGAGTGTTGCAGAGGTTTTCGTTTGTCAAGGTCTTTGATGTAGTCCACAAATGAAATCGCTCTGAAAAGGGATACTTTGAAATGTCTTTTTTGTGACTCTTACCGTGGTTTACATACCGTTTTTAGAGCGACATCATTGATCCGTTTGCTGAGTATCATATTTAATTTGAGAAGAAAATCGACGCGTTTTCCAATAACCAAGCAATTGCAGGCCTCGAGTTTTTAGGCACATCGCGTCGTTCGCACAATCCGAAAAATGTGTTCGGCCGCGTGAAACTCCAGCCACGGCCACCGAGTAAAAAGTCGGCCATTCTGCAAAGTCTCACGGCCGAGTGATCTGGTGAATGGCCGAGTGATCTGGTGAAGCTCACCAGATCACTCACTAGATCACTTAATAAATAATATAACTATTTATTGATTAATTAGGAGTCTTAATATTCAAACGAACTAATCGAACATTTTTTTGTTATTACATTTTTTTCCAAAAACATGATATACAAGAACGTTCGGACTTGCGTAGATTTTCAAATATCATGCAAGCGGGGGAAAAAAGAAAATAACTATTTATTGAAATTCATATGGTTGAGTATGATAATTGAGCATAACGATTCCAACTTTATGCGTACACGGGAAAATGAGAAAAGTTCCGGACATCAAAGAATTCCGACAGGATAACTACGAGCGACCCGGTGAATAAATAAAAAATACAGCACCAAAACAGAACTGTACTCATGAGAAATAATGGGTAACATCTCTATAAATTTTTAAGAACTAGAAAACCAGCTAGAGCTACTATAGCTGCACCAAATGTGATTTTAGAGAGTAAGTTGGAATCACTCAAGTAGAAGACTCGACGAAGATGAGGATATACGGCCATCATAGCAAGTTGCTCGAAAATTGGGGATGAAGACTGGCCGATCTGAAACTTGTATGTGAGTAATATGATTAATAAGACAATACAAAAACTCGCGAAACGCTATGCTCCAAATGAATCTCTTCAGAAAACAACAATTCAAAAACTCACATTACTAGACGAGAATTTTATTGGTTTTTGAAGTTCAAACTGTTTGCAAAACTCCTCGGGAGAGGTTTCCCATCGTTGCTCGACTTCTTCCCTTTCGACTTTCGTAGCAATCATGACACAAGGTGTCTTCGTTCTGAAACCGTTTTTTGTAAGGCCTGTGGTAATAAATGTTCACCTGTAGAAATATTTCTGATAAACTGTTGCACAGAATGCGAACGAATCTGGATTGGATACATCATAAAGAAATGCGACAACATCAGCTGAAGTTTCTCCAGAACCAAGAGCATCTTGGGGCGAAAGAACATCTACTTCACGAAGAAGCAGATATTTGCTTTCTTCTTTCACTTTCACCCGATTAATTACAAAAGGAGAATGACGACGGCCAATTTGAGCAACATCTATCATCCCTCGCCCTGCCAAAGACTGCATGAAGACTGTTTTTCCAGCATCTTTTGCTCCAACTACTAAACATTGAAAGACCTTCCGATCAGTTCCGTGATTCTCCAAATCCTTCTTTCGTTCTCGAGTTACTCTAATCGAGTCAAGAGTGTTTCCTGCCCGCCCTGAAAATTGAACGTTTTCATTTTTTTGTAAATTTCACAAACCGGGACCGCTTCTTCCAACAGGAAATCCAAGATAGGCCAATTGTTCGAATGTCTGTGTCAGGTTGATGAGTGTTGTCATGTTCCAGTAAGCCATATATCCATTATAAGTGAGCCATCCTCGCTGGTTCGTTTCCAGTGCCAGAATATTCTGAAAAAGAGATGTTAACTTCGTTTTGATGATTCATGATTGAACGAACATCTTTGGTGATAACCGGAGCCGGACACACCGAAAACAGATTTTGTAATTCACTAGGTGACAAACAACCGTCTTTGTCCTCGTCATATTTTTCGAACAGTGCTGAAACAAATTGCACTCCCTCCGGTGATAGTTCTGTTGAACATCCAACAGGAATCGTGACTCTTGGATAAAGATAGTCTTCGGCAAGCTTTAAGCTCGTCTCATAGCCAAACTTTCGCAACACTGCCCAAGTCGTTTCATGCCTTCCACGTTCGATGAACAGAAGATGAAGAAAAAGGAAACCGGCGAGCATAAGAGCATCAGAAGCAACTCCATCAGGACATCCATCTGCTACTGCTCGCTTAACATCTTCGAGAGCTGTTGATGTGAGGGGTATTCCAAAACAGAGTTTTTGGAAGTCATTAAGCTCAGTATCACTTAGATATCCGTCATTGTCTCGATCGCAAATCTAAAGATGCTTAGAAATACAAATCTTCATGAATTGGAGACTTCTGACCAACCTTGAATACTCTGATCAAAGCTTTTTTAGCTCTATCGGTCAGCTGTTTAGTGTCTGCATCGTATAAGGGTCTGGTTGGATATATGACTGCCTTCTGAGCGTAGTAGAAAATTTCGGAAACGTTCTTCATCGTACGAGCTGAACATTCAACACACGTCTCCACTTCAGTGTTTGCCTCCATGATTGGAAGAATCTAAGAAGTTCTAATTCTCAATAGAATTTCAGTTGATTTCTCACTTTATCGGTGTTATTTGCAGTTCCGTCTGATTTGTTGCCAACGAGTATGACGGGTGTCTCGTGGTATTCTCCAAACGCTTGACGAATTAATGGGAACCATCTGAAACAGAACTATAAATTTTTGATTACAAAAAATAACAAACTTTGTCTGAATTCGATCCACGGTGCTTTCTTCCGTTACAGAGTAAACCACACAAATTACGTTCGCTTGACGAATTTCAGAAATGAGCCAGTTCTCGTCTGTAATAGTACATTAAATATCTCTCTAAAGTGCCGGGAACAGAGAACCTTCTTCTTTAACTGATAAATCAACGATGCTTGTAGTGACATTCTCCGGTGTCACATCAGCAGGGATAAGAACTCTGAACACAGAAAAAATCAGTTTTACCGTTGACAGTTTAAAAAACCAACCTATCAAGTCGCCGGGGAACTGCATCAACCCATTCATCTTCTAAGAGACTCATAACCAATGATGTCTTACCACATCCTTCATCGCCGACCAATACTATTCTGACATCAGCTAGCGTCTCATCGTCGCTCATCTTTTCTGACAGACAAAGTATTACGAAATAATTTATAAAGAAGCCGAGATTGATAAATAAAAAGGTGAACGCTCAAGTACGAGCGGCGAGCATATTTTAACTGTCAGAAAGTGTTATTGCGTTAGTGAGAAGCAAATAGAGAAATGCAAAACGCGCGGAAATAAGCATTGAGAAGAGTATAAAGTGCGCTCCATCGCAACTTACCCGTTTCTAATGATTCCTATTTCTTGATATTATTGATACATATTTCTAATTCAACAATATGAAAAAAAAAACCAAGAAGAAAAATTCACTATTAGTTTTAAAAATTTTAGAAATATTCATAAGCAAAGAAATGTTGATGTAAAAACAAGACAGGCATTTTTCGTGAAATTTATTCCAAAATGGAAAGTTAGAGAAACCAGTTTGAATTAGTCAAATTATCGGAATTTTCTATGTCCACCCATTCAATCAGATGACAGCAAGTTAAAATAAAAAATTGCACGAAACTACCGAAAACGCAAGAAACTATTTTGTAATTCGATATTTACTGCCGGTGTAACACAAGAAAAGAGTAGCATGCAAAACTGAGCAACTTAAAAAAAGTGAAAACGTTTATTTTTCTGAACTCGAATGATTCAACTTTAGAAAAAGGTGAAACAACAACAAAATAAGTAAAAATCAACAACAACATGAATAAAGCATGATATCTTAATAAAAATGTTTAAATTGGCTTCTTGGCGATCTTCTTATGATTTCTCCTCTCCAAACTTTCTTGATCTTTAAGTACTCGTTGTTCCTTTTTGATCGTCAATTCGAACAGTTCTGAAACGAAGACTTCTCTGCAAAGCGATGAATATTAAACATGGAAACATGACTGTTTTAAATACCGGTAAATTGGGAGAAGTTTGGGGAGAAGAGGCAAATGATCAAATCGTATCCTTAGCATATCCATAGCAACTCCGATATTCTGAGAATCCAGATACTCCGGCAGCGTAGGAACTTTCGGATATCTAGCACTAAAATGAGTCAGAATTATGTGCTTCGCATTCATTCTCTTTCCAACATCCACTGCTTGCCCCATTGTCGAATGTCGCTTACGCATTGCATCTTCCTGAAACAAAAAATTGTGTTAAACTGCAGGCTGAGAGCGGTTTTACCTCATGACCATCTTCAAAAGTTGATTCGTGCACAAGCACATCAGCACCTTGTCCTTCTTCAACTAATAAATCACACGGCTTAGTATCACCAGAGAATACGATTCTTTTTCCGGCTATTCTCATAATGTAACCATTAGCCATTCTAGTGTGATGAACTTGAACAGCCTTCAATTTGTCGAGCTTCCAAACATCTTTGTCGAAACTTTTAGGCAAATCACCGAGAATGTCTCTGCTAGGTGGAAGATGGGGGCTTGGAAGCCTAGGTCTTTTTCCAGGTGGACCGTTTGGACTACTAGGAGGAGTCAGTGGGTGTCTGGAGATGTCCACAATATCAAGCAGATGCTCGATATTTTCAAAGCAGACAGAATAAGTTTTCAGAGGTTTGAGAACATTCCGATTGCACACAAGCACTAATTGACGATAGGGAATTCCAAGATCCTCGAATGCTTCTCTTCTTCTAGCCACAATTGTATACAAGCCATTCATATGGTCTTGATGTGCATGAGTTACAAGTACACAATGAAGGTTCACTAATATATTTTTGCAACCTTCTTCTCCAAAAACAGCTTTCATTTGCCCATAGGTTCCTTCACCGACATCAACAAGTAGAGCACTTTCCTCTGAACCTTCTACTAAATAACCTGTCACGTTTCGATATTTTGATGGGACAGCTGATGAAGTGCCAAAAAATGTCAACTTGGGAAATTCACAGTCTTGTTTAATTTCTTTTTCAAGGACATGGTAATCAGCAAGAAGTTGCTTTGCTTTCTCTGAAACTTCTGGTTCAGACGATGTAAGATTGTTGATAATCGGCTCTTCATTCACCGAATTTCCTCTTCTCATCCAGTATCTTTGCATTGGAGCGACTCTGATAAAATCATCTTGTCGTTGACTGAGTTCGTCGTTTTGAGTAACTATTCCATTCCAACCGATCGGGTGGAGCGCAGGGAATAAGGATGGTGAAATTAGTCGTAGTAGTCGAGTATGTCTAAAAAGTGAAAGCTTTGCTTCAAACGGGTGTACTGCTAATTCTAAAATAACTCGAACTTTATCCGAATCGACAAACCTTGCGGAGCCTAATCGATTATAAATGAAGTACTAAAGTTGGATTAGCGCTAATCCAACTTTAGTACTTCATTTATTTTCAAAAATCCCTGGGAGCCGAGATATAAACGCTCAAAGTGCCAAAAACAGTAGAAAAGGAAATTTTGTTGTGCAAATTTTAACAAAAAAACTTCCTCGTGTGAATATTCAAAAAACTCGTGAATTTTGTTTTTGACTTAGGGCTGTAAACCAAAAGCGCCAGAGAGAAACTTCAAGAGACAAAAATGCTCAGCTTAAAACTTTCTTTCAAGATATACAATTGCGAGTGATGGCGGCCAGGCTAGTCTTACTGTTCCTTTTAAATTCCAAAAAAAAAGTGTCACGCACACAACGAGGAAATTACCGGTAAATATACCCTTTTCAATAGGGATCAAAGACGGGAAAACTTTGTTCGTGACGTATACAAACTCTTACTTATAAACGCTTTCCACTGCAGGAATAACCGGATTTTCTTCATTGATGAGCAAATGTGTTGTTTTCGGATTTTTCAGCTTCTCCATAAGCGTCTTGTACGTTGGCGTAGTTATAACTGCCTCAGAACTGAGATGAACCATCTGAAAGCAAAATTAAGGATTGAAGAGTATCAGCAAACTTTGGAAACTTACGTAGCTCAATTGTTTTTCGCCACTGAGCAAATGCTGAATTGAAGTTGAATTTAGAAGGGCTTTGGCATGTTCTTCAGTAGTACATTCTGCTACCAGCAGCAATGGTTCATCTCCTTCTGATGATTGTGATGAAAATACCTGATGAGGTTGAATCGTTCGGCCATCTTGCAGTGTCACAGCTTCTCCAGCTTTCAGTTTTCCAATCAACGGACCTTTGGGAACTTTTAGCTCCATCAGCTTCAAGGCGTCAATTCTTCGAGCGGCTTCTTTCATTTCAATCAAAAATGCAACATCCACATCATTAACTTTTCCACGTTTTTCTTTATTGTTAAGATTGAATGGCGGACTGAGCGGAATATATGTCACTTTCAATCCAGCATCTTCATAGCTTTCCATTGTATAAGGCCTTTCTTCTACTTGTGATGGGTACTTGCAGTTCCCATAATCTGAATCTTGGAATGGACGAATGCATTCTAAGAAGTGTTTGATATTCATTGCTCCATGGAGACGTGTAGACATCGCATTTGCCTCTTTTGACAACAATACTGACGAGATACCGGCAATATTATCCCATTTTGCAGAAGTGATGAAAAGATCAACAACACTTGAACTTCGAACCCGGAGTTGCCATAAGAATCTACACGCATTTTCTGGACAGTTAAACATGTATGTTTTCAATGGAGTACGGAGAATGAAACATGCTCGAAGAAGTCCCGTTCCATTTCCAAGAACTTCGATGGAAACCTGACTGGGAATGTTAACAATAGAGTTAGATGGTGGTTCGTGGGCTGCTTTTTGTTTCTTCTGAACAGAGGCCATTGATTGGCGTAAGTTCGAAATGCTTGCGTTCACTTCTCGAGCCCTGGAATAGAAGAAATCAATTGATTTGTACTTAAACTGATTAACTCACTTAAGATGAGACGACGAATGCTTTTGAAGAATTCTTCTATTTCTTGCAATTCGTTCTTTAATACTCTCGAGTAAATCTTCGTTGTCTCGATTACTGGCTGCAGTGCCAGTGGAGAAGAATCGGCCTGATACTCTAAAACTGGTGAGATTGAGAAAAATTTCGAAATATCGAACAATATTATCGGAAGTTAGGAACAATAGAACAATCTCTATGCTCATCGATTTTTTATCCCGTGAAAATGTTTCTTTTTAAAAATAGTTTTTTTCTGGTTGCACTCACAAACCCTTACAGAAGTCGTTGTTCAGAAAACTTCGACACTACTCGTCGCATCGACGTTCAGCCTGAATTCGATATTTGTACCTGAAGCTTTCCGATTAAACCGGAAACCATATATCGATGAAAGATAGCAAATTACTTTCAAAATACTGAAAACTTTGATACGTGGAACAGAAACAAAACAAATCTTCATAGGAAGTTGAAAAGACAGAAAATGGAAGAGTATTCAGTGATAATTGAAAAAAAATCAAGAGGAAGTGGAGATGCCGTGCACCCATACCGATCTGAAATTGGCTTAGTACAGTAGCCAGAAAATGTTTTCGATTATTGACAGCGAATCTGACGGATTCGTAACGCAATGAACATCAACAAAACAAACAACTCTAACAGAATCTGACTAAAAGGGAATAATAGAGCTCCTAAGATTGAAATCGGTTAATCACCGAATAGAACGCAAGGGGATGAATAGAATGAAAAAGAACCATAAATGAATGGAAATAGGAGAAAAAGGTAAATTGAAATGAATAGTTTATGAAAGATTTGGAAGACCCGTTGGGATTCCGAAAGGTCTTGATTGATCGAGCCCTGGTTCTGCTTGACTTTTCTGTCCGAGACTGCGCGGATCATCGAGTGCTTCCGGCTGAAAAAGTTGAGCAGTTTTAATCAGTTCTGAAGAAAATAAATAATATTTTACCGGTGGTTGAGTAGGGTCCATCATTGAACCCATCCATCTGGTTGTTACCAATCCAACTCCTTCGATCATTGCAAGAATGACTGATCCTAGAATTGCGCTTCCAGCCATAACTTTAGGTCCTGAGCGGATAGCTAGCAGAGCCCCCGTGAGCCCACCAGAGACAATAGAATTGATAGGATCTTCCTGAAAATCGTAGCAAGTGACAATCATGTACTCTGTTCACCCTTCCTCTTCCTTCTTTCTACCGGAGGGTTCGAGGAAAATTGCGTACCTTCTTACGAATAGCAACAAGGCAACAATCAATTGTGCTGAACATCCCTCCCCAGGCAGCAAATTGAACTCCTGTCAAGGTACTTCTCATTCTGACTTCACGAAGCATTCCAACCTGAGAGGAGATAGGAAACACTTTTTCAATAAGGAAATGGATAATTTACCATTTTCTTTCCTTTCGCCGCGTTTTTGTAACCTCCGAAAGCTTGAAAAATTGAACCGCCGACAAGACCCATTGCAAACGCAGATCCAATGTCATCTCCAATACGATACGGACTGTAAAACTGAGACTTTATCATTTCGAGAATGTTTAGGACTTGCCATGGCTCTCTGGTATACTCTTCCATTTCTGCTAATTGGTATTCCCTGGAAATTAAATGAACATAAATTATATAAGAAAGAAGCTTTGCAACTATCGAAGAAATTCGATTTATTGAACTCTCACAACTTGGGAACTTACTGAAAAAAAACTAAAAGCGCGTCATCACGCAATTTCGAAGCAAGCGCGTCAGTAAAGAACAGAACATTTTACAGCGGCGTGTCGTTGCGTGTGTAGCTTAGCACAGGAGAAGCTCCACTGTGGAATACGACGATAAATATTAGTAAAGTTTTTATTCATTGATTCATCGTAATGTAACAACATATGACAATAAGAGCAATTAAAGTATAACTTGATGGCCTCGACAAGGAGGTTCGAATGAACGGATAGAAAAAATCATGCGGAAGCCGAACATCGATATACGGTAACGCAGCAAACAAATGCTTCGGGGGTTGTGTAACATCGGTGAACGAAATTGAAATCGGCATTCGAATGACTTGACCAGTCACGTAGGATATCTGAAATCGAATCAGCTTTACTTAGATTAACTGCTCACTTACATCATCAAAAAGTAGTTGAACATTTCCAGCAACCATCACTTCTTGATATTTTCTAGTGGATCCTTGCTTGGAATAATATATTTGGAGAAGAGATGACACAGGTAATCTGCACGAATGAGTAGAAGGAGTAAACTGCAAGTATCATTAGTTTAAGTCAGCTGTGATGAAGATAATTCGAACTTCCTCCCAAGTCACATTCACTCTTCCAACTAAAGCTGGCTGTGCTTTTTCTGACAGGTCTGAAACTAGTTCAGGCGGATAAACTTGATCATAAAAGGCCTTTGCTTTTGCACGAGCATCTTCGCAATTTTTCGTAGCAATTGTGCAAACAGACAACATGGGACGTAAAAAAAAGACCGGAGATGGTGATATATGCTCAGAATAGCAATCACCGAGAGTAGGAACTGCGAAAGGTACTGGAACGGCATCTAAAATCGTGTGAATGAATTATTTATTTATACACAGCTTACTCTGTAAACGATAGACTGGTTCCCCGAGTTTGTATCCATTTTTATGAACAGTCCTATTCCATTCAGAATCATTTTCAACCGATTTTCTGATAGAAACCCAGTTAACTGTAGAAGATTGTTCGAACCAATTGTTGTCCACATTCGATGGAAGATTGCTATAGATCACATCAAGTTCTATATTTGTGATATGTGAAGAATTCATATAAAAATGGAGACTCGATGAATGGACGACATCATTGCAGTAAGAACCATTCCAAGTTGGTACTCTCAGTTGTTCACGTAACACTTTTGGAATTTCCCTCGTTTCATTTTCTATTTTTTCCAAAAATTCACCATTACCGAATAGTGATGCTGCATTCAGAAAAGAATTTTGAGTGCATTGGGAAGATAAATCAAAGGTAAGAAGTGGTTTACATTTGATTGTCAAGTTTCTTCTCAGCTCAATGTTTTGAGTTCCGGTGCAAAATTCAGATTCTGATATCGCTGCCGGTAACTTGAAGAAGTGAAAATCAAATTTCTTTCCAAAATACAGCACATTTTCCTACAAAATTTTTTAGAAATATAGGCAAATATCATAACGTTACATTATCACTGGACTCCGATTCGATTGAATTGGATTTCGAGAATTTCATCCACTGATCATCCGCGCTTATAATTTCTAGATGATCGTATTCTAGTTTATCTGATTTAACTATTTTTCACATTATGAACATGAATTATAAATACAAACCGTTCTGCTTCGATACACAGAAAAGCCGAGATGACGGGAACAGTGAATCAATTCGATGTCGAACAATTGATGGATAACAAACTTCAGGATAATCGGCGGAACAGAATACAAAAAGAAAAAAAACTAGTGACAAATCCATATTCACCATTCTCACCTCTTCGATGAGACCTCCACTCCTTTCACTCGGTTGCCATAGCAGCAGACTAGTCTATGCATGCGTTAATGCGATTCATCAAGGAAATGAAAGAGTCAATTGAGGAAAATATTTATTCAATACATTTTATTGTATTCTGAGTTTCTTCATTATATTGTTGTTGAAATTTGAAGGAAAAGAATCGAAACATTGAAACTATATTGTGTAGTATTCTGAATATGATTTGGATCATTATTTTAATGATATTCTAATGTCTTACACTAATTTTGGCAACCCGACGATTAACAAAGAAATCTACTAAATATACTAATAAGTTAATCAAGTTGAAGATTTTCCTTCTATCCGAACTCGAATTCTTAGGTTCTCCAAGTTTGGATTTGTTTTCTGTAAATGGTCGATCCATCGGAGAGCAGTAGCATTGTCATTTTGAAAGATGGCTCCCATTCCGAATATAGTTTCATGCGGTTGTTCATGAAGAGATCTGAATGAATGATTTGAAACCTAAACCTCACAGAATAGTAAACAGTATTTACCTTTGGGGTTCCCTCCTTTGATACTTCCAGTCATTGAACCAGTTAGAATAATCGTCATCCATCTCTTCTTTTTTAAACTCGCTTTGAAGAGGCACCTTTGATTTTCCAGTCAAAACGACGTACTGTACCACATTGTCCTGCACATATACAGTTCCAGCATCTACGAAGACTTCCTCGCCTTGCTGCATTACAGAAAGCAGCCTCTTCTGTTCTGGACTTTGAGATGTCGCTAGCCATTTTGCTTTTTGATCCGAAGAATCCGAAAATTTTAGCAATGATATTGAGGCTGCAGGATCTCTGCTCATCATTTTCAGTGCGATTCCAGCTAACTCTGATGGTGATAGAGATTTACCTGTAAAGAGTTTAATTCAATCCGCTTTCAATAAATGCATCAATACCTTCTACATGTCGTCTGTCGAGATATTTATTCGAATGTTTTAGTTTGGGCATCCAGTACAGCATTCTTTTCACTTTCTTAGTGGCGAAGTTCCATTCTCCAAACGCATTTACAACAATATCGTGAATTTCTTTGTCTGGCTGAACACCTAAAGACTGCAAACATTTAAAAGAAACTAATCATGCTCTAACCGTGCCATTCCATCTCATCCAGAACTTTCACTGCGCAGTTCTGTTGTTGGGGGTAATGTAGAAACACTTTTTGGAACGCCGTTTGTGGAATCATTTTCCCCTTTGGAAATACATCTAATAAGCATTTATAGGTTTCAATATCCTTATGCACGCCATATTCTTTCACATATTTCAGAGCGGTGTTGATGAACTCAACATGTGTTCGTCCTTTTTTCTCTTTGAAAGCAACTAGAACAAATGTTATTACATGATATTCGTAAGAAAACTTACTGATGGCCGCCATGAATGCATCTTTATCTCTTCTTTCAGGTTCAACAGCTTCAAATTGCTTTTCAACATGAACTAACCTTGTCTCATGATGACCGGTTGTCAAACTTCTTATTGGATTACACCATATTCGGCTTGAAATTTTCACGAGCGACATCAGACTGTAGTAATTTTCAATGTTAAAAATTTCATTTGTTCCGAATATTCATACCTATCCTGTTTTAAATCTTTTTATTTCTCTCTGAAACTCCACTCCGTGAAAAACGGCTAGTGCGCTCTAATGGATAGCGTAAATCGACGGGGAGTGTATATAAACTACGGTAACAAAACACGCAACGGAACTAGTGCTGTGGAATACACTTTTGTGCGTCGCAAATAATTTTGGGAACTTTCTTTCGATCCCATTTTTGTCTTTTTTGGGAAGTTTGGGACGTATCCCAACTACAATGGCATTTTATTTTCTGAAAATTAACTTTTTCGCCGTTAGTGCTTTATTCACAGAATTTCTGCTTTTACCTCCTTCGTCATTTTTATACTACAATATACTGCTTAAAGTTTAATATTCGAGCGGCATTAAATTGTACTGTTGATTATCGTTGCAGGGTTAAAACATGCCAACCAAGGCTCTTGGAGAGACTCTTAATGAGTACGTCGTCGTTGGACGCAAAATCCCAACCGAGAAGGAGCCAGTGACTCCAATCTGGAAGATGCAAATTTTCGCCACCAACCACGTCATTGCCAAGTCCCGTTTCTGGTACTTCGTATCTATGCTTCGACGTGTCAAGAAGGCAAATGGAGAAATCCTTTCAATCAAGCAGGTAAGGTTGAAAATTTTATAATACAAAAGTATCTTTCGGCTTTTCAGGTGTTCGAAAAGAACCCAGGAACCGTCAAGAACTACGGAGTATGGCTCAAGTATGATTCCCGTACCGGACACCACAACATGTACCGCGAGTACCGTGATACCACTGTCGCCGGAGCCGTCACTCAATGCTACCGTGACATGGGAGCTCGCCATCGCGCTCAAGCTGACCGCATCCATATCCTTAAGGTCCAAACTATCAAGGCCGAGGATACCAAGCGCGCTGGTATCAAGATGTTCCACGACTCCAAGATCCGCTTCCCACTCCCACACCGTGTCACAAAGAGAAAGAACCTCAATGTCTTCACCACGGCTCGCCAAAACACCCACTTCGCTTAAGTTGTGGATTCTTGTTATTTGTTGCAATAAAATGTTACAAACCATGTTTTTAATTTTTTAAGTGAAAGAACAGTCGCGTGGTTTCCAACCAGTAATTATCTGTTTTTTACTTATGGTTACTGATGTTTTATTATCGGTGATCAAGTCGGTCTCTAGCGCTGAAAGGTCGTAAGCAATTCATTTAGTTTGACGGATCACCAGGATGATTTCATCCATCTAAAGTTAAGAAACGAAATGATAGGGCCCTTAATCAACTTCGATTGCGTTAGACTCCGAGACCGACCGCCCGAATGTTCTCTGGCCCGTCTGCGCCTCTTCACCGCCCGCTATTTGACACACCCCCGTTTCTTTCGCGATTGCATCACGGGCGGTTTCACTAGTGCTGCCGCATATTGTGCTAGACTCTTTTTGAATTTTTATCGCATTATTTTAGCAGTTTTCAGGGTTCATCATGGCCGATATCCCAGCTGGAGATTACGAAAAGGGAAAGAAGGTGTACAAGCAAAGATGTTTGCAATGCCACGTCGTCGATTCGACCGCCACGAAGACCGGACCAACCCTTTACGGAGTCATCGGACGTACCTCCGGAACAGTTGCTGGATTCGACTACTCTGCCGCCAACAAGAGCAAGGTAAAAAATAGAGAGTGAATAATTAAAAACCCTCATTCAATTCTAGGGAGTTGTCTGGACTCGCGAGACCCTTTTCGAGTATCTCCTTAACCCAAAGAAGTACATCCCAGGAACCAAAATGGTGTTCGCAGGATTGAAAAAGGCCGACGAGCGTGCTGATCTCATCAAGTACATCGAAGTTGAGTGCTCCAAGCCACTCGCCTAAATTGTCTTTACATTGTTCTCGCCTAGCTTGTCAATCAGTCCGACAATTTCTTGAAGTTAGGCTATTTCTTTTTGTTTTACAATTATCTATTGCACTAATTCTGTCAATTTTTCCATTTTTAGTAGCAAAAGTATACGACAATTAGGAAAATAAATTATATTTTCCAACACTTCTTTGATGCATCAAATTCGACAATCCATTGATATGTTTTCTGGTCAAACTAAATCTGACTTTGTTCATTCCGACGATCTCATGTAGTTGAAGAATGTTGGAGAACAAAAAAATTAACAAGATAATAAGCGATGAGTTTTCTGCTGAGTGAAATGAACAAGCTATTATTCGTTAAAACAAAAAAAAATGAAAGAGGGAACTTCAGAGAAGTTGCTTTGTTGAAATCACAAACTTTGCTGGAGAGTGTATGAGTAGTGTTTTTCTAGCGACCTAAACAAGATTAATACGAGAACTCGTCACGTTTTCTGGGGAAAAAGATGAATAAATTTTAATAGAAACATGTTGATAACTGACATCTTCTTGTTGCTCGGTGTCTCCAGAATCGTAATCAGGAGTCATCATTTCGCTTCCCGTTTTGTTCGCCGGCCTTCGTCGGAGGGACTACTCGAAAAGTTCTGACATTTTCTTCAATAGTGTTCAACTACTCAAGAGAGAGCATTATATAATGCACACCGATTTTGCCTTGAAATTCAAGTTTTAGGGCATTTCTCGCCAGTTTACTCTGAACAATTCATTAGAAATTTTAACCATGGTTATTGTATTTATTTGTAGTAAAGCTATTGTAGTATTTAACTTCCTTCGAACACCACAAGACGGCTCAAAATTAAATGAAAATGATGCTGTCGCTGCATTAAACAAAGATGGAGACTGGATTCTCGCTGATATTGTCACGTGTCATTCGAATTCGCGTTACGAATGTAGGGATGTCGATGACGACAAGAAACAGTTAACGGTATTCTCCCGAAACCATCTCATACCACTTCCGAAATTCAAAGCAAATCCGGCATCTGATAAGCACGCACTTTTCGCTCAAAATGCTATTGTTTTAGCTTTATATCCACAAACAACTTGTTTCTACAAAGGTATTAATACTGATTCGTTTTCTATTTAATCCAACTTCATCTGCAGGAATCGTTCAATCCCAACCTGTCGACTTCAGGGAGCCGTATTTGGTCGCGTTTGAAGATGAAAGTTACGTTTCTGGGCTCTGTCCTCCAATGCCAGTCGCTCAAAAAATACGTCGTTGCCTTCAAGGAAGTGATGGGTCTCCCAGCTACTACTGCTCCAAAGAAAGGAAATAACCATAAAAAGAAATGAAGTTTAACGAATTTTCATAGCTAAAGCTTAAACAGTCAGTATTTATTTACTTTTGCCATGTGTTCACACTAACATTACAATCCCGGATATTATCTCTCGATTTCCTGTTTAATAAAGCGAATTATCGTGAAACCTAAACTATTGTCAAAAAATACCGCGGTACTCATTATTTATTATGCGTTTTATTAAATAAAAGTTACTGAATACAAAAAGTATGTTATTGGTTCTTCAATTATCCTGTATTCTCTGAAACACTAAAGTCGTTGGAAGAATTAGAAGATATCTGCAATTTTGCGGAGAGAAACAGACAGACTTTAGTTCCATTTTGTACTAACTCGACAAAATTCTTAGCGTTTCTAGTCTTTTTCTGTTCTTCTCCTTTGAGGAAACGATGTCAATGTGTCGGGTGGCTTTTTAAGACTCCAGAATGATATCGTCGAGGTAACGCATTTCCTTTTGAGATCCAAGCCTAGCTTAGTGAGACACACTCGTCGGTATTGCCAGACGGTGTAATTGGCTGGATTCAATCTTATACAATCCTCGAGAAGACTCATCACGCGCGTTGACTTCTCGTTTTTGAGCAGCACAGCACGGAAATAAGCGAATGCATCTAAATATGACTGTAAAAAAACAACTCAGTTGAGAATTTACAGAAAAAACATATACAATCCTTTGTGACAGCTGTTTTTACAGCAACTTCTTCGTCTTTGGACGGGTAAATCGGATAAATATCGTTCCCCTCTCTATTGTCTTCGTACATTGCAGACGAGGAGATATCGCCAGATTCCATCTGCAAAAAACCTAGAATTATTATATAGGCATATTTAATAATATGAAAAGTACATTTAAAAACATAAAAACCTGAATTTACATAAATGTTAACCTTCTACTAATCTAAACGAATAAAATTAATCGAATAAGTTTGAAAACACATTTGTTTTTTGAGAGGGTGCGGTTTGGGGAACTACTACGCGTCAGTAAAGTCCGAAAACGATAACGGGAGAAGAAGCGGAGGAAGATGACGAAAAGCACAGAAGTTAAGCAAAAATGTAGTTTTCTTTTTTCGGAGCAAGATATACTACACCAGTTTCGACCGTTTTCCTCTGGACTGGATTTCCATTTGATTTTAAAAGAAGGAGAGCACGGTCTCATCAGCAGAGGACTCACCCTTCGTATTACCAAAAACATGGAGCTACTTACGAGAAAACTACCAAGTATAGACTAAAACAATCACTGAACAATCAAAGGTGCAATAAAATCAAAAGTGCATTTTTAATCTAGCTTTTGATAAGTTAATTTTGAATTTTAAAGAAACTTAGAGTCTTTGCAGTACTGTATCATCGTAACTTTGCTCTGCGGACAGCTTCTCTTTAACCAACGTTTCGTAAACTTTTTATTAGGTTCTTGAGTTTCTTTGTTTTTAGCCTGCGAAATATAGAAGATGTGTTATAATAAATCACGATGAAACACTTACAAAGTCTCCAACCATTTTCTTCATTCTTTCTTGTGCTTTTAGAAAATTCGTCAACTGGAAAATATTATCTTTCGGTTCGCTAAGAGGCGGATTCTTCTTAGTCATAGAAGATAACATATTTGAAAATAGCTTTCGGAACTCCTAAGTGAAGAAGAATTGCTTTTTTGAAATCACAAACTTTGTTGGAGAGTGTATGAATTGTTCCGTCTGCATGTCCTATAGCAAGTGCATGTTCTTCACTTTGAGCGGAAGCTTTAGTCACTTGCTTAGGTACAAAATGTTATTTTTATATGTTGTTGACATACTCCAGTAGTCAGCGATATTCTCCGAACTGCAGTACATACTCTTCCCTTCGCATCAACAAATTCCAGAGTCTGAAACCCAAAATTATTATGTTGAACAATGCGTTACTTCAATTAATTTACACAGTTTTTGCGGTTCCGTTCGGTCCACTGATCAGTGTGCATGGGGATAAAAATTCAATTTTGTAAACATGTTAATCTTCATCGCCGACACTTCGGATATCCTTGATGTCAAGCTGAAAGTACTATTTTAGTTTCTGTTAAGCGATTACGTTGTTTTTTTCTTACGCGTAGAAATTGTTCGAATTATTTCCAGTATTTGATTGATCAAGTACAGAAAACTGAAAAGAAAACTTAACAACAATTGAAAAGAAAACTTACGTGACAGGAAAGTCCGCCGTAAATCGACAACGGGAGAAGGGCCGAAAAACGCGCGGCCATCTGCCTAACGGCCGGCCCGTTGCCCCGCCCCCTGTGTGCTTTGTACAGTGAGCGGCGGAACCCGGGAGGTGTCGGCTGCACGGACATCCGCAGGTATATAATTACGAGCTAAGAAGGGTGATATCGGTGGAAAGCAGTCACTCGGAAGGTCCGCGATGATCCTACAGGTTCAGGCAGGCGGGAGGTGAGCTAACGGGGGAGGCATCTCCTGACTAGGGAATGGTCAGAATCGGGTGTGGAGTTTTGGTTCAAGACCTATACCATTTTATGGAGGACCGTTAGGGGACCTCAGAACCGTTCTCAAATTATGCGAAGGTTTTCTGGGATTCGAGATAGCAGGATTTTGGTCTGAAACTCCAGTACTAATTCCTGTTGATTTTGCATTTTTTCGTTTTCACGTGAATACTCGAAACTTTATGGAAACAAATACAGTGAATAACAGTGGTTGGATGACCAGTTGGAAGTGGTTATCTCGAATCCCAGAAAACATTCGCAACATTTGAAAACGGTTCTGAGGTCCCCTAACGGTCCTCTATAAAATGGTATAGGTCTTGAACCGAAACTCCACACCCGATTCTGACCATTCCCTAGTGAGTGGCCCATGAGAGACTCGAGTACACCCCGGATAAGTATCGACCATGGGGCTGGTACCCCGGGATTTTCTGAGCTAAAAACGGGGGGTTTTGATCAAAAAAATCGATTTTTTTCAAAAAAAAATCAATAAAATCGATCGTGGCCACGTATGGCCCCAACATTTAAAAAAAATCGATTTTTTTGATCAAAACCACCCGTTTTTAGCTCAGAAAATCCCGGGGTACCAGCCCCATGGTCGATACTTATCCGGGGTGTACTCGAGTCTCTCATGGGCCACTCAGGAGATGCCTCCCCCGTTAGCTCACCTCCCGCCTGCCTGAACCTGTAGGATCATCGCGGACCTTCCGAGTGACTGCTTTCCACCGATATCACCCTTCTTAGCTCGTAATTATATACCTGCGGATGTCCATGCAGCCGACACCTCCCGGGTTCCGCCGCTCACTGTACAAAGCACACAGGGGGCGGGGCAACGGGCCGGCCGTTAGGCAGATGGCCGCGCGTTTTTCGGCCCTTCTCCCGTTGTCGATTTACGGCGGACTTTCCTGTCACGTAAGTTTTCTTTTCAATTGTTGAGTAAAATGGTACTTTCAGCATCAAGGATATTCGAATCCACTTGGCCTCTTACAAGCGAACCGAAAGAGCTCAAAAATATGTAAAAGTACAAAAAAGGATGAAGAAAATGGTTGGAGACTTTGTAAGTGTTTCATCGTGATTTATTATAACGCATCTTCTATATTTCGCAGGCTAAAAACAAAGAAACTCAAGAATCTAATAAAAAACTTTACGAAACGTTGGTTAAAGAGAAGCTGTCCGCAGAGCAAAGTTACGATGATACAGTACTGCAAAGACTCTAAGTTTCTTTAAAATTCAAAATTAACTAATCAAAAGCTAGATTAAAAATGCACTTTTGATTTTATTGCACCTTTGATTGTTCAGTGATTGTTTTAGTCTATACTTGGTAGTTTTCTCGTAAGTAGCTCCATGTTTTTGGTAATACGAAGGGTGAGTCCTCTGCTGATGAGACCGTGCTCTCCTTCTTTTTAAAATCAAATGGAAATCCAGTCCAGAGGAAAACGGTCGAAACTGGTGTAGTATATTTTGCTCCGAAAAAAAAAACTACATTTTTGCTTAACTTCTGTGCTTTTCGTCATCTTCCTCCGCTTCTTCTCCCGTTATCGTTTTTCGGACTTTACTGTCACGTACTAGTTCCCCAAACCGCACCCTCTCAAAACAAATGTGCTTTCAAAATTATTCGATTAATTTTATTCATTTAGATTTTATTCATATAGAAGGTTAACATTTATGTAAATTCAGGTTTTATGTTTCTAAATGTACTTTTCATATTATTAAATATGCCTATGTAATAATTCTAGGTTTTTGCAGATGGAATCTGGCGATATCTCTTCGTCTGCAATGTACGAAGACAATGAAGAGGTGAAAGATATTTATCCGATTTACCCGTCCAAAGACGAAGAAGTTGCTGTAAAATAGCTGTCACAGAGGACTGTATATATTTTTTCTGTAAATTCTCAACTAAGTTGTTTTTACAGTCATAGATGCATTTGCTTATTTCCGTGCTGTGCTGATCAAAACGAGAAGTCAACGCGCGTGATGAGTCTTCTCGAGGATTGTTAAGATTGAATCCAGCCAATTACACCGTCTGGCAATACCGACGAGTGTGTCTCACTAAGCTAGGCTTGGATCTCAAAAAGGAAATGCGTTACCTCGACAATATCATTCTGGAGTCTTAAAAAAGCCACCCGACACATTGACATCGTTTCCTCAAAGGAGAAGAACAGAAAAAGACTAGAAACGCTAAGAATTTTGTCGAGTTAGTACAAAATGGAACTAAAGTCTGTCTGTTTCTCTCCGCAAAAATTGCAGATATCTTCTAATTCTTCCAACGACTTTAGTGTTTCAGAGAATACAGGATAATTGAAGAACCAATAACATACTTTTTGTATTCAGTAACTTTTATTTAATAAAACGCATTATAAATAATGAGTACCGCGGTATTTTTTGACAATAGTTTAGGTTTCACGATAATTCGCTTTATTAAACAGGAAATCGAGAGATAATATCCGGGATTGTAATGTTAGTGTGAACACATGGCAAAAGTAAATAAATACTGACTGTTTAAGCTTTAGCTATGAAAATTCGTTAAACTTCATTTCTTTTTATGGTTATTTCCTTTCTTTGGAGCAGTAGTAGCTGGGAGACCCATCACTTCCTTGAAGGCAACGACGTATTTTTGAGCGACTGGCATTGGAGGACAGAGCCCAGAAACGTAACTTTCATCTTCAAACGCGACCAAATACGGCTCCCTGAAGTCGACAGGTTGGGATTGAACGATTCCTGCAGATGAAGTTGGATTAAATAGAAAACGAATCAGTATTAATACCTTTGTAGAAACAAGTTGTTTGTGGATATAAAGCTAAAACAATAGCATTTTGAGCGAAAAGTGCGTGCTTATCAGATGCCGGATTTGCTTTGAATTTCGGAAGTGGTATGAGATGGTTTCGGGAGAATACCGTTAACTGTTTCTTGTCGTCATCGACATCCCTACATTCGTAACGCGAATTCGAATGACACGTGACAATATCAGCGAGAATCCAGTCTCCATCTTTGTTTAATGCAGCGACAGCATCATTTTCATTTAATTTTGAGCCGTCTTGTGGAGCGAGTGCTCCAACATATTCTCCAGGAAATCCGGATTCATGATTTATCCATAACGGGAGAAGATCTCCACGTGCTTTGATTATTTCCATTAGCTCTCTTCGATTCAACTCTCCACCCGATTGTGAGCGATATTCCAGTTCAGCAACTCGACGGATTTCGTCTAGCACATTTCTAAAACAGAAATTCTGATTGAATCTATGAACAAGATTAGAAGAGGATTTACCGAAGGAAACATTGTTGGGATTCTACTGCCCGTTGTGTGCTCATAACTGCAGCTAGATGTTTTTGCTGAAACAGTATTCTTAATGAGAAATCAAGTGGAATATTTTAAATATCTGCTTGCAAAAAAATTCAGTTTAATCTCGAATAAAAAATTACTTTTCCTTTCCCGTAGAGGTTTGGCTCACTGTCTCGAACTTCTTGAAGACGTTGCAGGTTTTCATTGATTGCATCCTGCTTGGCTTTGACCGTCGGTAACTGGAATCACTCGGATTTGATAGAATATAGCGGTTTTTTCGCTAACCTTTTTACTCAATTCGTCGGCAGTTTTCTTTTTAAGATCTTCAATTGCTTGTACATCGTTCTTCTTTCTTGGCATATCGATTTCTAAGCGTGTGATGTTTCTGCTGCTACGAAGACGTGATGAAGAGGGCGAAACAAGAGCAGAACACACGCAAAGAGGGCAGAGAGAGAGAGAGAGAGAGTGTGTGTGTGTGTGTAAAAGACGGAGAGGCGCACAGAAAGAACAACCATATGGCATGAATGCTTTTGGGCGGCCAGGTCAATATGAATGATTCGGAAGAGATTACGACAGATTCTTCTTGTTAAAGCTCGAAAAGTTTCAACAACGTTCATAAAGCAAAAATATCTTTCGAGTTTTAAAATAATTGTTATATTAACTTTATTGTGTATACTGTTACGTAACCGGTACGATGTTACGATAACATGTAAAAATTCTCCAATGAATCATATTACTTATTAACACACTGATATGAATCAGATCGAGTAGGAATACATTATTACTGAATTTACAGGTTGGACAGAGAAATGAAATAGCAAAAACATTCTTGAGTCAGTATTGACTTAGTAATAAGAAATCTGAACTTGAATTAGCAGGACATCTCGATTCTACAGAAAATATAAAATTATTTAGAATCAAGAAGCTGAAAGACAATTTGAAAACATAGCAGAGCGATGAGTTCAGAACGGAATGTACCTTCTGATTTATCATTTTTAAAATGAAATAAATAGAATTAGGAATACTTGTATCAAAAGAGTACTCTTATATCTTCATGTAACCCATGGTGAAGATTTGTTCAAATGAAACCAAAACATTTCAATTAGAGGTCTGGTGAAATTTAGAACTCACTTTTCGTCATACTTTTATGAGTTCTTTTGATAAGAAATGAAGCAGTTGTGAAGCAAAATGCGGGAAGAGAAAGACGATCTCGTGCACAATGTTAACGATGTACCTTCTATTCCAACAATTCTTTTACTAGGATTTCAAGTAATTTTTGAATAACATTCCGACTAATCACTTGGTTTTTTCCAGCAAATGATGATTTGCCTTTCAATGCTTCTCGTTGTTCCATTTCTTGTTTCTGATATGATTTGTCCTGGAGAAAAGGAAACTGAAATACGGTAAGCTCAAATACCTTAAAATGTTAGTTTGTGTTCTTTGAAAGTAACATTAGTACTTATAAAAACATGATTGTTTTTCCAGGGTCGGATTAATATCTGCTTCTTTCGTGACATCTGGCATTGCAACTTTATTACAGACAACATTCGGAATGAGGTCTGTCTTTCATAATGATCACGATATCTGATTAGGAATTACTAGATTAGCAATTCTCCATGGTCCTTCTTTTGCCTATATTCCCGTTTTGAACACTTTTCAAACAATGTATCCATGCGATGATCACACTGACACGAGTCTATGGAAACAAAAAATACAAATGGTCTGAGAAAAATATTCAAAACAAAGCATTGATAAACACTCATAGTTTCCAGATATCAGGCAGTTGCCTTGTCGCCGTTCTCGTGATGCCGTTGTTTGGAATAACTGGATTAATTGGATTTCTTTCAAAGTTTATCGGTCCAATCACGATAGTTCCTATTATGACTCTTCTCACAATCAGTGCAGTTCCAGATGTAGAACAAAAAATGGCTCTTCATTGGATGTCTTCTGTGTCCGTTTGCATTTTATTTCAGTCATCAATCATTTCAAAATTATTTCCAGAGAATTCCTCATTCTCGTTCTTTTCATTGTGCTTCTGGAGCATTGGGAAATGCCTTTTCCAATGTATTCGTTCAAAAAAAGAAAGTTGCTGATCATAAGGAAAAAAATATTGAGTCAATTTCCAGTCAGTTTTTACAATTGTCTTTCACTTTTCTCGTATTTCAGTATATAATTGGTATTGCAATCGGATGGTTTATTTGTTTTATTCTTACAATAACCAATGCAATTCCACAAAACAGTCCAGCTCGAACAGATCAAAATTCGAGTATTGAAACATTAAAAAGTACTCCGTGGATTCATGTTCCAATTCCTGGGCAATATGGAACTCCAACGATTGATGTATCACTTTTATGTGGATTCATTGCATCTAGTTTTGTTGCAATGATAGAAAGTATTGGAGACTACAGTATGATTTCATTCATCATTTATTAATAGATTGAATCATTCAGATCTCTGCGCAAAACTTTCGAAACAGGGGAAAATCCCGGAATCAAATTTGAATCGTGGCTTTGTAGTTGAAGGAATCGGATGCATGCTTTCGTCTTCGTTCGGAATTGGTACTGGAATAACAACATATGCTGAGAACATCGCAATCATGTCTGTTACAAAAGTATCGAGTCGTATTACTATGCAAGTCGCTGGATTATTTCTTCTTGTAGCTGGAATATTTTCCAAGTTTTCTGCCGTGTTGGCAATGATTCCTGAACCAGTTGTTGGCGGAGTTCTTGCAATTGGAATATGTATGGTGAATGGAGTTATGCTCAGAAATTTAATGGTAAGTCACTTTGCGTATTGAATTAATTTTGAATAATGTTATTCAGACAGTGGATCTTCGTCTTTCTCGGAATCTCACAATAATGGGAATCTCCATTATAATGGGTCTTACAGTTGCTTTACATTTTGAGAATAATCCATTGAACACGGGAAATCAGACTGTTGATAACGTGTTTGGAACTCTTTTGACCATTCGAATGTTGATCGGAGGAATCATTTCATTCACATTGGATAATATTACACCTGGTATTCATTTCAAAAGAAATACAATAAGAGAAACGATTCAGGTGCAACAAGAGAACAACGAGGATTCAGAAGATCAGATGAAGATGAAGAAGATGGAACTGAAGTGGAGAACAATGGATACGCTTTGCCTTCTTACATGAATAGGTACAAACTGAATAATAAATTCATTGTTTCCGGAGATCTTATTATCAATTTTGAAAGAGAATGAGAAAATACCAAAAATGACAATGAAAGACCAATATTCAAAGAAATGGAGAATGTAGAAAGAACCGAATGGGAATTGAAAACTATCAAATGGGACATCACCAGTCGAGAAAAACGGATTTTAAAGCAAGAGAAATGAATATATACATGAGGAACAGAAATGATAAATGGCACAATGAGGAGTTGAGATCTTAATGAAGATTTGATTCAAATGAACAGAAGACGTGGTTATTCGGAGAATTCGGTAAAGTGTCATGATGAATATAAATATAAATACAAACCTTAGAACAATCAATGAAACAACGGGAAGTTTTCAGAAGTGAGAGGGGGTGAGAGGGAGGGAGGATTGAGACAGTCCTGAAGAGAGTTTGGGAGAGAGAGAGAGAGAGAGAGAGAGAGAGAGAGAGAGAGAGAGAGATCACTCTGATATCTTTTTCAATATGTTCTCTCTAAACTGGCGGAACCTCTGATGGTACTTTATTATCTGCCAGTCTTGTAACTGAAAATATCTTAATTAAGTATCTTATTTCCCAACCGAAAACTCACCGACTGGACAGAATAACTTTTCAAAATATCAAAAGAGTCCGAACTTTTACACATGGATCGCTTGCAGAGGCAATTTGTGTTCAATGTCTCCTCCACGTACCCAGGCCCATAATCGAATGTTAACTGAAAATGTTCTATACGATCAGTTCATCTAATGAGATACTTACCTCCTCTCCTGGAAAAATGACTTCCTGGGAGACCAGGAGGAGTCGACAATGGGCGGGTGAGAATCCTTTTTGAAACACTCTCACCATTGCCAGGTTTGGCTCGCAGCTGTGGCAGCAGGTACGAGCTATGTTTCCTTTTCTCTTTGGGTTCAAAAACCACACTTTTCTCAATTGGGCAGTCATTCTTTCCATGAATCCTTTCGACCAGTTCGTGAAGGCCCAATTCTTTGGATTACTAAACGTTCGCTCGTAAAAATTATCTTCATTACTGATAATTGCGAACGAATAGTCGTTATCCTCCGAATTGAGCCTTTCTCCGCATAGTTCTCCCGTGAACTCCAATACCGGAGTTCCTGAAAATGAATAAATCTATGAGAATCATCTTAGAAGAAATACTGAAGAATTTTGAAATTTTACATATTCTTCTGAATTAGTATCTTTAAGTTTTGAAATACTTACCGACTGGAATTGCGGTTAGAGTTCTGATACCGAACCCCATTTTTTCATTCTTTCGGTATATTTCTAACTGGCGAATTGGTTTTTCAAGGAGGAAGGTGGCGTTGTTCGTGCACCTGCCACTGCACGAACATTCCTCGGAACATGAAAAACCGATTGTATCGAAAAAATGATCCGAAGGAGGGACGACGATGGGGTCAAATGTTGACTGAAAGAATGGCATATTGTGACAGAAACTGTCCTTTTTAACTCACAAAATTTGTTCCGGAATGGGCAGGGTCCCTGTTTCTGTTTTGAAGCTCCTTCAATTTTTTATTTGCTTGATAGCATACGCAATCTTTATTCTCCCAACATTTCTTCATCAATCCTCCCTCACAGCAATTACATCTAATCTGGAAAAAAAGAGTTGCTTTCAATGGGAAGAAAGTTCAAATAAAACGTACAATATTTTCTTTTTTCTCTGCTTCTTTTGTGAAACTATTCAATGATTTATTTTTATTCCAATTAATAATGTTTCTGTTCGTATATTGATACGAGAAAGTATCCGGAATCTTGATTCTCTCCAATTTTTCTTTTTCGATATCAGAATAAACTTGAACGTCGCACTTCCAACTATCTGATCTTCCTTTAATCAGAAGAAGTCTCTTCTTCGGTGGAACGTATTTTCCATTGTTCATGGATTTCACCAATTCACTGAAATATTCTTCATTCATCTTTGAATAGATTTGATGTTTCTCATCAAAACAGTCATACGTTCACTATAACAAAACAAAGAAAAAACGATAAACTCACTCAGAGAACTCGACGGGTGCATTTCCAGTTTCACTTTTTCCACAGTCACTTTCTCTTCTGAAATGAGCGAAGCTGAGTGTTGCAATTCTATTCATATCTTCTTTTTCGATCGTTTCTTTGAAAACACGTTCATAATATCCCATCAAACATGGATCTGTTCCGATAGAACTTCTCAACATTTTCTCACTCAGCACGAGCTGCTTCATTTCATCCCATTCCACAACTTTCACATTCTTCCGAATTTCAGAGATTTTCGGTGCAACTCCGACCGTTTCTTTCTTTGTTTCTTCAAATTTTCTCATCATTTCGGATGCTTGTGCTCGTGTTGAAACACGGTCTCCACTGCTCACGACTGTTTCTTCTTCTACTGAAGAGCTCTCTGAATCACTTGATGAAGAATTCTTCTTTTTCATCTGACGAGGAATACTTCGAGATTTGAATGTATTCTTGATTCTCAATGCAAGAGAGAGTCTTTCTTTCGATGAAAGCGCTTTCGGGTCTTTATCCAATAGTTTTTCCAATGCAATCTTCTTATTTTTCTTTTGAAGTTCCAATGCTTTTTTCGAGATTTTGTGAATTTTCACTGAAAATAATTTGTTTTTTCAAGTATGAAAACCAGAAGAGATGATCATTTTTATTCAATGAAATGCCATTTCCTCTAAAAAAATTGCGCCGTTTCCCAAAGAATAACTATAATAGCCAGACTATCGAAACTCAAAATTTCGTAATCTGATTTCAACTAATTCGAATTACTGTTCAAAAAATGAAAACTCACCAATTTTTGTTTCGACTTTTTTGCATTTTCTGTTGGCTTTTGATCTGGTGCGAAGATGAGAAACCATTATTTTCTTCTATTTCCTGAAATAGAAACGTGTCAAATGATCGGAATAAAAATGAAAGAAACTTACTATAATCTAAACTAAAACTAAAAAAAGAGTCTAAATATTTGATAAAAAAGGATGAATTCTTCAAGCTGTCTTGAGTTTTTGAATGAAGATTAGCCTCTGAAAATCAATAGAATTAAATGGGAAAGTGGCTTTTTCCTTGTTTTAAAACATAATTCCAATTTTTATGACATAAGTATAAATTCAATGAAAAAGTATATGAACTCTTAAAGTACGTAACAGAAAGAACTTACAAAGTGCTAAAAGACTACAACGGAGCAAAGATCGTTTTGATGAGCAATGAATGTGTGATAGAATGCAATTGAACCAAAAAGGGTAGAGATTTGAAGAAGGATTTGGATTTTCGTTCTGAAAATATTCACTATAATCTATCAAATGTTCTCCTTTTCTCTTTAAATTTTGAGAAAAAAGATTCAGAACTCGAAGATTATAGAAATATCTTTGGATGATCATTTTTGGAGAGAAAAGTTAAGAACAGTCTCTGTGAAAGAACCTTCCTACCAATAACACTTATTATATTCAAGTTTTTCAAAACTTTCAAGAATGAGATAGTAGCTAACACCCATTTCTTTCAGAAATAGAGAAAAAGAAAGAAGAAATCGAAGAAAAATTGATAATTGAGAAGGATTGTAGATATATTAAAAAGGTGATATGGTGATGAAAAAATACGAATTCAAACAGTTATATTGACGAATAATTTCAAGAAAGGGAATATGGAAGGTTTAGAAAAACATGTTGAAATGGGTGAAAAGAAATAAAAAAGAGTCTGATTCAGAACTTATCTTTCGAAGTGATTTGTGTCTAGAAATCACCACTAGATTTTTCAGATTTCAGATACAAAAAACTGACTCTCGACGGATTAAAAAAACGATTTCATGAGAAAGTAATAATCTAAAATGTAAGATCAAGTCCGTGAAAACTATTTGATTCTAGTGAGACACAATGGATTATTTTGTTCATTTTTACATTGAAGTGCTGAATTTAACTTTGACGATACGAATCAGAAACATAATCATGAATCTTAAAGGGAAAATCCAATATACTGTCAAAGAATCACTTATTGAAAGATTTCCGAGAGTGAAAGTTATCAAATGAGGTTGAGCTGAATAGAATGAATAGACTGAACTTCAAGAGTGTCTAACTGAAAGATGCCAGATGTATTCGATGAAGTTATATTGGAAAAAGGAAAAAATTAGCTGATAGTTTTGTTTAGAAAAAAAATGTGTTTCTATAAATGAAACATACTGTAGAATCACTTCATCTTTTTCCCAGAAAGGTGTGGTAGATATTTGTGGAAGAGAGAAGATAAACATCTGGATGATGTCAAAGACATTCGACAGTTTTATTCATTCAAGATTCTGACAAAATGATATCAGTATATTGAAAAACGTATAGTTGAACATTACAACACATTCAAAGTATTTGAATGAAAATCTTAGGATTTAGAGGCGATGAAGATGTTTTTGTAGTAGTAGATACTACTGAAAACAGAATCAGAATACATTGAGAGAGTAGAATGAAATGAAAAATGGACAAAGTGAAAAGTTCAAGAAGAATCGAAATACGAAAGTGAAATTGATAAGGAATGGACGGTCAGTGTTTTCATCACAACGTGGAAAAGATGAAGAACCTGAAGAAGAGAGAAAACCAAGATTTCTTCTGTGTAATTTCAGCTTTTTTCAAGTTTCTCAACTCTTATCGTCTTTCTCATTTCGATTCTCTTCAAGTCTTTTTCTCTTTGTACAGGTGCATTTTTCAACAGTTAAACACCTAGTACATATAGAAAAGAACGAGAGAGAATAAAGTTGAGAAACGCAGGCACTTGTGTGCCGAATCTATACGACGGGTTGCTTCGTTAGTTATTCGGAGAAGTGACCGAGAGAGGAGACGACGGACAGCTGTGGTTGGTATAGCCATACCTACGTCTCTTCATTCTTTGGCCTATTTCAACACAAAGGACCTCCTTGGTTCGCATCTTCCTCTACGCACTTTACTCTAATGACATGTTCTTAGTTGCCAGGAGATTCTAATCAAAATCTGGACAAATGTGCATGGATCTTATATGTTGTTTAGTGTCAATGACAGTTGTCTAAGAGAGTGGAAAAGGAATCAAAAGGAACATAGATTAGGATTTTTTCGAAACTCGGAACTTCAGAAAGAAAACTGAATTGATTTCATATCGTTTACCTAGATCAGAACTGAAGAAAGAAGAGAGAGAGAGAGAGAGAGAGAGAGAGAGAAAATTAAGGTCTGAAGCAGAAATTTTGAGTTATTTGATAAAGGAAACAACAGCAAAATGTTTGAGTTGGTCAACTGTGCTTTAGGTGAGTCAGTATGAATACGATAAGAAAGAGAGAGAGAGAGAGAGAGAGAGAGAGAGAGAGAGAGAGAGAGAGAAAGAGAGAGAGACGTTTAAATAGATGATGAAGACAAGAATGAATGAATGGATATTGGCTCGTTGAGTCTGCTAGGTAATACGAGTCTCCGCCCACTGTGCACGACAGACATACCTGGCCTCCTAGAGCAGTGTATTACAGAATTTACAGTGTCCTTCATGTCATAAAACCGTCATCACTTCTTAAATTGCCTTTTCTCTGTGTAGAGAGTCTTCAAAATCACTCATATTCTTAGATTTACGATTTCTATTTCTCTTTCTTTCAGTTTCAGCTTAGACAAATAGACAATGTTTAAGGTGCGAGAGCAATTAAATCAATAGGACCAGAGGTTTTGTTTTGGGAAAGAAGAAGAATATATGAAAAATAATAAGAGTCTTTCAGTCTAAAAGTGAATTTAATTATGATAATGCCGAGGTAGTTGGTCACATATATATATATATATATATATATATATTTGTTGCAAATAAACCACAGTTTGACCACCGGTGACCACCTACACACTCAAGGTTGTCACTACGGTCAGTGACACGTCATTGTGTAAACGTTCGAAAAGTATGAGAGAGGTAACGGGAATGTGGATGGAAGGGGCTTGAGAGAATTAAAAATTCAAAAGAGAGAGAGAGAGAGAGAGAGAGAGAGAGAGAGAGAGAGAAAGACGAATTCAAATAGCAAAAAGCCAATGGAATACATATAGTTTTTCATCTTATGCAGGTGTCAATTGCCTTTTAAATGAGAATGCTGACGCATGAGCATATTCAAAAAAAAAAGAATGAGAAACTCTGAAATGATTAGCTCAATTATCAGAAATTGGTTCAATCGGAATACAATAAGAATCATTTTCAGTCAAAACCCTTTTGAATTTTTCAAATTAGCCTACCAGATTACAGCTCTAGATGTGTCGCACAAATGTTTCATTTTATGAGTAAAAAATAAATGTAATTCAGAGAAAATATGTATTTTTAAGAAACGTTAAGAATATATTGATTCATCAGAAGAATTTACACAATTCTAACAGAGGAGAACACCATAAATCATTCTTGCATACCTTTCGCCGCTTTGTAATATTTTCAAGCATCCACAGATGGACAGATATCTCCGTTTTAATTTATTCATTCCATTGAAGTTTTTATGAGATTTCAGTTTCAGATACCGAATAAAAGTGTAAATTTAAAACACATTTAGTGCAAGTATACGGGGATTTTTCTAATGAGAACAGTTTAATTCCACTCAACATTTCAGTTCAACAATTCAAAAGTCTGCCTACTTTCCATCCATGTTTTCTTAGTTTTTCTGTCCGATGAGGTCTCATATCTCATCCTTCTAAACGTCACTTTTCATTCGAAAAACCATTTTATTTCGCTAAGCCTTTCTCTACTCATTTCCGTTTTCCTCAACTCCACAGAACCCCTTTCTTCTGAAAAATAATGAGAGCCGTTTCCTGAAAATGAGCGATCTCTAAATCAATGGAATTATTTTTGTTTTTCAAACTTTGATTCGTTTTTTGAGATTTTATCTTTCGATTCGCAGGAAAAATATATGGATAATCATCAAAACATTGTAGTTATTCATGATTATCTCCCCCAACTGATTGAATTGAAAATCAACGTTTATGAGTTCTTACTGACATTTGTTCAAATATTTTTTATTTTTTGTATCAATGAAATTCGGAACTACTTGAAGTCTCTCAGAGAATAGATAAAATGTTTGATTAATTTTCGTATAATCAGAAAATACAATTTCCGATTCTCGGTTATTTGTAGTTTTTCGATGAAACGAGTAAGAGAGGAAATGAGATTTCTTATTCAGGAAATTCAGAAAATAAATAGATGAATTTTCGAAAACAGAGGGAGAAATTCCAACTAACATAAAGAGTAATATTTTTCATTTCAGTCTGTTCAAAAATTAAACGAGGGAAAATACTGAAAAAAAAAATGAAAAAGTTCTCATAGGAAAACAATCTGTCATTTTTCAAATTTTGAATTTTCGTAATATGTTAGAGCTTTGAAAACTGCATCGAATGGTGCATTTTCTTCTTCCGTTCCTCTTTTCATAAGGGAAATGATTTTTATTGAATATAATAAAAAGTAAAAAGTGAATCAATGAGAGATGCGAACACACGAGGAATTGTAAAAGTAAAAGAGAATGTTGAGAATACAAATGAATAAAATTTAGATTGGAAACGATCCGGGACCAGTTTCAGAAGTTGCCATTGGTTGTTTGTTTATATTTTTCAGAACCATTCCCAAAAGAATCCGTTTGTAAGGAGAAAAGAAGAAAAATGAAGTGAATGGGGAGAAAAAAGGAATAAGAACGAGTCCGGACATCAGAAAATTCTCGAATATTGGTGTAGAATAGACTCCAAATTGTTCGAGAATATACATAATTACATTGATTGAATACAATGTCGGAAGAAGTGCTTGATATGTGAGAGCCTGAAATCCTTCGATTATGGAATGAATGAAAATAGAAAACTGACCATAAGAAGCTGCGAATGTAAACTTTTTGTGCTCAGTGAAATGTTGATTCCTCGATATAAAAGTCTATCGATAATTTTCTTTCGAAGGAAAAGAATGGTTGAGAATATGGGAATTGTCATGACAGTCATTTGAAGTATTTTGTAGAGAGCATAAACACTTCTGATGTCTGAAACTCCGCTGACAGTAAGACCAGTGAAGTTGTATTTTGGATGATATGGTTGAAGAAGTTTAACAATTTCTGATGGATCAGATTCAGCGAATTGGTATAGAATCTGTAAAGATTCCCTTCATCTCCACTTTTTATTATCAATTCGACTCAAACATATATCACATATCGGAGACCAAAAAAACTGTTCTTAACCTATCATTTTCTGATGTTTTTTCTTCGAAATGTAACAATATTCGCTTTTATTTGATTATGCTCGTCATGTCTATAATCTCGTTACTGAACTCGAAGTTTATGATTTGTGTTCTTTCTGATCGTTTTGTGTTTTCGACTAACCATTTGTAGAAATGATGGAAGATAAGTGATAAACAAAACAATAAGTACAGTTTTCCTCTGTGGTTCCGGTTTTCGAAGGATATAATATCGATATGCAAATGATAAAACAAGCGAATAATTAGAATGAACAATGAAATGAGCCATTAAATTGTGACTGAAATTCAAATTGGTCGCTTTCATTTCAGATTATGTTCGAAAGTTTAGTTATGAATCACTGTTAAATCTCAAAAGAATCATTTCTCTAAATATGATTTCAGTAAGAATTGCACTTTATCCCCTTGGCCTTCAATGAAATTTCAAATGAAAAATGTTCAAGGTTAGGAAACGAATAGGAAATCATTAGTCTATATAACTTTTTTCGAAACCGAGCGAATCGTATACCTCAAAAAACAAACATGATATCCGAACACTTTACACCATCCATTTGAAATATATCCAATTGTGAATCCAGATGGAATCATTCTTTGTTGAACGAAAAAGTTGAAAAATGCAGAACAACAGTCAGTGAAAGCGAGATTAATTATCAATGTCGTATATACTCTAACCATTTTAGGAGTACGGTAGAGTGCCAAGTAAATGAGAAGAGCATTGAAAAGGATAGCAAGTACATCTATAATACCGATCAAAATCCAATAGAATGTGTCGACCCACATGTCGTTTGAAGTGTTGAACTAAATCCAATATTATATGTATTAGATTATAAACGAAAGAGAAAAAATGGAAAAGTTGATTAGTTTTAGTTGTGTCGAATGACGGAGGAATGACAAAAAACAAGAGAGAAAAGTGATGATTTTGAGAAGCAGACGCCGATAATCAGAGCATTAATTATCACTAATTGATAGTTTTTTCAAATGAATTAGTAACGGTGTCTGAAGAAAATTTGAAATCTGAGTCAGCAGTTTTCTTCTAAATTTCGGAGTAAATAATCTGTCGTTTCTTAAAAATTGAAATCACCTGTAGTCAAAACTTAGTTTTTCTATTAGTCTTGCACACGAATTCGAAGAAACGAGAAGAAAGTAGATTTTCAAAAAAAGAAATTGGTTCAAAAATGATACTCTTGTTTTTGAAGTACTGAAAAAAGAGAATTTCTGAGAAAGATCTTTCAAAAAAACAAGTCTTCTTGATCTCATTATCAGTTTTTTGCTTTCTTTTTTAACCGAAAATTCCTATTTTGTATATCTTTTTTTTTCAAATTAATTCATTTATTCTCGAAATTGTAACCATCTCCATTCTATTATAGAAAAAATACACATTTTCAGATAAATTTTCAAAAAAGAGAAACATAAAAAACAAAACAAAAAATGAAATGATTATTTCAAAGTATAGTACACATATTTGATTTTTGTGGCGGCGGAGCATTTGATTGAGTCAGAGTAGTTGCTCGATCCTGTTAAATTAGATTACGAGGTTAATGATCATGGAAAAGACTTTTATGAGAGGGATTTCTGAGAATCGGGGAGGTTTACACCTGCTGATTTCGAGATATAGAGAGAAAATTATTTGTGTATTCGTTAGAAAAAAGAAGATTTTTGATCTCGATTCCAGAGATTCTTCACTTTTAAAACAGAAATCAATTAGACATTATAATTTCTATTTTCAGAAATGTACCTTTTCTATGAGTGATGTTCTACTTTTACTTCTCTCCAACATATCGAAAGTTGGTTTGGGTGCAGTTGCTCTCTGAGCAGATTGTCCATTTCCTCCATTATTTGACAACGAAGATGAATCTTTTTTCATTTCTCCTGATCCAGTTGAAGCTGCTGGTTCATTTGAAGCACTTGACACTGATTGAGCTCTGGCACTTCGTCTTCTCGTTGCTTCTAATCCGATTGCTGGAGTATTATGAAGACAAAGAATTGGAAGTTGTGCACAATTTTCAAGTAGAAGAAGCATTCGATGAGATTCATACGAATTTATTAATTTCTTGATCGGTCGGTGAGCATTAAATGTTGATAGAAGACGTCCTTTCGTCGTCGACCAAGTCTCGACCCATCCATCTTCTGTTGCTGAAAATGATTGTCTATTCGAATTGGTTCTGTGATTTTTCAACTTACTTGAAAAGACAACAGTAGAATCTCCAGTCATTGAAAGAGAAGTGATTGCTGCAGTTGTATTGACTGTACATACCATATCTCCACTTTGAACATTCCATACTATTATCTTTTCATCTCTTGCTCCCGAAACAACTAATCGTTCATCAAATGAAATACAACAACAAGTGACGACATTCTCGTGTCCGACAAGTACTTGTGTCAAGAATCCTCTGTCAATTTGCCATATCTTCAGAGACATGTCACGTGATCCAGTTGCTATGAAATTTCCTCCTTTTGGTGACGTGGCAAAACAAGTTATTTCGTCGCTATGAGTCAGTTTTGCACGGGTGATAGGAGGTCCTTCATCGGGAAAAGCCCAGATTTTCATTCTGAAAGAAATCGATGAAAAAGAAGTTTATTTACTGAGACTTCTTACTCTTTATTGCTCAATGAACAGTGTCCGACCATGATTCTTCCAGTTGGAGGAACGAATATCGGAGGTTTGACTCCAGTTGCAACCATTTCAGGAGTATCATCGTCTCCGAACAATTCCCAAATCACCATTTTTCCTTGGATGTCACACGAAATCATTTTGTTTTGAACCAGTGACATAATCGACAAAACTTCACTACTATGCATCTGAAAAATGTCATTTTTTATTTTCAAATCTCAATTTTATTCTGTTTTTCTTACGAATAATTCTCGAACAACGATTCCATTTTGGGCATCAAGAATAAGAATACATCCTGCTTGATTTCCAGAAACACAGAATGTACTGTCAATTGAATACCGTATACATGTTATTGGATCTCCTTTGTTTTGAACTGTCGTAAAAACACATTGACAAACTTCCAGATCCCAGAGAGCAACAATTCCATTATTAGTTCCACAAGCAGCGTATTTATCGTCGCTTGAGAGAGCAACTGCTGTCAGGAATCCTTCTTTATCTGCATGGACATCGTGAGCGTCGTGATTTCTTTTTGTCACATTCCAAATTGTTACTTTCGGACCACAAGGAGAAATCAAAAAGTTGTTGTCAGATGAAATCTAGAATGAAAAGATGAAACTCTCTGAATAATTTCATTTTAAACCTTCAAACTGCAGATAGGAAATGGTTGAGAAATGTCCAAAACATCAATCATTTGTCCATTGTGAATATCATAACAGAAGATTTTTGATTTCGTTGCCGCGAACAATTGACAGTCGTCTTGAGCACAAACTAATGAATTTACTTTTCCTTCGTGACCCATTAGTTCGTGAAGTTCTTGTCCTCCAACTGTACTGAATACTTTCAATGTTTCATCTTCACATGCAACAACTACGAATGCATCGTTTCTGAAACCATTTCTTTTTTAGTATTTCCATTCAATTCAGATGAAACATACGAAGTAATAGCCAATGTACTAACTGGAGCCATTAAGCCACCCATCCTTGAAATACATTTTCCGTTTGTAACATCCCACATTTGAACAACGAAATCTCCGGATCCAGTGATCAAAAATTGATTATTTGATGTAAGTTGAAGAGAAACAACAGATCCCGTGTGATCATTAAATGATCTTACAACGTTTCCTGATGATATCTGAATCATTTTGGCAGAAGAATCCGCTGAGGCTGTTATCAAGTATTCATTATCACTTGTTAGAATTGCACAAGTAACTTTTGCTGTATGATGTGTCAGTGACATAGTCGGAACATACTGAAACAAATAAATGACTGAAGAATTATCTTTTACGAAATTACCTGTGTGAAAACCCAAATTTTGACAGTTTTATCGGCAGATGTACTGACAAAGAATGAACTGTCATTACTCGAACAAAGACATGTTACTGCAGCTGTATGACCTTTAAATGTTCCAACAAGTTGTTCAGATGCAATATGATATGCATAGATCACTCCAGGATCCGATTGATTTCCAGATATTAGAATGTATTGATGATTTGCGAATAAAGTGAGAACAGTGTTTCCTGGCTTCCAGTCTTTCAGAGTGAAACTTCTGCATACTTTCGTTGCAGGCGGAGATATCCAACATGTCAATGGAACTAGAAGAGGCTGACGATTGTAGAGATCAACCCATGACATTGCCTGATCAACCAGACTATTCAGAAAATGACTGTTATCTGTTCTAGTGAATCTAAGTCTCCCGATAACTTCAGCTGCCAATTGCTCACTGTCTCTGGCCATTGTAACAAGTGCAGGGACCAGAACTTGCTCCGATAAAACTGAAATTAAACTCTTGAACTCTTCTATTTTCTCAAAAAAGAACCTTGTAGATCATGATGAAGAAGTTGTGTTGCACACTCCTCATATAACGATAATAAATGTGAAATTCCAAAGTATCGTGTCACAAAATCGACATATTCAAAGTGACATAAAGATAATTCTTTCAATCGATCGAGGTTACCCGAATGAAGGCAATGATACCAAAGAAGTCTTAATCTACGGAAATTCGGCGATCCATTGTCCCGTTTAATACCCTGTGAGAAGCTCTGAAACAGAAAAAGTATGATAAACCCAAGAAATAGAGAAAAGGACAAACCTGATATGCAATTTCATGTCGTGGAGACTGTTCATTATCTACAAGTAAATCTGCGAAAAGATCTGATAACTGAAGATGTGTCGCTCGAACTTCGATACTATTTGTCAAATATCTATTCCGAAACCAAACATTTAATGAAGCATGTGATATTCCAATAATCAATCGATCGTCTATCACAACTTTTCGTAGAAGTGGTCCAAGTGCTTCGATGATATTATCAAGTGTTAAAAGTGAGTAGACAACTGACATATTCATTTCTTCTAATACTTGCTTATCAGCTGAAATTGCATCATGAATCTCCAAACGAGTGAGTCCATGAGATGAAACTGAAATGAATTTGACAACATTTCCAACTGCCGCATTCCCGTATTCCTTTTCGATTCGTGCCAATCTTCCTTCAATTCCTCCTTTCATTGAACTATTTCCAGTCAAAAGAATCTCATGAGCAACACTTTTTGCTATCAGAATTCCATCTTTTCCTGCTACAAGTGGCCGAATCGAAGATATTTGTTCGTTCGTCAGTTTCTTATCAATATTTTCTGCCATTTTTTGAACCATTCCAACCACTTCGTTTTCGGATATTACATCAACATTCACTGTCTGTGTAACTGCAAAAACTGCATTTACTGGTGAAACATTTGATGACGTCATGAATAAAGAAAGCTTATCAGGTGCCTGAAAATAAAAGAAATTTATTCTATGATTAAGAGAAAAGAAACAAACCGTCTCAGTTCGTTGTCCAATTTGACTCAAAAGATGTCCGAACTTGAGTAAATGAACATCGTCGATGAATATACAAACAGGTTTATCTGACTTCTGAATGATTTCTTCAAGACATTTGAGTACTTCTCCTAATTTAAAGTGTTCTAATGCTTCTTTTGGATCAATATTCGCTATTCCACAGATATTCAAACATATTGTCCTCCATGCTTCATGGGCGAAATTAGAAGAATAAGTCAAGTTCGTGAAACTAAAAACGAGAGAATTAATATAAATATGTACAGTCGAAAGTTACTTACAAGATCACTTTATATGCATCTTTACTTGAAATTTTGCTCCAAAGTCTACACAATGCCTGCGTTTTTCCACATAATTCGGTTCCTTGAATCAAAAAAACTCCCCGATTTACTTTGACTCCAGCTAATTCATCTAGTCGTTTATCATAATCTCTTTTCAAATTTCCTATTGCCAGTTGTTGTTCGAGATATTCTAAATAAGAGAGAAATGTAGAATGAAATATCAGAAATGTGAACATACCAATATGAGCTCTCGATTCATCAAGAGCCAAATCAATTGCTGATCTTGGTGGATCTGGACGTATTGGAGGATTGATATCAGCTAGATGATTCTTTAGTTTCTCATTGAACTGAAACTTTCTATACATAAGAAATGAAAAATTGTGGGCTCTCGGATCACCTGTCTTGCAATTTTCTCTCTATATTTATCGCCGTCTCTTGAATTGAAAAAGTAATTGATGTCGATACTTTCAGGCCTCAGTACATGTGTCATAACTCTATCGTTCATTTTCAATGTTATTTCGTTCTAAAAGAAGTATTTTTGTGAGTTCAACTGATTTTTTCTCTTTTACTCACTTTCAAATCCTCTATTTTTCGACTATTCTGCTCGTTTGTTTCAAGAAAAACGTTCGGAACGTTTGGATCCGCAGTCAATTGATCGAACTTTCGAAGCAAAAAAAGGCATCTACACGGAGAAACTTGAAGAATTGAACGAACGAATGATTCTAATGGAGATGAGAAAAAACGATTTTGTCGCTGTTCGTGTACTTGATTTATTGTTCCTTCTTCGTGAGCCTGCAGAAGTTTATGAATGGAATCAGGAAGAAATAGGGATAAAATGCTAGACTTCAAAAAAAAGTTCCGTGAGAAAATTTCTGTGGAAAAGTTATATTAAATAACGTTTTCAAAGAATTATCAAACAAAATTTCAGATTTTTTTGACCCATGAGAATCGATGAATTTTCGTTCATTTTCGTTTCACTGTCAATTTTAGATAAGAACTTACTAATTTATTTCAGAGGAAAATATTCCGAAAAGACGTATTTCAAACTAAAATACAAGTTATTTCTGAAGAAATAAGTAATATCACAAGATAAAGTGTAAACTATTTTGAAACGAAATTTGAACTTTCAAACTAGCAATTTCCCCATTTTGAGAGGAAAAATAACAGAGAAAGGAAAATAGGAAAACCGCTCACAGCTTTGGCTCCTGCCTGCAATGCTTTGATGATTTCAGCCAGTTGTTTCTTATCTTTGATGGCTGATGGAACAAGACGATATTCCTCGACGGGAGTGTTTCGATTTATTGTGTACGCCTTTTCAAAAACTCGAACATCTGAAAGAAAAGAAAAGAGATAAAATGAAGGAATTCAATCATTTTCTTTCGATTCTATGCATTTCAATTTCCAGTGGAAATATTCATTTGATTAAGAGAACTCATTCGGATACTAAAAGACATTGCAGTAGAAATTTAGACTTGGAAATATGAATTTAGTTTCAGAAACATGCCATTACTCTTCTCTTCTCTATTCCATTCCATTCATAAATGACAATTTGGAAACATACAATCTCAAATCATTTCACGATTACTTATTCGGGAACAGGTGTAAATGCAAAATTTATGAGTTGTTGAATTCAAAAAGTATGAGAGAGAGAGAGAGAATAAAGTCAACCAAACATCTCAAAATAAAAATTGTGAAGTGCCTCCTCCTACTCCTGCGCGGACCCGTTTAAATGGATTTCGTTTTTTCTCATTCTCTCCTTCTCTTTTCTGCCCTCAACCTTGATAACTCAAAATGGAAGAGAAGAAGAAAAAAGTGCCGAAAAACGGAAATCGAATGTCACAAAAAAGATGTTTTCGACCGAAACAGCCTCGAAGATTCTTCTTTTTTGAGTTCTTTTTTTCAGCCAGACATGATTTGTGTCTGTAGAGAATGAAATACAAAAAATAAGAAAGAGTTGAGAATATAAAAAAAGGGGAATGGCTGAATTGATTGTCGAATATTCATAATTTCATAATGAAAACCATATTTTATTGCAAGAACACGAATTTGTGGAGAATGAACTCGAAATTTCAAGGTTTCGAATGAATTGAAAACGGAGAAGAATAGGAAAGAACTAAAAGTAGGAGAAGGAGAAAAAGAAGAAAATGGAGATGTGGAATAGGACAGAGTACTTCTCGATACGGACGAATTAGCATGCGGAGAAGGCCCCTTCTCTAAGTTCAACTCACTTCCATTCTCTTCAAATATCGATGAACGAATGGATTCGTACTCTTCTTTTCGTAGAGACGTCGGAACTGAGACATTTCCGTAACGATTGCCAAGTAACACCTGAATATATTTGATTACTGTATTGTTACGAGCAAGAATAATAATGTCTTATGAAGTAATCAGTTCTGGAATCTCTATGAATTCAAAAAAACTGAATTTTTTATGTACTACAATGTCAAACTCAAAGTTATTTAAATCTGTGACTTCTGGAGCAAGAGAAAATGAAAACTCTCCGTTTCCTTTCCTAGAATGATATGGTTTTTTCACTTACAACAATCCAACTTCTTGGATTTTCCTTCCACATTTTTATAATATGTTCTGCATTTTTGTTAGTCAATTCCCCATTTTCCAATGAAACATCACAGAATTCAAGATCAAAATTTGATTGGAATGCGAGATTCTGAAGATCTGGTAACACGTCTTGCCATAATGTTCGTCGTTCAATATTGAACTCTGAAATTTTTCATTTTTCTGTTGATCCATGATCGACTCTTCCCCCACCCTCTGCATCGTTTCCGACAACAAAAAGAGTTGAGGCATATGGTAGACGTTTCTCGTTTTTCTTGATGTTATCCGTAGTCATTTGAGATCCTTTGAACATTTTCTCATCACCTGAAATTCAAATTCACTCATCGCCAGCATTTACTCATCATTATTTTGTGCCCGCAACATGTTTTGAGTTGTGAAATGAGATGAAGTGAGGTTGTGGGTTTGAGAAAATGAAGATGAAAATGAGAGAGAGAAAGAGAGAGAGAGAGAGAGAGAGAGAAAGAGAGAGAGAGAGAGAGAGAAAGAGAGAGAGAGAGAGATAAAGAACAAAAAGATAAAAGAGAGACAACCTATCTCTAATTCTCCAATCAGTTTCGACCTATTTCCGTTCCTGCCGCCTTTTTACAACAAAGTCGAAGGGGAGTCGGGGGATTCTACGGCGCAGGGAGCTCATTCGCACTATTCGAGAAGACATGCCTTCCGTCGCTGCGGACGCCATCAACGCAGTCGGAACAGTATTCTGGACAACTGTCTATTTCGTTTATTATCTTTTCAAGTGAGTTGACAAAAAAGATGGAATAGGTCGGATCTCTTGGAAATTTTGTATTTCTCTCAGGAATGCCTAATGAACAAAACTTAAGTTTTAAAATGTAAATTCCGGAAGATTTCTTCTATTTTTGAGCTCTGCGATTCAAGTGGTTTTGTCTTTTTTGAATCAAATAAGTTCCTTACGAGGAAAAACTGACAAAAAAAGAAACAGATAGTTGTCAGTATAGAAACTGAATTCAACAAGCTCCATTAATTATGTCAAGTGTATTGATGCTTTCAAAACTAATGAAAAATGTCAATCAGCAGGTGATTCCCTATTTCTATTTTTATTCTTCTGAACGTGTCACCTCCGTCTTCGAAATTGAATAAAAACAAAAAGTGAAAATACGTCGAATTTATACGATGAAATTGGGAAAAACAGGAAAACCGAACGAAAGTTACTACAAATTGTGCTTCTTTCATCTCTTTCTTCTATCCGTAATGATATAGTTTGTGGTGATGAAAAAGAGAAAGAAGAAAGAGTCAGTTGGTGATTTTGGTCAACTTTCTTCCAAAAGGAAAACGAGAGATTTGATAAACAAATATTTTGTCTTTTTTCAGGAAGAAAAAGAGTAAAAGAAAAGGAAAATGATGGGATATTTGAATAGAGTGAGTCTAGATTAATTAAATGATAGCATAGATGAAGAAAAACGAGAAAAGGAAGTGGGCGGAGCTTCTAAAAGTGAGAGAGAGAGAAAGAGAGAAAAGAAAGAAATACTTATTCTTACTCAATCTATTCATTTTCAGAGGGAAAAACGAATGGAAATGTAAAAAGAACAAGAAACCAGTTATTGAATACTGTTGCATCGATGGATCTGCATGTACAGATCATAATGAATATTCGAATGGAATACGATTGAGAAAGGAGCCAACGACAACGAACAATAATAACTACAGTAATCATTCTCATCATGATAATCACAATTCAACACCAAAATCATTTTATTCTGAGAATTCGGGTATTCGTGGAACACTCAATTCATTGTGGCAATCGGTGAAAAGAGGATCAACGAAATTATGGGAATTCGGAAAGAAATCAGGAAAAAAAGTATGGAATGCATTGAAATATGGAGTACATTTCTTATGGAAAGTGATCAAATGCTTCTTTTCTGTCATTTATGCATTCATTGTCTCTAATAATGTTCCATCTCAAACACTTCCATCAACACCGAAACCATACAAAGCGACTCCATCGTCTCCAAATTACAATAAAGTGAGTACAGTCTTTCAGAAGAATCATCAAGCAAGTTTAAAACATTACAGTTCTAAATGTAGTCAGGATTCGATTTCTATTCAAAAATGGAAAGTTTATGGTGACTTTCGCACTCGAAAACACCCGATTGATACGTGTAATTACAAATATTATCATAATAAAAACACCTGTTTCTCGAGAAGTCTCCAGAAACACTAGTGATTTCTCATAGTTCTATCACATATATTTTCAAATACAATTTCAGGTATCTTTCGAATATCCAACAGATAAACTAAACGAATCTGAATTACGATCAGTTACAAAACAAGAACTTGAAGAGGAAGATGGAGAAGAACCAACTATTTATGAAGATGTTTCCAAGAATGAAGGAATCACAGTGAAAGTTCCTGATACTTCTGAATCATTCTATTATGAACGAGTCTTTGAAGAACCGAAACAAGATAAATCTATTCCAGAGCCTCCAAGGTACCAACTTTCAGTTGACAGTCCAATTCAACAATTACTTCAGAGAGAAATCAGTTCCACCTCCGCCTCCGCCTCCTCCACCTCCAAAACCAGTTTCTCGGGAGCCAAGTCGTGCTCGTTCGATGACTCCAGGAGGGAAAGAAAGAAAAGAAGTGAAAGGTGGAATTGGCGGATTCAAATCTGATATAATGGATGAGTTGGAAGAACATCAAAGAGTGCGTCAAGAGAGAGCATCAGTGAATCGAGAAATGACACAGAGTTGTCATCCAGATATGGCACAATGGAAAGCCAATGAAACAGTTGATAGATCAGCCAATTCGACTCCATGGAGAGCTTCTTCCGTTGGACCGACGATGCGTCGTTTAGAACAAGTAGTTAGCAGAGTTGAAGGAGATGATCAGAAGGAAGCAAACTTTGTTTTCAGGTACGGATAAATAAAGAGATAAAAGTAGGAGAGAAGAATGCAGTAAAGTGTCAGAAAAGCATGTATTAAATGACGTGGAGAGCTGCTATTTCATCAGAATGATGAGACACTTCTGGGAGATCTCTTTTTGAATACGGGAACAAAATTACAACAGATCTTATGATGGAATATTTTCAGACCACAAAAGATTGTTCATTCATCAGAAGAGTATCAAAATCGTAATAAACAATCATCTGATAGTGGTTTCATGATGGGAAGAAGTGTGTTTTCACCAGTCGAAGAAGCTGAACAAATGAGAAAAAACATCAACAGGTGCACTTTTTCTCTCCTTTTTTCGTTATTCACGAGTCTTTCTTTTTTTCTAAAAAGAATTTCGTTAGATCTTTCGCGTTCCAAAAAAGTTATTCGAAGTTTAATTATTTCATCATATCTGAAAAGATCAATTAGGTTTAAAAGAGAAACCCAAAACGACAGCTGTCTGTTGAGTGGGGACCGGGGGCGTCTCCCTTCATTCAGGGGATCCTCATTTTACTCTCCAGACACCTTTTTTTTCCTTAATTTCTTGGACCAATGACTCTTAATTCTCTTCTTTTTGCAGCAAACAACAAAGCTACAGTAGCCCACAATATCAAAGTGGTAACTGGATGGAAGGACAAAGATCAAGAAATATCCATAACAGGTGAGTAAAGTAGGGAAAGTAGACGTTAATTGATAAAGAAGGAGAGAGTTTTTCATTTTCTCTAGACAAACAAAAAGAGAGAGTATTCTTTGATTTTGGAGAAGAAATTGTGTGCTTCCTCCCATTTTCTCACACAAGTTGTTGAACTTTTGGCGCGGTCAGAAGCCTAGAGCCCTCCCCAAAACGCAATTATCGCGTCCCCGTGTGCTCTGTCTCTATTTCATTGGAAAGGACGTGTCGATGGATATATAGGAGCACAAAATTATGGCCGAAGAGGCCGCTGGCTCCCGAGGATGCCTCATTTCGAATCACCAAACAATGAGGCGAGAAAAAAGGGAGAGAGAGAGAGAGATGAGCCTCGTCTATATTATTCAATTTCTTCTTTTTTGCACTGAGATTTTAGAAAGAGGAAGAAGAAAGTGAAATTGGGTTCGAGAAACGGATTTTTGAAAAAAGAGTAAAATAAAAAGAAAGAAAAAGGGAAATAAGATGATCGAGTTCAAAAGAGAAGACAACAAGAAATGGAGAAAATGTTTGGAGAGAAGAAGAGTGAATTGACTCCAAATTGGACAGTGATGATGTCAGTTGAAGAATAACAATTTACATTTGAGTTGACTATTGCAGTATATACATGTTCTGTTATTCAGTGTTCTTATGATACGAATAATATTCAGACAGACTGCATGTTTTTCGAAGTATACAGTTCTGAGTAATACTCAGTGAGTATGAGAAATGAAGAGAATATGAATACATATCTCATCCTAATGGTTATATCTTTAAAAATGATACTCACATACAGTTTTCAATCGTTTCTGGGTTCAATGTTTCAGAGACTAGTAAATGTTTTCTAGATCAAGGAAGTGAACTCAACGTTGATTTCCAATTTAAAATTTCTTCATTTCTATTGGATAGGCGAACTAAAAAAAAGAGTTTCGCTATGTAGACATCAACAAGTGAACTTCTTTAAAATCAAGTTATCCAACTCATTGGGATTACTGTAAACACTTGAGTTTCCACACTCCAATCTGGAACTTTCATTCAGTTTTTCATTTTCGTTCACTCTCCGCTTCCTCTCAAAAAATGAAAAACAAAAAAGGACGACTGAGGTTTTATGGTTTTCCTTCTTGTCTTCTATATTATTTTATGAATCTTCTCTATCTCCACAACAAGTGCTCTTTTCGATGAAACGAAGTAGTCAACTAACCACACATACACAAATGCATATAAAGAAGAAAAAGGAGGCGGATAAATTGAATTAGAAAAGTAAAGAAATGCATTGGGTGCAATGAGGAAAAAGAGAAAAGGACTCCGCCGCTCTTCAATTTTGCCTCGAGGGTCTTCTGAATATGTGCTTGAGTAAAAGAGAAGAAGAAGAAGAAGGAGAAGACGAAAAAGCATGATACCTCACTCTTGAAATACGGTAGATCAGGGATAGAAGAATGAGAAGAATACTTCTTGAGGCGAAGTAATTCGAGTAGGGAAACGGGTTATGTGACTGCGAGCTTTCCCGTTTTCATCCACCAAAAGAGGTTGCCTTCTCTATTATTCCAACCAATTTTTGTGGAAGGAGAAATTAAAAATTGGAATGAAACGACATAACTGCTGACACTAAAGCTCGCACTCTTTTCGTCGCCGTCTTCTTCTTCTTCTTCTTCTTCTTCTTCTTCTTCATTGGAGACCCCGTCTCTAACGTCGTTGAGTTGAGCCGAATTATATAGGTGAAAAGACGAAGACGGCTGGAGCTCTCGTTGCACACTCACTCACACATGCTTACACCACAATAGGCGACAACCGAGTTATATCGATTGTAGATTAGACACAAATGTCCGTACAATTGGCTTATCCGTGGGAGAAAACAACGAAAAATGAGGGCGGACAAGAAGGACGAGGAGGGGAGGAAGGGACCTCTTAAAATTCTGATTTGTTTTGAATTTCAAACAAAAAAGCATCAGTATTGAAATGAACTGAGTGAATCGGTGGGATTCTGTCGATTACCGCTAATCTGTTCTTCAACTGCGAACTGTCCTGCTGATAATTTCAAGAACTCATTAATTTTAATCAAAAGTGGAAATCAAAGTGTAGAGATTAGTTGTCATGCATGTTAATATGAGTAAATGAAAAATGAATTTTCCTTTTTTATGTTAAGAGAATCTAGAAAAAACAGGTGTTTTTGTTCTGACAATCAGAGAAAGCCCCATCCAAGAAACAAAGGTATACTGTAGAGTGTAGAAATCTTTCATTCTTTAATCTGTTTTCAAAGTTTGTGAGACTTGTGTTGTCTATTTCGTGACGAAAACAAGTTAGTAAAGTGTGATTGAGAATGCAAGAGAACATAAAAAATCTGCTCCTTCTCGTGACTCAATTTCCCTAATTGATTTCTCTTTTGTTGCAACACACACAAAAAATTATATTATCTTACAAGTGAACTTGTATTCTTTCAAAAAAAAAAACAAAATGTACAATTTTTCAGCGTTGACGCAGAAAATTGACAGCTTCATCGAAATAATGGGGGGGGGGCATGAAGAAATAGGAGACGAAGCAAAAAGCTAATTATAATTTGACTTGGCGAGGAGCATTCGTGCGAGAGCACACCACAAGAAAATAGAGAAAAAGAAGCAGAAGAGATCCCCGATCATTGTTTGGTATTGGTAGTCAATATGACAAAAAGTGGTGGCATATAGGTGAAGAATGAAGTATTTCAAGATAATAAATATGTATAGATGAGATACTAAAGAAGTTATTGAACAGGAGAAAAGGATTAGGTAAACGAGTGATTTGAAATGTGAAGAGCCTAAAGAGGAGAAACGAAAAGGGATGTTTACGATGTGTTCTTTTTCGTTTTCTTCTTCAAGGTAATTCGATTTTTGCAGGAATGATCAAGTCTACGACTACCAAACTCAAAAGAATCCGTTTGGTAGCGCAGCTTACAAGTGAGTTTTTTTTGCGAAATGACAAGTGGGAGTGGCCATATCTGACAACATCTTTGATAAAAAGAAAGATAATCAAATTCAGATCCTCTCCATATGCATCTCATACCGCCCGTCGAAGTAAAACACCAATCAGGAGTTCTGAGGCAGAAGGAGGTGTGGAGTCAATGGCAAGACAATGGCCACCAGTGAGTAATGCAAGTGCAACTGTTGGGAATGCAAGAGATGATTGGGTTGGAAAAAGTATGAGAGGAGTTGAGGAAAATGACGATGGATTGGTCATGACAATGTGTAGACGTGAGGAATTCGAAAGAGAATTGTGATGACTTTCATTCAATGATTTCAGGTGTCGTTGAGAAGAAGAAGGATGAAAATTGGAAGTGGAGAGATGAAAGTGGAAGACTTCTTGATGAGAGACATAATAACACGTGGAAGGTATGATTCAGTTGAATAAAGTCATGTTTATTATTCATTCTAGGGAGAATTGGACACACTTCTTCGAGACGGGCCAAATGAAGGAAGACATTGGAGTCGAACTGTTGAGAAGCTTCCAACTGGTTTGTTTTTACCTCTTCTTCTAGCATTGCCATTTTTATATTTCAGGAGACACGCGATTCCAAGATGTCAACAGACAATACAATAAGGAATTTGTTGTGGAAGTGAGCTAATCTTTTATTTCTGAAATAATCTCTTTTTTTTCAGAGCATCGTGCGAAACTATTGATTTCCCAAGAGAAATAATATAACCCCTCTTAATATACTTTTTTCTTATAATAATATTTTAATGAAAACATTCGAAAATTTTAATGAAAACATTTGAAAATTTTAATGAAAACATTTGAAAAAAATAGGTACTATTTTGTTTGATAAAAAGCATTATATTGTATCTTCTTCTCGAGTATGAGTTTGAGAAGAAAGAAAAGATGAATCATTTTTATAATGGTGTAACCGCCTGTAGTTGCATCAAAAAAAGATCAACCGAACTCTGTCGTACTTCAACAACTGACACACATTTTTGAATCGACTGAGTCTTATCTCTGCGAACAATTCGAGAAATCACTTCTGAGCTATTTTTTCATTTTTCTCCCGTTTTGATAACTTTCATTCGACTGTGAATTGCATTTCCTTCTCTCGATTTTGCAGAAACTGCAAAAGTGTGGTTGAAGAGAAACAACGCAACAATAAAAGTCCGATGAACACTTCGAATTTTAGTTTGTTTGTGACCCAGTATTTCTCTTTTCGTCTTTTATATTGCAATATATTCTCACCCTCTTTCTTTATTTCTTATCTTCCTTTGATTCTCTTTTGTCAAATATTTTTCACATTCGATTTTCTCATTGTAGTAGAGTATCATACATGGAACAAGTTGAGACTCAACCAATTTCTGCAACGTTTTTAATGATCTTTTGGTGTTTCTTTCTTTATATCTATGGTTCCGAGTAACCTAGTGAAACGGTTTTCATTGTTCTCCAAATTGAAGAATGAATTCATCTGTTCTCAAAACGTTCCTAATTTGCTTTTCATTAAAATGCTCTATAGTTGGATAATTTAAAGTTTCATCTGATAAAGAAACGATTTCTCATTACTACTGCGAACAAAAAGGGGTGCGTCAGCTAAGAACTGAAAAAATAACTTTTTTCGAAGTACCTTTTATTATATTCTAATTCTGCATCACTTTCTCAATCCTGTTCTTCGGAATCTTCAGAACTTCTGATAAGCTTGATATATACAACAGATGTAATGCCATTACACACAGTCCCAAATGAAATATGCGTTCTCAATATAAAATAGGTATCGATAACGACATTTTTACTGATAACAAAAAACAATGCATACTACTGTCCCGTTAATATACAAAGCCAGACTCTGCATCTGACAAAATATTTCGAAATTTAGGCTCTAAATATTGTAAATGTACAGTTTCTAGAACTTTTTTGATCTACTCCCTGAGCTTCTCCGATTCTATTTTTCTGTTTATTCAGAAGTGAATTTATGCTTTTCCGTGAAGTTTGTTTAGCAAAAAATTCTGAGCCAGTCTCACTCAAAATAGATGTTAGTATTTGAAAAATACTGTTTTTCAGAACTTGGCACTTTTGATTGATAATGCAACGGTCACTGATTTTGGATGTTGACAGTTCATCCCGAATGGTGACATGTATAAACAGAGAAACAAATGAAGTGTTTCGAGCGAAATTAGACGGGCATTCAGAGTGAGTAATAGAAACATTTCATTTTTCATTTTTCACTTACACAATACTGGTTCAGACTACGAAAACTAATGTTCCTGCAATTTGATCAACTGAATTCTCAGATTTCTGATCAAGTTTATCATCTGAGATCGAATGAGTTTGAATTGTCAGAACCGATATCAAATGATTCAATTCGAGGTGGGAAGATAATTAGTTGGATAGGATTCAGTGATGATCCGAAGCATTACACATTCAATAGAAAAATAGGATTTACTGACTGGTATGGACCCGTCGATTGTTCTTCATTCTCTATTAAAAACCATGGCATTTATTCTGGAAGTATTGATGTGTAAGCTGTATTTAAGTAATGTTGTTGATCAAAAAAGCGCTTACAGGAATGATATCAATTACAAATCTAACGGGACTTGTTTATTCAAGTTGGCGGGAAACCCCAAACTTAGAATATTGTCAGATGGGAGCGAATTCATAGAGAAAATGATGAAATCTGGAAACAAAAGGTAGAGTAAAGTAGTTCTATGAAAATAAACTTTTCCTAAACTCATATAGCTCTCTCGTACTCATACAGAGAGAAATATTCTATAGATAACTTTATAGAAACATATTTTTTTTAAAACATCGCTCCGAACACGCAGACAGTCATACTAGTCATAGACGCAGACAGCCGCAGCGGGTCGAAAGCGAAGCGCTCTCTGTTTTTGTTTCCCTTTCACCATGCTTTCGTATGGCAACTGTTGACCCGAGTTCAATTTTCCCCTACTCCATTTTTTTTGCTCGGAACACTCAAATAATAAAAACTAATTTTTTTTTGAAAACCTATAGAAAAAAGAAAAATACTCTCACTCTCGAGTCTGTATTCCTCGAATAAACAATATTGTTGCAACAATTGCGACTTTACAGCTTTTTCGAAAAATGCTCGGTCTCGTACGGAAACCAAGTACTAAAATTTTAAAAAGTTATCAATAAACAAATAACTTAATCTTTGAAAAAAATTCAATGCACTTTTCTCAAGTTAATCATTCTAGTCACTATCACAATTTATTTAAAAATGTCGTATTCTGACCTATTTTCTTCTGATTACTTGTCTTCATTACGGAAATGTTCATTATAACTTTTGATAGACTTTTTCCAGATCGTTGATGGAGGAATCCCAAGTCAGGGCAATCGTGTTGTCAGCTAACGAACACACGAAAACTGCCGTTTGTTTTTCGACACAACTTGAATCAACGATTCTCGTGAAACTCTCTGAACATCTGGAGTGAGCGCTTTCCTTTCACTCTTTCATTTTCTTCTTATTTTTCAGAGTGAACGAAGGGCAAGTAATCTCATTTTCGGAATTCGAATTCGAGGATGAAATTTATGTCCCTCACCCAAAACAGGATTGCATAAAAATTGAAAAAGATCCATCGATCCGTGTTGAGAACAACAAAGTTCTTGTTCGTTTAATAATTTTTCTGAAAGCTTTCAATGAAATAGTTTAGATCAATGGGTGGGCAGCCTTCCCGTTGGAAGAGTGTATGAATCTGAATGGAAAAGCGTTCGCTGGCTGCTTTGGTCTTGTGGAAGTATCGAATGAAAACAGAGAAAAGATGATTAGAGGTTGTGTTCACCGCGTCGAAATTACTCCGTAAGTTTTTTTACTGTTCGGCTCTCGAATTGTTTGCTTTCCGTTTCAGGTACTTCCAGAACCAGGACAAAATGCCAATTTTCACAGTTGCCACGGTTGGGGAAGGAATTCCAACAGAAGACACTGGCGATTTTTTCTTAAAACTTTACAGTTTTCGGGAGACAAAATATTCTCAGATCGAGCGTCCCCTTTCGAAAAATGACACCAATTTAGGAAACTCTGATGAATTACTTGTAAACGAAACTGAACGTTCACATGAGAGAAATGCTGAAGATTCTTCTGTAAATGGACGACAACAAAGACAATCAAATTTCCAAGTGAATGAAAATCAAACTTTCAAGGCACCTCACTCGAAACCTAGCAGTAGTTCATCATCGGAAAGTTTGTCAAGCAGAGGCTCACCATCGACAAGTGACTTTCAGCAGCCGAAAGAAATAAAGAAGTGAGTTTCAGTTCCGAAAAGTGTTTTAAAAATAAAACACTGAGTTGTTCCCTATCATAATAGTTGTTCAGAGTGAATGGATACGACAAACCAGATGTCGAAAACTGCATTCTTATTCTTGGAATCGGTAAAAACGAATTAGTCGGTTTCGAAATTACGCAGCTGAAACTTATGGAAGTGAGCAACCACAATATTGGCGACGTTCAGTGAGTTTTCCAATACTTGGAGAAATACAAATATTAAGTATCCAGGTTGCGGGAATGGGATTCTTTACATTTCATAACCGATCGAGTTGAGAACGGAAAAATTATCATCAAACCAAATTCAGCAAGATGTTCTGCATTTGATGGTGTTATCCATTCTCCACACGAGAAACCAAAAGTGAGTTTTTTGAAAATGTTTTTGTACAATGTTTTAACAACTGTATTCAGATCGAAACGACTATTATGTTTTCTTCAAGCCCGAAGCATCGAACGTTCAACAAAAGCGTCGGATTTTCAGATCGATTCGGACTGGTTCAAATCGAACAGGGAAATGATCTGAGAGAAATGACTCTATATAGTGCATACATCACTCTGTTAGCTCTAATTCAAGCGAATTTTACATTCAGAATAATTTCAGCAAGCAGTATGAGGATCCTTCAGAACCCGTGTTCACGGCGATATCAACACTCAAAAGAAAAGATGATGCCTTCCAATTCAATCTCCTCAGAGATTTATTACCGAAGTTTGAAGAAGAATGTTTCAAAACACAACGCAATAATTTGTCGTCGAGTAACCCACCACCACCACAAACACAAACGAAAAACCAAAAAAGACAAACGGTATTTAATTTTCTAACAAAATACCCCAACGTACAGTACATGCATTTTTTGCAGATAAATCAACTGTACAAGGGATACGTTTCCAGAGTGAGCCAAGAAAATCGAAATTTCGGTGAAATTCTGACGCCAATCGGAAATGCAGTTTTCGAATCTAATCCACTACTACCAAGAACGGGTTCTCAAGTCAAAGAAGGAGATTGGCTTACAGTCAGACTAGAGTGAAACATATTTGTATAGTTTGATATGAACTCGCAAATTTCAGAGAAAAAAACCTTAAACGATCACCGTACTTGGCAGTTCACAAGATTGTCGAGCATCTTGAAGGAATGGATACACCTCGTATAAATTCAAATCCATTAACGGTATATTATTCAACACAAATTTGTGTATTTTTCCTGATTCTTAGGTATTAGCATCGATCGACTTGACCCCAAAATTTCAAGACCACGACGGCATTTTCGAACACATACACATGGGTCTGATTTTAGCGAGGCAAAGTGTTGGAAAACTATACAGGTTAGTTAACTGCTAGTACTTTTTTCAAAAAAACATTAATTTTCAAGAAAAAATGTGTCTGTCAATGTTGCTCGCATGAGCAATCCTGTCAAAGGACCAGGTGGATGTGATATTTATTGGTCAATCAAAAGTATAAATGAGCCGCGTCGCAACCCTACAAATATGAGTGACAAACAGTCCATCATGGAAGAGGAACGAGCTCAAGACAAACGTGCAAGAGATTATATCAGATATAACGAGAGTCAGCCACAGAACACCAACCAGAAGCTTCGCGATATTTCTCCTACTTTTCCAAATCAGTAAGAGTAATTTTTGGTTTCGACGAAAACTCAAAGTGAAAATTTGTAATTTAAAAAATGGGATCATGATTCTCATCCGTTATCATCCCTGTACTAAAACCTTGACGAAAGATAAATTTTTACTAATAAAACCGGTAGTAAATCGGACTGTTGTAAAGTTCAATGAAAAGTTGGTGGTCACATCTTTTGCTTTCAGAGACGATAACGGTTCCGAGAAAAAAACTCAGAGAAAGCTAACTCTGCCGAAAAAAAAGCAGCCTCCGAGTGCACTATATATATTTCCACACGGTCTGATCATGTAGCTTTTCTCATCATTATTATTTTAAAAAAAGATTAAAAGCTGTGCGTAAATAATATTTACGTACTTTTTTGGTTTTATTGCAAATATGCTCTAACGCAATAGGGGGCCTGCTTCGTCACAAGCGTTGTTTCAGTTCTTTATTTTTGAATAAGTTTAGCTTTAATGTCAATCAATTAGTTGTGTTTTCCAAAACCCAGTGTCACTCTGTTTCGTAACAAATTTTTCAAAAGAGGCCTAATAGTAAGTGTCTCAGATTTTCCTGAAAATTGGAGAGAACTTGTCTCTTATAGCCTCTCAAAATTTCAGAATCTACAGTTAACTTTAAACCAGGTACTCTCGTGCTTGAACAGTGTGTTTTGTCCGGTAGTCGATTCGCGGAAGGCAGTCAGAGACGATGAATAGGCGTTGTAAACGAAAAGATTCGTCTCTGCACTTTTTACAATGGCAGCCATAATGAATATCATAAATACTTTATTAACAATCTTGAAATGTAACTTCGCAGGTTTTTTGAAGAAATCAGCGCAGAAAAAATTCGCTTAGGTTCGCTTAGGACTTGAAAAATTTATGTTCCAACATCCTACTGTCCATGTCCTTTTATTTCTTTCAGATCCTCCTCATCAAGGATGGAAGAAGAAACATATTATTGCCAAGACACGTCTCGTGCGGTAATCACAAAGGAACTGAAAAATATGTCTATAGTCTTTTTATTCAGTGTAAAGGAAGCAGCAGTTCTTTACAGGTAGAGTTGTTGAAATCTCGCAAAACCTTAATTTTCGTTTTTAGCAGAGGTTTCGAAGAAAACATGAGCGCTGGAACGATGTTCGATTGCGAATTCAGACCGATTCCAATACACGAGGAAACACACCGAGCTCCATTCGAAGTTACTGTAAGTGTATAATATGACTTTTTTCTACTGCAGAGCGGTTTTTTATGGCCAATGGATAAAGTAAAACAAATATAGAATTCCTTCTGCTCCAACAGCTAACCTTGAATGACTCAAGTGGCCAATTTTCAGAAAATTTTACAAATTGATGATCGCTGCAAAAAAGAAAGAAAAATTGAAAACAACGAGTGTCTTTTATTGCTCAAATTCGATCTATCTGAAGTGGATCCTCGTTTCCCCCATTATTTCGAATACTCGGGAGGAAGATACATTTTGCAGTCTCCGGATGTTGGGCCAGTGGTAATAGGCGAACAAGTATGTTTCAAACCTTCGAAAATTGCATGTTTTTTCGTACACGGAAAATCTTCAGGTTCGTGACACAACTAATCGAGTTGTTTCTGCCCAAAGTATCGTCGAGAGGTTCAAAGGAGAAGACCAAGCACGCAGTATGGTGGGATGGTTCAGATTTGTGGAATGTTATGTTCCCAGAGCTATCGCTGATAATTCCTATATTGGCACTGAACAAGTTTCCGTTTATATCTGGAAGGTACTTCAGGTGGTCAGTACGTATGCTCATTACCACCATAATCAGGATGAAAAGAAGCAAGAAAATGTGAGTGAAATCTATGATTATTTTGTTCATGCCGTCATTCATTCAGCTTGGATATGAAAGCAAGGGCGTGGAGGAACTGGATGATATTGATCGCCAAAAACTTCAAGCTCGTCGTGAGTATGAACTCAAAAACAGACAAGGACAGGGGTCGAGTTCGCGTTCTTCGATGGTTAACATGAATCGATCAAACGAATCGAATCATGGTTACGCTACACCGTCTGTAGTTAGTCGAGCAGAAAGCACTCGAAGCTTTCATTCAGACAGTCTGACTTACTTCGACTGCAACTCCCGTGGGAGTAAAACGCCAGTGAATCAGTTGTATGATGATCAGTTGGATGATAGCCAGAGAAGACTGCGTTCCTTACGTCATAGGATTCAATTCTTTATGAACCATCCAATTGTGTGCGACAGTATGGCTAGTATTTCTTCGGAGATGCTCGACGATCTTTTCAGAGAATTGGACGACTGTAGGAAAGTAAGTTAAGTAGGCAGTTCACAGAAAAATTTAGGAATTTTTTTCAGTCTAACCACTCCTACTTCAACCAAAGGAATTGACGTTTGAAAAGACCGTGCGGCTCATATGGAATTAAATTACTTTCTTAATTAAAAAAAAAACAAGTTTTCAATTCAATGAAGTATGTATTCTTCTAATTTCAAACTTTTAAAAATTCGAATTTAGCGTCGTACTGCGCTCTTTTATCTTTCTCTTATTTTGAGAACGTATGGGTATTCAAAGGTATGAAAATGTCCAATTATATTCTTTTGTCTATGACATCTTTTAACTGAAAAAATACTGAAATTTCTGAAAATCACTTGTACTAAAAATTCTTAAGTTGTTAAAAGTCCTATACTTATTTTCCGGATCGAAGCAATGAATTCTCTGTAGTGAAAGAAAAACTTTACTCAGTGTCACACGAAAAACACGCCAGCACACACACACTTTCCGTGTCTGCTTCCCACTCTTCCTAATACATGATCGAGTTTCAGAATTGAACCCTGTTCCCAATGGCAAGTAACAACACTAATGCAAAGGTAAATTGTTTTCTCGATTGCAGTAACCAATCTGAATAATTTAAGAAGATGAATAAAAAACCAGAAGAACCGTCCAATGTACAAAAGCTACTCGCTTCGCTTCAACAAGCTCAGAACAAAGTGATCGGAGAAACAAGTGAACCTTCTACATCCAAACCAAAGAAACACGAGAAACGTAAGAAAAATTTCGAGGAAAAAAGGAAGACGAAAACCGGTAGTGTTGGAGCCCGAATGCAACAACAGGCAGAAAACGCACGAATGCAAGCAAAACGGCCTCGTCATATCTCTTCGTCAAAAAGTGGAGCACGTAATCCGTCTGGTCTGGATTACTCTCAGCAACCAACAACACAACACCAACAGCACAGAGGTCCACGAATTCCAGCCGATATTCTTGATGAACTCGAATTTCGTTTTATCAGCAATATGGTTGACTATGAGGTAGAATAACTCCGAAATTGTTGTCAAAAGTGCTGAATTTTTAGATCAACGACGACATTCGAGTATGCTTCCATTTGGAGTTAGCCCATTGGTATTATATTGATCACATGGTAGAAGATGATAAATATACCAACTGCCCAAACGTTGGTTCTCGTGATTTCACAGTTCAGATGTGCCAACATTGTAGCGTTTTACGTAAATACGCACACCGTGCTGATGAAGTGAATTTGAAATCAATCAAAAAATTAAAATTCCTGTTCATTCCAGGTAATTGCTAAGTTTCGAGAGTACAAGTCAACTGTACCTACTTATGGAGCTATTCTGATTGAGCCAGAAATGGAATATGTTTTATTAGTTCAATCATATTTCTCAAAGGGAAATAATTGGGGCTTTCCGAAAGGAAAAATTAATCAAAATGAGCCGCCGAGAGATGCTGCTATTCGTGAAACATTTGAAGAAACTGGTTATGATTTTGGAATAAACTCCGAACGAGAGAAAAAGTTCCAAAGATTCATTAACGATATATTGGTTCGCTTGTACCTTGTAAAAAATGTCCCAAAAGACTTCAATTTTCAACCACAAACACGCAAAGAGATCCGGTAACCGAAAACAATGTTTTTCAACTGATTTTTTTGTTTCAGAAAGATCGAATGGTTCAAAATCGCCGATCTACCAACTGATAAAACAGATGAAATACCAGCGTATTTACACGGAAATAAGTTTTTCATGGTGATTCCGTTTGTAAAAGACATTCAGTTATATGTGCAGAAAGAAAAAGAAAAAATGAAAAGAAGGAAAGTGGAAACAAGAAACATGAATGTAGCATCTCCAAAACAGACTCCGGCTCAGTCTTCGGTTTTATCTCAGCTGTTCTCGACGACAACTCAGACAAACCCGCCAACTCATCCTGTATACAAAAGACTTACTAGTGAAGAATTACTATCTGCTTTCAAAAAGCAAGAAAATGAATCTTCTTCTACCATCGCTCGTCCAACACTACCAGAAATGTCACCAGCAGTGAACGGATTGGATTCATTGGCTGTATTAGGAATATGTACACCTTTGAAACCAGGCGCAAGCCTAAATCAGTTCTCAGCATCCGAATCTTGTCCGATGATATCCGAAGAGATAAGCAGTCCTAAACAAATCTTTTCATCCGATACCGAAGCAGAAATTGGGTTCGCCATGCCGACAGACCTGAAACAACCTGTAGTAACTACTGATCATCCATGTAAGCAACCTTCTCGTTTTATTATAACACTATTAAACTTTAGGGCAGCATAATAAGTCATCTGAAAGCAATGCTGCTCCTCCAGAACTGGTATCTCACCAAGGATGGCTTGACACCCAGTTGGTCAACACAATAATGCAATCACCAAACCCTCCTATTCCATCATCCAATTCACCGGCAACACCAACCACTGTGCTTGGTCATTTAATTGGAAAACCAATTCAACCACAAGCGATTTTTCCGCAAGCTGCAACCCCGACTGCATTTGGAAGCGCAGAGAAACCGAAGAGTTCTCGTATCAATCTAAGTGATAATTCAGCTTTCAAAGCAATTAATTCATCTCAAAAACAATCTGTGCCAAAAGCGACCGCACCTCCAGGATCGACAAAAACAAGATCCGCATCATTGAGTGGAAGTCAAAAAACTGATAATCGAAAAGCGGCACGTAATTTGTTCAACTCGGTCACGTCTCCTGTGTCAAGCGGAGATCCGGAATATGGAGATGAACCCAGTATGTGGGAAGAAGTATGGTTCCGTGAGCAATTCGCAGCTACAGCGGGTACCAGTATTTCCTCTCTTGCCGCTTCAAACCAGGAGCTAGCAATGATTAATAGAGAAACTCCTATTGAGGATCGTAATCCATCTATGAAGATTGTCTATCAGAAGCTTCCAAATCAGCTGAAACAAGATCTTATTCCGAATTGCCAACAATGGACAAAACGGATTCAGGTAACAATTTTCAAAAAGCTATTGATCATCATTCATAAAGTAAATTTCAGTTCGATACGGAATTCATTGCTGGCCCACTCTCTCTTTGGACCCAGCAGTTTTCCCTCAAAGACAAAACCTTGAGCGCTGAAAATAACGTCTTGAAGCGTAGAGAAACCGAAGAGTTCTCGTATCAATCTAAGTGATATGACATCCAATAATAAACTTTTAATTCACCATTTACATTTTCATTTCTCACCGTCGTAGCTCATATTTTGCTTTCCAAAAATTTCTCTGGATGTTTTGTAACTAGAATCCTCTTTTAACAATTTGCTATTTAGCTTTCGAGGTTTTTCTTGTATTAGTACTTTTTTTGAACAATAAATATCATGTATACACGATATAAAGAAACTTGAGGAAAATACAAAACTTAAAAACGCGTTCTCTAGGAGAAGAATATACGACTCAAAATAATTAGTGTTTCGTTGTTTCGATAAACAACGCTCTCGTTGTTTGCGAGCTCAGTCAAAAGATTAAAGAAAAAATAATCGTTTTCATATTCCCGAAATAAATATTTTTGCCAACACTTCTGAAAGGAAAACCTTCTATTAAATCTACCATTGGTAATTAAAATGGAAAAACTGTAACTTTTAAGCAGTTGAAAATCCCAACTACAAGCATCGGCTTCATCTGAATTCAATCTTAAATAAATTATTTTCATATGTTAAATATACATGACGCTTTGTTTTCTTTTTATTGATGAAATTCTCGAATCTTCATATTAGATTTCTTAACTTTCTCGTAGAATTCCTTTCCTGAAGTTTCTGTATTTTTCAAATGTGCTAGGCAAGAACATTCATAAGTTACTTTCATTTCAGACGTTCTTCAAATTGAATTGTTTCATTCGAATGAAGATAGGAAATGAAAATGATCATCACAGAGTAAGGCTACACATAATCAATGATGACAATAATGTGAAAGCTGATAAGATAAGAACTGATTACAAAAGAATCAAATCAAAGAGAATAAGGAACAGACTGTCGAACAGCATTTGGAATGACACGGGCGACAGACTCAGTTGTTTTTTGGATGACTCGGCCGATAATCCATGCTGGGGAATTGTCAACGGAAGAGAGTTCAGAAATGTAACTCTGAAGAAAAACAGATTCTTCTCTCGTTCCACTTTGAACTCAAATTACCTTCGCATTCCCTTCTGTCATTGCAACAAGAAGTCCTCCACTTGTTTCCGCAGAACGTCCTTCGAATAAACGAAACCCTTCTCCTCCGTTCGCTATCATTCGTTCCACAATTTCATCCATATACTCGATTATCGGCAATTTTTCAATTACAAATTCAACTGGTTGTTTTTGCACACGAGCAAGGTTTTCAGCATGTCCTAGAATTCCAAATCCGGTTACATCAGTCGAAGAATGAGCTTCGAATTTATGAAGCAATTTCGCTGCATTTCTATTCAAACGACTCATTTGTTCACATGCTTGTTTGAATGCTTTGTGTATTTTTAACGGATCTAAGTTCAACTCTTCCACTTTTCCGTTCTGCTTTTTCATCCATTCATATGAATTCACTGCTACTTGTCCTCCAATAGGTTTAGTCAAAACTAAAACGTCTCCAGGAACAGCTCGATCTACTTTGATGATTTCTGATTCATGAACGACTGATGTGGCTACTCCGCCGAGTAGTAACCACGGACAACGGACTGTCTGGCCACCGCGAATTTTCGTATCTGCTTCATCAGCAGCATCCTAAACAGCTTGAAAGAATTTTTTGGTTAGTTCGATCATTTTATGATTTCATGATTTCAATTACCTTAAATCCTTGAATGAAAAGTCGAACGATGATGTCTCTTTGGACTTCATTCAGATCAACGGATACTCCCAACAGCATTAGCATATTATCACATTCGGAAACTCCCATTGCGTACAGATCAGACAAAACATTGGCACATGTGATTCTACCCATGATATAAGGATCATCAACAAGAGGATAAAAGAAATCTGTAGTCTGGACAAGACGGAGACCTGGATGTCTAAGTGGAATCACACAACTGTCAAGACCAATATCTGAAAAAATTATTCTGAAATAGGAAGAACAGTGAAATTATCAAATCATTATCCCACATCTTCACGAATGAAAAACCTATGCCTTCATTCTGGATCTACTGAATAAACTATCGGTTTCCGTACCAACTTCTTCGTCGTTGATAACCAAATCCGTTTTGAAAGTCTGCAACAGTTGTAGAAGGACATCTCTTGGAACTTTACATCCGCATCCTTTCATTGCAGTCAACTTGGTCAACACAAAATCGCTTTCGAGCCCGTTGCTCACTGGGTCAAATCCTTCCAAAATACGTTCGATGCGATCGATGCTTGTCATTCTAGCTGAACCTGAAATGACTTCGTGCTTTTTCGTGCCATGAAGCTTTCAAACATGAAAGAATGAGGCAGATGAACATATTTTTTGAAGCAGCTCTTTTTAATTTTGCGAGTTGAGACTTTCCTACTCATCTCATCATAGTACTACTTATTATTTATCTAGATACAGCTATTATGGAGGAAAGGTGACGTTTTTATAGTGCTTAATTGAAAAATTTATATAATAACCAACAATAATTATGGAGAGAGTATCTGCTAGTGGTGAATAACTCAATTTATTTTACTTTTCTAGGCCAAACCCACTTATATAATTGAAGTATAAAAGAGATGATGAGCAATTTCAAAATTCATTTCGAGACTTCTCTCGCAAAAAGTCGAAGTTGCAGGCAACAATAATGCTTAGCAAAACGACCATTTTTTTCTGCCTTCTGGTGTTGGTTTTCCACATTGCGGCTGTGACTTATGAGAATGATGGAGAGTAAGTTGACCCTTTTAGAACTTAACTAAAGAATATCGTATTTCCATTTTAGAGTTATGCGTCCACCATTCCAAACTCTGAAACGCGGCAGTTTGTCAAACATGATGCGTATCGGAAAAAGACAGATGTCTCGACAACAAGAGTATGTTCAGTTTCCGAACGAGGGACAAGTTCCATGTGAAAGCTGCAACCTGGGAACACTAATGAGAATCGGACGAAGATAAACAACGAATTCAAATGATTTTAGTTTTGCGTTTCTCTCGTAAACTGGTTCATTCTGTTTGTTCTTTTATCTAACCGCTTGATAAATGAATTCATTTGTTAAATCTTCTGATCTAGATTAGATTCGACACATAATAATTCATAATGAACAAAGTGAACGTTGGACACATAAATCATTTATGCAAAGGCACACATAAGTTCTATTGAAATAAAGTAAACCAATTAAAACTTCATAAAACAATATAAGCCTTTAAAGAGAAGTATCTCAGAGGTGTTTTTTAAAATTATCTACAGAAACGATCACCCTTTCATGCTATTCCCATCCAAACACTAAATGAGAACTGGCCGACGAATTCATGATCATGCATAAACGTTTTTAAAAAGTTTTCTTTAGTTTTGGACTAACAGGATGGCAATGAATATGATACACTCAAGTGTTGTCTTTTGGAAAGCATTTTTGACACGATGTTTAGATGGCAACATACTTTATATTTTTATCAGTTTGAGCTTCAAGTAACGAAAAAATGAAACAAAAAACAAGTATTGTACGCTAATTATTTTTATTTTCAATATACAGAAAACTTGATCAAAAGTTTCAATTTATTGTGCACTAGAGCGCACTTACTGCTCACTTTTTCTTGTTAATTTTTTCTTATGATTTCAGAATTAAGGTTGTTGATTTATTTTCTTTTCATAAGATTCATCAGCTTTCAAGCCTATCCGGTCATATTCAGTCGTTGTTTGTCCTCTGATTGTCTGCTTCTCAACTCTTTCCCTTCTCGTTTATGTGTGTCTCGTCTCTTCTGTAAAAGACACACAAATCGATTTGTTCGTTAAATAGACTGTCAAGACGCTAATTATTTTTATTTTCAACTATTCATAACACCTTTTTCACAGATTTCTATGGTTTGGGTCAAACCAGAACATCTGATATTGGCGCAATCTTTTTGGTAAGAATCGTTTTCGACGGAAACTTTTCTTCAAGATTATCATCAAAATTTAGGTCATGTGAGAAAGCAAGTCAATATTTCAAACTCCAAAGACGGAAAGGACATGGAACTCGTGGATTTTCTTCTCTTATCGTAGCCACCATTGACTCTGTATTCGACACACGACCTCCTCCTTACCGAATAATTTATGATTTTGATAATGAAGATATACACATTTCAATTGGTAAGTCTCAATAGATTAAACAAAAATTCGAAGTAAAGTAATGTTTCAGTACTGGCAGTAGCAGTGGAATTGAAAGAAATCGAAGAACATTGGAGTTACATACAAGACAATTTTATTCCCGCGATCGGTGAGTGATACATTTGTCTCAAAACTGAAGCAAGTTTTAAAAAATACAGAACCACTACACCTCGAAAAAGATGTACGTCGATACGTTACAACAAAGGTTGAAAACTTAGCGAACAATTCTGATGAAGTTATAGCACCCTACTCAGGTATGCTTCTCTAATCAAACTCATACTTTCCAGTAAAAAAATGTGGTATTAATTTCAGAAGAATTGGATTCTGTGGCAACCCGATCGTGCCTCGAAAAATATCATAAGACATTTTCAATTCCACCAGATGAGAAGCTTGTCAATTGTGAGTTTTGACAGTTTGTGTTTCTAATGAAAAGTGTCATTAAGATTACAAATGCTGTCATTGGACAGGGAAAGTTCCGGCTCAAGGAGACTTGTTTCTCTCTGTCAATTTTCTTTGTTTTCATTCGTTTATTATGGGAAACGAAACTAAGATAAAATTGAAATGGACTGATATTGTGGTAGGAAAATGAAGAAATCTTCAGAAAATATAATATTTTCGATTAGAAACTAGAGCGGGTATCGTCACTTCTCTTCCCACAAAGCATGGTTGTCGTCACAAAAGAAGAGAGAAAATACAGTTTCTCGATGTTTTTGAACTTCGAAGAAACATTTCAACTCGCATCGCAACTCGCTAATATTGCCATGAAACAGTGAGTTCAGAAAATCAAGTTTTGTAGTATTGGAATTAATTCGCAGATTGATAGAAGAAGAAGGATTCTGCGAAGACAGTGCACTTAGACGGAAGATGTTGATGGAAAGTGAACAGAAGAGAACTATCAAAACAAAAGCGTCATTTCTGAAAAGAGATCTCGATGCGAGACATCGAAGTGATGCCTTCAGGTGAGTTTGAAAAAACAAATATTTGGAAAAATACAGTTCTTATTGGGAGTTATAACAGGGGGTGATAATATAAGCTCATCTGGTGTTATTAAGTATTTATTCGTTGGTACTTTTCGGTTCATCTTCCTTTTCTTTCTCATCCATTCTCCCATTTGTTGACCAATCATACGGGATGTACTCAACAGAGTAATCACCTGTGAAAAACATTTTTTGTAAACTATGCTTCTTGTCACTTTCGTCGGCATCTAAAACATCCAAAATCCACTGAAGAATCTTTTCGGTTGTTCCTCCAAAATCATCAGAAAACCATTTGAATGTCTTTCCCAAATGGATGACGTTCTTCTTTATATCAACTCGAAGAAATTTATCTCCTTTAACTAAAGCTTGTCGTGCATTTTCACGCATTTCTTGATGAATCGCCTGAAAATATCCATATCAAGTAATTTATTAATATGCTACCAACCTTTGCCTGGTATACTCTCAACGGAGGTGTAGTCTTTGATCCTGAGCAGAGCGCGAAATAAATCAAAGGGTCACAAGTTGGAAGAGATATTGGAAGGCGTTCATCTTGTTTCCCAAATGCTTTCCATAACATTCCTGGACCTTTTTTGTTGGCACGAAGAATTCCATTAATGATAGAATGAAGTGCATATCGATGACCTCCAATCAAATAATACGTGCTATTCACCAGCTGAAAAGTTTGATTTTTGAAAGTTCTTCATCTTTTGTTAACCCTTACTTTTCTTCTTTGCCAAATTCCGATCGGTGGACCGTGTTTGAGTGTAATATGAATCAGCATCATATTGTATACATTGATGAAAAATGTGAGTCGGTCATCGCAAGTCGAACTTTCGAATGATACTTGATTCAGTTCTTTTGAGAACTGCAGGTATCGAATGAAATTTTCATTGGTCGAAAGTCCTCCATAGATGATTGACTAAGATGTTAATCGGTTACAATTCCAGATGAATAAACGTTTACCTGATTATGATCTGCCAGGATATCTTTAAACACGGGTTTCAGTAGTTTGCTAAACTTTTCATTGAACTCTGCAACAGGTATGCTTTGTTTATTCTCATTGTCATCTTCATCTTTTTGAACTGCATTCAATGGTTTGTTTTCATCATCTTCCACCAGTTGATAGTACCTACAATTTATTTTTTCATCTGTCTTTGTCGTCGTGTTTTCCCGCCAACCTGTCCGGACTGAACGTCATACCAGCCTCCTTAGAAGTTTGTTGCCCCACGTGCCTGTCGATCAATTCTTGGCCGACTTCGAGCGCCTCGCTTCTTTCTGCAAACGAATTCAGTTGTGGGTAGAGACTGCTGTGTCACCATCTTCTTTGTTTATTTTTACTTTGGGGCTATTTTTTGGCGGAAGTATGCAAATACAGTCAATAACGTGCGAACTATTTACGAAATCGTTTAAGTTGCCGAAATAATGATATGATACCAGAAAATACGTGGGAGTTGTTCTTAAAGAAAGGTGTAGCTACAGAATCGTCGAAACAAAGTTCATTCCATTCGGTTCCCTCTGGATCAGATTCATATTCGATGTGCCAGGATCTTTCAGCAAGTTGCTCCAAAATAAAACGATCAATATTATCAAGATGTGAATCATTTCGTTGAGCCGCAGAATTGAGAGAAGTCTTTTTTCTGCGGATCGGATCCATATGGAATTGATAGAAATATAGCGAATACTGAAGAAAAAGAAGAACAACTCAATGGCCGAATGATTCGAACTGATTTGCCCCTTCCTTTTCTAATGATTAGCGAAGAAAAATAAGACAAAAAACGTAGGAGGCGTTGATGACAGTGTACGTCTAATTGATAACAGTGATTGGTGTGTTTTGTGACATCTTCAAAACTAAAGTAGCCATTCGAACCCCTTCAAGAAGTGAAAACAAATAGAAAGCTTAGTGTGAAAAGAAGAGAAGGCGATAGTTCAAGGACGAATGTTAAGAAGAGAACGGCTTGCTTCGAAAGCAATTTCAGAGAGTTTATGTGCCACATATGTGGTAATCCTTCACAAGTTTCCGGTCGCTTTATAGGTCATAAAATCGGGAGAGACCTCAAACTCACTTATTCCTTTTTGACGCATTAGCCAGTCGATAAGTTCTTCGCCTTTGAAAGAATTTCGATACACTTTGAATTTAACCTGAAACGAACGTGTGTCTGCTGTTCTGTCTCTTTTTGAATTCCTTTTCAATAGATCACTTACGCGATTATTTTTGATGAGTTGCGCGTTCTTCATGTCTCGAACCAGTTTGCTGTACTCGTCGGGAACCCAAAGAACCTCCTCACAACATTTATTGTTGTTTTCGGTGTCGTATTCTTCGAAACTGATTGCATTCATCGGATGTGGAACTAGCGGTCCGTTAGTACACTTTTCACGGCGAACGTGTTCGATTAGGCTCTCCCACTTATTTTTTTCGTCGATCTGAGAGTATATTATTGCATGTGAGGGGAGGATTACTGTATAAGGTCTTACCACTTTTTCGAGATCTGTTTCGTTGCCGATATAAATGTTATTGAAAAATATTTGCGGCAAAACGGCTGTTCCTGTTCTGTCGAATATTTCTTGTGTGTGCTGAAATAAATAGAGTCATTGCATTCCGAATGATTGTAAATCAAAAACTTTTTTGTTCTATTGACTCGTTCATTGCTTCGTCATCAACACACCTGAGGAAATGAATCAAGTGAAACGTCTGTATATGGAATACATTCCCGACGAAGAAGATCTCTCCCTTTAGCACATTTCGCATTTCCGATTTCAGTATAAATGACAACTTGGCCAGCGAAATCTTCAAAAGAAGACGACTTTTGGGGATTCATCTGAAGTTCAAACTTTCTCGAAAACGTAGAAAGTATAATCCGAAAAATGGTAGTGAAATGTAAGGTTGTACGTTATTTCCGGTTTGCTTCCGATCAAGAAAAACGATAATTTGGTACAATAGTCTATCGATTTTTGAAGGTGATTTGAAAAATTGAACAAATTAAGATGAGTGGTCGAATGTCACGATCAAGTCGCATGCCAGATGATTTTGATGGGCCGAGGGAAAGTTAGGAAGAAGTGTTAAATGCATGGAAATAGTATGCAAGGGGAAGAGGAAACAGACACTTCTATAGATCTGATGCCGCAAGAAACATGGCCCCGACGGGATTGAATGTGTAATATATGAGGAGATAGGAATGAGAAGATGATGACCTTAAATTGTCAACGAAAGGAACGCGTGTAGATTAGATCAAATTTGCATGAGTACTCGGCATAATATCAAGAACTGTGAGAAGTAGTGAAGACGTTGAGAAGAAAATAAGTATTCAAGGTTGAAAGACAAGCTGTCTTTCTCCAAAGTTGTGTGAGAGGTTTATAGAAAAAGAGAATAGTTGAGTACAAATGATTGAAAACACGAATCGAGCAGAATACTAGTACAAGAACATTGCATTTAAAATATCTTGCAAAAAATCCTACAGATTAGATAATTATAATTTCAGATGTCAATTCAATCTACCTCTAATGGAAAAACTCGACGGAGACACTCACTGCCGACTTTTCACTCCATATGATCGACGCCATGTTCCTGGAAAAATGTTTGTCTCCACAAACTTTGTTTGCTTCTCCAGTAGGGTTAGTACATGTTTGCCTTTCAACTAAAATAATACATCGAAAAAATTTCCCATTTCAGACAGAAAAATTAGTGTCAATTGTGATACCTTTAATAGAAGTGACATCAGTTGAAGAGTGTTCTCCTGTATCCTCTAGTCAGACAACCCATGGAATTCTTCTGTGTCTCAAGAATGGATCCACTGTTATATTCTCAGCAGTACCTGATCGTGATCGTGTTCTTTCAAAGATCACTGTATTCTTGGAACGTGGAAAAATCGAACGTACGATGGAGAAAGTGAAATCAGAAGCTGAAAGAGGCCGGAGTGTGAGTTTTTTAAATGTTTGATAAAGCAATAAAATAAAATTTAATTTCAGTCCACTTCGTCATCAAGTTCATCATTCGACAAACTAACCTGGGATTATCCACTCATCGAAAAGTATCCTTTCGGAATTGATGCTTCTGATAAATGTAGAGAAAAATGGAACAAATACTTGCAAGAATACGGAAATGGAGTCTGTATGTATCGAACTGTCGAATTGCATCGCTTGCTTCTAGAAGGCGTTCCATTACAGCTTAGAGGTCAAATATGGATGGTTTGTTCCGGAGCTGCTGCTGAATTGTCTCTGAATCCCGGATATTATCGTGAATTATTACGCAAAAACCAAGGAGTCTACAGTGTTGCTCTTGAGGAAATTGAACGTGATTTGCATAGAAGCCTTCCTGAACATCCAGCGTTCCAACAAGGTCCAGGAATCGATGCTCTTCGTCGTATTCTGACCGCTTATGCATTCCGAAACCCAAATATTGGATACTGTCAGGCTATGAACATTGTTGGATCTGTTCTTTTACTGTTCACAAAAGAAGAAGAAGCCTTCTGGTTGCTTGTCGCCGTATGTGAACGTCTTCTTCCCGATTACTACAATACAAAGGTCGTCGGAGCTCTCGTTGATCAAGGAGTGTTCTCAGAACTAGTTGAACGTCTATTACCATCCGTTGGCGCACAGTTAACACGACTTGGACTTGATGATATGGTTGCTCTCTCCTGGTTTTTGACAGTTTTTCTTTCTGCCATCAAGTTTGATGCTGCTGTAAGAATTCTTGATTTATTCTTCTTTGAAGGAGCCAGGGTATGTATTTTTAAAACATAAAGACATTATATCATAGATTAAGCTCATGTTCCAAGTTGCCCTGGAAATGCTGAAAGAGAACGAAAAGCTTATATGTGAATCCCGAGACGACGGAGAAATTCTGATGAGTCTGGCAAAATATACGGAAAGTATTTACGAAGGAGATAATGGAATTGAAAGAAAACCATCGACCATCATGTTGGGGACAACAATATTATCTGATTTGGAAGAAGCTGCATCAACTTTGTATATCTTCAATGGAGCAGGAACAGAAATAATAAGAACATTCCCAAAGGTACACCTGCTAGATTTTTCGAAGCTTCAATTGATTTTTCAGATTCCAATCGGGGACTTATTAGCTAATTCGTATCAAAACTTTGGTTATTGTTTTACAAACGAGAATATTGAAACACTTCGATTGAAAAACCGATTGAAAGTTGTACAGAATTTGGAGGATAACCAGATGAGGAGTATTATCAAAAGCATCGGGAAGGATTGTAAATTTGCTAATGATGAACTCGAAGCATTGTATAATGTGGTGAAGGTAAGAGTTTTATTTCCTTTTGACAATTAATTAAATGAGTATGAGAAACGATGAAGATAACCCGAAAGTAACACAGAGAAAATAAGAAACTGGGATATAAAAATGATCAATTTGAACTGACTGCACACACAACACTGGAAAGCGGGAAACCGTGCAATGTCCATTGAGTTCCATTACATTTATAGACAAACGTATTAGATACGTCTGTAACCAAAGAACCTGTGTATGGAGCATGTACATCACATAGCTCTGATTCATGCCATCTGAAATAAGTATACATCAGTTGAAAAGACTACGAGATGACTTACTTCACTAGCATATGAGGTTCATTGCAGGTGATAACTCTAGTACACTCTTTCAAATCACTCGTATCCACAATACTTTGAGCGTCTCTCTTGTCTAATGTCATTGAAAAGAACGTAGAAACTGATTCATGATTTGAACAGATTTCCTTCATTTCTGCTGTATTCTTCATCCAAATTGGTGGGCACGATCCACAAATATCTAGAAGCAACACAATTAGAGAGAGGGAGAAATACTATTGTTTTAACTCTTCTTCTGTGTTCAATACTGTCAGTAGAATAACAGCTAGAGCTGCAAATCCTTCATGGTAGTTTGAGGCTCACCTGATTTTTCAACTTGGAGGGCCTCAAATAGATCACGGTCATCGTGTACATTGTTGTTATCATCTCGATTGGATACGGCCGGTTCTGGGCCACTCTCTTCGTTTTCCTTGTTTTCACTTCTTTTGTCTGTTACAACAGCAAAAGTTCTGGCATTTTTCTTTAGCGTTTCTCTATTTGCAGTTCTCAGATTTTCAACGAGTCTATCAGAAACTGTGAAATCACTCACATCTGATCCGTCTGAAACTGATGCGGAAGCAGAAGCAGATCCAGCATCACTTGTTTCAGGTGTTGATTTGAAGGTTTTAGCTTGACGAAATTGTTGAATGTGGGCTGAGTAATCATCCTCAGCAGGAAGTACTGGTAATCTCCGAAGTGGAATGTTATCCGATTGAGCAACTACACTGGCAGCCTCAGCAGGAATAGTTTTCATACACGCAGCGACAAATAAAATAAAAGAGTTAAGGAACATTACGATGAGAATAGAGTGAACAAAGTGATTCATTGTAGTCCACCGAGAATACGGGTCACACGTAGTGAAAGTCTTCAGAGATTTAGACAGCTGTAGCCGATCCGGAGACACTCGTTTTTTAATACTGTTGATAAGCAGATGTACTTTTCTAAAACAGAATCTTAAGAAATCAGTGGGTACATTGAGGATGAATGCAAAGAGATTAACAGAATCCAATTAGTCGGAAAAGGCGAAAGATCAAAGAGAAATAAACAGAGAAAATGAGGAAAATGAACATTCCTAAACATGTTCGATAAAAACATTATTTCATCTGAACATATAATTTGTGTGAGAAAAGACGTGGATTCCTTTTGAAACTATTTTATTTCTCGACCTTGTTAGCATATTTCCGTTAGACAAAGGTAAGAAACTTCGGATCGGTGAAATGAAGTGATAATAATGAAATGAAAAAGAAAAGAATAGCCGGTTCAAACAATAGGTGTGTTATCTCCGATCTCGTGAACTTTCATCCTTCTAACGTCACTTTTTACAGGAAGAACATTTGTTATCATGGAGACATCGACTAGGAGTATCAGCAAGAGGAAAAATGGCTGCAGTAACTGAAAGACCACGACCTGATCCATGTGCACAATCTCAGTATAGGTGAGATCATTCTGGCTAGTTTCATATTTTCCTCGATTTGTGTTTAGATTGGATTACGATCTATTTTCGGAAGTTTTTCCACGTCTTCTACCTTGGCCTGTCACAAGCACTTTTATCATCCGAGTGTTTCGTCTTCTCGATATTTCCGATAATGGACTTCTTACATTCCGTGACCTGGCCATCAATCTTTCGATACTTCTTCGGGGAGAAGCAACCGAAAAGCTTGCACTCTTCTATAAATGTCATTTGCCTCCCGCTTTCAATATGTCCGATTTAGACGGATTAGATTTAATCGAAGAGAGCTCTCCAGAAAAGAATAATGGTGAACCCGAACTGGCAATGGAAGCTACGGATCTGCTGGGAACACCAAAGAAAACACAGGGTCATTCGCCTGAAAGAAGATCTTATTCTGTGGATATTCCCAGACAAACATCTGATCAGAATCTTGGAGATTCTTACAGAGTGAGTTGAATGGTATTATTGTGCTCCTGCAACTGTTATTCAGAAAACAAATCATGTGATTTTCAGACAAGGTGTAGTACTTCAAGTGCTGTGATGATTCCTGCCAATGTGGAAGATCGTGCTTCTGATGCTGAATCATTGATCGACATGATTGCTGCCAAATCGATCGGATCATGCCCATCGGAAACTGGTACGGATCGAATCCATGTAGCTGATGTCGCTAGTGAGGGTTAGATAATACTTCACATATCCTAAACGTCGAAAAATGAATTATTTCAATTTCAGAATCGTACTCAGTCGTAGACGAATCGATTGAGAAGATGAAGCAGTTGAGAATGAAAACATTATCTTCTCCAGACAGTTCTGCAACAAAATTGGAAATGAAAATGCTTCCAGCGCTGAGCCAGATTCAGTTCATTCAATTGTGGAAAACCTTTTACGATATGCTAAGTGGAAAAGAAACAGAACAATCAGTGTTCCATTCCCTCGCAGTTACCGGTACACTTCTACTTCAATTAGGAGAGACTCATCGAGAATTGCAAGCAAAGCTTGAAGCTCAAATTGCTGATGCAATGCAGGATCTTGATGAAACTTTGAAAGAACCGGAGGCGGGAGACACTACTGATGAGTTTGAAGAAGACAGAAAGATTGATCCGATTGAAGTTCAAAGAAAACGAATCGGAGATATGCAAACATGGTTTGGTTTCAAAACTCTTCACATTTTCATTTTTCTAGTAGTTTCAGTATGGCAGATGACGAATGGAGAGTCAATCTTGAACAAATACTGGCATCGATTATGGCCGAAACTACGCTTTCAGATTTCTTCGAAAGAAAGTACTCACTGGATGCTCTCATCAAAAAGTAAACTTTGATTGCCTTCTTCTCCAATGAAAAACTATGATTTCAGATACTACAAGACGAGATTTTCAGAAGATTCTATCAATTGATGCCATTGAATCGAAACGAGACAAAATGTATACGTTGTGTAAATAATGTGATATACTACGAGCATTAAATGTTCGCTTCCTTTGTAAATATAATTTCATTTTTCTGTTCATTCACATTTTTCTGTTACGGTTTATAAAATAAAAGTTCATATGAAAAGTACTGTGACAAGCAGCGCGCGAACGGAACACGAACCTTTGTCACTTTTTGATGTTCAATGCCCCGTAGCTAATGTCATTTGTAAGCACTGCTCTCTCTCTCTCCCTACCGTATTCCTCCATACTCATCGGCGCGTGAACATGAAACTAATAAAAAGAAAGAAATGCGCTAAGTTTCATTCAGCCTTGTATTCGTTTTTTTTTCTTTTTTCTCTGTGTAGGTATTACCTATTCGGACAGATCAAAGAGAAACTTATTTTTAAAGTTTTATGAAGTGAGTGGAAGTTTAGAGGATGAATGCATTTTACGAAGATGCTTTTTTAGATCGAAATTTCGACAGAAGCCTTTGGAACACACGTGGCAAGTGAATGGTTTGTGTTCTTCGTGAGTGAACATGTGAAATGCAAGATTATAAGATTGATGAAACGCCTGAATTTCTTGATTCTTTGAGTGAAAAATGGAGAATTCATCTCACCCGATTACAAATTTTACACGAGAACTTTTTCGTTTCTTCGTGTGTTAATCGATGATTTTTGTAATTTCCGTTTTGATGGAATCCTTTTCCACACACTTCGCAGACAAATGGTTTGAACCCTGGAAATAAATTTTCAAAACCCGCAATTACAGTACTTCTTGTAGTTGTATATGTATCAGACTACAGTAATCACTTTCACAAAAATCGAAAGAGAACGTGGAAACTTACCTTGATGAATTCTGACATGTGTATTGAGTGTTGACGATCTATTGAAACATTTTCCACATGTTTTGCACTGCAATTCAAATGAAAATAAAGAAGAATACTGTAATCGGATGAAGAGAAAAGAGGATTCTAATCCTTTTTGGCCACTTCTCTTCCTGTCACTGGATTAAGGACGACACCTTCTTCTTCTTCTGCATACCTTATGTGGTTTACTGTCTGTATGAATGATTTTGTGACGACAAAGTGTTGAAGCTTGGCGAAACGCTTTTCCACAAATCTGAAAAAGTCATTTAGTTTCTAGAAAAGGAGTGAATCAGAATTCTCTCACTTTGCAAACAAATGGTCTTTCTCCTGTATGAACTGGCATATGACGAGTCAAATTATAATGAGCATTAAACTGTTTTCCACATATTTCACATGGATATTTCTTTCGATTCGTCTCATCGTCTCCTGCAAAATGAATATTATCCAGAAGATCATTGTAATGAAATCTCGATTGATTATTTCCAATTTGAGAAAGAGAAAAACCATATTTTAAAATCGAAGTCCTAATAGAGCAGTAAAATTCCTTATTAATGTTAATTTTTCTATGCAGTGTTTTGAATTTTTTCAGTAGAACTGGTCTTTCGTGAATGAAAAAGTTTAAAAATTCTGTCTAGAGATACGATTTCAGTCATTCTTACCAGAAGACGATTCAGTGAATAAAGAAGGAGTTGTTGGAAATGGAAATATTCCTGATGAACGGCATGAAGATGGAGTCGTTGAAAGTAGAACATCTATCGAAAATTTGAGCATCGCGAGTGAAATCGGCTAAGTGGCGCTGTGGTATCCCGAAGGCCTTTTCAAAAGGAATCGGGCTTTTGTATGCCCCGCCCACTAAGCAGGCAGTTGACGAATAGAGTAAGAATTATGAAAAGGTGAAGATGAGAGAGAGAGAGAGAGAGAGAGAGAGAGAGAGAAAGAGAGAAAGAGGATGAAAGTACAGTATACGACAGGACGACTGCTTCCTTTTCGGTGCTTTTTTATCAGGAGATTCAGAATTACATAAGAGGCTTCGTGAAAATTATAGACACTTTGATCTCTGAAAAGTCAATACTCTTCGATTTTTTTCTTTATTGAATAAGAATCTGTGATTGTATGAATATTCCCACGAATTCAATGATTCCTTATATTTCTTCTTTTTTGATTTTCCTCCTCTTCAATTCTTTATTCATTTCATTCTCTCAAAAATATACATTTCCGTAATCAAAACATTCGAAACAGTTATGCAGATTGAGTGTTAGTTCTACTCGTCATCGTTTCCTTCTTCCCTCAATTTCTCTTTTCTCTCCGATCAACCAACTCCGCTTGTCTCCCCTTTCTACATTACACTTTTCCACTCTTTCTCTCTATTTCTGAGCAATCGAGTAAACGAATCGTTTTCTTTTGAAATGTACGCGTATTCTACGTCTTCTTTCACTGGATCATCACTTTCGGTCAGATCATTTTCCAGTGATACAACTATTTCGAATGCATTTTTCAATTTGCCACAGGTAAACAATTTCTTGTATATGCACTCTCTTATTTTCATTTATCAAAAACTTTCTATGCAGAAGGTATATTATAAATAATACTTCAAGCTAATTTGATTTTGGGTTCATCGTGATTGGGTACTGTAGCTACCGTAACCTGCAAATCAATATATATCGTTCAAATGGCCGGCCGAATAGACAATTTTTCTCGTTTTTGTTTTTTGATTTGAAGAATTTATGAACGTCAAATTTTAATATGCTTTTTTCAGAGTCAAGCTCGAAGACGTCTGCATGCGAAACAAGTCAAAAGGCGGAATAATGCAACTTCTAAGAATTGCAGCAAGCGCGCTCCGTTGAGAACGCATCTTCCGATTCCACGACAGGTTTCACCTTTTCCTCTAGCTTTTTTAATCTTTCTTTGTTAAAAGTTACTTTATTGTGTAGGCTGAGTGAAAAATATCAGCTCTAACTTTAAAACAAGCACAGATAAAAAGTCTCTCAGTCATGCGATTTGTCTTATTCTCATTGACACGTGTTCATTTACAGATGTCGCTGTTTCGGAACTTTTTTGGTGGTGGACCGCCTGAAGACGATGAAGATAACGGGGCAGAATATGTAGAAACTCTTGTAGAACGTGTAGAAACATGTAGCGCTCCAGAAGATCGACGAGATGCTTTAAAAGGCCTTAGAGGCGTTGCCAAGGTAAAAATAATGAAAATATGATTATACTTTTCTTTTTAATTGCAGAAATACCGACTAGCCGTCGGTATGATGGGAATGGAGGCTTATTTGAATGTTCTAGAAAACGAACGGATGGATTCTGAAGGGATGACTCTTGTGCTTGATACATTGGCAACAGTTTTATCTTCCGATGATGATTCTTCGGAATCAGATGAATTAGGAGAGCGCTTGGCCGAAGTTATGATCAAGAAAAAAGGATTCATTGCTTCCGTTCTAGCTGCCGTTGATCAGTTTGATTTCGGAGTCCGAAGGTATTTGTTTCTCTTCATTTTTGTAACTTAAGAAAGGCTAATTCTCCAGAACTTCTGTTCAATTGCTTTCCAATCTACTTCGTCACAAGGGAACTGAAGTTCAAAAAGCTGTTATCAACCAGCCAGCAGGACTTTCAAAACTAGTAGATATTATCCACGATAGTCGAGAAGTGATTCGAAATGAAGCAATTTTGATGGTTTGTGAATTGAGCAGAGCCAATTCCCAAATTCAACAACTTCTTGCTTATGACAATATTTTCAATGATCTTCTTAATATAATCGAAACAGAACCACTCGACAGTAAGTTTATATTGTTTTACAGAGTTCTTATTAAGAAAGTTTTTAGGTATTGTAATTGAAGATTGTCTGTTCGTCATGCTTAATTTACTAAGAAAAAATTCGATGAATCAACAATTGTTCAGAGAAAATCAGTAAGAAATCGTAGATAGATGGTATTCAAAATAAAAAACATTTGCAGATTAATAGGCAGACTTGGAGGAATTCTTCACACGTTTTTATATGGTCACGAAGATTGTGATGAATCGGATGTCTGCAGTACAGAATGGCCGAAGCAGAGAACTGCTAATGTAATTTTTCTGCTTCAAATTGTTCGTACTCTCGTCAGTCCAGATAACAATAGTCAGAATACACATGCTGCACAGAAGGTTCTCAATCAGACAAGTGAGGATAAAAAAATATTATTTAGATAAATAGTTAATTAATTTTAGAGATTCTCGAAGAATTGATTCGTGTTTTATTGTCCGAAATGGGTGCTTCAGTTGAGATTTTAACCGAATCAGTCATTGTAGTGGCCGAAGCAATTCGTGGGAATTACACAAACCAAGAGCTTTTTGCAAGCACTGTACTTGATAATGGAGAAGAAGCTCCACGTTCTTCCCTTGTTGTTTTACTTATCTCAATGACTGCTGAAAAACAGACCTACAAGTTACGATGTGCTGTGTTTTATTGCTTTTTGTCTTACTTATTTGACAACGAATTTGGAAAAACAAAGATAATCGAAACATTGCTACCCAATTCATCTAGCCCAAATGAACTTACTACTGGAGGTCTCATTCTTCAAGCAATTTCATCTGCTGAGTCTGTGCAAGCTTGGTTTGGATGCGTCACACTCATGCATTGTCTTTTCGATGTTGATCATTTGTGGTATGTTCGAACTGATTTTCCTGTTCTTAGCAAAAAAATTTGTATTTAAGTGAACAACTACTCAGAGTTAAGCTTAATATCGTAACGGAGCAACCGGAACTGTCATTACTTGATCATGTCTCGAAGCTTTTGATCTCTACTGGAAACCGCCGTCCTCAAACAAGAGCTGGATTACTGATGCTTTTAGGTGCATGGCTTCAAAACTGCCCATCTGCAGTTGCAGCATTCACAACAAATGATGACAATATGTCCTACTTGACAGCAAACATAGGTATTCAGTTCTGGTTGATTGATTTGTATATTTCTTTCCAGTCGATGAATGTGGCGAAGGAACAGAAAGTGAGCAACAAGCTCTACGTGGTCTCATGGCTTTTGTTTTACTTTCTTGTCTTAAAAACAAGCAAGAGAAGAATGCTAGAGCGGAACTAGAGACGTTGATATCGAGAAGAATTGGGAAGGAAGCTGTGCTTTCAGCATTGGAAGGATTAACAAGAACTGAACAATTTGTGAGAGCAGCTCAAAAGCAGCAACCGTCAGAGCACAACAAAAACAACCTATTCCTTGATTTCAATTTCGTTAAAATGTTTAAATCTCTCGAAGGAACTCTTGCTAAGCAGCTCAAAACGAATGGAGAATTCAATGGAACCAGCAACGACAGTATTATTCAATCGTTTAAAGAACTTATCAAAAGACAAGATGGAGACATCGCTCAGTTGAAACAGGAAAATAAAAAAATGAGTATTGAAATTGAGAAATTGACGACAGAAGCCCAGAACAAAGCAACTGAGAGAGAGTTAGAAGAAGCTCGTGCCAAACTGGAAGAATCGCTCACATTTAAGAACCAAAATGAAGATTTGAACAGTCAACTAGTCGAAGCACAACGCCTTACACAACAGTGGTATGCAGAAGCTGAAAGATACAAACAATGGGCTCAACAGTGGCAAAACTATCAATTATCACAGCTACCAAACGGTGCTGAAATAGGCATGACTCAGTTGCAGCAACAAGTAACTGAGCTAGAGCAACAGCTGGGATACGGATATCAAGCATTTGAACAACAGTCCCAAACGGTAGATAATATTAAAACTTGAATCATTCTTATCATTCAATTCAGATTCTCCACTACACAGCAGAAAATGGTCAGCTTAGAGAGAGGCTTCAAAAATCCGAAGCATCTCTCACAGAAGTTGTATCAAAACTTGAATCAGTGAGATCCGAAGCGGTTCCAAATGGACCAGTTGTAAATGGAGAACAGGTAAAAGTGACAGATATATGTATACATATATACCCACATTTGTGATACTTTCAGAAGTCATCTGATGAGTTAGCAAAACTAAAACAAGAACAAGAGGAACTTCTCATGCTTCTTGCTGATCAACATAATAAAATGACAGTGTATCGACGCCGTCTCAAATCTCTCGGACAACCTGTGACAGATGACGAGGACGAGTAGGGCGTGACACAAATCGGGTTTCAAGAGGGTTAAATTTTTAAAAGAATATTTAATGCTTCCATCATCTTTCAATAACATAGATTTTCTGTATAATATTTTAATTTATGGCATATAATCATTTCTGTTTTCTTTCATGTTCCCCTCATTTTCCCCCATTTCGTTCAAACTATTGCTGTCTGTGATAACGAGACCCAGTCATTACTCTTGTTTTAATAGTAATAAGAATATGAAAAAATTTATTGATTGGTTCGAAATAGGCAGGTGATAAATCTAATGAGAAACTACAAAAGCCATTCGACAAGCCGTCCGCTAGAAATCCATGTCATTATGTCGTCACGGATCCGGTTCGCCCTCGTTCCTTGCCTTATTCATCTCATCGTCTGCTGCCATTGTTCTCCCAAACAGTGATAATTATTTTTGTATTGATTCGAAAAATGTCCAGAATTGGATTATGTAAACTCTCAATTCTACTTTTATTTCTTCCGACTATCGAAGCATGCCATGCACAATTTCAAAAAGAATTACGGTATTTAGATCTATATTTAGGAATAAAACCAGATAATAATGGAGAAATTCCAATTGAAGGTATCAATTTAATCATCTTGATTCCTTCCCAATTTCGATTACAGAGGCTGTTGGATTTGCCACGTATATAGAGTCTCCGGATGAATTAAATTGTGATTTTGAAACGGAATGTTTATGGAGAAATGCTCCAACTGATAATCTGTTAGATACAAGTGATTGGTGGTATTTCAAGGTTTCTTCTTTTCCATTCTATAAATTATCTTTTATAAAATGGCACCTCTTATTGAAGGGCACTCGTAGGTCTCTTGTAATTACAATCGAATGGTTGTAAAATACTGAATTGTTAACTTTTTAAAGCTTGAAGCTATAATTTCTTTTGAAGTGCTCTGAAAATCTGTTAAAAATAGAACATTTCCTGAAGAGGCTATCCAACAATTCAGTTTTAGAAAAACGATGAAAAGACGTTTCCCGTTCAAATTCAACCGGGAAGTCCAAATGTTCCAAAAGGAGAACACTTCATAATCGCTGGAAACACAACTAAATCTCCTCAAGGAGCAGTCCTGAGCAGTGCGCCGATAGCATGTCAGAAAGGATTTTCCAACTTAACATTTAGGTGAAATTTTTATTTTTTATTATGAAAATGGTTCAAATTTTAGTTTCTGGTTATATAACAATGCTCAAGTTGAAGTGATTATTCTTCGTGCAATGAATAGAAGAAGGCATTTACAAGTTCTAATGAGACCAAAAATGAAATGTGATTTCCTCGGAGCAGCAAATGAGGAGTGTCGAGTTGAGATTCCACCGATTAAAGAACCGTTTAGAATCGGAATTCGAGCATTCGATTTGAAAGATAACACAGTCGGAAGTCTTGCAATCATAGATCATATAAGATATCACGGAAAAATATGTCAACAGTCCCGTAAGTTTCTTTCTTTTTACATTTGATTCCCTATGATTTCAGCATTCCCATCATCGTTTTCTTCTCTCCGTATTCCTCCATTCGACAATACTCCACTCATGAAAATGTCTGATCTTAGTTGTGAAAGACCATTAAGATCATGTCGATGGGGAAATATGGCAAAATCACAATTAAGTGAATGGAGAGTTGGAAGATCAATTGACAGATGGATTGATATGTTTGAAGTATTTATTAAAATTAATATGAGTTTCTAGGTGTTTGTTTTTCCAGATAACTGCAAACCAGTCTCATCCGAACTCTTCATTTCTCTTCCTCGCCGTTGATTCATTCTCTCCTCGTCCGTTTTCAAGTCTCACGAGTCAAGTAATTCCATGTTCACAGAGAACGACGAGTCTTTCTTTGAAGTTCGTTCTTCTTATTCACAGAATCATTTTGAAAATAGAAATTCAGATATTGGATGAAAACTGGAACACAAGCGGAAATCTGTGCTGTTGATGAAGACGGCGTTTCATTGAGTTGTGCATATCTTGAACCAAATGACAGTCCAGGACCGATTACAATTGATTTGGATTCATACTCCCAACCATTTAAATTCACTGTCGGAATAATTGCATTCGATGAGAGTTCATTCGGTTTACTTGCCATATCTGAACTACGTGTCAGCGGTCTTCTTTGCACTGAACCAGCACCTCCAATCGTAACAACAATCAGCCCTCCGATTGTTCGTTCATTATGTTATTTAAGTACCACTTACTCTTATTTCCAGATTCAACACATTTTTGGACTCCAATCTGGAAATGGACGTTATGTTCCATATGATTTATCTCTCAATTGTGATTTCACAAAGGATTACTGTAGTCAATGGGTCAACTACGACGGAGTTGTCAAGTATGGAGTGATGCCACGTGATTCAGACGTTTTTCCAATTCCAAAGGGATACAAAGGGAATGTGGCTGTCTTTTTAATGCAAAATGCAACTTTCTCAAATCTGCGATCTCGAATGGTTCCGTGTTCTTATAACGGACGAATTGACGTTGAATACATGAAGTAAGTAATACTACTACTACCGTAATCCAACAGTCACATTCTCGAATTCCAGATCTCAAGACGCTCAAGTTCGTATTTGTGCTCTCGAACAATGCGTAGATGGAAATGAGACAAATGGAAAAATCTCGATTGGAGTATCTTCGACAACTCCATTTTATGTAACAATTGAAGCTTCTTCGCGTAATGATGCAGTTGTAATTATCAATAAAGTGACGACTTCTGGAGATTTCTGTCCATTGAAAACAGCAGAACAAACTGTATGCGATCAGTTGGTTTGTGGTTTTAAAGGTAATTAAATACTGGAAATTTAGCTTAATTTCATAATTTCATCTCCAGATACATTCTGTAATTATGAGACAGTTGTCGAGAAACCAGGAGATGTTCCCATATTGAAAACTGAAAATGGGGCATCAGTCACACTGAATGGAGGTGGAATACGGGCGGTCCTCGTCAGTCCGACATTCGATCTTGCTTATCCGTCAATTCTCACAATCACTCTTTCCCAATCGACATTCGGTTCCCGTGTTCTTTTGTGTCCAGATGTCACAAGTGATCCAACGTTGTGCCACGAATTATCAGGACCACGTGTACTCGATTCCTCTGATAAACAGGTGAATGAGATGTTGATTTCAATTTTATTTACAAATGTTTCAGGTGATGTTCCCATTGGATATCGGTGCTCGATCATTCTCTCTTGTTCTTTTACACGACAAATCAATCGAATTCGGTCCGGCGACTTTCAACATTAAATCGATGCAATTGAGAACTGTGAACGATGAAGAAATGTGTTTCTGAAATGAAATCCTGCAAGATAATCAAGAAGATTTACGGTGTAATTAATAAAGATTCATTTAAGAAATATAAAACAATAACAATCAATTTTCAACAAATTTAATTGGAAAGGAAATAAAACATAACTAAACGATGTAACTCTTAGCATTTTCTGCTTCTTTTGAACTGTGTGGTGTTCACAGAAGGTTGAAATAGACCATCCAGGGTGTTTTCAATTCTATTCGATTGTTTTGGAAGACTCAGAACATAGGGACTTCGATTGTGAGACTGTAATCAAAAAAGATATTTAATCTAGAACGAAAGTAGAAAAAGTTCTTACATCGGATGTGAAAAACATAGGTGGAGTTTGAATCCTCATTCCTCGAACCAACACTGGCGGATCTTCCAATTTGAGCAGATCAACTGGAGTTACTACAAATAAGTACCGTGCATCTACATTTACGGCCCTAATTATTCCGAATCCAATGCATTGAAGAGATGGAGAAAACTCTCTTATAACACTGATGTTTGGCATATCAGCCTTATTACAAATTCTCCGTTTTTTCAGCTCCGGATCATTGATGCACAGAGCCATTAACTGCGTGTTAATAGATGAGAAAATATGACAATCATCTACGAACAAATCAATAGGGAGCGCAATCGTTACATCGCTGAAAAGAGTTTTATTTTAAAAAGGTACTGCCAATTGAATGTTATCACAAACCTGAACTTTATTTTGTATGGGGTGACTCGTGAGAATGTAGAAAGTGATGGCCGTGATAGTAAGGACGAGAAGTAACCTGTGACAGTTAAATCTCGAATAAGTGGTGGTGGAAGTCTTTTTTGTGAAGGAAGACCAATGATTCCTAGGGAATTATTGGCAAATAATTCAACGACATGATCTTTATTTATTCCCTAAAATGAAAATTATTACATATAAATATATAAACTCTCACTTGAAAGCCATAACGTGGTTCCGTTTGATCTCTATAAATCTCGACGAACAAATCGGGTTCCACAACTCTTGTAATTCCGTCGAGAATAAGAGCTCCCTCTTCGATCACCCAACCCATTGAATTGATAATACAAACTGATCCTGGGTCACTGATGATTTTGAATTTATTGAAGAGTCTTTCAAAAATGTCCTGAAAGAAATAGTTGAATACTTCGACTGAATGAAAAGAGGTCAACCATATAGCGTTCGATATTCCGAACAGTGATGTCTCCGTAAAAATATGAATTCTCAAATGTTGTTCTCTGATGTCCATGTGGCTTGTCCAGAATTGGAGAGTTCACCTTTACTAGAGAGAGACATCCACATGGATTGAATTCACTTTGTCCAATATCACAATCTAGAACATACACATGCTCCCATCCACTGAAAATGCGAGACATTAATTGCATTCTTCTTCGTTTGTACTTACCTTGAAAGGCAACGATTCACCAAGTTTCGCATTAAGTTCGATTTTCCAGCACCTTTATGACCAACTGGGAGTATTGATGTTTTCTGTCCATCATCTGAATTCAGTATTTTATGGAAGGTGATTTCTTAAATCCTTACTTCTCAGCCTATTCAAACGTTCAAGGTGAGATCTCAGTTCGGCTTCTTGTACTTCTGGATAAATACGAAAATCATCGCGGCTTATGAAAAAGTGAGGAGGGTGAATGATTTGTTTTTGAACTGAAGAATGAATCAAGAAATTCTGAAAACATTACAAGCGTAATACAGAAGAGACAGTTCATGTACTCACATGTACTACGCTTGACATTGTTCCTTCAGCATGGTCCAATTCTTTCTTGAAGACGAAAACTGCGGGTTGTGTTGTTCCAATCACTTGCATAATCGCTTCATATAATTTTGGTGCAATTTCTTTCAGGCGAAATTTGAGACGGGCATGTTTGTAACTACTATTGAAAACTTGCAGAATGACCTGAAAAATGAATCATTTCGAGAACGAAACATGATTTATTTATACCGGTATATCCATTCTTTGCGGAGCTGATATTTTCAAAAAGTTTTTTGGTTCACATGAAACGGAAGGAAGATTGAAATCATTGAGAGATGCATTACCAGCTGAAAATAATAGAAATAGTGTTCTGAAGTGCGCAAGAAGCAATACCTAGACAAAGTATAGAACATGATCCGTATATAGAAAGCCGTTCTCCCGCCTTAACAATATAGATTTCGTGAATATTATCTCGGCACTCAAACCGAACAACTTCGTTCATATCTGAATACTCTCGTATATTTTTTTGCGAGTTTTATAAAATACTGAGAAGAGGGTGAACATCCGATTTGGTGAAAACACAGAACAGCTTCTATTAGGAATGTTTATGAATATTTTTATTACAGCTTATTTTTTATGGAATCAAAAAATGAAAATAGTAATTATATCATTGTTGACCATTAGGTACAACATTCTTGCAAAGGTATTCTACAATTTGAGCCATTGTTGGCCGAAGTTTTCTATCATTGAGTGCTCCTGCCAATCCTACATCTATTAATGTCTCAAGAAAGGATTCTTCTGCCTCGTTAGCAAGTGGGGGAGCTCTTTTGTCAATCAGTATCTCTCGTAATCGGACGTTTCGATGCTCTGCTAACTCTTTGGTTACTAGACAATATTCGACGAGCCCTCGCGTTTCTCGGGTGTCCGAATAGGCTCTTTGACCAGATGCGATCTCGAGAAGAACGATACCGTAACTGTACACGTCCAACTTTGTGGTAAGAATTTTAGATGTTATGAACTCCGGTGCAAGATAAGCAAGAGTTCCTTTTATATGTGAAGCTATCAACGGACATTTTTCAGCTGCTTCCACTTCAGCTTGTCCATCTCGACATAATCCGAAATCTCCTAACTTCGGCTCCATATGCTTGTCTAACAGAATATTTGCAGTTTTTACATCACCATGAATAATTGGCGTTTTGGCGAAAGAATGAAGAAATAGGAGCCCACGAGCAGCTCCTATACTGATTTCTTTCCGTTGTATCCAAGTCAACGGAGCAGTTCCTTTCTGTAAAGCAAATTTTTTTATTAAATATGCATTCAAAATGAAAAACTGACTCTACATAATAAACGGTCTTCCAATGATCCATTTGCCATGAATTGATAAACCAAACAAGGCTCGGGACCTTCCAGTGAATACGCATATATTGGTAGAATGTTGTCATGACGGAATCGAGCCAATGTTCTTAGTTCTGTTAAGCTTTGCCTTAGTCGCTCTTTTTCAACTTTGGAACCGTGGGCCGAGGAATCGTTTCCTGCTAGAATTCTTTTTACAGCAACCATTCCTCCCGTGGCTTTCATTTCTCCTTTGTATACTGTTCCATATCCTCCTTTTCCTATTACATTGCTGGCCGAAAATCCATTTGTTGCTTCTAAAAGTTCAAAGTATGTTACTGGAAGTGTTCCTTCAATGGCAATTCTCAGTGGGTCATTGGTCGTCGATCTAGAAAACTATTATTAATAAATGCAATATTTGGTATAAGCATACGATGTTGACTGTGTAGGTGCTGGTGATGCATCTTTAGATTCTGTTTTTTTTAAACGAGATGCGCTTTGTGATCCTGGTGGCTGTACGTTCCGTTTTGTCTTTCGTGGCGGATTGAGCACTTTGAATTCGAGCTCGTGATACTTTTCGTCTACTGAAGGATACTGCCGAGAAATCAGATCACTGGTAATTAGTTTAAAGCTAACTAACCTTCAGACTTCATAATTCTCATCAACCTTATGAGTTTAGTTTTTGCGAAAAGCTGATACAAGTGAGTCGCTGTGTATCCTTTTGCACACCACACTCGTAGAAGAAGCATTGTTGGGCTTTTGTTGTAGCTGGCGTATCGTTTGCACCCTTCGACATCTCTTAGTTGAATTCCAGGCATGTAAGGAGCTAAAAAATGTTTCAATTAACATGAATCACTGAAAGTATATTTCTTATGAATGTTAAAGTTATTAAAGTATTTCTAGTCTTGAGTAGGCGTGTCTGGTAATTACCATGGTAACCTCCTCTATTGTAGGCGCATTAATTATTCGAATCTGACGTACCAATTGTTTCCCAGGTGTTGTCCGTGTCCAATATATCACAAATTTGTTGTAAGATCTCTCTTTTCATAAAAATTATGAAGTTAATATCATTCGAATCATTGGTAATATCAGAATTCTCCATTTTCTGAACTTTGAAGAGAAAAGAGCAATGTGGTGTGTGGCATAAATTCGCAAGTATTTGTTTGTTCTATAAATGTGAAGAAAAATTATCATTGCAAAAAACTCAATACTAAACATTTTTAAAAAAATGGCTTAAGGCTGCATGAACCTTTCATGACCACGAAGAAGATACATTTATTGAAAATTCAACGGACGTTTGTAGTTTTGTTTCTCCGTCTGCAGTCTCTCGTTCTCTGTTATGTCTCCTGCTACACTTCCTCACCATATATTCTTATTTTTTCATGTTCATTCATCTGTTGTCAGTTTATGGGAATTCTAAAATAGCTCGTTTCAGCTGTATTCAAACTTCTATTATTTATTCAATCGTTAGACAGGTGCAGGAATGCAGGAAAGGATAGCTACAGGCATGTACGTGTCTATTTATAGACATTACAGACATGATTTGATATGACAGATATTATCCAGGTGAGACTCAGTTGACCTTTTAATTGAGAGGTAATTTTCAATATTAAACACAGATGCACATTCACTCTACAATGAATGAAAAGTCGATAATCGTCTCTTTAAAAAGTTTAAAGATACAATTAGAGATTTTTCCTTTTAGTCACTTCAATTATTCATATTTTCATTCATAAAGTTATGCACTTCATCAAGTACTTCTTATCTGTATTTTAATTCTTTGTTTCAGCTGGTGAAGCAATTCATAATATTTCATAATGAGTGATTCACATAGAGTGATAGGAAATTCGTTTGTAGACGAGGATTTTATTTATCGAGGGATAGGCACAACACTAATGGAACCACAAGGCGATGTAATTTCAGAAGACCTGTCCCAATATAGACCTGAGGATAACACAATAAGATCTCAACCTCCCGACAATTTTGTGAATGCTTCCACAAGCTACTCTACATGGGTTCCCATACCCATTCCGGAATGCATTCCTACAATCGCTTCAACAATCACACCTACACATACATTCATAAGTGCTTCCACAAGAACCTCTTCCACCTCAAATGTTACTACAAAGGCTGCCTCGTTTGGGAACAGAAATACTTTGGCCCATTCTCGACCAATTCAGACTCAATGCTATGCAGACATGGAAAAAGCTTTACTCGTCGAAAGACCGGAGGCGAGAGGAACCGTTTGTAGGTATCCCATAGTGATTGACGCGATTCCGGAGGAGTTCATATCGATTAACTCCAAGGAATCTGAATTCGATGCAGTTGGTACAAGATTTGGAATGGGAACGAGCCAAAAAGGATATTATGTTAGTTTTCTATATTATTAAAATTCTGCCATAGACGTTATTTATAGACAACAGTTGAGGAGATGAGACGAAGAATCGAAGGACCAGAAAAACTGAATAGTTCGAACATGGCATGTAATCTAAAGAGGTTAGATTTTTAGGACTTTTGTGGAAGAAAATTAAAAATTCTTCAGACCAAAACTACGCAATGGTGGAGATTTGATGCGCACGCAGTTAAAAGCTCGTGGTATCGAATTGATGTTGAACTGTCGCCAGGTTGCATTTCCAAATAAGATAATCCCTTTGATAGAAGCGGAAGCTATTAACTTGGCGAGCGATTTGGGAAAGTTAGTTGATGAAGATTATCCTGTTGATAGTATTGCAAAAGAAGCTGCCGCGGGAGTGAAAAATAAGAATTGGGATCAAATGAATGCATTGGCCGATAAAATGGGTTTCTCGTGAGTGAGAACTAAAAATTAATTTAGTTTTAACTCGTTTTTTTTCAGAGAATGCATGGAAGCTCTGGAGTCTGTTTTTACTTCAGTGGTTCCTCCAATGACTGGTGTCATGCCAGTGTCGTCAGAAAACAAAAACCTGAATCGTTCAATGGAAAACTTCTCATGCGTTACACATGGATTGGGCGTCGTAACAAGCCGTGTATGGGTTCGACAGATGGCAAAAGTTGGTAAACAGTTGACTGACATGGTGGAGGAGGAGCACAGACCGTCAGCGATATCAGCATATAATATATCATGTTATTACTAATATTCAGTTATCTCAAGAATCTCTTGTCAATCTGTTTTCGTTGCTTATTCAACCAAACATACTATGAATATTTCATTTTCATACTGTCCTACATTTTTCACGCGTACGTACATGCTTACCCATGGCAATGAACGTTTGGATATCTGTAGTTTCGATGAATGTCACATACTCTCTCCTCTCTCTTCTCGTTAGTGAACAAAATGTACATTTCCCAGTGCATTGGGTCAATGAGGTCAAACTACAGTCAATTAGCGGAATCGTTTTCTTCTGTTTCATTTTTCTAATATCGCATTTAAGATGGGCTTGGGACAATCGACCAGTCGATCACCGTCAAGAGAAGAGCTTCCAGCTGGACATCTTGTGATGGATGTTTATGAACCAGCTGGGTCACCATTAAAACGTGGAAGAAAACGAAAAACATCGAAAGAAAAAGAGGTTGAAACAAAAAAAATTGCAAAGTTGGACACTGCCTATGTTTATCAAACACTTTTTATACAGGTAAGAACACTCAGGAACATTCAAACAGATACTAGAAAATGATATGTTCAAAAAGTAATCGACTGATCTATTCAGGGAGTCAATTCTGACATTGTGATTTCTGCGTGTGGAAGAGAATGGCATGTCCACAAAGTTTATCTAAAACAAGCGAAATATTTCGAAGTGAGTTCCTAGTTCTCACTATTTCAACTCAATCTGAACTGTTTTAGTCGATGTTTGATGGAGTTTGGGCTGAAGCTAAAAGTGGTCGTGTCAGTATTGAAATAGCAGATCCAAGTATAAACGCCGATGGATTGAATGCTGTTCTCGGAAGTCTTTATAATAATGAAATCGAAATCGATTTAGAAAAAATCGAAGGAACACTAGCGGCTGCGTCGTACTTAGTATTGAATAGCGTCATTGAGAGATGCGCTGAAATGATGGCTGAAGCCTTGAGCATTGAAAATGCTATCAATTTTCTGGATCTCTCAACTAGATATGGATTAAATGATGTTAGAGAGCAATCAAGAGGACTTCTCCTTCACAACTTTTGGAAAATAATGAACGACAGATCAAAGTTGAAACAAATAGATCGTGGTTTGATGATCACTCTTTTAAATTCCCCAAATCTTTTCATTTGCGAAGGAGAGTACGACATATACAAAACTATAAAACAAGTAAGTTATCGAATTCATCTTGAAACTTTTTAGTATTCACTCTTACAGTGGATCTACATGCGAGAATGCCCCAATTGTAACTTGTTTGATAGCCCAGAAGTGTTTTCAACCAACGTTTCTAAATTTTTGGAAAATTCTGAGACTGATTATTTGTTAACGAAATACATGGATATCCTGTCCTCGATTCGTTTTGAAAAAATTTTATTATCATCTGAAACTATCAAAATAATCAAAAATGATGGCTTGATTCCAAAATCGATTATTGATGAAATGACTTCTGCCCTATGGATGTCACTGTTAGAAAACGAAGAAACCCCGAAGTAGGTGAAATTTATTTCCAAAGTCATCTTTTTTTCCCAGAACGTTAGAAATAAGTGACGAAGACTTCTTCAAACGATGCTTCAGACTAGGTAGAGCTCTGGAATCTGTTCCTGTAAGATCATTCTTCTTTTTGTTTTTAATTATGGCTCGTACTTTCAGAAATGCTGGAGATGGACAGGATTTAATTCTGGAGTTGATATTCTTTTACATCTCAATGATTACTCAGTGTGCATCAAACGAAATTGTCTGAATCAGAAGGCCCCATACTCTGTTAGTTTGAAATCAAAGCATTTACTTCATTATAGGTAGGTTATATGAAGACAGAACAAAGAACTAATTACGTATTTAGATTAGTTGTGTGTGATTCCAATGGACATGTAGTCAATGATAGTGGAAAAGCGACTTGGGATATGGCACCAGACGAAGCGAAGACAATTTTTCGGATAACTGAGGAAACAGTGGTTCCATTATCTGTCCATTTTCAGTTTTTAATACAAAAACCGATTGATAGCACCCAATACTACTTGAACAAGTATCTGAGAGAAAAGGAAACAAATCAAGACAACTTCGAAAAATAATTGAATTCATATAATGATTGTATATATTGTATTTCTGTATTGATATAATATTGTATCTGAGAGAAAAGGAAACAAATCAAGACAACTTCGAAAAATAATTGAATTCATATAATGATTGTATATATTGTATTGCTGTATTGATAATAATATTGTATATAACATAATCTCAGTTTCACTGAGTCAATGTAGAGTTGTATATTCGTCGTTTGAAAAAAAATGAATTTTCGTTCCACTGCAACCTTATAAACCGACAACTGCCAACCTCGAAAAGTGATTATTTTGTTGCCAGGAGCGTGAGTCGTCCAGTTCTTCGCTGCCAAAAGAACCTGATATCGTGCGGCAACACGCTGTGAACTTTCGATTAAATGAAGATATGTCCACCTACAACCATTTCTTCACAATTATAATGAACTGAACATGATCCCAACATATACAATTTTCATTGTTCTCTTTCTTGTTTCTGTGGTTACTTCACAGCCTTTACTCTTTCCGCATGGATGGTTTGAAAGCAAGAATCTACGTCCGAGAGATGCAATTATGTTGAATATGATAGCCCAATCGAATCTTGAATACGGGGGTGTCACATTGGAAGTATGTTTATTAATGAATATAATTTATAAAAGCTAATGACGAATTCGGTGTTTGTGCTAGGAAAATATTACCATTTGGGTGCCCTTCTATAAAGGTATTCAAAGAATTTAAAATCGTGAAGTCGAAACGGTCTTTTTGCAGTTTGAATTTGTCGCTTAAAATTATAAATAAAAATCTCCGAAACCTTCTATGAATTATTGAATATAATCAAGTTTTTAAGGAACTTGACAAACTGGATGCAGTTAGAAAACAGATTCCACGTCCAGAGAAATTAGCAAGAGACAGAGAAGAAGACGATGTTGAGTTGGATAGACAACCGTCGTTCACTTCGAACGGTGAAAAGATTGAAGTTGAGAAGAAAGAAGAAAAAGTAAACGGAACAGGTGCTGACGAGAATAAAAAGAAGGCACCATTCAGAAGAGTTCAACTGAAATTACAGAAAAGTGAGATTTCTATCATATTGTTTTTTGATTGATTTTTTAATCTCTCAGAACGTGAAACAGAATCTTCATCAGAAAAAGAATCATTGACTGAATCTGCGAATCCATTTGAAGAAATAGCAACAAGATCACCTCCGAGAGATTGGATGAGTATGAGACAGTTAAGAAATAGAAATAAAAAAAATAAAAGAAAGAGAAGAAGATACAGAAAGAATGGATTCTTAACCAGAGATGATATAATCAAAAGCAATAAGTGAGTGTTTCTGTTTGGAAATAATAAAGTTTTTTTTTGATCTTTCAGATCAGAACATCCGAATATGAAATTGGCAGATCGAGAATTGGAGAAAGCGGAATTCGATGAAAAATTGAGGAATCATGCTCAAGACACTTGGGAAAGAGAGAATAAAGCCGCTGAAAAGATACGGGAGGACATGAAATCAGGAAAAAAAGAAGAAAAAGAGATAGAACCAATTAGTCCGGCGATGAAACTACTCGAAAAGGAACATTCTGATATTGATCGTCGAATCGCAATTGCAGAACAGACAATGGGAAGAAAAGTGGAGAGATTACCAAACAATCCGTTTAGAATTGTCGATCTTAGGAAGCCAACTGTACTCTCTCTTCCTCTTCCTCCGTTGGAAACACTCAGAGAAGAGAATTCATAGCACTATTGTTAAATAATGTTGTTTGACTTGATCTATTAATGATTCATTCAGAATTGTGCAATTAAATTTTTATCATGCAATAAACTGTACAAATTGTATAAAACTATCTCAATAACTGTCGAATTTATGAACTTTAGAGTATAAGCAGCTCATGGAGAAACGATTGGCCGGCGTCGGGTAACCTTCATGTGAATTGGAGTCACGGGTCGCATAATGATTTCCATTTTTGGACGGACCTGTATAATATAATTTTTTCATTGATTCAAAACGATTCACTCAAGAAACTATCTAAATAGGTAATTTTCAAACATTTACCTCGTGCATAGGCTCAACCGAAGTGACATCAAAATGTCTCAAAATGTGTGTCATGATGACTTTTTCCTCCAATAATGCAAAGCGTTGGCCTATACAGTTACGACTTCCAGCCGAAAATGGGATGAATGCAAATGGTTTTCGACCGACGGAGTTTTCTGGAAGGAACCGATCCGGATCAAAAACTTCTGGATCTTTCCATTGAGCAGGATCTCTGTGCACCAGATACTGATTGAGAAGAAGAGTTACTCCTTTTGGAATATTCACTCCTCCGATCACTTGATCTTCATTCAACTCTCTCATGATTATAGGAACAGATGGGCAGAGTCTCAATGATTCTTTGAGAACACATTCAAGATACTTCATTCTAGATAGATGTTCAGTTGTAACGTCCTCTTCATCTGCCATTACTTCATCTAGTTCAGCTTGAACTTTTCTCTGCACATCAGGATGATTTCCAAGAAGATGAATAGCCCACATAAGCCCAGTTGATGTTGTATCATGTCCTTCGAACATGAAAGTGTCAACTTCTGCTTGCACGTCAGTTTCGTCCATTTGCCCACTTTGTACCATATCAAGCAAGAGATCCAAAAACGCGAGACGTCCTTCCATTTTATATCCCGATTCCTTCAATGCATCTTTTCTTTCTAGAATAACCTGAGACACACAATTATCGTTTTGAAATTTAATAAAAGAGCACCTTCTTCGTGAAACTATGAAGAATGCGCAAGCATTTCTCGTGTGTCTTCCCATCATCAGTCCTACAATCGCACTGTTTTTTTTTCTCTCGGAAACAATATAACTTACATATTATAAATAAATGTGTTCCAAATTAGTGGGTTGTTCGTCCTTCTTGACACTAATTCATTGATAGTATGCACTGCCCAGACGTATTCGTTGTTCTGAATGAAGAATGAGTTTAGAAAAAGGTGATAATTTTAAACCTCAGAAAGCTGTGCACCGATTGATTTTCCCATTGAAGTTTCACAAATGATGTCAAGAGTACAAAGAGTGACAAACGAGAGAACGTCGATTTTATCTCTAATAATATAATCCGTTTTTCCAGGAGAAGGTCTGAACTTACTCTTTTCCGTAGCAACACATCTTTTGAACCAAAATTTTTGATTGTTCGTTGAAAATCGGCAGGAAGTCTTTTAGAATATCGTAATGAAACGTTGGCGTAAGAAGTTTTCTTTTAGGGCGCCATTGGCTTTTTCTACTTGTCAGGATACTCTTGCCCAACCATGGCTCTAAAAGTCGATAGGCAAAGCCTTTATCAAGATGCTTGTTTGATACGAGAATTGTCTCGACGAGCTCAGCTGAGTAGAGCATCAGACATGGAAACGGACCGATCCAAAGCAAACACATACGCGGGTCAGGATACAGATATCCCATTCCAATCACTTGGTTCATGAAACCCTCGGGATCCGGCTTTGTGATAAGTCCATGTCCGACTATTGGATACGAACGTGGTTGGTTTAGATGCTGTAACAAGATATAAAAATCATTAAAATGCGTATTTCAATCGAACTCTCAAAACATGTCGCATTCTCATGTGCTTGAAGAGAAGCCATGCAATCAGTGTCGCGAAAGCGACCAATATGATCGGTATTATGACCCCCATTTGAGATACACACTGAAAAACAATAAATTTAAAATTTAAAGATCAGCAATTGAAAAAACAAAAAACTTCAGTTTAAAGTCGACATATCAAATTCAGAAAAAAATTATCAATCGCATGAACGCGGGAAAAAGTTTACCGCTTCGTTTCAAGACCGCTGATAAGTTTTCAATATAATCCTTTGAACGATTTCCGTATTTTCATTGGAAGATTTGAAAATTATTAGGGATATATAATACGGTATCTACAGTAATCATGCTCAATATTTAGATCACAGTCAAACACCTCTAGCAAAATACGCATACTAGTTAACATAAATATATTTAGATCTCGAGAAAATTTACTGACATCCAAATGTAATACCTCCGAGAAAACTCTTCAAATTGATTCCAAGTATCCAGAAAAATGTCATCCGGAAGCGAGAATAGTTTCATCCTTCTGTTTCAATTTCTTTTTCTGAATATAATCACACAATACTCGAGTTCTGATCACCTTTGATCGCTCGTTTCTCTCAACTTTTCAGGCTCTCGCAGCCACGCGCTCAAATAACAGCTGCTTCTGAAATGTCACTAAAAAGTCATTTCATTCTCACAAATCTGCTTCCGCTATAATCTGTGCTCTTTTCTGCGGCAGAAATGACTGAATTGGCTCATTGGATAATATATTCCTATATGTAAGTTTTCTCAAATAATATGACACCATGATCAACTTGTTTCCAAAATAGTTTAAATTGATACATGATCTTCTAGGAATAACCAGGAAACAGAATAATAGGAAATAAAAAAATTGGTTCCTCTTTGCAGTTTTCAGTTCCTTCTTGTCAATGACAATCTCCACGTTTCTCGTCTAAAGAATGTACTCTTTGATTTTGATCGTTCTGGTAGAGATCACCTATAAAACGTTGAAAAATATTGTAGATTTACTCTATTACTCATATAATCTGTCGTTCAATGCATCTTTTTCCTCTTCTCGTTATACTGTGAGTTTCACATTTAAATGTCTCGTATCAAAATGATAATGACTGTCTATCAGTCTGTTGGTGGGCGTATTTGTTGATATACGTGACAATACGGTAAATATATTTATTTGCTGTTCAGATAGTATTTGAAAATATAAAGAGATTTCAAAAACTTTGTAAAAGTCACGTCAGCTTCTGAATCTGGATGCTGACAAATAAGGGGGAAATGACTTCGAGGGAAAGCTACACTTCTCTTATATCCGGTCTCGTTTTCATGTTTTTTCTATATGTCTGCATGTTAAAGTATTTATGTTTTGCATTTTGTACTATTAAAATCAAATCATTTAGGTCATCATACACGTATCTGACTGACTGATTTCACTTTTTTCTGATCTATGTTGAAAAAGAACGGAGATCAAAATAACAGGTTACTATGATGCTATGTGTAGAACATCTTCATTTCAAAACATTTTTTTTTTCTTTCTTTTTTCCTCATTACGCCTCTTCTTTTGAAACTGAAACCATCGTCTTAACATAAAATTGTCTTCCTTCTTCTCCTCTTTGAATCCTTTTATGTGATGCAATCTGGCGGTTGAAGAAGCATCAAAAAGTACACGTGAACAGCACGTGGAAAAGTCTCTTTGTTTCGTTCAGTATCTCATCAATGTGTGTGTCTCCTCTGCGTCTTCACAACGGGGACAACCCTTTTCTGCCCGCCTCGAAGATAAATTCTCTCGAAAAAATCACGTAGGCTTTGACGCTACAGTAATTAGTATAAATAGAAAGTAGGGAAATGGTAGAAAACAACAACAAGAATCACTATTTAGGAAAAAGTTCTTCGTTCAAAGTTGTTTTTGTTCTTGGGGTTACTGTAGCGGCGTTGAAGAATGTGAAATGGAATATCTTCATCACTCTGACTTCTGACAGCTTCTTCTTCCTTCCTTCCTATTCCTCTTCTAACAATGAACATTGTCAACAGACAGTACCAGTTGACTCTATATTTCAACGACTCTCCCTTTCGTATTACACCATGTCCACTGCCTTATTCTGTTCCGCTCTACACGATTTCTTCCCTTCTCTACAATGTGTACTACAAAAGGAGACACAACGTGGCATCGTTTGCCCTTTGTCGACGTCATTGACCAGAAATCAGTCTTCTCCGCATCGCAACGCAACCCACCGCACTGCCATCTCCACCTCTTTCTCTTTCTTCATTCATTATTCGTTCTCGCATATGTTTATAAACGTAGAGTGCAATTCACCTTTCTCTCTCTCTCTCTCTCTCTCTCTCTCTTTCTCTCTCGTTTTCTTTTCCCTTTTAGTCTTCTTGCCCTTCCATAATTCTCTTTAGCTCAGTTTTTTGAAACCTTTCTCTTCTTGGTCTTTGGACAACAAATGGTCAGACACCAAAACAAGCATTTAGGTCTACGCATTCAGTTTGTTTGCTTTCACATTTCCAGAACTATCTTATCTTTCGAACATAAGATTGTTTATCTAGATCAAGGGGCATTTCCAAGTGCCCCTGCATCCTAAGTTTGTGGAGATATCTATCGATGTTTTAAAAGTCAAGTTCACAGTACTATCAGATATCTTCAATCTATAGTAATAATTTCTAGTTCAAACCACATTCCCTATTCACTTTTTTGTCTTCGATTAAAGTTTTATTCAATCGAAGCTCGATATTATTATCGTATTAGTGTTTTTTACGACATTATCTTTCCATTTCCGCTTTTCTTTTTGTAATCATTTGAGTCGGACAGTAGTCTCTCCTATCCTTTCACTAGGCACTAGTAGTATAAATTCACTATCATTCAATGTGGCGTCTACATGTGTCGAACTGTCAAGGAAATCCCTCCGATTCTCAGATGTTCCGTGGTTTTTAAAGATCACGTGATCAGAGAACATCTCTATCAAGTTTCCATCACCCGATTTCTTCCGAATCGTACTTTGTTCGAATCTTTTTTCTAATATTACCGTATTAGACAGCCGGTTCACCTCCTTCCTTATCATAACGTTCTTTGACACTCCACCTTTTCTTATGAGTCCTTCCCCCACGTCACCGAACCATTCAGTCTTTTTGACTACTATAAATACCGGACCGATTAAGGTCATCATTTCATTTTCATTTCACTTCCCCATACATACATTTTTCAGAATGATTCGTGTCGCTTTGCCAACATCAGCGTCAGCGATTCCTCGATCTATATCGACATCAGCAAGTGAGAGTATCTCTAAGAATCAAGAAGAAGAAACGAAAAGAGTGTGGCGGAAAGCAGATGCCGTTTGCTTCGATGTTGATTCTACCGTATGCCAAGACGAAGGAATCGATGAACTGGCTGCCTACCTGGGCGTCGGTGAGGCCGTCGCCAATGTTACTCGAACGGCGATGAACGGCAACGCCCGCTTCAGGTATAGGTAATACCCGGAAGCACGGTTTTGGTGTGAAGAAAGTGTGTGCATGTATTCAAACTAATTTTTGATTTTTATAGTGTTGAAAGTTGGCAAAACAGTGAATTGAAATCAAAAAGATTCATTCGACTAACAATTTGTTTTCTTTAAAAACAACCAGCATGACCGTATTTCTCCACCATTCCGAGCTTTCTTAATGGAGTGTTTTTGATAAGATTAAATGGAAGACCATTGACATTTCGATATTCAACAAAGAATGTTGTCTATGCTTTTTCGTTTTTCTTCTCATCCAACACTCCACTTTCAATTATCTCTGATCTGAAATGTAATCTTTTCAGGGATGCTCTCGCCGCTCGTTTGCAGGTAATGAAACCAAATCATGAGCAACTCGAGCAGTTCGTGAACATTACGAAACCAAAATTGACAGTAGGAATCAAAGAACTTGTTGGTCGTCTTCACGCACGTGGAACCCACGTTTATCTTGTTTCCGGTGGATTTAGAAGACTTATTCTTCCGGTGGCGGAACTTCTTGGCATTGAGAAATCTCGTGTTTATGCAAATGAGATTCTGTTTGACAAACAAGGAAACTATCATGGATTTGACACTTCTGAATTGACGAGTGATTCAGGAAGCAAGGAAGTGAGTCTAAATATGAAGAGAACTGAATAATGATTTGATATTCAGACTGGAAAACCAGCAGTTATTGCCTTACTCAAAAAGAAGTGCCAATATAAAACAGTCGTGATGGTCGGTGATGGTGCAACTGATGCCGAAGCAGCTCCACCAGCCGATGCATTCATTGGATTCGGAGGGAATGTTATCAGAGAAGGAGTGAAAGCTCGTGCCAAATGGTATGTGACCGACTTTGACGTCTTAAGAAAGGATCTAGAACACGATGACTTTGATGACGAGTAATCCTTCTTTATTTGTACATATCGTCACTTCCCATTTCTTTGTTCGCTTTACCGTGTCACTTGAAATACTTTCATGTGATTATGATTTTTAATATTATGTTGCGATTTTTTTCAATGAACATATTGTTCGAATGCCATAAAGAATCCATTTTTTCCAAATCAGCATTTTTAATTGGTTTTCATTCAAATTTTTCAGGCGACTATTCTCGGAATTATAATAGTTTATGAGGATCACAACTTGAGAGAATTGGTGAATAAATGTGAAAATAATAAATTAAGAGGCACGAATTGGTGGTGAAACAAGGATGACTGAATCTCCACGAACGAAGAGCATTGGGACTACGCGTTTCGTTTGTCTGTAGATTTCTTCAAAAGTGTCTTCGTCTACTTCGCGTGTTGTGATAGTTTCTTCGACCTGAAAGTGAAGCAATAGTTCATAGAGGCTCATCTTTTTTGTTCAATGTTATGTGTTTCGAGCATTTTACTTCAATTCTAAACAACACTGAGAAATTGATGTTTATTACCTAGAGATTATCGGCATTAAGATAGCTATTAAACATAAATCTTATCTTCGAGGAATTAACAGCTTCTGCATTGACTAGAAATGGAGGAGTTCTCGATGAAAAAACTCTATAATGCTCGACTAAAAAACATTGTTTAAGACGTTTCTCCGAATTTCGGTAAGTTTTTTGGATTTTTGGGAAAAAATTGTTCACTTACCTCGGATACCACCATGTTCAAATGTTGATCAAACGCTCGGAGACGTCCGCGCAACTAAAATGATTATTATTTCTTGAAATATGCGTTTCGATAATTATCACCTCTCTATCGTTTCTCATTTTGACGTAGACTCTTTCGTCTAAACTGAGACGGAGTAGATCAAGTGGCTCCTCGACAGTGGCTGTTAAAGTAACTTCTTTCTTTTCAGTAGTCATTATCTGTAAGAACCGACAAAGATTTAACTTAATTTTAAAAAATTAATAATGTTTGAAATACTCAATAAGAGAAAAGACAATCTTTTGGAAATTGAACAAATTGACGAAACTCCCAAGTTAATAAAATTTTATTTGGCAGATCATAAATAATAAATAAATAGTGGCTGATCACACAATCAGTTCTTCCCATCTTGGCTTGCTTGAAGTACATCTAACCTCTCCGGTGTTACATAGTTCATCTCCGTCTCAGGATCCACGTACCCGACAGGTCCTTGCTCGCATTCACCACAAACCAAGAACTGTAATCAGAACGATGATTCAATCCAGCTTTCGTCTTGCAACTCACTCTTTTTCCTTCGGATGATCTAGTGAAACCAACGTTTTCGAACGCGAAAATATCTTTAACTCCGAAATATCCTCGAACAGGCTCAGTTTGTGTGTGATCAATGCCTTTTTTCTGTCTGGGTAATGGTAGCTCTCGCTCCTCATTTAGCCATTCTGTGGTCATATTTTTCAGAATGACAACAGTTTGACAAATTTTACAAACGAGAGTTTCTTCATTTGTCTTCGCTTCCACTGCGCCGTTGTTCTCTTCCTTTTCTAAGGGCTTCTGAAAATATTGTTTGCTTTTTATTTTCAGATGCTCGTTACCATCGACGCTGAAGGAAGAGAGAGACTCGAGGAGCTCATCTTTCTTCTGGATTTGTTTGTAAAGTGAGGCGATCTTTTTTCTCTGTTTTCCTTCCTCTATGCCAATATCAGGAATATGTTTCAGTGATTCTTTGAAACTGGTAATATCTGCTTCTACGTTCCGAAGACGAAGAGTCAATTCAGATCCACTTCCTTTCTCTACCCTGCTTATTTCACGACGTAAGTAAAATCAAAAATGTTGAAAAAGTACTTACGAGTTCACAAGATGATACAAATCCAAATAGAGCTTGTTTAAGTAGGACTCTGCAGTAGGTTTGATCGGTTCTTTGCTCGAAGAGCTCATTAACAACCTCCAAAAACACTGTAAGTATTGGGAAATTTCTAGATTAATAAATAGTTGACACAATAAACATGTGAATCCGAATAAATTAAATTCGTCTATTAGTACCACAGAGCGCGGTTGCATTTGCAATGTGGCCGCACAATTTTTGCAACATGCGGCATGGTTTTTGCAGAGGACATTAATGCAAGCTGTATCGAGACCGTACAGATCGGGAAGAACGCAATATCGGGAAGACGCGAATTGGGAAGACGCAAATCGGGAAGACGCAAATCGGGAAGACGCAAATCGGGAAGACAGTAAACCGCGCCGCGCGCTTGCAAAAAGCGCGTGCCCCGGTTGCAATTCGACGAGAAGCACCACTACAATGCTGAAATAAAACATTAATTGATTAAATGAGTTAAAATTGATAGATTTGTCTTTTAGAAAGATGTCTTTAGTATTTCTATATAGTTTTCTTCAGATTTTCTAGTGTTTTTTTCATCTGATTTCTTTATTGAAGGAAATAACAGGAAATTAAAAATTAAAAACAACGAATAATAAGAACATGGAAAAGCGTCATGTTTCAAAGTTAGAAAAAAACGTTTCAAAAAAAAAGAAAACAATAAGAAAGGAACAACTGACTAGGGAATGGTCAAAATCGGGTATGGAGTTTGAGCATGAAAAGTATATCGTTGGAAAGCTGAGGTGATGCTGATTTCAGATCTGCATTCAGTTTTGCATAATGCTTCATATGTCGAAAAATGTGGGTCTGAACTATTAGTACTGAAACCAGTGGTTTATTTTCCCCATTTCACAGTTTTTGTTGATTTTCTTTTTGTGTGAGCTCAAAAAGTTAGTTTCGATGGTTTTCTGAATATTTGTTGTTCCCAAATCACAACTATCTGAAAAACTTTCAAAAAAAATCTTTTTTCTTGAAAAATCCAGCATATTTCTATGACTGAAAATTCACTGTTTTGACCTTGTTTTTCGAGGTTTAGGGACTGAAGCTGGCCGGAAGCGGAGTCTAATGATGAGTACAGTCCTTTTCCATACTTCCAGTAACTTTTCCCGCAAACAGCAGAAGAGATTTTCAGAAATTTTCGGGAAAAAAAGTTTTGACCGAAAATTTTCTAAGGTCAGGAAAAAATCAAATTTTTTTGAAAAATTTTTTTGCTCCAAACTTACAGAAAATGTTTGCATGGAGTCCAAAAGTACCCTCATGAAGTTTGAGCGCTCAAAAATGGGTTTAACGGGAGTTATGAAAGTCCAAAATTTAAGAAATTAGCACTGAAATCCCACAAAACTGGAATTTCTCGAATATGAGGAGCATTATGCAAAAACTACAACTCGATCTGAAATCAGCATTACCTCAGCTTTCCAACGATATACTACTCATACCGAAACTCCATACCCGATTTTGACCATTCCCTAGTGAGAAGAAGAGAGTAAATATAACAAATAAATGGAGACTTTTGAAGAAGAAAAACTCGTTGAACAGAACAGGAACCCGGTTTGCAGTTAAGAAATACCATCGGAGAGAGGGAATACCGGTGTAAAAGAGATGAAAGGTTGAAAATGAATAAAAATGCAAGAAACAATTAAAAGTAGTGAATAATGTAGGGAATAATGAATAGTAGGGAATAATGAATAGTAGGGAATAAAGTAGAGAATATTCAGAGATACCAGGGGAACAACTGAAAGATGGAAAAACTAATAGGAAACATGGAGTAACAAAGGTGCTAATGATACAATTTAGGATCGTTCATCCATGGATGAATAGCACCAATGAAGTCTCCGAATCTTGCATAGTCTTCTTCGACAATCTTCAGGAAGTCCGTATTACGGTACATCGGTGGGCGATCATTTCTTGGATTATTCAATATGTTCCTTCCCGATTGAATATCACGGAAAATCGCTTGTGACCATGTAATCGATGTTTCGACCGCCAAACTGAGAACTTTGTAGTTTGTATGATTGAAGAATCTCTGAAACAATAATATTCACGAGGTCTGGAAGCATGCCCGTTATACTTGATATTTCGAGAACAGTTGCTCGCTTGCATTGTTCGTGTAGTCGTGTTGGAGATGAGCTCTGTGGAGACAATGCCAAAGACTGGAGTCGAATCTTGCATTGATGCCAAAGTAGGTGTTTTTCAGATAATCGAAGAATTCTATAAGAAGAACGGAGAAAGATAAGAAGACCAAAAAATAGGTGTTTTACCATCGACTTGTGGATGAATATGTCTGCTTCTTACATGCAGGAATCTGAACCACGCGGAGACACGTGAAACTGGAGCAAAAGAGAGTGCATAGACACTCTTTTCAGGTTGACGAAGTTTGCCGTACTGGCGACAGCTGGTGTCACAACTGAAATTATTTCATAATCTTTTTTCTAGAAAATAGAACAAACTTTGATTCAGTTTTTTCGAGATAGCTGCTTTCCAGTGGCGCCAGCATCCATACACTTCCACAAGGGGCCATACATGGAAACTGGCGTTGATGGATGCTCTTTCGAAATCTAATAAAACAGTATTAGCTATTTTTGCGTTTATGATAGGAACTATACCAGTATAAATAGTATGTGGGTTCAGACCCTCGTTTTACAGACATTGAATACCTCCTCATAAGTCTTCTGATCTTTAGATGTTGTCAAAATGAAAAACAGAGGGACTTGAATTTGGGATGAATCCTAAATTGCTATAGTTGCTGAGAACATGTGAGAACTAAGCTACCTTCGAGGAAATACAGTAAAATTGCTTGAATCCGGAGGCAATTTCACTGAATTTTCCGTCCATGTTAATGACTTCTGCATTTCGAATGAATTGTTCAACTCCTTCAACGATCCAGACAAGTGTAACAGTTTGATTCTCATCAAATGTTCCCGAAGTGTCCAGGATACATCTGACATTTCGAGTACGTGTCCAGTCAAAAGCGGGAGGAAAATGATTGGTGGTTTGGAGTTGTATCATTCCTCGGATTTGTCTTGACAGAGTGCTCTAAAAAAATTTAATGCCTATTTTATGTCCCTGCAACCTACATTCGATGCTATTTCGTGTGGAACCTCAAAATATTCTGGCATCTCTGATGCGATTTCATAAATACGTTCTTTCGGTGTATTCGACTTTTGGAGGATTGCACACTTTATCTTAATTATTTGAATCTGAAATCACAAATACATAATGAATATTCAATGTTGACAAATACCGAAATTTCATTTCTTTGATGCGGATGCGCACATTCTTTGGTCACTTTCACTTCTCCAGTCAATGGATTGATTCTGATTGCACCTTTACATGCTCCTGTCTCAGAGCTCGATGGATATCTGTTAGTGCAACAGGCGACTACAGTACCTTCTTGATGAGCAAACTTCGGTTTGTAGGTTTGGTTGAAGAAGATGATTATCGGTGCTCTTCCAGTGGTGAGAATCCTAGAAATTTCTCATTGTATTAATTACACGTTTTAACTATTAATACCGAGTGTGACTGCTGCGAGCTGTAATTAAAACAGGCTCACTCACAAGCGGACGTTTTCTTGTCTCTTTGACTTTGAAGGATTCGAGAGCGGCTATCACATCTCTTCTGCTGGAAAATTAATTTTCGTTAGACTGACGAGTTCGGAAACTAACTTATTCGTAAAATACCACTCTTTATTCTTGTTATCCATGATTTGATCACCGTCACAGTCTGTAAGTAAGAGAAATTAGTAATCACTGATCACCCAATGCTCTTACACAGCATGTTGAGCAGGTCAATTTCTGAATCTACGTGACGTGTATCAATCGGTGGAAGAACTGGAACTGCTACTGATTGAGAATCTGACGAAGTAGATGCACGATCCGAGTTATCTGTGGCGTTATTATGCAATGGCACACCCAATAGAGCCCATAAATCTCCATCATTTCCTTCTCCATCATTATTTCCAACAGCAACAAAATCGCCCATTTCAGATACTCTATCAAATTCTTCGACTGCCATGATTTCTCCAGCTTGTTCTTCTTCTTGTACTTCTTCGTGTACTTCTTCTCGTCCTTCTTCTCGTCCTTCTTCTTGTTCTTCTTCTTGTACTTCTTCGTGTACTTCTTCTCGTCCTTCTTCTCGTTCTTGTTGTTCTGCTTGTTCTTGCACTTCACGATTGTTCCGGAGGATTTGTTGGGCTGCTCTTACATCGATACCTTAAATTGAATATTACAACAACTTAGCGTACGGAAACTTCATACGTCTCAGGTGAGCTGCCAGACCCCAATTCATGCGGCTATCATCATCATCCTCATCACCAAATTTGATTTCTCGTGGTGTTGACATGCTGAAAATAACCTAGGATTGAAAAATATTTGATGTAGGGGTAAAAAGGTGAGAAAAAAGAGAGTCTAATGTTCTTTGAAATACAGTTTCCGGTTCTCCTAATACAGCCTCTGATTAAATGGCATGTTAATACTTAATGCTGAGAGATAATCAGTGAAACTCCTCTATTAGAACGGCACTCTAATGATTAATTCGAAGAATAACTAGTCAACCTCTAATTGAATGGCACGTTTCTAAATAATTAATTCTGAGAGATAATCAGTGAAATTCCTTTATTAGAACGGCACTCTAATGATTAATTCGAAGAATAACCAGTCAACCTCTAATTAAATGGCATGTTAATACATAATTCTGAGAGATAATCAGTGAAACTCCTCTATTAGAACGGCACTCTAATGATTAATTCGAAGAATAACCAGTCAACCTCTAATTAAATGGCATGTTAATACTTAATTCTGAGAGATAATCAGTGAAACTCCTCTATTAGAACGGCACTCTAATGATTAACTATAACGGCACTCTCTGATCAGCTCTGCAGCACATGCCGGTCAATCGAAATCAAGTTCGTATGTTGATTAGTCAGAATTCTATTCTTCATGTTGTTCTTCACTGTATTGTTCCTTCGAACTTATTTCCGGCTGTCGAAAACGTGTGATCACTTCCTTGCTCTGTTCCCACTCTTCCTGTCCGCTTCTTCTCTCTTCATAAAATTAATTTTTTCATCTCTAAACGTAAAAATCTCCTGTTTTCCTCTAAACAATCCCTAATTCTTTTCTTCTAAAGCCTCCATTTATTCGTTATAATTCTTCTCTTCTTCTCAGTTGTTCCTTTCTTATTGTTTTCTTTTTTTTTGAAATGTTCTTTTTTCCAACATTGAAACATGAGTCTCTTCCATGTTCTTATTATTCGTTGTTTTTAATTCTTAATTTCCTGTTATTTCCTTCAATAAAGAAATCAGATGAAAAAACACTAGAAAATTTGAAGACAACTATATATAAATACTAAAGACATCTTTCTAAAAGACAAATATCAATTTTAACTCATTTAATCAATTAATGTTTTATTTCAACATTGTAGTGGAGCTTCTCGTCGAATTGCAACCGGGGCACGCGCTTTTTGCAAGCGCGCGGCGCGGTTTACTGTCTTCCCGATTTGCGTCTTCCCGATTTGCGTCTTCCCGATTTGCGTCTTCCCAATTCGCGTCTTCCCGATATTGCGTTCTTCCCGATCTGTACGGTCTCGCTGTATCCCCTCGAAATTTTATCCGTATTATGCTGTAACTGGTTTGTAGACATGAGTGATAAATACGTTTCTTAAAAAAGAAATTATCCGATTTGAAAAGTAGGGTTTTCACATCCCACGTCGTATAAAAATTAATTGGTTCCTGTATTTCTACTAGAATTTACAGAATGCTCAAGCTAACGAGTTGGCGCATTCTTGGAGTACATCGAGCGTTTTGTACTGTGGCGACCTCTTCCGCTGTGGTTAATAAATATGCACACACTAATGAGTAATTTATATAAAATTATTCAGCCCAGCCGCGATCTATCTCACAACCGCTCATATGTTCTCGATTCCCCTCAAGTGAGCGTTCCTACATTTGAGCTGTCACGCCGACTGGGAAACATTATCTCACAGACGTTCTACACTTTTTGTTTTGAAAAGAATTTCACTGTGGAAAGTTTGGTGCATGGCGCAAATAAAGGGATACACAGTCTTAGTCAATTTTTGCTCGAAGAGAAATGGGACCAAATGGAAAATATAGCGGTGAAGGATACCGTTGAAAGCATGAGATATGCAAGAAGTGGTATTTCCAAAAAACTTGAAGAATCTCTTAACTTTTCCCAAGATGACATTGTAATTTCTTTTCTCCATTCTTCAGTCGTATCTGGTAAGGACGTTCTCAAATGTGAGTTTTACAAAATTTATAAATATTATTTTTATGAATAAATTTAGTGAACAAGAGTCACAATATTGCGATATATTTCACTGTGGTTTCTCTAGTTCGATTATCCGAAAAAGTACCAGTTGATGCATCAATCGGTGAGCTATGTGGGAAGCACAGAAGTGATGTACTAGTTTGCAACGCTACGTATGTTTTCAAAGTATAAAGTGGTTTTTTTACAACTATATATTCAGGTTTTCTCGTGTGCTCAATCCACTAGGAGTTTGGAAAATTACGAGTGCAAACTTTTTTTTACAAAACTAGTTGGAAACAAAGTAAGCCACACCTCTAAAACATCACTTAAGTCTTCCGTACTAGTTTTCGAAAAGAAAGGATTTTTCGTACATGCGAAACGTCGTCTCATCCGAAATAGTGCAGAAAACGGGTAAACGTAGAGGCACATCTTTCAACACTCTAGTCGTCTGCACCTCTTTCTCCGGAGCACTCATGCCGTCTCCCTGCTTCTGCAGACGCCGGCGACACTGCTCTGCTTCTGAACCGCTTTATATCCTCTATTCAATAATTCGATACTCTCTTCTTTGCAGTACCACGCATTAGGAGTTTTTATGGACAGCGATGATGGATTTGATTATTTGTTCAAAATTGTGCTTGTCGGTGATATGGGAGTTGGAAAGACGTCAGTTTGATATATAAACCTACAGTTCAAACTGAACATTGTTTCAGGTGCGTAGTTCAAAGATTCCGTAGTGGTAACTTTGTTGATAGACAAGGAACTACGATTGGTGTTGATTTTACTATGAAAACACTTAATGTTGGTGAGTGAAATTTTTCTTAATTTATTATTCATAAGAATCGATTTTTAGATGGGAAACGAGTGAAACTTCAAATCTGGGACACGGGAGGTCAAGAACGGTTCCGTACTATCACACAGTCATATTACCGCTCTGCTAATGGAATCGTGCTATGTTATGACATCACTTGCAAGCAATCATTTGGAAGTCTTCAACGTTGGATCGATGATGTTTCAAAGTTTGCAGCTCCAAATGTTGTTAAACTTCTCATAGGTAAACTAAATAATTATTGATGCCTTTACTAACAAAACTTACCTAATTCAAATATTGTTTATCTCTCTTGTCTCTTAACTCTAATCCGGTGATTCCAGGAACAAAATGTGATCTCGAAGATCAACGATCTATAGAGACAGATGAAGCAGAAATGTTGCAGAGAGCAAACGGTAAATGATAATTTCTGAATAAATTTGCAATCAATTTTCTTTCAGGCATGTTCACAATGTTGGAGACTAGTGCGAAGAACGACATTAATGTAGATATTGCTTTTCTCGAACTTGCAACCATCTTGAAGCGTCAGTACGATCAAGGAGTCATCGAGCAAGGAGCTAGTGGCACATTCCAACTTGGCTCTGGTGGCACAACGTCTCTCGGTTCACCTTGGCAGCGATGTTGTCAATACACGTGAACTACGTGTCTATTTTCATTACCATACCGCTTTGCCAGCACAATTTTTATTGTAAATCTCGTAAATAAACTTCAGTCCGTTCTAATCTTCATATTTGTGATCAACCAGTTTTCACCTGCTTAATATTTACAACATCAAACCCATCAGAAACATAGTTGTCGCCGGGCCGAAAATCGGGCCGGGGCGGGCCGGGCCATAACTTCCTTCAGAGTCGAAAGTTTTTGACGGTTAAAAAAGAAAATGATAGATCTCGGCGAGTTCTACACGATGCTTTTTACCAATTTACTGTAAGTCTTCCCAGAAGAAAGTTACAAGCTAAAAAGGAGGGCGGGCCGAGATTTTCGGCCCGGATTTTTCGGCCCGCCCTTTTTTCCCTCTTTTTTAGCTTGTAACTTTCTTCTGGGAAGACTTACAGTAAATTGGTAAAAAGCACCGTGTAGAACTCGCCGAGATCTATCATTTTCTTTTTTAACCGTCAAAAACTTTCGACTCTGAAGGAAGTTATGGCCCGGCCCGCCCCGGCCCGATTTTCGGCCCGGCGACAACTATGATCAGAAACAGTATAAAACACTTTCAGATGACCGACTTACTACTCGATCCAGCCATCAGAACATGGGTTTTCTTACCAATCGTTGTTATCACATTTTTCATCGGTATCTTGAGGCACTACGTGTCACTACTCTTGATGAATAAGAAAAAGGTATTTTCAAGTTTTTGTTCTCACATAACTGTTGTTGCTTTTCTATAGGTTGAATTGGAAAATATAGCTGATGGGCAATACTTGCTTCGAGCTCGGCTCTTGAGAGAAAACGGAAGATTTCTTCCGAAGACGTCATTCAACGCGCGACGGCAATACTTGTGTGCTGAAGAAACAGGATACTTGTCAAAAGCACAACAGAGACCAGCGAAAGGACCAAATCCAATGGACCCTAGTCAGATGACCGAAATGTTGAAAGGAAACATGATGAACATGGTAATAAGCTCAAGATACTCTGCATTATTTCAAATATAAATTTCAGATCCCTATGATTGTTGTTGGAGGGTGGATTAACTGGACTTTCTCCGGATTTGTTACCACACGTGTTCCATTTCCTCTCACCCTTAAATTCAAAGCAATGCTTCAGAGAGGAGTTGATCTCGTTTCGTTAGATTCTGCCTGGGTTTCTTCTGCTTCGTGGTACTTTTTGTGTATGTTTGGTCTTCGATCAATTTACACTTTGGTGCTTGGAAGTGAAAATGCCGCGGATCAAAGTAAAGCGATGGAAGATCAGATGGCCATGACAGGATCAGCAGTAAACCCACAAGCCGATCCACGCGCGGCTTTTAAGGGAGAATGGGAGGCTCTACAAATGATCCAACATCAATTCGCCCTCTAATGCTAAGCGTGTAACTCAAGAAGCTGTTCTCTTCATTCTGTGTTATTTGACATGAAATTTTTCGATTAATTTAATATAAATACATCTTAATAGCTTTGGTTAGAGGTTCACACAAATTTACGAAGCTTGTCTCAATCGTCATCTTCTGTCTCGTCTTCGGTATCTGAAGCGTAGGCACCAGCAAGCAAGTCAATATGTTGCCTGGAAATAGTCGTTTCATGTTTTCATTGTGAAAAAAAGCAGACCCTCTCAAAAACTTAATAAGTTTTTTGCAGTCATAATCATGCCCGAGAGTTGATGAAATTTTAACGAAATTTCCAATGAGATTTCCATTGGAAAAGAATTGAAGACATGGTACTCCGTTCGTTCGCTGAAAAGAAAATGGAAAATAGTCCTACGAATTATCAGAAAACAACTAACAAAAGCAACACTCATTTCAAGCAATGTGCTTGTCGCTCGTACGAATTTAGTTTTCGAAAAATCAGCAGCTAGAATTTTTATGATCCGTGTTAAATATTCGCACTCGTCTGATTCTGGTTCGTAGATGAGAACGCACAGCAAATATGCAGAGCTTCCATCAACTGCATCTGAGTATTGTTTCTGCAATCGGATATTGAATATTTATATATTTGGAAGTAACTCACCTTATCTGTCATTTCAATGACTCGACTAGCAGCGATTTTTTTCATGTCTCTCAATCGCTTTGCTTTCAACCTCTCCAATGTCATCTCGTAATCTTCCTCATCTCCTTCTTCGCCTTCTTTTTGTGCCTTCTCCCGTTCTTCCTTCGTTCCGATCATCATTCCCTTCTTCGCTTGCTCGATTAATTTCTGGTTTTTGGACTCATATGCTCTGAATTTCAACAAAAGTTACAACTTTGTTCCATTCGAACTCACAATCGTGTCTGTTCACGGAATTCTTTAAACTCGTTAAGAACTCCTTTTGCTCCCGTATTCGAAGAAGGTCCCATTCTTCTCATAACATTGGCTTGATGTTCATCTTCATCGTTAACAACTTTGAAATCATCTTCTTCTCCTTCAGAACTACTACAGTAGCCTGCAGGTTTTCCGTCGAGAATACGTGACTCCAAATTCATCTGGAAACACTTCGAATTCGAAAAATTCGAAAAATTTCAGTCACCAAATATTATTTTGATAATTTAGTATGGCGTTGTACCAAAGAAAGGTGGAGAATAAAGAAGAAAAGAAAATAGTTGTGAATTGTTTATTCTAGGGATTCAAATACAGAAAGTTTCTAAAATAAATCAACTGAGTTTCCAGTAAAACCCGGAAAAAATAGAACTCGGAAATCGTATGGCCTTCTTTTGCTTACAATGGCATTACCCTTTCTTACTATTTCGATAAGAATTTTTCAAAAGTAGTAAACTTTTCCCGAATTTTTCCTGTTAATTTTCCTTTATCTCTTTCTTGTTGATCGATTAGTTTCCAGGCATCCCATGATATAAATGGTATTTTTCTTTCTTTCAAAATCAATTCAATTCCGGGTGCTATTCTTTTCCGATTATGAGCAAAATCGGAAGCAATTTGATCTGCTACAAAGATTGATTGTTGTTGAGTATCTACAATCACCCCTCGTGGACCATGTGCGCACCATCCTATGAAAAGTCAGATATATTGAAGGAATGTTCCTAATTGTTACCTGTAGCATATACGTTAGCAGGACAAGAAATATCCATATTAACACGGCAATGATCTTTCATATCAATCATCTTCTGCAATAATAAATTGTGGGAAGCTATGCTTTAAAAAAATTACATTCTGATTCTGTGGAACGCCGTCTAATACCAAAGTTTCATAGCCGATGGAATATATCAACAGGCCACATGCGAATGTCTCTACTTTTTCATTTTCTATGTTTTCTACAGTAATTTCTCTAACTATCCCATTCGAATCTGCTATAACTCTCTTCGGAACTCGATGGAATAAGAAATGACACTGCCGCTGTCCACTTGCGACTCCAATATTTTTCACAAGAACCTGAACAAATTCGAAAATTGTTGTATTCAGATTTTCAATTTACCTCTGTCAATCTTCTTTTCTTCCTTTCAAGTTTCGGTAAGCTTTCTATTAAATTCTTTTGGTCTTCTTCTGAAAGTTCGAGTTTGCTGTCCCATTCGTTGATTTTAAACTGCTCCCGAAGCTCTTTGATTGTGAATGACACCTAAAGCAGCAAATAAGGAGAATGCGGGAAGGGAGGAAAATCGATTAATGTCATCTGCTGCCCAAATGAAATGAATGGAAGAGGAAAGGGAGGGATATGTAGCTTTTTAAGTGAATGTGGTCTAGTGAATAAGAAGAGTCTATAACAGATGTATGCCATTCTAATCGCTAAGAATGCTTTATTGTATCCAGTGTTTAAAAACACCTACATGCTCTGGACCTCGTCTGCCTAATATCTTGATATCCTTGACAGTTGCTTTTTCTAGAATCGACAATCTGTCATCTGGAATATCACTTATTCTTAGTGACCCAGAAGAAGCTGTTGAGAGTACACGAGCACAGTCTAGGGCCACATTTCCGTTTCCAACAATAACTACATTCGATGTAGACAGATCAGGCGTTGTGGCATTTGGAACTCCATTATACCAACCAACAAACTCTGATCCAGAAATGACGTTTTTAGAATCACTTCCAGGGACATTGAGTTTCCTTGTTTTGTATGATCCATAAGCTAATAAAACTGCATCATAGCCACGAGTTAGCTCATCGAATGTGATATCACGTCCAATACTGAAAAAAACGAAAAATTTAAAATTCTGGAGGGCATCTCTAACTTCACATTGCAGAATAACTTTAAACGATCACGGTTCTTTTCAAACATGTTGTCAAATGTATTAATGACATTTTTCACCTGAAAATATCATTTTTAAAGATGTAGTTTTTCAAGACTCACTCACTTCTTGATGATCTGGAGCTACTCCATATCGTACTAGACCAAAAGGGACTGGTGAATACTCAAATACATCTATGGCAAAATTACTTTTTCTCAATAATCCATTGCAAGCGAACATTCCTTAATCAACTAGAATACTTTCAGTTCAGAAAAGAGTATCTACCTGCAGGGCCAGATCCGACGATTGCCAGCCGTGGTTTCGATGATAAAGACCTTGATTTGATAAAAAACGACGCATGTTCTATCCTACATATCAGCCTTCTTACAAGCATCTTTAAAAACTATATATTAAGCTATGAGCTGTGGTCAGCTGTGAGCGAATATTGAAAATAATCGGGGAAAATACCAAAGTAACTAACACAACAGAACAGACAATATCAATTCATGTAGGAAGTACTCTCGAAAAACGATAATTAGGATGACATTGTGTGAATGGAATGCGAATTTATGATGCAGCCCGATAGAGATGAACATGCACAGCTGATATGTATCGATGACGGGTTTCAGTTTGCTCCAGCTCTCCAAGCGAAACGATGTCGTCCGTGCATTGAACAGTAGAAGTTTGAATGTCAGACTGAACACTTCCCCCGAATCTCCTCTCGAGTTCCAACGCAAAAACTAGAGCTTTGTTGATCGATGCGCCCAAACCGTGAATAAATACTTCATCAAATGAATTATTCAATACTGTCTCGGCAGATTTTACTTGCGACTCGATGTTTGTTTTTCTGGAATTTCTTTTAATGGAATCTGAAGTTTTTCATTTCTTCAAACCTCGTGATATAAATATGATTTGGATCTGTACTCGGTTTGACTGGAGGTCTTCGTTTTATTTCATTGGTTTTCTCGTCAAACCGCTTAGATGGTGTTGTAGTCATTCGGATTGCCATGATTTTAGAGAAATAAAACAACGAAGGCCATACAGAAGCAACTGACAGCTACCCAAGGACTGAGTCGTTCACCGATTCGTGCACACTTCCAGAAAACTCCGAGAAGACTGAAAATAAAATTTCTTATATATATAACATGTCCACATGTGCCGCTTCTGTTTTAAAAATCGTTAAGAAAGGTGAATACACTAATTTTCAAGCAGCAATTTCCAAGTAAATAATTTCTTATTAATGTATTGATAAAAAAAATTATGTCTATATCTCTACCCCTCTCTCTCTCAGATTGAAGTATGCGGTCCTTATATGTACTAGTAAAATAAAAACCCACCCTTCCTTGTTTCTGTCGATTATTCTTGGCGCAAATGCTCTGATATAAGCACAGGTACAAATGAGAAGGAGGATAACTGAGATAAGACTTTGAAAGTTGAAGATGGCCGACTGGAAAAAAAGTTTTTTTGTAACGACTTTGCTCTGAAAACTTACCAGTTTTACAGCGTCTGCAACCAGAAATGGTGCCTCCTAAAAAATAATATTGAAATTAATCAAATTGAAACAGAATCAAAAGAATTAAAAAGTAGCTTTAGTCCTGCTTCAGTGTTGGCTGTTTAAAGGGACATGTCTTTTCGTACCTCATGGGTCTCGAAACGCGCCTCTCCCCAACAGTAGGCCATGTAATGGAGAAAACGGAATTTTTTCTTTTCCGCTTGTTTTCCTACGGATTTTTTCAATTATTCCAGACAAATATCGTTTTAAATTATTGTTATTCGATAGAGAAAAAATTTATCGTTCCTCCCGTATATTGCATGTCCGAATTTGTCATAACAATGCTAATTCCTCTTTTTTTTAAAATTTAGTTTTTCTATTCAAATTTTTCTTGAAACCTTGATTGCAGGTAAAATGCGTTACGTTTCGGCCTACTTGCTCGCCGTTCTCGGAGGAAACGCCAACCCAAAGGTAATTTTAAGCTGAATGACATTTATTTTTTTTTTTTGGAAAGAAGCTCTAACTTCTGAGAACGTCCGAATTTTTATACTTTTTGTTTCAGGTTGATGACCTCAAGAACATCTTGTCAGCCGTCGGTGTAGATGCTGACGCCGAGACCGCCAAACTTGTCGTCTCAAGACTTCAAGGAAAGACTATCGAAGAGCTCATTGCCGAGGGATCATCAGGCCTCGTTTCGGTAAGTATTTGAAAAAAAATTCACGGGATAAACTGATATTGATCAAGTTTCCTCTGTATTCAGTGATCTATATTGATGTTTTAAAAATATTTCTGAGTAAATATCGCAGAATTTTTCTCTTCTTCAGGTCTCCGGAGGAGGAGCCCCAGCCGCCGCTTCTGCTGCTCCAGCTGCAGGAGGAGCTGCCCCGGCCGCTGACAGCAAGCCAGCCAAGAAGGAAGAGCCAAAGGAGGAATCCGATGATGATATGGGATTCGGTCTTTTCGACTAAAGTCTTTGTATGTTAATAAATTGTTATTGTTTTCCAATGTTTTCAACGCGTATGTTTTGAACATTGCATACTTGATATAATCAGCTAAATACTGCTAGTTTGGAGAACCACGAGCTTACAGGTTGATGATTATACGCGAATGTGTGTATGAAGTTGTACAAACAAATCAAGGGGAGGTGAGAATAGTTGAAATATCTCCCTAGAACTTTAAATATATATATAGGTTCTAATCGCTGAATGCGTTACAAGTCAAAAAGTGATTGCTATTTACTTTCTTGATGAAGATCTGGATGTACAGATTGAAGAGCTTCATGACAATTATCCGACCGTTCATTTCATAAACGGTAGTCCGACGCAGAAAGCAGAAGTAAGATGAAATGGAAAGGCTGTGATATTCATGTTTTGTAGGTTGTGCGTGCTATCAATACTCTTGATTCCACTGTGAAAATTAATGTTATGCCGAAAGGAAACAGCGCTTTTGGAATTCAAGTCTACAATGCTATACAGAAAATCCCAAAAGGCGAAACACGATCTTACACAGAAGTGAGCTTGAAATTTTCGATTCATCGAAAACTTCATCAGTTCTAGATTGCAAGAGAAATAGGTAATCCATCTGCCACGCGTGCTGTTGCTGGAGCTTGTGCTCGGAACAATTTAGCATACATCATTCCGTGCCATCGTGTAATTGGAAGCACTGGAAACCTGTCTGGATATCGATGGGGTATCGCCAAAAAAAGACAACTTCTTCAAGCAGAAGGCGCTGAACTCAGATTCTCAGCCATGTAATTTTTCATTCACTCTCTTTCTACTCAAGCAGTAGTCTCATTTGTAGTTATCTCATATCCTCTAATTTCGTGATCCCCGTTTACAGTAAATGATCTCCCGGTTGAATTTACAACTTTTTTCAATAATTTATTTTATGCGAATATGAGAAGTCTTCAAAACGCGAGTTGCCGCGTCCACGGAAGTGTTTTCAAAACTGAGAATGCGGGAAAGTCCGTAAAATCGTAAGATAGCTTTTCTGAATAAGATTAAATGCAATTTGAATGGAATCACCCGTTAACCTATATTCCGGCGTTCTCCAAAAGTAAACGAAAAAATTGAGCGAAGCATTTATGATAACGAGCCAACCGAGTTGACGATTAATCTCAGCTGTGACTGAAGGTGAAAACGAAATTATCTGGAATCAAAAACCATTAAGCTCAGAAAATATTTGCGAAAGTTAGTGGAGTCTGGTTGTGTCGAAATACAATTCAATTTCATAGATCTAATAAGTGTTTGATCTGGTGTATTCACCTGTGAAACAACGAGAGAACTTATCGTGAGAAACCACGTGCAGACATATATTGAAATAACGACGGTCAAAGATTTCAGAAGTCGATTGACAGCTTCCATTGTTTGCTCATGTACATGTCGATCTAGAAGAGTCTAGTTTGGATGACTGATGCAATAAATGTACAGACCTCTAAGTATTTGACAGCGGATATGAGCACTTCCATAAACAAAGATGACAAGAATAGCTATAATGAAATTGGAAGATATCCAAATGACTCTAGATTTATCAGTATATGCAGTCGGTGGTAAACAAACTGGGACTATTTCCGAATCTAAAAGTGGTCAATTGAGAACAAATTGGATATCAGGAGAACCTGAAGAGAATGTGAATCCGGATAGAGTAATCACAAGAGAAAACAGAACGCAGAACATAATAAGAGTGATATATGCAGAATTGGGTAACAGTGAATATCTGAAAAAAAATGCTGTATTGCTGAAACATAGGATAAAGTTCAAACTTAGTCGGATAAGAAACATTGTATAATCTGTCCAATCCAATTACAAGTCCCAAAGAACTTTGCATATTTAATGCAAAAAGTCCATAACTTGATAGAAGAAAGCATTGTTTTGATGAGAGCATATACATGTTAAATATCATAAGTATTCGTAAATGAATCTGCAATGAAGGGAAATAGGAATTGATTAATGTTTGAAATATGATGTATGAAGATAAAACTTCGAAAATTTATTCAGACTGACCACCTGAAAATGTCTATTCTTAGGTGCCCTATTATTGAAGTTTGTTTTCAAAGACTACGAAATGCTTGTAAAACTTTCTTCATACCAAATAAATGCAAACAATAACATCGAATAAAGCTAAAAGTGCAATCAGAAGAGTGCACTTCGAATGTAGTCGTTTATTGAGAACAGTGACAAGAACGATAGTTAAGTTCCCGAATAATCCAATAATTGATAAAGATAATGTCGAATAAATCATGGGAATCGGAACAAGATTGGTAGAATTCATCGACAATTGAATGACTGAAATTGGGTGCAGAGCAAAAGAAAAAGTGTGTTGTGAATGGATACAAACTCCTGTTTTATCCACTTTTAGTGCACCAGTTTTCCGTGAGAAAATGCTCGATGCGCATGAATTTATGGAAAAAAAACTTTTCCAGATATGAATACAACTTGCTGAGAAAACCAGAAAGAAATTTTTCAGAAATGACTCGATCTTGGGATATCTGAATATGAAGTAGTTTAAAAAATCTCCGATCTAACAATTCTGTCAATCACTTTTTTCTGAATATGGGTAGACTTTTTTTGATTTATTGAACTCTATCTTAAAGAAACACAAGTTGGTTCTTTATTTGATTATAGAACTCATTTCCGAAAATAAAGATCACTAAAGAAATCAAGTAAATTATGAAGGAACCACCCACAAACAAGCAATTTTTCAATGACTTTTGAAATTCTCAATTACGCGTTGAAATATTATAGATATGTAGTTAAAACTTCTTAAGAATTGAGATTAATTCGATCTTCCTATTCTTCTACATCTCTGGTAAATCGATTTGGATCTAATTCGAGTAACACTCGGATCTAATTCGGAAAAAACGGGGCTCTAACGGGTCAAAATTAGATCCGACTCTCACCTAAACAGACCCGACTTTCACCTAATCTAAACCAACTTCACCTAATTAGACTCGAGTTTTGCCCAATTAGATCCGATTTCTACTCCCAATAGACTCGCATATTTCCTAATCAGACTCGAATATTTTAAAGCGGATCGTTGTAGTAAGCAGGATTTATTATGAATTATCAGAAAAAGGGAAAAGTTTACAATAAGAACTAGCAATTAATAAATAATATAACGAAACAAATAAAAAATCATGAAAATTATGACTTTTTGCCTGAAAGCTTCCACGTTGTCGCTCATGCAGTCCACGAAATGACATCGTTGACTGAATCCACGTTTCCTTGAATGGCTTGTTCACTGAAAAATATGAAGATAGAAAGATGAGGATAAAAAATGATTAACTCACAAAAGCTTCATTTGTTGTAGCTGTGAAAGTAATCGGTGTTAATAAGGTATTCCATCCACATTTCCCGAAGTTTCATCCCCCAATTTCGTCTTCTTGAATGAGATTGTTATCATTTTAACAAAAAAATCGCCAGAAATTTGGAATAAAATTAGAAAAATAGAAAAAAAGAAAAAAAAGTAAAGTGTTGAAGCGCGCATCGCTTTCCTAATCAGACTCGAATCAAACCCAATCAGGTCCGAATGTTCCTCTTTCCCAGTTAGACTCAAATTTCAGTTTTGAATCTATTCCTAACCGAATTAGACCCGAATGGTGCCTAACCAGCTTCGAATATTTCGGTTTCCGAATTAGATTAGAGTATAACCCAAGTTAGATCCAAATCGATTTACCAGAGATATCTTGTTTTTGGTAACTTTATATACTCATAAAAACAGAAAGTGACAATTGTTTCGAGAGAACACTTAGAGTTCTCATTGCTGATTGATTTTTGATTAATTTGCCCCAAACTGTTTCCAATAATTATATTCTGTAATGCGCATGAATTAATGGAATACTGTTTTTTCATGTTGACTGTGTATTTCATCTGTACCGAACAGCGATAATTATAATAAAAAGCAATACATTTATTCATGCACAATAACAAAACAACTTAAGATGTGAAAAGATCAAAATAATTTACAAAAAATGGAATCAATTTTTAAAGAAGGTGAATAATACCCGGAGAAGGGAAATAACTGATTAGAAGTGAAGGCTAGTACCAACAAATGATGAAACAAGCGTGAATCACTCCAGGAATAAAACCGAGAATCGTCAGAACAATGTTGATAATCAAATCAGCTCCGCATCCTTTTTCCATCCATACTCCGATTGGCTGAAAGTTTTTTTATGTAAAAAAAAATAAGTAGTTCTAAACTAACCGGCAGAAGAAGAGCACAGATGAACTTTGGAATATCAGTACAGGTGATTGGCATTTTTATGAATGGAAGTCGAAATCTGAAAATTAGGAAAATGAATCAAAAGTACAAACATTACGAAGCGAATTAGAAAACAAAGTAGATAGAAGAAAGAGATGAAAGCAACAATGTAGAAAGAAGACGTTTTCGTTTGTATGTGTTTTGTGCAGTACGTGCCGATCCGAAAAGAATAAAGATAACGAATCGATAAAAAAATAAAGAGATAAGTAATGAGAGAACAATAAAAACAATGCACAGGTACTAAACAGAAAGAATAGGACGGCACACCTTCGAAGTCAATTCTTTACTGTTTATTCTCATGATAAAAAGAGTTTTTCGTCGGCACGTGCTTTCCGATAAGAGAAGATGGGCAAAAAGAGAGTTTCATTACAGATATCTTTTTTTTCTGGAGTTCATTCACTTAAATAGAAAAAATCTTTTTCTGTATTTTGAATTGGGACTCATTGATTTTGGGACCCCGCCGAAAGGATGGAATCGAAATATGGAAAATCTCAGTCGTAAACAAGTAAACAACTGCCGCATTGTTTATATACTTCTTCACTTGTTTACTTATTTGTTGCCATTGGCGCCGCCCTCATTATTCAACGCTTCGAGTTCTCGTATCCCATCAAAGCAGCTCATTTCGAGAATTATTTGTTGAGATTATAACTCGTGTGTACTTGTAAATATTACAGTGGTGTTAGAATGAGAAACAGAATTAGATTGAGTGAAAAGTCAAGGAAGAGCGAAATTTTAAAAACGAATTTCTTGTAAAAGATCATCAAAAGATATCTATTTTTGAGGCTGCTCAATGTTTGATTAAAGTTTCGAATGAAACATATAAAATATTTATAGAAATGGTTCTTATTTCCAATAAATATCAATAAAACAAGAAAATAACGAGACAAATTTGTGAAACATGATAAAAACGAGAGGGATTATAAACGAGTGATGGGCGGAGAGGCTGAATCATTTGACGAAACGAAATGACAATACAAACAGATGAATCATCATTAAGTAAAGTGAAGTATAGGAAATATCATGGAGAAGAGGAATCGGACGATTGGGAAGTCGAATAAGGAAAGGAAGATGATGAATTGAGAGCATCAACAAGTCGCATTACGTCAATATCAGAGTATTGTTCAGGTGTTGTGAAGTGTAATTGAGCAATACGGGCGAGATTTCTGACATTCCACGGGTCACGCATTCGAGCACGTCTAGCGAGAATTCGCATGTGCCAGTAGTGATAAATCTGAAAGAAATGGATATTCGAATGAAAAAGAGGATTTGATGACCCACTTCAAAAATAAAAACGATAAGAGAGGCAGATATTCCGAGAGCTCCTATAGTGAAAACTCCAATAACTGATTCAATATCCAATGGTTTTGAGGCATCCGATTGAGTTTCTTCCGTTGTATCACATTTCGGAATAAAACCGAGTTTGAATCCCTTTAAATATTAATCCACTTTTATTTTGGATTTCGATCGATTCAATATAAATCCAAAAAGTTCGAAAAATTGTTCAAATATTGACAAAGTTCGTCTCGCATCTCATTGGAAAATGACGCATTTCGATAGAGAGAGGAACTCAAAAAAGGAACAGATTTTCAGATTTTTGTGAGATTTCTTCATAATTTAAGATAAATGAAATCAGTTACCTCATTGAAATACTTGTTGAAAGTTCTTTGTATAAATGCTTGATTCAAAATAATCTGTTCATTGAATTCTTCAATTCCAGAAAAGTTCTTTTTGAAGACGAAGAACGAAGAAACTTGTGGCATTCCATCACTGACATAAACATAATTACATCTTTCTCTACTCATTTGCATTGCCAATGAATCCTGTTGAATCGGATAAATATATTTTCCTGTGTCGACTAAATCCAGAGCAGCAGAAACACTTGCAGCTGCGATCTGAATTTAAGAATTTGATCTGAGAAGTAGAAAAAGGGAAATCATTTAAAAGCCTACTACTGGATTTGAAGCAGTGGCTGCTCGTAGATTGACGAAATGTTGCTGATCAGAATGTTGGAGATCATCGAAATACCTGTTGTAATTAAATACTCATTTTCTCATGATTCAGTCTCAAGAATTACCAATTTCCCATGTAGTTTGTAGTCAAATGATACTTTTTTGCTCCTATCATTTTTATCATTTCGTCGGCATTCGCAAACGGATTATCTCCACTTGAAGTGATGAGTGCTGTCAGAAGCATTCCTTTGTAGAGATCAATTAGAATTCCAGATTGTAATAAAGCAAAAACGAAGAGAACAATATTTCCAGCAAGAGTATAGAACAACATATCGTCACTTTTCTCGTCGAGTTGCAGTTGAACCACGTGCCATAACATCTGAACACGATGTTCTGAATCTGAATCGATTGCCTAAAATCACCTCAAATGGTCGGAATCTTTCTCGAAAAAGAAGTTTAAATTCCACTTTACTGATTGCAATCATTATGAATAGGTTCAACACCAAGCTTGCTGAAAGTCTTTCTTTTTCTGCAATTCCTGAAAACTATTCTACCGAGTAAGCAGAGCCAAACATCAATTGTGAATGGTTTGAATGCATTCCAAAGGACTGATCCAAGACTCTCCGTTTTCTTTCTAACAACAAAAACCGGTTGAACCTGGTAAAAATCATTCTAAACTCTGTGAATCAAAATGAAATTACATTTGTGACAGGATACGAATATTCGAAGAATTCGTTTCTTAAATCTGTCTTTTGATACATCAGACATGCTGCATCTGCAGTGTCATTCTGAAGATAACCAAGTACTCCACTCCACGTGTCATTCCCCTAAAACTTATGAACTGATATGCATACTTTCTGATGATAGAACTCACTTGCATTGTTCCCCAATCGAGACCTCCTACAATCGTTGGAGTCACAACTGGGATGATGTCCCATTTCAATGCATCTGCTATCATCTTCAGTACCTTAATTGAGATTAGCTCATCAGCGAAGTAAGACATTGTTGAAAAACTACAGGTGTCATTATTTCCAGATTTAACCTCTTGACAGCTTTTAAAATTGTAAATTACTATCAGATCTTTTTCTAGACTTTGGTCTTATTAGATCAAATCTAATCAATCCGATTTCCCCTTTCCTCATTTAATATACTCAAGGACACTACATTCTCTAAGTAGTAGTGGTTTCGCCTTTTTTCAAATGAATTGAATTTTAAACTGTGAATACCTCAACTGTCCATCCAGGAAACGGGCATTGAACAATAACATCAAGAGTTGGAAATATCGGACAATTGGCAAAGGCATCCGGAGGATTTCGAGCAAGAACAACACGAAGTTGTCGACGATTCGACATTTCGATAGAAATGAAAAAGACATTGGATATCCGAAAAAAGATGGGTAACTCGATTAGTTCATATTTACTTTTTGTTTTGAAGTTTCAGATTTATTTGAACAAACGGAAAAAATGAAATTGATATGGGTTCAAAAACAGAAAAATAAATAAAAGAGAAGACAACGTTTTGGGAGTGAGAGGAAATTTGTTTGAAAGTTCAATCAGTTGGAATTCATGATATAACAGATTTCCAAATTCAGTTTTTTCTAGGAGAAAGGAGTTCAATCGACACGAAACTTTTGATATATTTTTTAAAATTAAAATTAAATATTCGCCGCACGGATGACGAAGGCTCTGATTTGAATTGAATCGATTGAAGTGGTAATATCTGATATTTCAATATGCAACAGGTTCAGACATTTGGTAGTGACAGAATTAGTTCGGTACACTTCGGATATTGTTGGAGCTCCACACGGGCAGAAATCTGGTATCAACTCTTTTTTCTCTCTATTCTCATGAGAACAAAACACAAAAATCATGGCTCTGATCTCACGGGAATCAAATTTTCCGCATTCCATTACGCAACAGTTTTTCTTGAAAAAAAAGGTTTAGTGACAGATAAATGATAAGGGTGTGTCCGTGTGTTCTTCGATGTTCGAAACCAGCTATTTCATTAGTGAGATTTGCACTTGCACTACACTCGACAACATTCCAGCAATTGTTCTTCATTGCGTGTTTCGGAGTCTCTCGCTTCTTTTTTCTCTGCTTCACTGATCCAGTATCAAGTGTGTGCTCCTGTAAAACATTAAAAAACCGAACGGCTGCTGTTGCTTCATTAGCGGACAGTCCGGGTTCATAAGTACAACTGTCTCAACCATTTTTCGCTTTTTGAAATGAAACTAGCTTATCCATTTGACTGATTAGTAAAAAGTGGAATGAAATCTGTGAAGTACAAACATTATAGCTAATCTCCTCTTTCCTTCTAACACACTCATTTCTTACGACGAATCAGGTTGCGCAATTTGGCACACAAAAGCAAATAAAAGTGATACACCGTGGAACTTTATTGACACGAAAACCAGGTCAATTTTACCAATTTCGGAAGTATTTGGGAATGCGAACGAGCGAATATTTGTGTTGTCTGGAATCAAAGAACTACTAAAACAACACAAGTTTTCATCGGAACGTGTCACATATCCTGGTGAAAATGGGAGAAGACTCACTTTTTGGCACATCGTAACCCGATTATCGTTTCGAAAAGGTGATTAGTCGGAAGAAGAGGAGAGCTGTGAAACGTCCGGTGATTGGAGAAAAGAAGAATTACATGTTGCCATGTAAACATATGACCTGTTTTAAGAAGAAACAAAGACAACTTATCAGTGTCTGATGAGTGAAACAGAACATACTCCACAGCAGAAAACTGTGAAGCTGCTCATTCTGAATGGAAAAAGAGAGACTAGTTTTCATACGGAAAAAGGAATTCGAGACGGAAAAAGAACAGCATCAACTGAATTGAATGGGCGGAAGGAGGTTGAGTAAACTATACGAAGAACAGATCACAGATTGAATTGTGCAAACGTATTGAGTTCATTAGGTACATTCACTGACAGTTTTCCAAAAAATTTGGTGGAAACTGGAAAGGAGAAGTCTACTTTTGAATACTTCCCAGGACAAACCATTCGAATGTCGGGTATCACGGAAACCGGATGATAAGTTGAACAAAGCACAAAACACACCTAAGATAATCACATTTTGAAAATTGCTTCGGCTTCTCTGTAAATTATATTTAAAGGTGGTTGAGTTTTCGGATTACTGTAGGTCATGGTGTTCGAATAATTCATAACAACGACTTTTCGATCTTTCTGATCTCTCTGTCGACCTAATCGGTTTCAACAGAAAAAAAAAACATTTTTTCAAAATGGAAACGTCACTCACTTGTAAGATCAACATGAGTCATTTCATTTCAATTCCAGTTTTGTGTTCATTTCAATGAGAAAAGAACATGAACAACTGAATTGTTAAAGAATCAATCTGTGATCTTGATGGAAATTTGTTCAGTATCTTATATCCTCTTCTTATTTGAATCCATCTCTTTCTCCCTCTCTGAATCGTTTTCTTATTCAATTCGTCTGGATTCTTTCCCTCACAAAGAAAAAATGGTAGAAGAGAGGGCACAGAAAGCAATAAACAATGCGTATTGTTTCTCAAGTACCGTCTTTTGCCGGATGAGATTTCCGACGAAAAATAAGGTTCTCGTTTCTGTTTTTCTTAACTCTTTTTACTCTCATTTCAATACTTTTTGTCAAAAGACTGTTTCCCTTCTCTGTTTTTTTCCGTTCTTCCGATCTATTGAACATTTACATGGAAAAAGGGGAGGAGGAGGAAGCGATCGCGCGAAAAAACGCACATTGAGCACACAAAAACACAGCTGAGAGCAACCCAACAACACCTTCTTCTTCTTCCACCCGAACACTTATTGTCTTTGGGCCACACGTCTCTGCCGTTCCTTGAAGCAATGAATAGAAGAACTGAGAGAGGGCTTCTACGGGGAAGGACACTTCCTTGCTCGATCACGGATGCTATTGTGTTTCAAGCTGCACTTTCTCTCGCTTTCAAACGGAGAATGACGCCGATCGTCTTGTGTCTGTGTACCCTATATTTGGGCATCTCCTCTGCCGATGAAAACAAGCAAAACTCAAACAAACAGCTGATTACAGTCACACTCTCTTTCACTATTTTAAGGGTACTAGAAATCGGTTAAAATGAGAAAATGGTCAGAAATAGATTTTGAATCGGAGAATCGAAGGGTGCAGAAAGTGGGCGAAAGGAGAAGTGGCGTGTGAATTTGAGGATCATGAAACAATGGAACACTTGTCGGAGAGATGCCAACCAACGCAATGTTCAATGTTCTTTTTTTATTTTGATTCTCTTCGTTTTTGAACCTGAATACGTTAAGATGAATTATTGAAAAAGAAGGAACAAAGACATGTCTCATTTTAAGCTCAGCCATCTAGAGGTCAAATGATTTTCCCCTCTTATCTCATTTTTAAATGTAGGTCTTGATTTGAACAAACTCTTCGTCTAAGAGAAACCCTGTGGCTGTGAATATTTAGTTCTGAGCACTCAAAAACTACGTGCTCCATTTCAAAAATGTTTCGCAACATGATCTAAAGACAATGATCTAAACACAGAGACTACCTGTGTCAGATAATCTTGTTCACAGTTGAATGAGTGCCAACACAAATCCAAGAGAAAAAGATAGAGAGAAAGTAGAGAAGAATGAGATGGCACTCGACGGAGCCGCCGCGAGCGCATACCGAGATGACCGAGAGCTGATGCCGCGCGGAGAGATCCGCCGCTCTCCATTGGTATCATTTTCGTTGTTCTCGCGCTTCAACCAACATACACCAAACGGACCCGTAAGACTGTTGAAAAACCAAGAACATGAAGAAGAAGAAGAAGAAGGAGTCACTCAACACACATTGTTTCTCTCGTTCCTTCCTTCTCTTATGCTTCTCGATACTCCCTTCGGACGATTCTCTCGTGAAGGCAAACTGGAATACGGGTGATGCGCATGCGGACGAGCGGCGTCAACGAGCTCGCGCCAACCTTTTTTCGACTCTTCGTTAATTGTTAGACAGGGGTGGATTGAAGTGTGCATATTATACGTACATAGGGCGAGGAGCACGGGTGTTCATCGACCAGAGATTATCCGAAGAATGAATCTGATCCGTTTTCTCGTCTGAAAAGGAAATTGAAGATTCTGATTCGAATGAGAGACGAGACTTTTGTAATGCTTTTCAGTTCTCTGGAGTTGGTTGATATTGTTTCCTGTATTCAATTATGAAGTACAGTACTCCTAACTGTCTTGTCTGCAACTTTTGATCTCTGTTTCTCTTGACACAAATCATTTGAAAACCAAACAAACAACGCTACAAAAACCAAAAATGTAATCGAAAAATGAAGGAGAAAAACCGTCTAGAACAGTATAATCTCATCTCAAATAATGGATTTCAAAATGACTTTTTGTCATCTTTTGACGAAGAAAAACCAAAAAAAGTTGGAGAATTATGGTAGTAGTACTCCAAGAACACACACACACACACACACACACACACACATTTGGGAACTGTCAAACTGCTTGAGAAACTACTTATCTCAAACTCAAACTGAGTTTTCTTCGAAACGCATGGTCGAGAAGAGACTGAAGTACACTGTCTGCTGCAACAAATTGCCAATTTGCACGACCACTTGTTTTGTTTACTAACGAGAAACCGTGTCCACAATCGTTTGATTTTCAAAACGGAAGAGAAAAAAGATAAAAAGAGATCAATGAAGATATCATTTACCCTATAGTTTTCTGTAATCTATTTACAAGTATTAGCGCGAGAAGTGGGTCTCTACTCGGTGCATTGCGTTGCTTCTCCGCGCGGTATGCCATTCCACTGATGAGTTCCGGATTAGGGCGGAGGGAGCACCGCCTCCATCGGGAGGGCGCCGCGCGAGAGAAGCCCTCCCAGGTGTGCTCCAGAGTCTAAAGGTATAAAAGCCCGACGAGTTTCCCATTGAGCATCACACTAGCTTCTTCTCACTACACATGGCGCGCCTCCTCCTCATTATCGGATGCGCTACTCTCGCAGGTTTATCATTTTTCACTTTTTATCTCTTCCTTCTTTTATCTCATCGTTTTCTTTTTCTCAGCTTTCGCTTCATGCGAATCCAAGAGTGGTGAGGAAACTCCTCAGTATTGGAGAGCTATTCTTGGTGATATCTGCCAATTGCCATCATTCCCTAGAGCCACTGGTGATCCAACCCGTTATGTAGAATGTGTTCGTCAATCATCATTCGCTGCCGATAGGTAAGCATCTTCTACTTTCTTCTCATTTCTTTTCTTCACCTTGCCATATTTCCAGAAAAGATCTCGGAATCTGGCTTCTCCGTGAATGCCTTCCAGGATACGAGTTCGTTGCCTCGGCTCGCCGTTGTAAGACTGTCCGTTCGGTCAACAAACAACAAGTAAACCTTTACTTTTCTCTCTCATTCTCTTGTTTATTCTCTTCTTTTTTAGGAACTCTGCGAGTCTGCCAATGCTACTGAATACAACTTCTGCCCAACTGCTTCTGCTATGCAATTCCTCGTCGAAGAGATTCGTGAGGCCCCAAGACAATGCGCCTGCCCTAACGGAGAGCAAAACTGTGTCTGCCCATCCCCGGAAATCCTTGAGCCAATCTCTGCTGCCAAGAAGGTCCGTAGATCTGCCCAGCAACAACCACTCAGATTCTCTCAATACCCATCATGCCCATGCCCACAAAACCAACCAGCATGCACATGTGCCACCAACAACCAACAGAACGAGCAAATCCTTGTTTCTATCTCTTGCTGCCAACAAGATGTTGCCACCACTCAAGCTCCAGTTCAAATGCAACCATGCCAATGCTCCCCAACTCAAATTCAACAGAACTGCCAGACTACTACCACTCAACAACAATACTGCCCACAACAATCTGCTCCAGTTGTTCAGCCACAACCATGCCCACTCGGTAACTAATTCTTCTTTTTTTCATGTCTCATCATTTTTGTTTTCAGTCCAAGGATCCGGAGTCCAAAATGCTCAATACCAAGGAATCTGCTCCTGGATGATTGATCCACTTGCCACTGATCCACAATCTCGTACTCATTTCCTCCAATGTCAACCAGCTCCAAACAACTTGTTCTGTGGAAGATGGCAACGTATGCCATGTGCTCCAGGAACCGTCTTCGACGTCTCCTCCCAAGTTTGTGTCTGGGACACCTCCAGCCAACCAGGAACCCTCCCAACTCCAGCTCCATATGTTTCCACTCAAGCTCCACAAAATGCTCAATGCGGATGCACCGGAGGAGTTCAAATTGGATCATGCAACCAAAATTACCAATGCCCAGGACAATCAGTCTGCCAAGTTGGACAAAACAACGGACAACAGGTAATTTAAAGGGATCTAGTAGTAGTAGTGAATAGCAAGTGGGCGAAACTGAAGAGTGTGGCAACCGACCGGTTTCCGTTCACTCTCTTAGCAATAGGGACGATCACAATAGAAAATGAGAATAGAGTCGGAGGAATAGATTCGAGAGCTCGAAGAGATCATAAGCAAACGAACATTGTCTCGATTGCAGTGCATGGTTTGCTGCTACTTCCGCAAGAAGGCCCGTCGCTTCTAAATCGATCGAACACCTCTCGAACATCTTTCAACATCTTCAATATCGACTCTTCTCGCCTTTTTGTATATACCGTGAAGAATTACAAAACAAATCAAAACGGATACGCATAGACAACAATAATTGTACCGCCTAGTTTGCCCTTTTCTTCTTCATTTTCTTCTCTCTGTTCTTCAAACCTTCGAATATTTGTATTTCGAATTGTCAAATGTTTAGGGTTTTCTCTTCAATGATAACTATTATATAACTTATGATGGTACTTCAATAAATATATATTTTCCAATTATTTCTTCTCATTAATGTTTTTCACAATTGCAAAGAAAGATAAGGCATTCAATTGAAATCATTTTCCCAGAAAAGTTTATGTTTGCAACTTTATAATACCGTAATCCTCTCAGGGAATGTCTAGATTTTGTTTTTGAGCACTGACTGCTACGAATAATCAAAACAAAACATCAAGTTCAAAAATTGTTTTTTTATTGAATCATGTGAAGTGATTACAAATTTTGTGCTTTTTTTGAAACAATTTCAACAAATGAAATCAAATGTAACGCCAAGTGAGTAATAAAAACAATGAAAAGTGAAGAAATGGCAATCGCTGACACGTCATGAGTTGTTGTTTTCTGTCTAGTGAGCCTTCTTTGCTGCCTCCACTCCGGTTCTGTATTGAAGTACTCCCTTTGCTTTGTGGGTCAGATAATCAAGGGTCACGTTGTAGTGAAGATACTTGAAGAACCAGTTATAATTCACTTCTCTCTTGTATCCGTACTGAGTGTTTTTCAGTGGTTCGAGAGCTTTTTTGATAGCTGGAGTGGCCTCTAACAGGTGGTAATGTGGAATTTTAGTGAAGAAGAAATGATGGGCAACGTGTCCATTAGTAATGTTGTGCATGATGTTATCAAGTCCGAATCCCCAATGTCTGTCGATTGTCTGAGTTTGTCCACGAACGAATCCCCACTCATCTGGCTCATAAACCTGGAAAAGAAATATACTTTTCGAGTGGAATTGTTTAATTTCCAAACCTCAATATTCTCATTTTGATGTTGAAGATAAGTGATAATAACAAGAATGAGTCCTTGGAAAAGAAGTGGAATGTAGTAATATTTGACAAATGTGTAGACCGAATAATCGCAAAGAACGAAAGCAATCTGAATAAGGAATGATAAAAAATGTGATTGTATCGTATGATTTTCGAATGTTCAGTACTGTAACTACAGTCTTCATGAACGATATTTTTTTATCTGACTACAGTGAAATGAAAACTCACGTATGCACAAATAGCACATGCAATTCCAGAAACAACGCATTTCACTCGATCCTCTGTAGTCTCAAACAATCTGGACCATGGCCAGAAGTGAGATCCATCTGGAAGACCAACGATTGTATAAATTGGATTCCATCTGAGCCATCCGGAAATCGGAATAACAGCAAAATACTTCTCAATGGCGGTTCTGTTGTTGTAATCCTCTTCAGTAACCCATGGATGACCTTTATCCTTTTCCAAATGTGAAGTATATTGATGATGTTGTCGATGAGATTTCTGCCATGGCCAGAATGGAGCGAGAATTGGAGCATGAGCAAGATGTCCGCAGAGATCATTCAACCATTCATAATCAGAGAATGATCCGTGTCCACAGTCATGTCCAACACAGAACAAAGCGGATCCGACGATTCCCATTGCCCAGTACCAGGCAAGGAGTCCGATCCATCCGAGATAATTCTCAATGTATGGAACTGCAAAGTATAAACCAGCAAGAAGAAGATAATCCTTGATTAGATATGAAATTGAAATGAGTGGATCTTTGACAAAACAATGTTCTGGAATAGCTGCTTTGATGGCTGCAACTGACGGAAGATCCGGAACTTTGATAGCATCCAGATCTTTTTTATTCGTTTTCACTTTTGTAGCGATTGTCATTTCTGCCCAGTTATTACTGAAAGATAGATAAATTGAAACGAGTTCGAAGATCTAGAACAAGAAGAAGTTGAAGAAGTTGAAAGTGAATGGAAAGGGAATCGTGAAAATGTAGACTACCAGAATCAGAAAAAATGCATTGGAAGACAAAGTTGATTATCTTAATGTAAAATATAGTTTCAGCATAGGAGTCTTGATAGGAGAGTAGAAGGAGGTAGTCTTTCTTTTCATTTCATCTCTTCTCCTTTTTCCTCTTTCTTTTCCTCTCTACACCGGGAAAACCGAACCGACCACCGCACAATATGGCGTGATTTATTCTGTGAAACCATCCCGCTCCTCTACGTATCTCTCATTTGCCAGCACACGTACTAGCGTCCTTTGCCCTCCGATAGATCATTAGAGATTATGAGAATCGAGAGAAATCAGTGCACTTTCTTTTCTGGTGTAGAGATAAAATTTTTTGTCAATTGAGAAGGAAAAATAAGATGAAGAGAGCGCAGAGAAACCCGGATGGACAGACGTTTTTCGAAAAGTTTCTGTAGGTTCCTGGATCAAATTATTTGAGAAGAAACTGTAATAGACTCTCTTGGACCAATCAGAAAGTGATTGAAAAATGAAAATTTGAAATGACCATTTAAATATATTCTCGTATTTTCCAGTTTCCGATAGTTTTTCATACTCCCTAACATCTGAAAATGTGCAGTACAATTGAAGGGATTCTTGTGATAAGTTTCTGGAAGACTAAGAGAAAACTGGATTGTTTTCTGTTTCCTTTGTCCCTTTACTCAATTCTGTCAAACATGATGCTACAAGACTTTAAGAAGAACATCGAACAAATTCCAAAATAAAATCAAGTGTTCAAACTATAAGAACAACTTATGAAACAAAGAACAGTCAATTTATCGAAAAAAAAACGGGTCATACGATAACAGTCGTCAAGTTATCAATCGGGTGAGAAGACGACAGTGTGAAGCAGACCGGACAAAGTGCAAATTACCGCCTCTTCTCCGTGAGAGAAGCGATATGTCGTTTTCTGTGTCAAAGTTCACATTTTTTCGGTATCAATACCGTATCATAAAGAGCTTTAATAATTAAATTTGTGTACCAACTGTTTAAAAAGTTATAGTTTTATGCATTCGAGTTTAAACAGTATAAATGTTGGGAGCATGTATAGAACAGAAAAATTACGAAAACAGGTGATAAACAACCGGTGAAAACGTAGAAGGTGTTGTACTCTGGGATGGCACGTTTACTTCTTTTACTTGGTCTTAGCCTTCTCTTCGAGGGTTGTTCGGAATTGAAGAATTCCCTTCGTTTTGTGTACAAGATAGTCGAGTTTGATGTTATACCAAAGGAAACGAACGAAGAAATCGTAGTTCACTTGATACTTGTATCCGTATTGAGTCTCAAACAGTGGCTCCAGAACTTTCTTGATACCATCGGTAGCTTCAATTAGATGGTAATGTGGGATTTTATTGAAGAAATGATGAGCAACATGTCCATCTGTTATGTGATGCATAGTTTCATCGAGTCCGAACCCGTAAAAACGGTCAATAGTTTGAGTCTGTCCACGAACAAAGCTCCATTCGTCAGCTTCATAAATCTAAGCAAACATAATTAAGACTTTTCTTTCGAATAATTGTTCATACCTCAGCAACTTCATCGGCGTGTTGAAGATAGGTGACAATGACGAGCATACATCCGAAGAACGAAAGAGGAACCCAATAGTACCAGAACCAGTTCGAGTAAGATCCAGCGATAGCAAGGGCCACAGTAGCACAGGCGACGCAGCAAACAGCAGAAATCACACATTGAACACGTTCAGAATCACGAACGAAGAGAGAAGAGAATGGCCAGAAGTGAGATCCATCACAGTAACCGAACAAAGTGTAGACTGGGAACCATTTCATCCATCCTGAGAATGGAAGAGGGTTGAAAAGTTTCTTCCAAAGCGGCCACTTCTCGTAATCCTTGTCTTGTACCCAAACGTGTCCATGGTCCTTGTCAATATGGTTTGTGAACTGAAGGCCATCTTTATAAAGACTACAGAAACATTATGAACTTACAGCGTGATGAAGCTTGTGACTTTTTTGCCATGGAAAATAAGGCGAGAAGAGTGGAGAGAATGCGATGTGTCCAATGATGTCGTTCAGAGTTTGATTGTCCGAGAAAGATCCATGAAGACAGTCGTGTCCCACGACGAACAGAGCAAAACCAAAAACTCCCATCAAAACATTCCAAGCAAGATATCCGATTAATCCGAAGTATTCAAAAACGGGAAGAGCAAAGTATAGAAGTGTTAGTGCTGCAAAGTCTTGCACCAAATATCGGAGTGATCTGATGAGATCGCGTTCGAAGCAATGAGGAGGAATAGCACGGCGGAATGCATCCACAGTTGGCAATTGAATTCGTGGCTCCTCAGTAGCTTCTTGATTTGAATTCAAATCACGTGGAGGCTTTTCTTCGATAGAAACGCGAGCATCAACCAGAACATCTCCTCCGCCGGTGACCGGAGCCGTGGCGGATAACCCGTCTGAGGAATGAGCAACCATACCTATAATGAGAAAATTGTTATTTTCAGAAAAATACCAACAAATCAGAAAGATACTGTACTTCATTTTCACTTTTAGAGGCGAGAACGAAGTATAGGCAGCATTAAATAGTTCACGTGATGAGCAGCAGGAAAAAAGAATGAGCAGAGTTTGTTATGCATGCGGTTCTGCTCGTCAAAGAGAAAACGAATGCGTGCGCGTCTAGATGGATTAGCTAGACGGGGAGAGGACTCAAGGGAGTGTGAGTGAGGAGATGGTGTGAAATAAGTCTTTTGAGCAGATTGATTACTACAAATGTGTTCCATCTCACTTGGCTATAAGGCCCTCGACAGAATACATTCTTATATTCAAACACAAATTACACGTATTGGCTTCGTGATTGATATGAATCTATGTGGAAAAGAGCTTGACTGGTGTGATTTTGAGGAAATTATCGCTTGACGCACGAAGTATGTTTCTGATAATGAACAATTGTCATTTGAAGAACAAAGAACGAACTATGCTGCAAAACTTATTGCAAAGTACAAAACAGCTTTCAGATAACTGATCGTATTAGGAATCGATTTTGATCAAAATCGGATGTTCTCTAATGTATCCGCGAGCAAAAGTAGATGAATTTATGAATCAAATAATGATAATTGAAATAGGTTGTTTTTTAGGTAAGAAGAATGAAAAAAAAGAGGGGCAGAACTTTTTGCTGGAAGCAATCTCACCGGTGAGGTGATTTCTCCAAACAAAACACATATGATAAGAAGAAGGGTTGGAATTGAAATCACAGAAATTCAGTTTTGAGGAAAAAAATCTGAAGTAAAAACGAGCGAGGAAAGAGGCAGAACGGAACAATTTGTGCAAATTGTGAGCATGCCGACGGATGTGCCCTCTCCAGAGACCAAATCTTGCGTCTCATTTTTCGCAAAAGAATTTCCTTTTTTTCTGAATAAGAAGAAATAAAACATGCCTGACGGCAGAGTACGCCTACAAAACACATATCAGCCCATTCTATCAAACTTATCAGCAACATTTTTATGAACTTTCTTTCATTGAAAGTGCAGCGAGAAAATCTAAACATTACTGATACTGCAAGATAAGTTAGATGATGATAAAAAACAATTAACAAATATGAATATGCTTGTTTGAGTTTCACGACTCAACTGAATTGTCCGCTAGGAATTCTTCAAAAACTTCAAATGTGCTATTTAGGAAGAAGTCTACAAAAACCAAAAGCAGGCGCCTAAACAGAAAAAAGACACGCGATAAAAAGGAATGGAATGAATTAGTTGTGACGGAATTGAGCATGCCATTCTTGGAGATGAATGGGCGGTGTAGAGAAAAAAAGAGCAAGCGAGTGGAAAAAATGTAGAGCTTTTTATCTAACTTGAAGGTCAACGAGGGGAAGAAGAGTAAAAGTGAATGCACTTTCGTAGAGTACTTTTTGAACTTTTGGTTGGATTCACGAAAAGAAATTTAGGCCAGTAAAAAAGAATTGGACCGACAGTTGGTGAGAGAGAGAGTAGTGTCTCCGCTGCACCCGACCGTACCGCCTCTTTGTCTGCGTCTCATCAATGCACATAGACTGTCTGTTCGCTCTCTGTCGCCGCGACAGAAAGAACAATCGGGGACACCGAATGCAAAAGAAGATATCTGGCAGACGGAGTGAATTATGATGTCGGTGAAGAATTTTTTAAAAACTAATAAAAAAGATGTATTTTCTAAAATAACAATAAAAACAAAAAAGATTTGAAACAACTCCTAATGCAAAAATGGTATCTAGACTGTAATCGCATCGAGGTTCGCTAAATGTTGAGATTCCTTAGACAGAGCAATTGTCAGTTCTTTTTCGGTAGGTCGAAATCCAAGGATCTTTTTCAAAAGAACAGCTGGATGATGTCCTCCTCCGTGAGATTGAACCTCTGCCCAACAGTCTCCCCATTTTCTGGAGAAAGGTTCGTCTAGGAATCTGTTTTGCCAAATCAAGCAGGCAGAGGCTCTCGCAACGAGATAAGAGTAATACTTTGCGCCATATTGTACTGTATGATGGAAGCGATGTTGGAAGGCTGAGTCAGGTGAACGCTGAACATGTGGCATAGCTTTGCTCATGATGTCGTAGAACAGTTCTGTGGTCGTCATTCTTCCTGTAGCGATTTGTGGTGCAGCAATTGGTCCGTGAACTTCAAGATCATATAGGCCATAGGCAGCTTGCTGAACTGTTTCGATGGCAGTGAAAGAATGTCTGGAAGCGAGAAGAGTGGCAGCTGCTTCAACAGATAATTGGTCACTGGGACGATCTGATCTTCTTATGATGCTTGTCATTACACCCAAATCACTGATGAAATATTCCATTAAATTTGAAGGAATTTCAGAGAAGTCTTGAGGACATCTGGTTCCAGCAACATGTTGGTATTTGGTTCTTCCAAGAATGCTATGCATTGCATGACCAAGTTCATGGAACATGGTTTCTGCAGAATGAAAGCTTATCTAAAACAGCATTGATTTGTGCAGAATGTAAGATAAACTGAAATACTTACTCCCGAGTCTCTCCACATGTGACTGTGCCTGTCAACCAACCCAAGTGAAAGAACTAGAATGGGCATTTGCCATGTTGCATCAGAAAGATATTTCGAACAGCGCACAGTATAGTGGCAATCGCCAACAGCTTTTTCTGGTCGAATCGAAACATCAACATAAATTACGCCCAACTCGTTCATTTGCTCGTCGACCGCTTTCTGCAATCATTTCGAAGCTCGATTATCCAAATGTTCAACTTACTAATTTTAGAACTCCCGCAGTGTTCCACATTTCTCCACTGACGAGAGGTTCCTCAACTAACTGAACTCCATACAGTCTCTGTGATAGAGTTGAAAACCCATTCAAGATAGAAGAAAATGTGAAAAACTGGGAAGATTCTCGTGAGACCTTTGCAATGTCGTATGCCTTTTCCTAGAAAAGACTTGATTGACACATAAACAAAAACAACGTTACTCTATAAAGATGCATCAGAAATCCTAAATCATGATCAGCAATAGTTGCTGCTTGTTTGCTCGAATCGATGTTGTACTGGTTGCATTGAGCGGATATATCGATGAGAACAGCCAATTCCTTTTCGAATGAGTTTCGACATTTCTGAAATAGAGAATGAATAATGTATATTATTGGCACACCAAACCTCAACAACTCCCCACAGGAAGGTTTTCACATTATCGTAATCTTCTAAAAGAGAGTTTCGTTGTGCTCGGTGAGCAAACGATTCAAATCCAGTAAGTTGAGCCAACTGATGGCGTGACGATATCAGCTTCTGCAGATACTTTTCCTGCTGGTCGTCATGACGATAGAATGTGTTGTACACCATTTTTCGTTTTGACTGGTCGACTGAATTTGATACTGGTGAATATATTTGCGAAGGAAGACCGTACTTTGCTTGGTCGAATCTGAAATTAAACAAAGTGATTCAACATCTCTAGTCACTTCCTCACTTTCCAACTGAAACTATTCGATCACAGTTTTCTTGGAATCTTGCACCAGAATTAAAGACTTCTGATGAAAGTTGAACAAACTTTGCCTTTTGTTCATCTTTCAAATGCACTCCACTTTGCTCGAAATCATCCAATAACAGAGCAAGCGTTCTTCTGTCCACGTCATCCAATCTTGATGATTCTGTTATTTCTGATGATTTCAATTTCTGGTAAAGAGCAGTGTTAGTGTTCAGACTCTCAACGAGTTCGCAGAATTCTCTTGACACATTTTCAGCCGCTTCTCGAAACTCTAAATCGCTGTGTAATTGTCGTACACATTCGGCCTGAAAAAAATGAATTTCACAATTTTTCTCAAAGAAGAAACGAAAAAGTTGCTCACAAGATCGGCTGATTTACAAATTTCGTTAGAAATATCATCCACAATCTGAATGGAAGTTCGCGGGTTATCCGAAGGATTTAATAATTCCTAAATTGACCAAGATGATCGAATTTTTAAAATTCTAACAAGCCTGAATTAATAAATCTGTTGAAGACTTTACTGTTGATGGTAATGTATTGAAACACTCAGCTGTTTTCAGATTTTCGTTTCCAAAGAGCCCCTAAAATTACAACATGATAAAGAATGAGTTCAAATTTCATTTGACCGTTTCTTTTGTTTCACTTCGAAACGCCCTCTTCCATTCGTTTGCTACCCAATTTTTCCGAGTCAATGTGCGGCAATGTCGTAAGATTACAGTCCTCAACATTCTCTGGAATTTGTCTTATACGAACACTTTTTTCTCTCCTTCTTTTTATTTCCTGTCGGATACGAGGCAAATAACCTGTTGAAGAAACAGTTAAAGAGATCAAGAATACATTCCCAGTTTTGTAATTGGATATACAAGGTATTATAAATGTAAGTGATAAGGAATAATTTTTGCTTTAAGAAGCTTGACTCGATTCATCAGACTCGTGTGTTGGCGTGTTAGATGGTCTCGGAGCGTCCGGGACATAGTTTCTACCGGACGGTTCAACGTTTTCCTCCAATCCAGAAAGTTCCATTTCGTCAGTTCCGATTGGAGCAAGGATATTAGTGTTACGTGCATTCATCACTGAAAAAAATATATGTGTAATTTCTCTTCAAAAAAACATACTTCTTGGAGGGGCTCGGCGTCTCCTGAAACCTGCTGGCGAATCAGCCGCATGAATTTTTGGACGTGGTCCACTCATTTCGTTTTCCATATCTTCTTCGTCGTAGTATTCATCATCCTGAAGACACTTTATATGAGTTAAATTTTTTTCAGCAATCACACTTACATCAGCTTGCTGCAATCGACCCGGATGCATTTTAAATCTCATAGGATGAGCCCATCGAGAACCTGACGATTTTCCATGGAATCCATCGTCAGAAAGAAGATCCGCTCGTTGCATTGATATTTTTGTCGAAACAATTTGCATATTTCCTAGAAGAGTAGTCAGCTTCGGCATTAAAGAAAACACCGTCATTGTTTTCTCTTCTTTTTCAAAGCATTGAGTAAACTCAGTGGCATAACGATCAATAGTGTTCAATTTCTGTGCAAGCAGATTCGCTTCTTTTAAAATATCGAAGTTCGGCTGGAGTGTTCCGTCTTGAACCTTTTCAAGATAAGATACTATTAGCTGAAATTATAAAGTTAACTTCGGTTTCTAGATGAATACACTCACATCTACCCGGTTCTGAAGCATGCTCATCGCGGCATCTTGAGCTTCGCGGTGTTTCTTGCCGACCGATGCTTCTTCCTTCCCATGTTTAGTAGATAATTTGGCGATGTGATTTACTCCAACACGTTCACTATCTTCCGAAACAAGAATCCATTCTATTTGTCTGTATCGTTCCGGATCTGTAACGTCTCCCTCGAAAGCAAACAAAGGCAGTTTTCGAGTTGATCCCGCTGTGATTGAGTTCAACTTCAGGAAGAGTGTGGCATCAATTTGTCCTGCTTTTTCGGCATTACGAACAGCTGTGGTTAGTTTCGCAATAACGACTCTTTCTTCGGTAGTTAGCCCATCATCTTCGCCCGCGCAGTAGAGTCCAATTACTTGAAGCTCCGGAAACACTTCCAAATCTGAACGCTTAACTAATTTAACATCAAAAATCGCCGACTCACATTGTTCTGATCTGAGCAATAAATGCTCGATGTTGAATGTAATTGAACTCGACATCTCTTCACATTCCATTTTCAGCACAAAAGAATTAATCGCTTCCACTTGCCTACCATTTTGTTTTCCAAGAATCGCGCCAAACACTTTTTTCACATTTGGACCTTGTTGAACTTTCGTTCGAGAATAGTGTTCAGACATCTGCATGATTACCAACGGATGCAGAAGCACTTTGGAGCAACTGCTGTTTGCTGAATTAAGTGACATCTGGAAAATGACAGAATTATAACTTTGAGCTGCTAATTAGAAACACTAAATCAAGTTACACAAGAGTAATGAAATAGTCCTCGCAGATAATATACAATGAACGATCATGGCACGTTATTATTCGGAGAAGTAATAATCAACCAAACGAAATTTTTATTGATTCACATTGACATAAGTTTTATCGAACATAAAACTTCCTACAAGAGAAATAATGCGATCGATGAGGAAAGAAAATTAGGATCCTGGAGCTTTGACGTGGCTGAGTGGTGGAAGTGGTTTTCCAACAACCAACGAGATGAGGTTGTAGATGGCGATGATGAAGCAAATGTACGAGAGCACCTTTGCGATCTTGCTGACAGCGACGTCGAATGGACCAGCCTCCTCAGATTTCTTTCCCTCGAGAAGAGCGTTAGCGTAGGTATCTACTCTCTTCTTGAGCACTGGATCGTAGAGTCCATACTTTCCCATGACGAGGTTTCCGACTTTCGTTCCTTCTGGCAGACGTGGGAGAATTTTTCCTCCGGCTCCGAGTTGCCACTCTCCTGGGTTAAGAGGGTCGAATTGTTCAAGAGTTGGTGGAGTCTTTCCAGCGTTAGTTGGAACCGCTTGGAAACTGGCAGTTCTCATAGAGAAGCGAGCGACGCCCAAAGTCTTTCTCAAAGCCAACGACATGATTTTCCTGGAAGAAAAGTTAGCTGATATAAAAAAAGAAACACCAAGTGATAAATAATAAATAAATGATGTGCAGCAGAACACTTATTTTGAACAGATTCAACAGAAAAGTAGAAAAACAATTCATTCTTGTACATATATTCACGTTCACCCTCAAACTATTAATAAAATGGGAGTGGACTGGCATGATAAGCCCTTTTCCCACATTCCAGAACTGCGTCAAACAATCTGAATAGCCCTGTATCTCTTGGACGTTCAAGCCCTCTGCGCATTCTTCTTCTCATTACAGCAACCATTTCTTCGTGTGATAGCTTCCCATCGAGGTTATCATCGAACAGGGTAATAACAACATCAACTACATGATCTGACAAAGGTATTCCAGTCACTTTAACAGCCACTCGTTTCAGCAGTTTAGCATCAATTGACATTCCCGCCATTTTGTGAAAGTGAAGAGCAATATCCACATCATCGATATGATATAAAAATTCGAAGAAAGCTTTCGTTTCTTCAAAGTTTATTCCCTTGGAGTTATCTCCTTTGAAACGTCTTTTAACTCTTTTCAACATATGTTTTTGCTTCTTCTCTGCGATCTGTGCGTGGAGCAAAAGAAGTTGAGCGAAACTTTCTTCAGTGATAAGGCCGTCAGAATTTTCCATTGCATCTCTGCGTTCGAACTCCATCTTCAAAATATCATGTTGAAGACGTTCTTGGAACTCTATGAATTTCTCAGATGACAAGCTTCCTTTCCCATCTTTTCCAAAAAAATACGTTTCTAGTGCAGAGTTTGTTTCCACTTTGAAGGAAGAGTTCGGTGTTACATGATCACGATGCCGTTGTCCAACAGTAGTTTGAGACATAATGAGTTGTTGTACTTTTGTAAACTCTTCCTTATCTAATGCTCCATTTCCATCAACATCGAAAATTTTGAAAGCCAAAGCAAAATCCGCGTGAGAGGCTGAAACAATCAAACATGATGAATTTCGAAAAAAACTAGATATAACTTACTTGAAAGAAGAGTCATTAAAAACAGATAATCACTGAAGTTTATCAGTCCATTCTCGCCAAGCTTATAAAAAATACTGTTTGGATCCGAAAACTTATGGCGTTTATGTTTCTGAAAAAGCACGTAACTACATAATTGAATTGAATGCTCTCAATTCTTACCTCTGGATTGTAAGTTTTGAAACTATCCAGGCCCCATCGCCTAGGTTGCATGACACCAGGAGTAAATGAACGAAGAAAATCCTCGGGTGTCATGAAAACCTCAAATATCCGACCACTTTCGTCATTTGGATCGATGATCTGGGAGAAAAAACAATATTTCGAACTCAAAGAAAGGTTAATTTTCACCTTGAGAGTGGCAAAATAACGGAAAATTTTGTCCGGCGTTGAATATAGTCGGAGACGGTCTTCATACTCTATAATTCGTCGCTCTCGGAACCCCAGTTTTCTCTTTTTCGGCTTTTCTTTCATTTCCTCTACTTGTCCAGTTTCAGTAGATTCCTGAACAATGATAACTCCAAGGTAATTTCAACACGGTCGAATAAAGCTTCTAAAGACGTATTCACGAAGTTTGAATTTTGCGTTTCATTGCATTATTTACTTTTGCAGTCTTCCGACTTCACTCTTGCCAAGACTCAGTGCTAATTTATGCATTTCTATACTTTCGTATTCAATTCTCTGTTTGTTGGTTCATTATGACAGAAAACTGCCCGGTTTTCAAAATCATTGATAGAAAATCAGGAAGAAACACTTGAAACAGGAATTTGCTTTTTTATTTTGACGGAAACTAACTATTTTTATCTGGTAAGCATGAAACATAGGCTGACACACACTAGCTGAAGCGGCTCACTTCTTTCTGGGATGCTTGAGGGCGGAAAGGTGTTGATGCACCTTCGATTTGTTTTTTCAGCCTGGAACAAAAAAATGATGTCGAACCTGTTGAATACTAAACGCACCATTCGAAGTCGCTCATCAAAATCACCATTCCGGCAATAACCAATGCGTAGTTCCAGTTGTATAATTTTCTGAGAGGAGGCCAGATATATGGGCGATGCTGATAAACGGAGTTAGAGTAGTGCGAGTAACCAGTACCACTAGTCCTTTAATTTACAGTGATAAAAATACGCGAAAATGCGTCACGAAATATTACCTATCGGTATAGTGGAAAACATCTTTCTTTTGGCGAATGTTTCCAAGAGCTGTGTATGCGTCACCGGGATCGATTTTTTTCAGTGAATCTTGCTGTTCAGTCGGCTCTGAAACCGCGAATTTATAAATTAGAGTTTTCAAGCACAAACGAACTATCCGATGGGACCGGAGTAGATGTTGCACATCTCACAAATGCCTGTGGTTTCCCGAAAACTTTATTAATAATTGAACGTGAGAACGTGGAAGAAAGCATTTAAGTCGGGAAAAATGTGAGCTCGACAGTGGGCGGTTTCTCGCAACGCGGTCGATTCTTCAATAGGGCGCGTTTGCGATCTTCTGCGTCTCTTCGTCAACCACACTGTCTCGTAAACTATCGTTTGTATGGGAAAAGTGAATTTCCTATTACACCAGCCGGGTTATGAAAATTGTCTAACTTCCTATATTTGTTCTCATGATGACTGAAATAATTGGTTGGACCCCGTCATCACATGGGGTGAGCTCTCTAGTTACTAAAATGAAACAAAACTTTCAAAAAATTCCAGCTGGATCCCGAAACATCGACTCTCAATGATTTTCTAGGTCCATTTGGTTTACAATCCATAAATGACAACGAAGATTGTATGATAGCTTAATCTACTCGATACAACATACACGTTTCAGTCCCTGCGGTCCGTTCTGGTCATAGATGCTTTACCGATAATGATTTTTTCTATGTGATCGGAGGTTACACGGATCTCATCAATAATGGCTCAATTTACAAGGAAATTTGGGCGATGAGCTTAGCAACATTTGAATGGCGACGATACGAGACAAATGGAGAGTTTCCAGAATCTCTTGCTTCATTTGCGAGTGAGTGAAGTGTCTAGGCGTGGTTTTCAAGATAATCTTCCAGTCATTCAAATATTCCCTTACTCCAAGTCATTCATTCTATTTGGAGGTAGTGGGACCAATTTCGGCGCTACATCTTCTAATAGTTTCTATCTTATTCATGTCAACAATAACGATTGCACAATTGAGTCACGTAAACTAGATGTTCAGAATACTATCCCGCAGCCCGTTTACGGTCATGCAATGTGTGCTGGAGAAGCTCCAGGAAAATACTACATTATTGGCGGAACGGGAGGTACTATTTTCAACTTCGATGTTCATGCTTTAACGATGAAAGTAAATCCTCTGGCAGAAAATGAGAATGAAAAATTACTTTGGTCGTGCGAATTGATTTCACGTAATGTGGTAGCTGTTTTTCGAGAAATTCTCAATAAGATTCACTAGATTTAGAACTATACCGGGAGGTACCGATTAGAAGCAACTTACGATGAAATAAAGCATCGTTTAATTTTCTTCGGAGGCGGAAATAATGTTGAAGTTTTTGGATTTGAAACGGTGATTTTCCAACCTTTCCAGTTTTTAACTACCCAATTACGTTATTCAGATGGTTGTTCTTGATCTGGAAACAAGAGAAATGATGGATGTTGCTTCAGTCCCAGATGCCGAAAAAGGTTTCCCACCCTGTCGTAGGTGTCATACAATCGCTCGGCTTGATAGGAGAGTGATAATGACTGGAGGTATGGATCATACTGTTGGAGAGAATGAGGTTTGTTTGAGCTTTCCATAGTATAAATATAAACATCCTACATACAATTCAGGTTGCGACTTTCACTGATGTTTGGATCTTTGATCTAAATTCTTTCTCGTGGAGCAAGTATGAGTATTTCCTTCCTAAACCTGTCTTTTTCCATGATTCTGTTATGACGGAAGACGGCTGGCTGCTCTCATTCGGAGGAGTTCACAAACAAATATTTCCAGCACCCAGAAGCAATATTTTGTATGGAGCTTGGTTCGGCGTTCCAACACTGAAACGATTTTCCCTTGAGGTGATTCGCAAAAGATATCCACACGTGAGCATTTCAACTATTTGAATGATATCTTATCCATTGTTCTAGATGTTTACTGGATTATACTGTGGTAACTTACGCACGAGTGATGTGATAGACGTTTTCAATTTATTTTTCAAGAAAGGTAGTGTAGAAGAGAAAGAAAGAAAGATAATTGAAAATGGCAAGATGAAGTTTCGTGAAAAAGGAGACCGATCACGATATTTTTTCAACGCGAATCACAAAGATTATGTCGTTAAAGTAAGTGAAATAAATAAAAACCTTTTTGAGGTGAAAAAACAAAATTCCTTTTTTGTAATACAAAATTTTGAATTTTGCAGCACGAAGCTGTTGGAGTCTTCAGAGCGAATCGCAGAAGTAAGTCTTTTTTTAATTTCAAAAGAGTTCTCAGAATAATATTCACAACTCATAATTTATCGATCATAGGGCTGCCCCACGCAGAGTTGGCACGAGAAGTTCAGCCCCGACCTCGCAGAGATCCAGGTAGTACAGTTGAAGACAATGAAATCAACTTGAACATAATTTAGGTTTAAATGAAGTTTTGAATCGCATTCTTAATTTCGTAAATATTATTCAACTGCCCCGGGAAGTAGAAGATGATGAATCGGGTGAGGATGAAGGCTGGCACAATGAAGATGGGGCTGAACGAGGTGATCACTAAGAGTTTGAAAACGAAGATCCGTGAATGCAATCAGCTAAATATGCCATATCTGTTGTCTATATTCCAAACGGTTCCATCAGATTCTTATTTCCTATGTTTGTGTAAATTTTGTTTATATTTCTTTATATGTAGATAAAGAATATGTTCTTATTATACTCTGCCGTCTATTCAGTAAATTTCACATCATGAATTAGCGTCAATAGAATCGTTTTCACCATGCCTTAAAAATATTTATTGAACATATACATATAGAGTTTTTTCCCGAATTCTCTTTTTCTTTATTATGTTTCTCTTTAAATTATATGTTCCAAATTTCAACAGTTATTGATGCGTTCATAGACCTATATAGGAATATATGTGTAAACATATTTAGAGTTTTGAGTCATTACATGTACATTTGATAGCAATACATTGCAATTGCAATTGCATGCAATTCATAGCCTGACCGCGTATTTTCTAGGCCATCATTCAAAATAATTTCTGCGAATTTAGTGTGAAACTTACGAAAAAAGAAAAACAGGAGGAGGATGGCTAACTGCTTAATGCAACTCAATCAGGTAAAGGAACTGCATTTGTAAAAACCAAGTTCAGTTTTTTCAGTGTTCTTTCCCAAACTGCTCACTACACTTCGCCAATCAATACGATCTAACTGCACATATTGAATATACTCATATACGTGAGTCTTCAAATTATTTTGTTCAAATCCAAATTTGTTTTCAGCTGTGATTGAAGAAGAAGTAAAGCGGAAAAAACAGATTGCCAATGCCAATTCTAATGGAGAACCGCCAACTCAGCCAGCCGCTATGAATCTCCCTTTAAGCTATTATAGTCGCGTTTTTCGTACTGCGTATCGTCCCAATCCGATAAAACCTGAGCCTCTTAAAGTCTCATTCAATCACTATCGAAAACGGTCGCAAAAAGATAAACAAACTCAACCAAATCAAATGGCCTCAAGGATATTAAGAGATATGATGGCTCGACAGGGTAGACACAGTGAGTTTTGTATGACTGGACATTTTCCTTAACTAAAAATTAAGTATCAATAGAAGAAGCAGAGAAACGACTGCGAGACATTGATTTCGAGGAATGTGGTCCTGAGTAAGTACTTTCTACTGATGGTAGGGCTCAATGTGATTTTTTCAGAAACAATGAAGTTAGATACCGATGTGCTATAGTTGACTGTAACAAAAGATATAAAAGCATGTTTGCATTACGAGTGCATATGAAAATAGTTCACAATGTTTTGGTTTCTGAGGATGCAAAAAGTTTAACTAATTATCCTTCTGAGGATATCAAACCTAATCTTGCGGCTCTCCAACAATCAATGCAGGCACAAATGAGCTCAATGCCGGTTGATAGCTCAGTTTCATCCGGTCACCCGACGACAGTTCCATCAAACGGTTCGAATACTCCACACACACAAGGATCACCTGCTCAAAGCTTTGGGAATCCGGCCACAAATGCAACTTCCTTCAAGTGTTCATATTGTTCGAAACGATATAAAACGTCTTCAGGATTATCCAACCATATGATGTCATCTCATCAGAAAAGTTAGTTTTCCGAATTAAAATCATATACATTTTAACGTTTTTAGTATCAGATATACCTGACTCGCCTTCTCCACAAGTTGTTGAGCAACTCATTTCGCAGGTCAGAATGCAAAGTCAACAAGAACAAAATTCTGAGAAACTGACATCACAAAGAACTTTATCGTCCTCACAAAGTTCTTCTCAAACGATTGGCAATGTAAGATCCCTTTTCTTTTCAAATTCTAATTTTTCCAAGTTTCTTAAGGCTTCCGTTCATGGTCGTTCTTTCTCTGTCACCACAGCGCAGCAACCTCTTCGATATACTCAGCAACACTACCAAGTCAATTTGGACAATCAACCATCGACAGGACAAGTATTACAAATGCAAATGCAGCACCAAAAAAGAGTAAGAAAATTTCATGTTTTCTCCCAGAAACAGAAAAAGCTTTTATAGATGAAACAGATACAAGAACAACAAGCTCAAGCCATGGCTGCTGCTCAGCTGAATCCACAACAACAAATTTCGATGCAACAAGGACAGTATTCATCTTCTAACATTGGACAAATGGGCCAAGGCTCTGTTCATAGTGTTCCTGCTCCAATTTCCCAACACCAACAACAACACCAGCAACATCAACACCACCAGCAGCAACAGCAACAACAACATCATCATCAACAACAACAGCAACAATACCAACAACAGAGCAATCCTTATCCACAGCCAATTCATCAAATGGCTCAACAAAGCCCCCATCCGTATCAACAATATCAACAACATCAACAATCACCTCAGTTCCCACCGTTTCAACAACCATCATCTCAGAATCATCAAGCTAATGGCCAAGCACAAAGTTCTCCAGTTCCATTATCTCAATCTCTTCCACCTCTTAGCACAGTGGCGCAGCAGCAACGACAATCAGTTCAACAAATATCGTCTTCAAATGTAATTTAATTCAGTAGGTCACATATAAACGGTAATTTCTCTCAAGAGAACATCTTTCACCTAACACTAGTGTCCGAGTTCTACATATATTTTTAGATAACATTAGTTTTTCAGAATGGTCCGATGCAGTTCTCTCCATCAAACTCTTCAGGCTTCAGCGTGATGGCAAGCCCTTCGAGCAACCAACTACCACCTCAACCACCCCCGTACAATTCTTGAAAGTGTATATACCAATATAATGCTATGAACCTGCTCTGAGTAACTACAAAACTAATCTACTTATTACATCAGGAATTTCGGGTATTCTCATAAAGAAAATCATTAAAATAAACGTTGTGTTTGAATGCTGAAAGTGCCAATTTTATTAATTTCTCAATTTCATTTTTCCGTACTATAAGTTCGAAACACTTGTAGCATTCGAATGCGCATTCTGTCTTCGTTCATAACTTATTCTGTTGTTCATTGTCGCAACAAGACTTGAAAAATATATATACCTTATTTTTCATTGAAGTGTTCTTTATGTTTGAAGATTGATGTAACCTCGTTTTATCCCCTTGTATTTACACTATGTTATTAGGAACCCACTTCTTCAGCATACAAATAAATAATTTGTTTTACATGGCGTTATTTAAGTCTCTCGTCGGAGTTCTGATGTAATCAATCATCTTTCTAAATACCTTTTTGATCTTCCTTTCCTTTACCTCCTCTCATTACGGATTCATTTTGCTTATTCTATTCTTGCAGATGATGGAGGACCCTACCGACAGTTCAGACTCGCTTAACTTCACACCATTGTTAGTTGCTAAAGTGATACTAGAACTATTCAAAGAAAACAAATTTTCAGAGGATCTGGACAAGAAGTAGGCCGATCATGCCACTTATTGGAATACAAAGGAAAACGAGTCATGCTGGACTGTGGAGTTCATCCAGGCCTTCACGGAGTAGATGCTCTGCCGTTCGTTGACTTTGTCGATATCGAGAATATTGACCTGCTCCTTATCACGCATTTTCATTTGGATCATTGTGGAGCTCTTCCGTGGCTTTTACAAAAAACAGCTTTTCGTGGAAAATGTTTCATGACACATGCCACAAAAGCTATTTACAGAATGTTATTGGGAGACTATGTCAGAATCTCTAAATATGGCGGAGCTGATAGGAACCAATTATACACAGAAGACGATTTAGAGAAAAGTATGGCGAAAATTGAAACGATTGATTTCCGGGAGCAGAAAGAAGTCAACGGTATTCGCTTCTGGCCGTACGTTGCTGGTCATGTTCTTGGCGCTTGTCAGTTTATGGTTGAAATCGCAGGAGTTCGTGTTCTTTACACTGGAGATTTTTCCTGTCTTGAAGATAGACATTTGTGCGGAGCTGAAATTCCGCCGATTTCTCCACAAGTACTAATCACTGTCAGTTAGAGTTGTATCATAGTAACTAATAAGTTTGGCTTGTAGGAGTCGACATATGGAACTCAAACGCACGAGGACAGGTCTGTCAGAGAGAAAAGATTCACTCAGATGGTTCATGACATTGTGACTAGAGGTGGTAGATGCCTTATCCCTGCATTTGCGATCGGTCCCGCTCAAGAGCTGATGCTTATTCTTGATGAGTACTGGGAAGCTCATCAAGAATTGCATGATATCCCTGTATATTGTGAGTCAAATTTTCCTCATTCCTAATATCATCTATATTCCCATTCAGATGCTTCATCTCTCGCTAAAAAGTGTATGTCAGTCTATCAGACGTTTGTGAATGGAATGAATTCTCGTATTCAAAAACAGATTGCTGTGAAGAACCCGTTTATTTTCAAACACGTATCGACTCTTCGAGGAATGGATCAGTTCGAAGATGCCGGACCTTGCGTTGTATTGGCGACTCCAGGAATGCTACAAAGTGGTTTCAGCCGTGAATTGTTCGAAAACTGGTGTTCTGATTCGAAAAATGGATGCATTATTGCTGGATACTGCGTCGAAGGAACTTTAGCTAAAGTTAGGTCTCATCTAAAACATTTTTCAAAAACCCTGACTTTCAGCATATTCTCACCGAACCAGAAGAGATTGTGTCATTGAATGGAGAAAGGCTTCCAATGAGAATGCAAGTTGGATACGTCTCATTCTCTGCTCATACAGATTATCATCAAACTTCTAACTTTGTTAAAGCACTGAGGCCACCACATTTAGTTCTTGTTCATGGAGAACTTCATGAGATGAGCCGTCTGAAAGCTGGAATCGAACGACAGTTTCAAGATGAAAACATTCCAATTGAAGTATGTGACCAACTGATCAATCTCATTGAAATTATACCCATTCTAGGTACATAATCCTCGAAATACGGAAAAGTTGCAACTCCATTTCCGAGGTGAAAAAACTGCAAAAGTGATTGGAAAACTTGCTCAGCGAATGCCAGAACACGGAGAAATTATTAGTGGTGTTCTTGTCAAGAACAATTTTTCATATTCGATCATGGTTTACGATGAGTTAGGGTCTTACACGTCACTTAGAACTTCGAGTCTCGAGCAGAAAATGTCAGTTAATTACTCAAATTCGCTTCGGTTGCTTCTTTTCAATTTGAATCAGCTGAATGACGATGCAGCTGTGATTCAGAACGCAAAAGTGAAAGAAATGATGAAAAAAGGAAGTATTACAAATACATTAAGCATTTTTCAAGTAACGTTTAAATGCTTATTTCGAGTCGAAAAATTTTATTTAAGGGGAAAGTTATTGTTTGCTACTACGGAAATGATAAGGTGGCTGTCGTTAAATGGGAGTCGAATCCCATACACGATATGTATGCGGACTCGGTAATAGCTGCGATTCTACACGCACAAGCGAACCCTGTTCCTGACAAATGTGAGAAATAAACTGAAAACTCCGCTCTCATTGTTTGTTTCCAGATCTCCCTGCCAGTTCGTCGTTTCCACCATTCACTACAGCAGTTGAAGGGATGGTTAAACATGTAAGTCATTTTTCTAAAAAAAAAGCAGTTCATCACGAAATGACAATTTTGAAGATTTGTGGAGATGATGTGTCAATCGTACAAAGTGATCGGGGGTTACTGGCACAGTTCGAAGAAGACGGCCGACGTCTTCTGGTAGAAGGATCTCAAGATGGACCCGTTATGCGAGGCGGTGATGATCCAATGGATGATCCTATCACTTCACATTTACTTCAAAGTTTAACTGAGAAAATGCGGCAGGTTTGTAGATAGAGAAGTTATTCCTAATTCAAACTGTTCTCGGCAGATTGTGACTACAAACAATGAAAGGGATGTAACAGATGATATGGAAGATTAGTAAAAAGTGCCTTTCGCCTCAGTCATCGATCTCAAATTACACGCCTCTTCCTTCTTTCTGTTTATTATCGAAAGGGTCCACTGATTCATTCAATTCATATTTTGATTTGTTTTGTTTATTTCCTATTCATTTTCCTGTTCCTATTTATTCCATACAATATTCTTTGTCTGTTAAATACTATTTTCAAAATAAACCAACATTTACAATTCTATTCTTTCTCCCAAAAAAACGCGTGTTCATCGCTGAACTATATGAGCAAGACGTTGAAAACAAGGGAATTTAGATGACAAAACACATATAGTTAGTCGGTTTCTCCCCTTTTCTTCTCAGGGGCTTTTCCTCTTTTCTTTCTTTTTCTTCGTCAATATATTCATGTCTCTGTGTCTCTTCTTTTTACTCTTTCTCTTTCAACTTCTCCTTTTATTTCGTCTGCCATCCGCGCACTGAGACTCGTTATTCTATTCGCACCACCACCATCACTGAGGTTCTTTTCACTAGTCGATTGTTTTTTGGTCTATATGTCTGTGACCTTTTTCTGCCATCGTGGCGTTGAATTCATGAGTATTTGTTGAAGATGTCCGTCCGAGGGATTCGGATATGGCGGCGGAATGACGCCCGTTTTCAGCCGTCCATCCTTGTCGAGAAAAATGGACTTGATGGATCTCTTTTGTTCCAGGGAGGAGCCGTTGCAACATTAGGTAAGAACAAATTCTCTTTTGTCAGATAACCAGTTGGGAAAAAACTGTAAATCACAGAAAGTATATTCAAGAAAAATTTCAATTTATAGATTCTGATTCAACCGAAGTGGAAAGAAGATCCTATCAAAAAATAGTAGATGCTTATGGATTATTAGGAGTACTTGCAATAACAAAAGATGAATCAGTCTTAGTAGCTGTGACAGGAGTATTATCGGTTGGACAACTCTATGGAGCTGATATTCTTAAAATTACAAACGTGGAGTTCATTTCATTGAGAACATTTGGTTCCGTTGAAAATGTTGATTCTAGAATAATTGATGTGAGTTTCTTCTCTCATATATTGAACATTGAACACATTCCAGTTGCAACGCCTATTATCTTCACAAATGTTTTATTTCTCTTCACTTCAATCGTACGACCTCACTCGTTCGGCACAACATCGTGATTCCCACGATGGGAGTGATGCGCGTTTCTTTTGGAATCGAAGTCTGCATTTTTCATTTCAACGATATGGAATTGATACAGACAACTGGCTTTTGAAATGCATGGCAGGGTATTAGAGTGCTATTGAACCTGAAACTGATTTGTTTTCTTAGATCAGTGCTAGTGCGAGTTGTTTACGTTGGAGCCAATACAGGTCGAGTAGCATTGATATCTCGATTAAGCTGTGAAAGAGTAGGTACTCGTTTCAACGTACGAGGTGCCAATTATCTTGGAAATGTGGCCAATTTTGTGGAGACTGAGCAGTTGCTTCTCTTTGATGAGAAAGAGTGCTCATTACTTCAAATACGTGGATCAATTCCACTTTTCTGGGAACAACCTGGAGTAAATGTAGGGTCACACAAAGTGAAGCTACGAGCCTTCGAAACTAGTCTTCCAGCTTATCACAGGTACAGTAGTAGTTGATAATCCAACGTATGCTTTCTATTTCAGACATTTATCACAACTACAACATCGTTACGGAGAGCTAGCGATCGTTAATTTACTTGGAAGGAAAGAAGGAGAACGAGTGCTCAGCGAAGCCTTCAAGACACAACACAAGAATTCGCATTTTGCCCCACTAGTTGACTTTATCGACTTCGATTATCATGCTCAGATGAAGATCTCAAAAGAAGCAGTCCTACAGTTGAAGAAGAAAATCGTTCCACATATGAATAAGCACGGATTCTTTTATTCTTTGGGAAAAGATATTGTCAAACGACAGACCGGTGTTATCAGAACAAACTGCCTTGATTGTCTAGATAGAACAAACGCCGTCCAGACTGCAATTGGCCTTCAAATGTCTCACGATCAAGTAGTTTTTCTGAACTTGAATGCTGGAAAAGTTAATGTAGAACAACGAGTCGAAGAAATTTTGAAAGATTTATGGCAGAAAAATGGAGACCAATGTAGTACAATCTATGCGGGAACTGGAGCTTTGGATGGAAAAAGCAAATTGAAAGACGCATCTAGATCATTGGCCAGAACAATCCAAAACAATCTAATGGACGGGGCAAAACAGGAATCATTTGACCTGTTTTTGACCGGAGCAGCATATGATCCTCGTCTTTTTGATAGAGCATGCAATATTCTACCACCAAGTTTAATTCAAGGTTTGTGACTTTCGAATTGCATCTTCTTTGTTCGCTATTCTATAATATATCTTAACCTTTTCTTTTGTAGAAAGTTATTACTATCACGGTAAGCCTTGGATGTTGTGAATTAGTGTAGTCTGTGTTGTTAGTGTCGAGATCTTTTTTTTCGATTTCTGAAACGCTTTTTCTAAGTTCTAGTTCAAAGTTACAATTTCTTACCAATTTCAGAATATGCGGACGCTGTTTCTCAATTGGTCGAGCGAGGTCCCGAAATCGCTGAACTTCAATCAATCAAAATATTTGTTGGAACTTGGAATGTAAACGGTGGAAAGAATATTCACAATGTGGCGTTCCGTAACGAATCTAGCTTGTCTCATTGGATATTTGCAAGTTCTTTGACTCGTTTGGTATCCGTAGAAGACGAACAATTAGCTGATATCGTTGCAATCGGAGTTGAAGAGCTTGTCGATTTGAATGCAAGTAATATGGTCAAAACAAGTACAACAAATCAAAGAATGTGGTGTGAAAGTATTCGAAAAACATTGGCTGAAAAGGCACCATTCGTACTCATTGGATCAGAACAACTTGTCGGAGTCTGTCTGTTTTTGTTCGCTCGACCCAGAATCTCACCATATCTGAAGGACTTTGCTGTTGCTTCCGTGAAAACGGGAATGGGCGGAGCCACAGGAAATAAGGGATCAGTGGCGTTCCGAATCGTTGTATTTTCCACATCAATCTGCTTCATTTGTTCACATTTTGCTGCTGGACAGAATGAAGTTAAAGACAGAAATGAGGATTTTGCTACGACACTCAAAAAGATTAGATTCCCATTAGGAAGAGAAATTGATTCACATGACGTCGTCTTTTGGTTCGGAGATTTCAATTACAGAATTAGTTTATCTGGAGAAGAAGTCAAAACAGCTGTCAGAAATGGAGATTTCGCAAAACTTGTCGATTATGATCAGCTGACGCAACAAAAAGCACAAGGACAGGTAATAAATCGGCAAGACTTCAGTCCGACATCCTTCTCGTTTATAGACATTCGTTGGATTCAATGAGGGACGGCTGTGCTTTGCTCCTACATACAAATACGATACATTCAGTGATGATTACGACACAAGTGAGAAGTGTCGTGCGCCTGCTTGGACTGATCGAGTTCTTTGGAAAGATCAACGAACGAACGGAAAAACTCATTTAATCAGTTATGACCGTTCCGAATTGAAAACATCTGACCACAGACCAGTTGGAGCAGTTTTCAAGATAGATACACACAAAGTTGATGGACAGAAATGTGTAGAACTCATTGAAGATGTTGTTGAGTCAGTGATTTTGTTTTTTTTCTAAAGCACAATTCATTCATTTAAGATCAATGGGACCACCAGATGGAACAATTGTTGTTAATGTCGTTGGAAAGTCACGATTCCCACCACAACTTTTCCCACCAATTCACGAAAAATTGAAAGAATTGGGTGCGAAGGTTCAATTGAGTAAATTCGAAAACGGCGATCTGTGGATAATATTGAACAGTGGTGAAATGGCGTTAGCAGCATTGAGTATGGATGGATTGAGAATTGAATCAGAACAAGTTCAAGTAAAACTAAAATCTCCTGATTGGGCTTATGCATTAAAACCACATTTGTCTGACTTTGATTTGGAGTCATTCGAAGTTTCACCAGACGAAGAAACTCTGATTGGAGGATCAGAAGGAGCTGTATTTGAGTTTGCTGGTATGTTTTCAACTTTTCCAATGATGCATAGCACTTACCGCTCATGATAATAAGTTTCAGATGAGGATGAAGATTCAATAAGTGTTATGAGCATGACATTAACTGGATCTGCACCGGATAGACCAAGACCCCCGTCAGCAAGAAGCGAAGCAATCAGTGTAGCAAACTTAGAGTGGCCAACTGAACGACAAGACATTTTATCCACTTCGATGCCAACACGTGCTTCATCAGCTTCTCTTGCCAATAGCACTTGGTATGAGCACGTACCTCCACTGGCTCCACCGAATACTCATCCTGCGCCACAATCAAACAACAATAAAAGCCCTCCACAAGCGTGTCTCTTCAATCCTTTCACTCAATCTGCTCCATCGCCAGCACCTCCTCCACCAACAATTCCACTTCCGCCAACACGAGGCGCTTCTGTTGGGCCTGGTCCTCCAGCAGTTCCTATGCGAAAAGCCCCTCCACCACCACCAAGACCCGTCATACCGCCTAGACCAAAAAATATGTAGATTTTGTTTTCACTACCGAATAGGTTTTTCTTGTACATGCATTCCATTTTTAGCAATAACATTTTGTCAGGTTTTGATTGTACTATTAGTTATTTATTGCATTTACGTCACTTAGGAATTTTGTATTCCCATGTTTCTCACTGAAATTCTAGTCACTCTTTCTTTTTTCGTTCCCTGTTATTTATTTTATTCAGCCGATTCGATTTACCCGATTTTTCAGTCAGAAAATAACTTATTTATATCCTCTCAAAAGTGTTCACACGTCACACCGCCTCCACAACAAAACGGGCTTCTCAGATTAAATTTCGAAGAAATAGATGCTTGGAAAGTATTATTTTTATTTTCATCAGTAAATCTGAGAGCTTCCATTTTTGACATCGATCCAAAATTTAGCAAGACTTACAATGAAAGAAGATAGAGCATTGATGCACATTGAGGGATTCAGATCATAATATGGTTTAAAAACCACATTTCGAAAAAAGAAATTAGTAATAACGAATTGCCATGCATTTTTAGTGTTTATAGCAGCAGAAATCAATGAAAGATCGAATTGAGTGATGACGTGGCACAAGAAAGTAAGTGATAAAGAGAATAAAAGAACAAAAGAAAAGAGAACTGAATAGAAATTTGGAAGTTGCCAGAGATGAATATAAAGGTAAAGACGATGAATGTCATGCTGAAAACAGAAAAATTTGATTCAGATTTTCTTATTTATCGTAAAAATTCAATTAAGCTTGCATGCAATACTATTAGGGAGGACCTATTTTTAAACGTTTCTCAGAGCTTTGCTACTGTTGTGCACTTTACAATGAATTCTCTGAAATGTACAGTGAAGGGATCTCTGTATTAGTCATCTTTTTCAAGATTTCCCATTTTTTGACTTAAATGACTCTAGAAATTGGAGGAAAATGAGTCTAAATATGAATACACTTCAAGAAAAAGAAAAAGGAATACTTTTTGCAAGTCCATTAGAGATTTTACGGTATTTATTGTAATCATCTATGTATTCATCTATATTTATTATTTTTCTCATAAATATTTTCATTGACTTACCTGATATAATTCATAACCGAACATAATGACAGTGAGAAATGAGAAATGAGAGAAAAGAAATTGAGATACGGAATTTCTGAAATCAAATGAAAAAAAAACGTTTTTTAATGTGTTTCAAACCTTTTGAGATATTTTCTCAATGTGAAATACGCCAAGATATTAAAAATGAGGATAAATGCTCCAAAAAGCATTCCATCCGGTGTCAATTCAGTTACATTTACTAAATTCTTCATTTGAAATTCAGAAAATCGTTTGAACTTACTTGTCATATATGTGAAAATAACTGAAAAACAGGAAAGAATTAATGGAAGTTTTTTACCAAATTTTGGTCTTTGGCTGATAGCTGATCTTAAAAGAATAATTGAAATCGCGGGAGCAGCTAGATATTCAATTAGTTTTGAACATCCAGTTTCCTGAAAATGATTCCTCTTATTTCGCGAATTTCTCTATTCTCACTAACTTGATAATAAGAAATCAAATCTAAAAACAAAGAAATTGTTAAGAACATTGAAGCGGGAAGTGCTTTCAAATCGATTGAAGTACTCCAAGTTTTGCATAAATCCGGAAACAATAGTTTAGATATTTGAATAAAACATAGGCAAGCGATTGATTGACAAAGGATTATCATACAGGGAAATTCGAAATTAGTTGCAACAAGAACCATTCGATACATGATTCCAGAGACGAGAGTTATCACAAACCATGATGCGATACTGGAAGATAATCCGTATGTGATAATATGATTCATGGAATAAAGAAGATAAACATTCAAAAAAACAAAAACTTTAAAGTTTCTCAGTGTGCTCTGAGGTTATATATAACCCTTGACTTACAGAGAAAACTGTGATACAATTGAAGCATTTTTTGGTTTCTTCATCGGTTTCTGTCAGTTTTCTGTAACTTTTATTTGAGATTCGAAAATTAAAAATGGTTCGATTGAAAATAAAAATCTTAGTGTATCAACTAATTCCATCTTCTCAATAAATTTGGATCCTTCTTTCAAATGTTTATTAACTGAAATTCAAAAAAAGATAATTTTATTATGCTTTTGTCATCCACGGTCCCTTTACAATTTCTGGTTCATGATCCCGACTGGTCAAAGCTCTGGCAGCAGCAAAAGTGATTGCAAGGAAGGCCCTGAAACACTTTTCATTCTCTTTTAATTGTAAAGATATGAAATACCAATTCAAAACTCCCGGATAAACGTCATAAAAGAGGTAGACAGAGAGATAATAAGCAAAGAAAGTTTCAGCAACAGCACGAACATTCGAAACAATTTGCATGTTCAATGCTCCATTCTTCTCAAGACAAGAGAACGCAGTGAAATGGAATAAAACTCCAGCGAACATTGAGATGGCTGAATTACATTCGTTTGGAAATAGATAAATCAATTTTTTAGACGAACCGAAAACTATGATGAAAAGTGGATGAGCGGAAGTGATCATGTACATGAAAGCATCACGGAGTTCATCCTGAAGAATCAGAGTACGGAAGAGAAAAAAGCGTCTGAAACTTACTCGAGCCATATCAGCAAGAAGATAGAAAACAAGTGAATTGAATGAATGCATATAAAGAACTTCTGTGTACTGAAATATTAACTAACCATCGGATGAGAAAGTGAAAAACATGAACGTACATTGTAAGTTTGAAGATGCTCTTCGAAAAGAACAAGAGCAGTCGCTTGGAGAATTGCTCCAACTAATCCATACATCAGAGAGTATCTATCGACAGAAAAGTCAAGATTCACTTTAAAATTTCAATCATTATCCTCATCTCTTACTCTTTTTACCTGCTAAAGCAGAAGCAATTGACAATCCGATTATGATAAATGTTCTATTTTGGTCAACTTTTTGTTGTCTACTACGAGCAGCTAGCCCGATTAAAATAAGAATTGGAGTGAATCTCTTGATGGAATCGAAGTTTGGCATGGCGATTCCTTCGAATGATGCTACAGTAATCCATTGTGAAATTGTATAAAGTATCGAAGGAATTACAATATGACGTCCCTTCTCAAAACAATATGGAGCAACTTTCAAAATACCAAGAACTCTGAAGAATCAAAAATATTGTTTTCTGAAAATGAGAAACTATTAGTTACCTAGCTACTTCAATAACAAAAAGAGTTGCAGCTGATTGCATCATAAGAATCACAACTGGATAGTCGAAAAAGTATCTGGTGACCATTATTTTAGCCATTAAAGAACAGAAAACCGTTGCACACACGAATGTGATCATACTGAAAAGGGAAATATGTTAAACTTGAAAATCTATAGAGTTACAAAAGAAAAATGTTTCTTCGGAGTTATAATTCCAAGAATCCCTACCTCCTTCCGGCAGCCGTTTTGACAACCCTCATAGTGGTTTCGTGGGGAAAATTAAACAAAAATCCGTGGAATAATAAACTGTGACGAAAAGGAACCGAAATGAAAAGAAAGGATTGTGTTGGACATGTACACCCATTCGCTCTTTCTTTTCTCTCCGGTTTTTTATCTGAACCTTCATCTATTCATTCATTTGCATCCGCGAAGAAAGATTTCATCGGATTTTTAGAAAAATCGGGGGTGGAACCTTCGCTTATCGATTGTAAAGGACTGGTAGATTATTGTAAAAGTTGCTGAGGTTTAAAGTTGAAATAAGAAAATCACGAGAGACCATATACCCGTTTAGTTTTCGAATCAGAAAGAGCATTGAAGATGTTCTGTTCAGATGTTGTTTCTAATGATTTTGTGTGTAGGATGATCTTTTGACTTATGAAATATCTTCTGAATTCTCGTTTCTGAATTCCCATTGTTGCACTGCTAACAAGAAGAAAAACAACTGAAATTTAACATTCTTCTCAAATCATTTAATTAGAAATTAGAAAAAAATCCGATAATTTATCCTTCTCACAGTTTTATATCAACAACGATGTGCATGCCCCTTCGTTTATCTTTCCCTGGAAGAGCAACTTAGAAAATAGTCAAGTATCCTCTTGTTGTATTTCCCTTATAATGGGCTTTCTTCAAAATGAAAAGGCTGAACGTAGTTTTTAAAAAAGGTTGAAAACAGTTAAACGAACTTAAAAACAAACTTTTCATTCAATTTATTCCAAATATTTATGTTTTCACAAAAGTAAAATAAAAATGATTTATTTTGGAAGAATCTCTCTTTCTTCTTCGGCGAAAATAGTTTCAAGATTAAGAGTTCCGATATCAAAAGTTTTCTTTGGCACTTTTCCGCTCGTGATATATGACTTTGGAAGCTTGAAACGAATCTTACGAAGTCCCGGCTGAAATTTAATTTTCTCTGGTAAACTCGTCCTTTATCTCGGTAACATACCTTCAACTTGCTGTCATTGCAATCGTGATAAACTTTGAAAACTGGGTCAATATCAGTTAATTCAGCAGTTCCTCCTTTCAAATTGAATTCTCCGTTTCCATCAGTATATCCTTGATCAAGAAGATCATCTGGATCTGGTCCAGAGTCCTCTTCCCACAGTTTTACTCTGACTTGACTGGCTGGCTTCGGACCACAAACCAGTTTTCCCTTGACTGCAATCGACTGATCTCTCATTGCAGCAACGATTTCAATCAAGAGGACAAGAAGAAAAAATAATTTCATTTTGAATCTGAAACTATTTTTATTTTTCGAGTTATACGAATTGAAACAAAGAAGAAAAGGATGAATAAAATGAGGTGCCATTCAGTTTTCGAATGTTTGTGAAAAAGAAAAGAGAAGAGTTGTTGACAAGAGACAGTTGGCCATCTTCTTGTTTTATCTTATTGGCTGTCAATTATATTTGTTATCAGGAGAGGAGAAAGAAGCATTAAACGAACAGAAAACATAGTTTCGTTGAGTTGGACAACAACTCAATCAGTCGAATGGGTTTTCTCTGATTGACAGATGATTAGAAGAAGGCACAAGAGCACAGTTTAAATGAGATCAGAAGTTTGATTTCAAACGACTTTTCAATCTGACACGTACACGGAACTTTGAAAAAAATTAAGCAACAGACAATATTCTAGTCATTGGAATTCATTGCTCAATTTCATCCGGTTCGATTTGTTTGAAAACTAACTCAGAAGGTAACTCAGAAACTGATCTATGTGACGAAAAAGATCAGTCTTCGGTCGATGATTCATCAAATCGTTTTCGTTCAAAATATCAATTGTTTCGTACAAAAGTTCGTTCCGGTTCAACAGTCTGTTTCTCCATTTATAGTCCATTCGGTTATTATAAATGCATTTTATGAATTTTTCGTTTATTCGTTTCCACTAACATTATATTTTTCGTACGTTTTAACGTGTTAAATGCAACTATTAAAGAAAGTACTCTAATAGAGTGGCACACGAATATTCCGTATTTATTCTAATTGCTCGAGTGCTAGTCAACTACTGCTGGCTTATTTTTCAAAGAAGCTGGTTGCATGCCGGTTTATTAGAGACTGTCGGTTAGAATAATGTTAGTAAATGTTTGAAGTGCAACTCTAATTGAAGGAAAAATGGAACAACAAAACATCATAATTTCTTCTATTTCAATACATTCACTTGCCCCTTTTATAGGTAGAAAACTTCGAAAAGTTCAATTTTTGAATACGCGAACATATGATGATGATCCATCCATTTCCGTTTTGAAATATTCGTTTTCTGATTGTTGTTCTTCTGATAACGTCATAATGTTTGTTATCCGTTTTAAAAGAGTTTAAAAATGGACACAAGTTCATCGAATGATTCATTTTTCTCTTTTCATGCTCTCCTCCTATCAAACTCCTCCTTCCTTCCTTCTTCTCGATGACAGTTGTCGTTTTCTTTTAAATGGCACATCTACTACACTTTTCTAATCAAACATTTCATCGTTATCTTCGTTGTTTTTTGAACAAAATTTCTTTTTTTTCAGATGAAGGCCCTCTTCCTTCTTCTCTGTTTCATTGTCGGATGTACACTTGCAATGAGACAACAGGTCAGTTGAAAATGAATTCTGAAGAAGATTAATTCTAATTTCAGTCGGTTGCCGTTTCCGGAAAATTGATGTGTGGAAGTAAACCAGCTTCTGGAGTCAAAGTAAAATTGTGGGATGAAGACGATGGGCCAGATCCAGATGATGTTCTCGATGAAGGATTCACAAATAATGATGGAACATTCCGTCTCGAAGGATCTGAAAGAGAGCTCACTAACATCGATCCGGTCTTCAAGGTTTATCATGACTGTGACGATGGAATCATTCCTGGACAAAGAAAAGTTAAATTCCGTATTCCATCAAACTACATCTCTGCTGGTGGACGTGCCCAGAAGACTTTTGATATTGGAGTTCTTAATCTTGAAACCATCTTCCCAAAGGAGGAGCGTGATCTTTTGTAGACAGTACATTGAAATAAATTGATTTTATTTTACAAACACGTGATGTCATAGTTTACGGCGAGATACAAATCATTCAGGAAACATAGTTATATGATGGAATGTTACAAGTGTTTTTTAAACAACTGAGAAACAGGAATAGCTGAAGGTTGAGCTGATTGTGAACCACGTAAAGGTTTTAGAGATAAACGACTTCGGGCGTTCAATTACGCAATTCTACGGTAAGTTGTAGGATTTTCACGAAATCCTCACGATCGAGGAGTCGATATGCAGCCACAAGAACTATCATTGCATCTTCCAAGATCTAAAAAAAACAATTGATGGAGAAAAGATCCGATAGAACATACATCTTTTTGGTTTGAGAGGAATATGACATGTCCAAGCTCGAGACCATTTCCAAAATATCCTTCGTCGTTGCAAGCCATTACACTGTACAAAAGAGGCTTGATCAGTTTTATAACTTTTTCTTTTTGCACAGGAAGCTTCATATTGTTTAAACAACGCAATAAATTTTCAAGCTGCGACTCTCCTAAAAACAATTTTTAAATTCACAAGAGAAGGAAATCGTACCGAGCGTATTAGCCGGTGGTAGATATTTGAGCTTTCCTTTAGGATGATCACTGTAGAGACCAGGGCCAAGAATTCCCCCGACTGTATTGATCTTCCGAATTTTGTTCGTCCGGGTTATCTCATCTTTCATTCGACTGTCACCTAACATTTCAAAAATTTTGCTCAAAGCAGACAGGGCTTCTTTCGAATTATCTTGGTTTTTTGAGTATTTCTCACAAAAATGATGAACTGCATGCTCTACTTTATTCCCGACAACTGACAACTCGGGAATTGTTTTGAGATCCGCGAACACAATCACAGGATTAGTTTCGGATGGAGTGTCTCTCCAAAAAGCGTATCGTCCTAGTATGCACTTCATGAATGTTTGCATTTCCGGAAGATCAGTTTGTTCCCGGTCAAGCATTATCAATTCAACTCCATTTACGTCGGAATTTTCTTTAAGTTTACGGAATGGGCCAACCAATTCGACACTCGCGTCTAGTATTTCCATATGTTTCACTGAAATTTCTGATGATTAGTGTTGCTTCAAAAAACATATACTCACTAATTTCGTTAAAATTAGGGTTATTAAAGAATTTTTCTGCAGCAACCGGCATCCAATCTTTTTGTGTTAGTTCGATTGTCTCGAGAGTCTTCTTCTTTGCTTGTGGAGCCATCTTGGCTTCGCCGGTTTTTCTCTTTCTATTCTTTTGCTTCACCATCGTCGGTCAGTAGTTTATTTAATATAATTTCCTGGAAGAAAGCTTTTCTAATGAAAGTAACGAAACTAGAAAAAACGAATTGATATTATTTTTATGGTATGTAAACCAAATTAGTAACTATTTAAACATGATCGTTTTCATTCTTCATTTTATATTTAACAACAAAAAAACAAGAAAGGAGAAAAACCTAATCTAACAATTGTCTATTCATCTTTACATACACGTAACGATCATATAATTCAGTTATATTTTTGCTTCTGGGACTTTGTCTGGAGCAGGTGCAATTGATGGACGATTTTTCGGATCGAATGGATCTGGAAGCTTCAGCCCTGATTTTGCTTCGAAAAATGTATAACTAAGCAAAATTGAATCTAGATATTCTAGTGCTGGATCGTTAACGTAATCAGGATCGATGTAGAAGAATACTGGGAGATCAACCTGCTCCCCGGGATTGAGAATTTGTTCTTCGAAACAAAAACATTGAATTTTGTTGAAATAGTATGCAGCTTGAAACGGAGTGAGGTTATAGCTGGAAATGCCAATGATAGGTTTGTTGGTTGGGTTACGAGCTGTGTAGAAAGCAAGAGCAGTCTCTCCGGGATGAACGTAGATCTAAAAAGGTTAAGTAGATCAACAAACAAAAATTGATCTATTTCACCTCATGCTGTTGTGGTTTGAACTCCCATCTCATACTTGAAGGAACATCTGAATTGAACTGTACTCTAATAAGCCGATCTTCGCATTTTTTCATATTAGCAATCTTTTCAAAGTCTTTCGCCACCTAGAATGGCAAGACTAGTGTCAAAGATATTGAAACTGGTAATAAACCTGTGTCAAACCACCGAAAGATGTTTGTTCGCAAAAAATTCTGTACGCAGGAATAGCGGCGAACGTGCATCCAATAGCAACAATAACGAGACTCATCACATAATACGTGTAGTTTTTGGTGTCAGCTGATTTATCAATTCGGCTTGGTTTCTGAAATGAATCTTTAAAAGAAACTTGTCAAGAAATGTTACTAACCTTTGAGAACTGGCGAACAATTTGAACACTGATGATTTCTCTATGTTTTTGAAGCGAAATAAGGGTAGAGAAAGGGGATCTTGCTGTGATTGATAACACAGAGAAACACATCGGAGCTTTTCCCCATAATCTAGATAAGGACATCTGAAAAAATAGCACTCGAAAAAAAACGAACGAAAATCTGATAGAAAATAATGATGAGAAAAATACACTGAATTGTGTCGGGTGAAGAACGTACAATTTGGTTATTAGTATTATTCCTTTATTTCAATTGTTTTAGGCTTTTTAGTCTTTCGTTTTTCAAGTGGGGCAAACGGATTCTGCTTTTCATAAAACATCTTCAGCATTGCGATAGATCTTTCTGACCATATTCCAGCAACAACTTGCACGTTATCTTCCATTCTGAACTTTTCCGCATTCCCAACGCTTCTAACTCCTCCGAAACGAGGGTTCTCTGCTCCATAAACCATTTTCTTTATACCAAGCTGATACATTGCGCAAGAGCACATAATACAAGGCTCCAGTGAAACATATAGAGTTGAATTCCTCAGTAAATTTTCGCAGTCCTGTCCATAACTGTTCCACATTTCCGAAACAGCAACCATTTCAGCATGTCTTGTTGGATCTCCAGTTTCGTTCACACGATTCCTGCCTCGACCGATTTCCTTTCCGTCAACAACAAACACACATCCGACAGGAACTTCATCTTCGTCAAGAGCTTCTTGTGCTAATTGGAACGCTTTCTCTAAAAATATTTCATCCTTGTTATTTATGCTTTCCATCCTCGGCTGTAATCATAATCTCACAGCTTGAAAATGAATAAAATGGTACCGATAGCATCAAAGATTACAACTTGAAATGACACGATATTATGAAGTTAATATTAATATTTATGCGACAGAGCAGAATAAATAATTTGCGTAAATGAATCTTTCTCCGATTTAAGTTATTCGACAACATTTGAAAGGCAACTTGTGAATTCGAGCTAACAAAACCTTGAGGAAATGGCGAGATCAGCCAGAAACGGAATGAAATAATTTATCAAAATGAAAATTTACGAATTGCTAGTTGATGGCCCTGCGTCACTTGTTGTGTCTAAACCAATAGTAGCCTCGGTGGTGTTAGTGATCATTTGTTCAAGACAACGTCCGAATTCGCGAAGAACTAATTTTTCCATGTTGATGATTTTATCATCTTCTGTTTGCAGTTTTTCGGAGAAACTAGCGTTGAGCTGAAACGTTATATTGTGAACGATCTATCTCCATCAAAATAAAAACTTACTGCTTCTTCAGCTTGCGCGACCATGCACATCGTTGCTGCTTCTACTACTTCATCCGTCATGTAATACCATGGGAAACGCCGTGGATCTGTCTCAGTTTTTTGTTTCTGCGGAAACATCATATCATCATATTCATCGCCAGCTTCATCGGTCATTACGCTACCCGGACCAGAATCAGGTGTTGCTGAACTCGAAGCAGCGTTGGTAAGTGACATCAACGCGTTTGCGCCGGAGGAGCCGCCACCAGAGTTCTGAAACTTAAAAATAGATGATTGAATGATCTAAGAGCTTACCTTGAATCTAGTCATTCTGTAAGACTCTGTGTTTTGACATCCTTTACATTTGCATCTATCGGTGCATGGAACTTTTGCTTCGTAGCACTCACAGTAGTTTTTCAGGCAACCACTTTTTTTGCAATGACATCCTTTTTGATGCAATCTCTCGATGTCGACAGATCCACGAGCAATGCCAATTTTTGGCTTGAATGCATTCGGATTTCTTTCCAATGACTGCCTAATAGCTTTAGTTCTTTGGGATTCAAACTCAATAATGTTATGACAGTCTTTGCAGTTACAGTCCCGACAAAATTCTCCGTTTGCAAAACAATCACAGTAAAGTTTCAAACATTGTGATTTAGTGCAGTTACAAGGTTTTCGTTGACCTGGTGCAAATACTTTTCTGAAAACGATGCTAGCTTGAAAAACACCCAGATTGAATTACTTACTTCTTGGTTTTCATTCGGAATTGATTAACTTGTTCTTTCATTTCGTTGAAAGCTTTTCTTTGGTCTGTCCCACCCATATCGGTATACGGTCTCGCTAAAATTATTATAGATTGTTATTTTGGGATTGACAAGATCTCACAGTTAATCATTGTTCTGGAATACAAAGGAGACGAAATCGACGCGCTTCTCACTGAATCGAACTGAGAAGCTCCGATTGCACTCGTTCCAGGCTGAAAAAGCTTTTTTACGGTCGAAATCGTACGGTTCTTGATTTTTTATGAGTTACTTTTCGGCTCACGGTCCTTGGTGGAGGCAAGTAGACACGATGTGATGCGTTTTCAAGTGGTTCTTCCTTCACTGTAACCTGAAATGAATTGATTACTAATTATCAGTGTTAGCACAAACTTCGTTCGGGCGGCTGTGTTGTTGAGATACACTGGGTCCTGGACAATTTTGTTGCTCCTGATATATAAAAAGGGATTAATGATCTAGCACGATTGGAATAACTCACTGAACTGCGAGGGACGATTTGTCCATCTACTTCAACGAAACCCGTTGTATCGAAGGTATTAAATTCTTCTGCATCATCATAATATTCATCTTCATCTTGGTATTCCCTATCATCCATCTTGTCTGGAAAATATAAATTGTATAGCGTTGATAATGTTAATAACACACTCGATCAAAATGTATAGTAAAATGAAAAATAGTTTTCAAATACTAGCTGTTCGGTAATTAACTAATTGATTTTCTATTCACTAAAATTAGTGAATAGAAAATCTTTGTAGAATAAATAAACACGGTTTCGCGCGCGCGAAAATCAAATTTAATTGAGAACAGGCATTCGCGCTCTATTGCCAATGTTTATTTGAACGCTGCAATGACATTTCACTACGTAGCGACTCACCAACAACAGCGATACGTAGCCAATTCACTGGCGCCAAGCCTTTGCGACGGATTTTTTCTCACTTTTGTCAACGCCGGTATTCCTGGTAGACGTCACTAAACATGCCACCAAAGTTTGACCCAACTGAGATTAAGATCGGTGAGTTGCTCAACAATTTATTGAAAATGACTATCAAAAAATTTCGAATTTAGTTTGCTATTTCATCATTATCATTAAAAAACATTTTCGAAATGCAGAAGACTGGTCATAGCATCATAGCAATGTTCTTGTATTCTCAACGCAACTTAAAAAATCAAGTGTTCTAGAAATTAGCTTCATTAAAATCGATACATCCTTAAAATCAATTTTTCAGTGTACCTCCGTTGTGTCGGAGGAGAAGTCGGAGCCACCTCCGCTCTTGCCCCAAAGGTCGGACCACTCGGTTTGTCACCAAAGAAAATCGGAGAAGACATTGCCAAGGCCACCCAAGACTGGAAGGGTCTTAAGGTCACGTGCAAGCTGACCATCCAGAACCGTGTCGCCAAGATTGATGTCGTCCCATCTGCTGCTTCGCTCATCGTCAAGGAGCTCAAGGAGCCACCACGTGACCGCAAGAAGGTCAAGAACGGTACGCATTTCATGCGTTGGGTCGGGAGTCGATATGCTCTCATCCCCTGGTCTCTTATTTCATGAGTTTGTAAAAGTTTATGACTTAAAGACTGGTAACCCTAAGTGATTTTCATGCTCCGTGAGTTTGATTTTTCCTGGGTATTCGGTGTTGTCTCGTCCCAACGGGTTGTTTGCGTCACCGTAATTAAAGTTTGCACGTTACCATTTCAGTGAAGCACAATGGAGACCTCTCTGTTGACACCATCATCAAGATCGCCAGAATCATGAGACCAAGATCCATGGCTAAGAAGCTCGAAGGAACCGTTAAGGAGATTCTTGGTAATATAAAATGATATTCGTGTCATAGTCAAGTCTAAAAATTTTAGGAACCGCTCAATCTGTCGGATGCACCATCGACGGACAACACCCACACGACATCATTGAGTCGATCGCCAACGGGGAGGTCGAGATCCCAGCCCAATGATCTGCCACTTGTTTTTGTTGTTCCAATAAATTCTTGTTATACTCAGCGTGTGATTTGAAACCTAATAAATTATCATGCTAAGAGATCTTGAAGTATATTCGAAACATTTTTCGTTAATAGGATTCGTGAAATACTTGCGTAAGCCGGGGATGTAGCTGCATTTCTTAACGTCTAGGAGGGTGAACTGCAGTTAACGTTAGCAATTCTTGACAGTGAAGCACATTTAGTAGAAATTTGAGTGGTATGAATTTCGAAGATTCAAAAACGGTCTAAATAGTAAATGTTCTATTCAATTATTGAATATCGTAGTTGCAATGAACCGGGCCGTAGTGATAAGTTCTTATGGCCCAGCCCGGTTGTGCCCATCATAACAAAAGAACGTTTTTCTTAAAATTTCAAATAGCAACAGGTACTATTGTATGTGCATTAAAAACTATCATTCAGAAAGAAGAACATTTCTTGAAATAAACTTAATTACAAGGTAGTAATCAATAATTTCTGAAGGTATCATTAGCGACATGATTATTACATTTTCCATTATCGGATGTTCCGACTAGCTTTTAATTTTATTATTAGTTGACTGTTTACAGAATGGCAACATGTGGAACAATGTGTCCGTCTGCCGAAATGAAATTCAGAAGTGACAATGGACTCATTGATCAAATGGAAGCAACATCGTCATCAAGAAGTGGCCCAAGGTCTAAATATGTTGCAGATCATCAAAAAATGGTGAAAGAGTACTCGCGTTCTGCAGCTGACACACATAAACATAATAAACCCGAATTGCTAAGACCTTTCCCTGTTCTCTTTCGCACCGTCGACTATCTACTGGAGCTGTATTCTCCATTAAGAGGTGAGTGGTGTATACTAGCCTCTTCGAAGAGCAGTGTGGCTAAATGGTAGATTAGCCAAATAACATTCTTGTATCGAGTGTTCTACTCGCACCTCGTTTTCACGCATCCTCAGTCAGTTTTCTAGAGGTTTTAAGCGTCCAGAAAGTGTGCAAAATGAATCAAAGTACTTTACAAGGGCTATATATGGTTTAGTTTACTCCTGTTATGGTAGTTTAACGGTACTACAATTTTAAAATTTCGAAAGTTCAGTTTAGTTAATCAGACAGGCAACATGGAGTATCTACAAGAGAGTTCTCATCTGTTTTCTCTTTCGTCTCCGATCGTCTTCGGTCCGTTCGACAAGACATGATTATGCAGAACATGAGAGGGAATGAATCATTAGAGCTGATGGAGGTTTGCATATTATTATAATTCTCTAACCTATCGTTTACTTTAGAAAATGTTGCCATTTTATATTGAAACGGATGGATTATGTAAAACGGAACCTTGTTCGAGCTATAATCCGAAATTACATGATTATCAACTGGAAGAGTGTTTTGGACGGTATGATAATCAGGACCCCGTGAAAATGATCGTTTTTACTACTTTTCAGGTGGTACGAAGAAGTCTCGACAGGAACTACAACTCCTAATCCTCTTATATCAGCTTCATTCTTCTTTCGACAATTGCACCTAAAGCCTACACTTTTTCAAGATTTACTTCTGTTTCGCGAAATGTTGCCTGAGCAAACGTTTTCTATGATCAAAGGCATAATATCATCATTTCAATCTAATAATTATTGCCGTTTTTTCGCTCTATTCAAATCACTTGACCCATTGCTTCAGCATTCTCTTACCGATAGTGTTCTTATGCTGCGGCAGACAGCGATGCGAACAATATCAGTGGCTTTCAACACTAAAGTGGCCAAACTTCCCTCTCGGCTCATGTCTCAATGGCTTGGATTTCCTTCGAACGTAGAGTTTTTCGATGTTTTTCTACGCCATTATTCAACAGTTCCTGATGATCAAGGAAACGTCTTGATATCGAGCATCAAGCTTATCGAAACTCCATACAATGATCCGACCTTTCGAAGGTACTAATAAAAAGTTTATATTTTGATTCTTCATATTCATTTCAAAATCGTTTCTGAACGTTTGTATATATAATACTTATGCTTTATTTTCTCCATCAACAATTGTTATTCTTAGTTTCAGGTATGGAGGGTGTATTGATGGTATCAGATCTCTCGTGGATTCAAAGAGGAGTCGCAAAAGAGATACCAGATAAAATCAAATTAAATGACGAAGAACTAAAAAATCTGATTGAAGGAGCGATCCCTGAATCCACAGATATCGACACCGATCTCGACGACGGAGAAGAGGATTCTGAACAACAGAAATTGAAGGGAATTCGTGGAAATAATGTAGAATTGCAAAACGAGGAGACAGATTTCGAGAAAAAGTACATGAAGGGCTACACTGAGGAAACAACCGATGAACAAGCTGGAGAAGATGGGATGAAAGGTATTGCAATGTACTCAACGAACAAAGATGATCCATACGTAACGGAGCAAGTAGATTCCGATGAAGAGGAGGAAAAAGATGAAATAATGGTACGAAAGGATGACAACATGGTCGCCGTTGCAAAAATCGACAAGGTGCGTTTCCGTTGATAATGAATCTCGGCATTAAAAAAACCTTCAAAAATACTATATTTTATATTTTGTAAAATTTTCAGGGCGATTTCACTTTGGAATGTTATGTTTACAACGAGGCTGACAGCGATTGGTATTGTCATCACGACTATATTCTTGATGCTCCACCATTGTGCATCGAACCAGTTCAACATGATCCGGGAAATGAAGAAACAGGGAAGGGTAATTTGATTGCAGTCGGAACGATGAATTCTGAAATTCATATCTGGGATCTCGATATTATGAACACTGCTACACCTTTCTTAACTCTTGGAAAAAAAGAGAAGAAAGTGAAAGGAAGTAGAAAGAAAAGAGATAATAGTGCCCAAGGCCACACTGATGCTGTTATCTCACTTGCCTGGAATAAAGTGACTCCACACGTTCTTGCTAGTGGAGGTGCTGATAAAACTGTCGTACTGTGGGATTTGGATGAAGCGAAACCAGCTCAAATAATTCCGGACCGAGGAGGAGAAGTTCAAACAATCAAATGGCATCCGAATGAATCGACTTTCTTGTTACTGGGAACTATGAAAGGACACGTTCAAGTTGTTGATTGTCGGGATACATCTGGCAACGCGTCCGCAGCTTGGAAGTTCGACGGCCAAGTTGAAAAAGTTATTTGGAACCATTTCAATCCTTATACCTTGTTTGCTTCTTCGGATGATGGAAGGCTGCGCCATTTAGATTTGAGAAAACCAGGAGAATGCCTTTGGGAAGGGGTTGCACATGATGGACCAATCGGAGGACTCACACTTTCTGCTATAACAAGAGGACTTCTAGTTACTGTCGGAGAAGATGAGGTAAGATTATTGAGATTTTCTAGCGCTGTAAATTCAAGTACTTATTCTAGATGATGAATGTTTGGAAAGTGGAAGACTCGAACGGAGGAATCGAGAAAGTCCATTCCGAGAAACTAACCATTGGTGAGCTTCACTGTGCCCAATTCAATCCCGATGTAGCCGCAGTACTGTCTGTTGGCGGAACTAATGCTGATTTGATCAGGGTCATTGATTTGACAAAGTATGAGCCGGTCGTGAAAGCTTTCTCTGAATGATTCTGCCAAACTTTGCTTGTTTTTTTTGTTTTTTCTTTGTTGATTACTGTTACAATGTTAATAACTTTGCTTGAATAAAAAATCAAATATCAAAAACAATCGAATCATCAATAAATGGTATTTCAATATGTTGGGTTACATTATGATTGCGAGAAGGAATTCGACTGATGTCATTCACAAAATTGGTTTCTCTAATGATTGAAGTTTTTCGATTTCTGAACAATATAAAAGATCCGATTAAAATGAATGAGAAAATCAAAGAAATTGCTCCAATCTGAATATAAATTAATATAAATAATTGATAAAATGAACAAACCATTCCATTCAATGACAAGGAATATTGTGATTCAATTGGAGATGATATCGAAGAAGTCTTGAATTCATCTCGAACTTCAAATACAATCGAAGATCGTTTTCTCATGCATCGTCCATAATTTCCCTGTATTTCAATCAATTCCGAATAGAAACAGAATAGAAACTCACGGAAATCAGACAATCAGAACTCGACATAAATCGATCATTTACAGCGAACTGATAAAGTGTTCCATCTGATGTTTCTAACTGAACTCATTCGTTTTTATTTCAGAATCAAAAGATTTCTTACCATTTGAGGTCTTCCGAATACTCTAGTCGGATTCTTTGTAAAACAAATCCTGAGCAATAATGATTCTTTAGCCGAACAAATTGGGTTCACATCGTTTATAAATAAATAACCGTCGAATTCGGAGAATTCCGATGGAATATCTAAATTCGTTTCTTTCAAATACTGGAAGATTATGATCATTTTATTGAAAGTGATTTCAGAGTCATACCTCCCAATCAATTAATCCTTTTTCGACAATCTGTTTTATATTCTTATCTGGGAATAATTCTTCGAAACTCTTCTTCAATTTTTCCTGCCTAACTGGATATTTACAACCATCTTCTATTAAATGATCTACCAAAGGATCATAAAATTTCCCTTGCTTCATTTCCATACTCTCACAATGAATTTTAACTTCAATTGGATTCTCAATACTGAAAATGTCATTCGAATTCGATGAGAAAAGTGAAATGAAACTGACCTAATTATATCTAATTTCACTGAAAAAGTTGGAAATGTTAAAAACGGTAAAAATAAGATAATTCGAAAGAAATTCATTTATTCAGTGAATGCAAATAACTATTTGGGTACTTTGATAGAAAATAAACATGCACATTGGTTCCATTTTCATGATAAGAACGGAATGACCAAAGAGAATATCCATGTGATAATGAACATATGATAAGATAAGTAAGTGCGCGAGTTGCTATGAAAGAGAATAGAAGTCTTTTTGTGAGTACCCGCAAAGGTTAAATAAGAAACAATGAAACTGGGGGACTGTATGGAAACAGAAAACGTTGAATTAGAGGATACACGAGTTTGTATCAAATCCATGGATCCGCCAGCATAGAAGTCAACCATCAACTGCAGTAATTTTTCAAAAAAAAAGAATTCATTCATAAATCTTCATTGAAATTCAATTGTTATGTGAATCGGATGTGTTTGAAAGAAACCATTAAACTTTCATAAGCTGTCTTCCTTTTCTTTTTCTGTCTCGAATATCTACATTTCCTTCTCCTCGTCTTAAATATTTCCCTGAGAAGCTGACTAAGTTTTCTGTTTTTCACCGCTCAACTTCGATTCTTCTGCATTCGAGTTTCAACTGATTTGCATAAAGGTTGAAGAAGAAAAAGAAGACGTCAAGTCACCGAAGTAGGACAAAGTGCTCGTCGAGCCGCACAGAATTTCGGAGAAAGAAGAAGCAAGTGAATAACTCGATTTCGGACGGCGAGTTGGTTTGTGCGCGTGAAAAAAAACGAAAACGTAATTCCGTTTTTCTCGTTTTCGTCGTCGAAAAATGGTGCAATTGTTGTAGACTCTTCATCCGAAGCATCTTCAGTTATCCGTTTCTTTTGGTGTCAGATGGATTGAGTTTCTTTTTTTGTTCTTTTCTTCAATTGCTACAGGTCTTTCACTTCATCTTTAAATGCTTCAAAGCTCATTCAAAAGCCAACTGAGAGGGAGGGAGAGCTTCAAAAAACTCGAATGATGTATACATGAGATGGGCAAAGAAGGGGCTCACGAGCAAACGGTCTCCAGGGAGAAAAGAAGGGAAACTCCCTGTTAGAAGGCAAAGAAGCTCTCGGACACGGACACAATTTGTTCACGCCTTTCACGTTTTGGTGTCATGTTTTTCTGTTTTCACTATCTTTTGAGAAACAGCTCTTCCTTGTTTTTTTCTATTTCTCTGCGTAATAGAAAAAGAAAAGATGATGTTCGGAACATCCGATAGAATTGATCATATGTTATGAACGACACTATTCCTTACTAGTCAGTTACCTCGAAATGTATAAAACGATATCCAATGCTATCATTTTTCGAGAAAAGAAAGAAATCCTTATACAATTTTTTTTTCAATACCAAAAGTCGGCTGTTCACATATCCAACTGTTTCCTTGAATCCATTGTCCTTCTGAAAGCTGTTTCCAGTCAATCCGTTGTCTTTTTCGAAAATCTCAATTCAATCTCTTCGTTTCCTATCTAATTATATACCGATGTCGTCCTTTTCTTCCTTTCGTCAAGCTCTTATTCTTCTTCTTTTTCTTCTTTTTCATTCAATCCTTTCCATTTTATTTTCCCACTTCATAAAGATCGTGACGTGGTATATACTCTTGAAGAATTCTGAGTCGAGTTTCAATCTGAAATAGAAAAACAAGAAGAAGAAGAAGAAGAAGAAGAAGAAGAAAAAGAAGAGAAAGCAGTAGCACCCATCAATTTCTTTTTCACTCCATCTCTCAACTCTTCTCTGAAATTAGAGCCTTCACCACGGCTCCATTCTTCTTCTTCGCCTTGATTGACGATTATCTCGACATTTCCGTCAGCTTCACTCTCTCTTCGTTTTCCGCTTCACAAAAAAACGATTCCTCTTCTTTTCTCCGCGAATTGGTTACGGAAACTTGAACTTTCTTCGGACGCCTTTCTTCTGTTTTTTCTCAGTGACGTCTTTTTCTTTCTACTGTCTTCTTCTTTCCCTTCTTCTTCTTAGTTTTTTTGTGTCGCACCAAAATCATTGCAAATTCAATTGAGAACTGGCTCAAAGTGTTCGAAAAGGAAAGACTAAACAGAAGAAGAAGAAAAAGAAGAAGAAGAATCACATGTTGCTTCTTCTTCTTCTTCTTCGACTAAATGCTTCCTGGTCTTCCATTCCACACCCACAACAAATCGTCTTCAGACTTTTTTGAAAATTGTTTGAGATTAATTTGAAAATCACTTTCAGAATTATATGAGAGCTTCCTCGGATGTCTCTCACCTGTCAATGTGAAATATTCTCTAGAATATAAGAGATTTCCACAATGACAACTTTTTTGTTTTTACAGATACGATTCCGGTTTGCCTTCTTAGAAAAGAGCTTTTAAAATCTTGAAACAGCTCGCGATTCTGTTCATATTCCAATATGAACAGATTGGAACGTCGATTTCCAGATCTAATTCGGCGAAACCCATTTTACTGCAATTTGTGCATCCAACTGATCAGTCATAACTAACCAAATATCCCATCTACTCCGTAGAGTACAGTAATCCAAATGAGTTGTCATCCTTTCAGTATTCTCATCATTGTTATTTCGAATAAGAAAAAGATTAACTTGGAGAGAGAAAAACAACAAATCAAAACATTTCCGACGTTGCAAATCCTCTTAAAAACTTGTTGATTGGCTCAATCTTTTTACTTTTTTCATCGAAATATGAATCCACGTTGCCAATTAGTTTCTCTTTTTCATCCTTCCCCTTCTTTTTCTTCTCCTACTTCTCATCACAATTTCTTCTTCTTCTTTCTTCAAAATCTTTATTTTTTAACATCACTTCTATCGTTTCAAAAATGGAATGATTTCAGTTTTTCCTTTTGTAATCAGATACTTTTCTTGAGACCGGAACCCTCCAAACGCCTTCTTCAACTCCGATTTCTTTCTATTCAGCATGACGTGGAAGTATATTCCGTCTTCTCCGTTTTTTTTTACAAAAGCAGCACTTCTTTTCTCGTAAATCATGTGCATCACGAATGATGGCGGTCTCCGCTTCCACCGCCGGCCGGTCTCTTAGCATTCCGCCTCCGCCCACCGCCTTTTCAACCAACTCTCAACCCTTTTTTCTCTTTCAGTTCGAATAAGCATTCCATCTTCTGAAAAAAACCTGAAGAAAAGACTCTCGACTTTTTCACTTTTTCTAATTTCGTTCAGTTGCTCCAAAGTCATTAATCTTAATTGAATTCGTTTTGTTTTCACCATAGATTAGTTCTACTGGCCATCTCAGAACATAAGATTGAAATCATACTCTTATTTTGAAACATCTGAAAGTAAACTGGAATATTGTTGATTTTAATATTTATTTAGTCATAAATATTAAATTGAAATTGTTTTCAATATTGAGTTTTCAGTATTGTCGAGAATCTTTAGTATCCATTCACCATTCATATCGATTTGAAGATTTTAAACTTCCACAAACACAATTTGAAGTTTTCCGTAGTCTATAATTAAGTGGAATTTGAAGTTGTCCGTATCATTTTCTCTCTCATTTCTTATGATGTGAGCTGGAAATTCACCACAACAATCTCATGACGCCTACACTTTTTCTCTTTTTCATATTCCCACGAATTCAATAACTATTACGAGAAATTGAAAAATGAAAAGAAGTCTGAGAAGTAAGAGAATATCGATGGCAATATCTGGATAAATAATTAATTATTTCTCAGTTTTCACTTATTTTTTCTTTTTTCTCTGCATCACATTTTTCTCTTTTTCCTCTACACTGATTTCTGAATTCTCTTTAATTCTCAACTAATTTTCTGACTATTATCAGGATTAAAATGGCCGATTTCTTGGGTATTGTGGCCATTGTCTTCTTTTATGTGCTCATTCTTGTCGTCGGTATATGGGCGGGTCGAAAGTCAAAAAGCACAAAAGAGCTTGAATCAGAAGCTGGAGCACAGACGGAAGAAGTGATGTTAGCAGGGAGAAATATCGGAACTCTCGTTGGAATATTCACAATGACTGCCACGTGGGTTGGTGGTGCTTATATCAACGGAACTGCAGAAGCCCTTTATAATGGGGGTGTTCTCGGATGTCAGGCTCCAGTTGGATATGCGATTTCTCTTGTTATGGGAGGGTTACTGTTTGCAAAGAAAATGAGAGAAGAAGGATATATAACTATGTTGGATCCATTCCAGGTAATTAATATATGTAGAAACAATAGGTAGATATTCTCTTTTCAGCATAAATACGGTCAAAGAATCGGTGGTCTCATGTATTTGCCAGCTCTTCTTGGTGAAACATTTTGGACAGCTGCCATCCTTTCGGCTCTCGGTATGACTTTAAACAAGTGTTATCGTATTTCTATTATCTACAGGTGCAACTCTATCTGTAATTCTTGGAATTGATACGAACGCATCTGTCACTCTTTCTGCTTGTATTGCTGTTTTCTACACATTCACCGGTGGATACTATGCAGTCGCTTATACTGACGTCGTTCAACTCTTTTGCATTTTCGTTGGTCTGGTCAGTTTTTATGACGTCAGAAGGAGAGAAAAAGAAAAAGGTGTGTACTTTCAGTGGGTTTGCGTGCCAGCTGCAATGGTGCATGATGGTGCAAAGGATATTTCAAGGAATGCTGGAGACTGGATTGGAGAGATTGGAGGTGAATAATCAGATCATTTACAGAACAATCAAACGAATATTCAGGTTTCAAAGAAACTTCACTTTGGATTGACTGCATGCTTCTTCTTGTTTTCGGTGGAATTCCATGGCAAGTGTACTTCCAAAGAGTTCTCTCTTCAAAAACTGCTTCTGGTGCTCAAACATTATCTTTTGTCGCTGGGGTCGGATGCATTCTCATGGCGATTCCTCCAGCTCTGATTGGTGCAATTGCCAGGAACACTGACTGGAGAATGACTGATTATTCCCCATGGAACAATGGAACTAAGGTCGAATCGATTCCTCCAGACAAGAGAAACATGGTCGTTCCACTTGTTTTCCAATACTTAACACCCAGATGGGTCGCTTTCATTGGTAATAAAGATTGAATTTGGAATAACCTAGAACTTGATTATTCAGGTCTTGGAGCAGTTTCCGCTGCCGTCATGTCTTCTGCCGACTCATCCGTTCTTTCCGCTGCCTCCATGTTCGCCCACAATATCTGGAAATTGACGATTCGTCCTCATGCATCTGAAAAAGAAGTTATCATTGTAATGAGAGTTGCCATCATCTGTGTTGGCATTATGGCAACTATCATGGCCCTGACAATTCAATCAATTTATGGTCTTTGGTATCTGTGTGCCGATTTGGTTTATGTCATTCTCTTCCCTCAACTTCTATGCGTTGTCTATATGCCACGAAGTAATACTTATGGATCATTGGCTGGATATTCAGTTGGATTGGTACTGCGTTTGATTGGAGGAGAGCCATTAGTTTCATTGCCAGCATTTTTCCATTATCCAATGTATACAGATGGAACACAATACTTCCCATTTAGAACAACTGCAATGCTTTCATCTATGGCGACTATTTATATCGTAAGTTAATTTGTTTAAAACATGAACATCCATTGAAATATGCGTTTTTAAAATTCTAATTATTCTAGAATATTTTAGGTATCAGTTCAATCGGAGAAGCTATTCAAATCAGGACGTTTGTCCCCAGAGTGGGACGTAATGGGTTGTGTAGTTAATATTCCGATAGATCATGTGCCCCTACCTTCAGATGTCTCGTTTGCTGTTAGTAGTGAAACCTTGAATATAAAGGTAGAGTGTGAGGAATGCATTTCAATGTTTTAAATTGTATTTTATTTTTAGAACATGTCGTGTTCTTTCTGATTTTTCTTATTTCTATATATCAATATTTTTAGACTCCAAACGGAACACCGGCTCCGGCTCCTCATCCGAACCTACAGCCGTCTGATGAAAATACAATGTTACATCCATATTCGGACCAACATTATTATTCAACATCTAGCAATTAACCAAAAAAAGAGACCAATTTTTCACGTGTTCCTTCTTCCCACTTACATTTAATTCATAGCATTTATCTCAATTTCTTCCAGATCTCTCTCTCTCTCTCTCTCTCTCTCTCTCATTCTCTCTCTCAGTTTTTGTTTAGACCCATCCGGTGGAAAATATAGTTATTTTTCTTTTTATTTCATTGAAAATCTTTGTTTTCTTCTATTATATTTCCTAAGAAAAATAAAAACGTGACTTTTCGAACAAAACTGTTTTGGGAGTATTGTATTTTGAATGGAAACGTGGACTAAAACATTGACTGTCTTATGATGAAAAGTAAGTCTGGAATAATTAAAGTTTAGGATTTTAAATGAAATCAGTTAAGAGATGATCATATAGATAAAATTAGGTTACTGTGATTGGAGAATATGAATGAGGCTGATTTATTTTCCAGCTTATCTTTTATCTTCGCTTGTTATCTATTTCACTTTTTTCGCTGGAAAAAACGGAGAACGTTGGGCAACATGTGAAGTATAAATAAATATCACTGTAGACCTAAATACTTTTTTAAAGAAGTTTCCGAACAAGTTCACGTGCTATAACTGGTGTGTCCGACTGGAAAAGTATGCATTGAAATACAAAAAGTGAGCTGAATTCTCATTCATAATTCAAAAAGATTGAATTGAGCAGTATAACGGAAAGTGCTTCACACGTGTGGCAAGATCTGGTTGGAATAGGAATATTGTGTATTATTCCTGGACTACTTATCGTTTATTTTGTTTTGTTCTTTCAAAGTTCTGTCAAAATACACAGGGAAAACACAAAAAGAAAAAATCATAGAAAGAGAATGAGATTATTCAAAACGGATTTGATAAAGGGGTCAGAATTGAAACGATATGAAACTCCTGAAAAGTCACCAGATTCTGTTAAAGAGCGTCCAATTAGAGAAGGAGTTATCTATCAAATGAAGATGAATAACGATTTTGAAGCTGAGTACCTTAAATTTCGGAAAAAAAGATTTGTGAGCTTATACGAAAATCGGAACAGATAATAGAATAAATTGATTTCAGCTGGAAGAAATGAGTAATGGACTAATGAGTCAATACAGATATTATGATAAACTTGAACTTCCTGACGAATATGATGATATAGAGGTATTTATTCGGAAATATTGTTTATAATTATTCAACAATCCTTCCAGTATATCTATGAACAAATTCCACCTAATTTGAATGTGATGCGACTGAATAAAGATCCAGAATTCGTTGAAGAAACTGTAGCGATAGAATGGGAGATTGCGACGCCTCGATTAGTGGTTTGCTGTGAAAGTCTGTGACACAATGGAAATTATTCTACTTACAGATGGCAGCAGAAGAAGCTAAGTTTGCAGCAATGGAAGCCGAATTGAAAGAAAAAAAGTATAAAGAAAAGAATAAGCAAGGAGTTAAACTGTCTAAAGTTATGGATAAAACAAGAAAACCCCGAGAATGAATTAAACGTATTTCGTTAATACTTCCTATTGAATGAAACTTTTTTTTCATTTTTTTTTTTCAAGTTCATTCAAATTTTAGTTTTATCCATTCTTACGTGAAACTTGACATTCCAACTCACCAATTACGTGTAATTTATGAGTTGTCCTTGTTTCTTTTTTTTTCGAATTCAGAACTAGTTTGTAGTAGGTTCATCTTACTACACAACCAACTTCATCGCCTGCTCCATTCAAGATACTTGATGAGAATTCTTCTTCTTCTAACCGCAGTCATTTTGATTGCTGTCGTTGAACTTGCCAATGGAAACGAGGTAATATTCCATTCAATCATCGGATTTCTTACTTACCGTTTTAAAGTTCGAGATTCATTTCAAAAATGAGAATGCATGTAATGCAGGTGCACCTGTGGGCAACAAAAAAGTTCAAGGAAAGTCAATAGTCTACAATTCCAAATTTCGAGTGCTTGATGCCTACATTTACTGGACAAATGGAAACGGAAAAATCATCGGGATGGCCGTTTGTAATGTTCCAGCAAGTACAGGTTGTACTGCTGATAAAGTTGTAAGTTCAAAGTAATACCACTTTCGTTCTTTTCTCTCAATATCTTTTCAGCCTTCGAAAGGAGCAGCGAAGGTGTATCTCGTTCTTTCTGTAACTCTGCAGAAATCTTCGTTCGAAGATCAAAATATTCACTATCAGTACTTTGATGAATATTTCGAATTAAGCAAAGTAATTGATCCTCTTATTTTAAGACTTTTTCCATATCATTTAGCTTGATTCTCCTTCCACGGCTGACCAAAAGATTCACCAACTCAATGATTTCTTGTTTCCTGTATCAGCTAAGTACAAGACAGATAAAGCAGATCTCATGTCAGTTGAACTCCATATTTCATTTCTAAACTTTTGAATTTCAGTTTCACCGGTAATAATTGTCGCCATAATCTTGCAACATCTGTCATATCTGGACACGGATACTTCATAACCGAGTTCAAAAAGAACGACGGAACGAACTACGCGTCCTGGGATAACTTGTATTATCTTCCTCATCGTATTGGACAATACATAACTACTCCAAATTGATAAGAAAACTTCAGTTATGAACTGTCGCTTACACAATGAAGTCTTAGATTATTATCTCAACCCCAATAATCATTATAAATAATGCCCAACACGACAGTTAACAAAATGTGAACAATGAGTAATATTTCGCGTTTTTCTCAACTTTCACGTTTGCTTTCTAGCCAAATAAATCGCCAAAATGTATGCCCATGCACATGCACTAGTGCGACCTTGCGCGTACACGTCTACATGCATGCGGAGACGGTGATATTTCCGGGAACCGAACCCCGGGGAAAAAGGCGCGGCTTACACTGCAACTTCGCTGCACGGTCTAATCAAATAATTTTTATCGTCAATATAAACATTTGAAACGGTTTCCTTATTTCTTACATATTTCTCTGGTCATTTTAGAGACCTCTTAACAAGCATGCGAAACAACGTTAATTTCAAGAGACCGTACAGATCGGGAAGAACGCAATATCGGGAAGACGCGAATTGGGAAGACGCAAATCGGGAAGACGCAAATCGGGAAGACGCAAATCGGGAAGACAGTAAACCGCGCCGCGCGCTTGCAAAAAGCGCGTGCCCCGGTTGCAATTCGACGAGAAGCTCCACTACAATGCTGAAATAAAACATTAATTGATTAAATGAGTTAAAATTGATATTTGTCTTTTAGAAAGATGTCTTTAGTATTTATATATAGTTGTCTTCAAATTTTCTAGTGTTTTTTTCATCTGATTTCTTTATTGAAGGAAATAACAGGAAATTAAGAATTAAAACAACGAATAATAAGAACATGGAAGAGACTCATGTTTCAATGTTGGAAAAAAGAACATTTCAAAAAAAAAAAAACAATAAGAAAGGAACAACTGAGAAGAAGAGAAGAATTATAACGAATAAATGGAGGCTTTAGAAGAAAAGAATTAGGGATTGTTTAGAGGAAAACAGGAGATTTTTACGTTTAGAGAGATGAAAAAATTAATTTTATGAAGAGAGAAGAAGCGGACAGGAAGAGTGGGAACAGAGCAAGGAAGTGATCACACGTTTTCGACAGCCGGAAATAAGTTCGAAGGAACAATACAGTGAAGAACAACATGAAGAATAGAATTCTGACTAATCAACATACGAACTTGATTTCGATTGACCGGCATGTGCTGCAGAGCTGATCAGAGAGTGCCGTTATAGTTAATCATTAGAGTGCCGTTCTAATAGAGGAGTTTCACTGATTATCTCTCAGAATTAAGTATTAACATGCCATTTAATTAGAGGTTGACTGGTTATTCTTCGAATTAATCATTAGAGTGCCGTTCTAATAGAGGAGTTTCACTGATTATCTCTCAGAATTATGTATTAACATGCCATTTAATTAGAGGTTGACTGGTTATTCTTCGAATTAATCATTAGAGTGCCGTTCTAATAAAGGAATTTCACTGATTATCTCTCAGAATTAATTATTTAGAAACGTGCCATTCAATTAGAGGTTGACTAGTTATTCTTCGAATTAATCATTAGAGTGCCGTTCTAATAGAGGAGTTTCACTGATTATCTCTCAGCATTAAGTATTAACATGCCATTTAATCAGAGGCTGTATTAGGAGAACCGGAAACTGTATTTCAAAGAACATTAGACTCTCTTTTTTCTCACCTTTTTACCCCTACATCAAATATTTTTCAATCCTAGGTTATTTTCAGCATGTCAACACCACGAGAAATCAAATTTGGTGATGAGGATGATGATGATAGCCGCATGAATTGGGGTCTGGCAGCTCACCTGAGACGTATGAAGTTTCCGTACGCTAAGTTGTTGTAATATTCAATTTAAGGTATCGATGTAAGAGCAGCCCAACAAATCCTCCGGAACAATCGTGAAGTGCAAGAACAAGCAGAACAACAAGAACGAGAAGAAGGACGAGAAGAAGTACACGAAGAAGTACAAGAAGAAGAACAAGAAGAAGGACGAGAAGAAGGACGAGAAGAAGTACACGAAGAAGTACAAGAAGAAGAACAAGCTGGAGAAATCATGGCAGTCGAAGAATTTGATAGAGTATCTGAAATGGGCGATTTTGTTGCTGTTGGAAATAATGATGGAGAAGGAAATGATGGAGATTTATGGGCTCTATTGGGTGTGCCATTGCATAATAACGCCACAGATAACTCGGATCGTGCATCTACTTCGTCAGATTCTCAATCAGTAGCAGTTCCAGTTCTTCCACCGATTGATACACGTCACGTAGATTCAGAAATTGACCTGCTCAACATGCTGTGTAAGAGCATTGGGTGATCAGTGATTACTAATTTCTCTTACTTACAGACTGTGACGGTGATCAAATCATGGATAACAAGAATAAAGAGTGGTATTTTACGAATAAGTTAGTTTCCGAACTCGTCAGTCTAACGAAAATTAATTTTCCAGCAGAAGAGATGTGATAGCCGCTCTCGAATCCTTCAAAGTCAAAGAGACAAGAAAACGTCCGCTTGTGAGTGAGCCTGTTTTAATTACAGCTCGCAGCAGTCACACTCGGTATTAATAGTTAAAACGTGTAATTAATACAATGAGAAATTTCTAGGATTCTCACCACTGGAAGAGCACCGATAATCATCTTCTTCAACCAAACCTACAAACCGAAGTTTGCTCATCAAGAAGGTACTGTAGTCGCCTGTTGCACTAACAGATATCCATCGAGCTCTGAGACAGGAGCATGTAAAGGTGCAATCAGAATCAATCCATTGACTGGAGAAGTGAAAGTGACCAAAGAATGTGCGCATCCGCATCAAAGAAATGAAATTTCGGTATTTGTCAACATTGAATATTCATTATGTATTTGTGATTTCAGATTCAAATAATTAAGATAAAGTGTGCAATCCTCCAAAAGTCGAATACACCGAAAGAACGTATTTATGAAATCGCATCAGAGATGCCAGAATATTTTGAGGTTCCACACGAAATAGCATCGAATGTAGGTTGCAGGGACATAAAATAGGCATTAAATTTTTTTAGAGCACTCTGTCAAGACAAATCCGAGGAATGATACAACTCCAAACCACCAATCATTTTCCTCCCGCTTTTGACTGGACACGTACTCGAAATGTCAGATGTATCCTGGACACTTCGGGAACATTTGATGAGAATCAAACTGTTACACTTGTCTGGATCGTTGAAGGAGTTGAACAATTCATTCGAAATGCAGAAGTCATTAACATGGACGGAAAATTCAGTGAAATTGCCTCCGGATTCAAGCAATTTTACTGTATTTCCTCGAAGGTAGCTTAGTTCTCACATGTTCTCAGCAACTATAGCAATTTAGGATTCATCCCAAATTCAAGTCCCTCTGTTTTTCATTTTGACAACATCTAAAGATCAGAAGACTTATGAGGAGGTATTCAATGTCTGTAAAAACGAGGGTCTGAACCCACATACTATTTATACTGGTATAGTTCCTATCATAAACGCAAAAATAGCTAATACTGTTTTATTAGATTTCGAAAGAGCATCCATCAACGCCAGTTTCCATGTATGGCCCCTTGTGGAAGTGTATGGATGCTGGCGCCACTGGAAAGCAGCTATCTCGAAAAAACTGAATCAAAGTTTGTTCTATTTTCTAGAAAAAAGATTATGAAATAATTTCAGTTGTGACACCAGCTGTCGCCAGTACGGCAAACTTCGTCAACCTGAAAAAGAGTGTCTATGCACTCTCTTTTGCTCCAGTTTCACGTGTCTCCGCGTGGTTCAGATTCCTGCATGTAAGAAGCAGACATATTCATCCACAAGTCGATGGTAAAAACACCTATTTTTTGGTCTTCTTATCTTTCTCCGTTCTTCTTATAGAATTCTTCGATTATCTGAAAAACACCTACTTTGGCATCAATGCAAGATTCGACTCCAGTCTTTGGCATTGTCTCCACAGAGCTCATCTCCAACACGACTACACGAACAATGCAAGCGAGCAACTGTTCTCGAAATATCAAGTATAACGGGCATGCTTCCAGACCTCGTGAATATTATTGTTTCAGAGATTCTTCAATCATACAAACTACAAAGTTCTCAGTTTGGCGGTCGAAACATCGATTACATGGTCACAAGCGATTTTCCGTGATATTCAATCCGGAAGGAACATATTGAATAATCCAAGAAATGATCGCCCACCGATGTACCGTAATACGGACTTCCTGAAGATTGTCGAAGAAGACTATGCAAGATTCGGAGACTTCATTGGTGCTATTCATCCATGGATGAACGATCCTAAATTGTATCATTAGCACCTTTGTTACTCCATGTTTCCTATTAGTTTTTCCATCTTTCAGTTGTTCCCCTGGTATCTCTGAATATTCTCTACTTTATTCCCTACTATTCATTATTCCCTACTATTCATTATTCCCTACATTATTCACTACTTTTAATTGTTTCTTGCATTTTTATTCATTTTCAACCTTTCATCTCTTTTACACCGGTATTCCCCTCTCTCCGATGGTATTTCTTAACTGCAAACCGGGTTCCTGTTCTGTTCAACGAGTTTTTCTTCTTCAAAAGTCTCCATTTATTTGTTATATTTACTCTCTTCTTCTCACTAGGGAATGGTCAAAATCGGGTATGGAGTTTCGGTATGAGTAGTATATCGTTGGAAAGCTGAGGTAATGCTGATTTCAGATCGAGTTGTAGTTTTTGCATAATGCTCCTCATATTCGAGAAATTCCAGTTTTGTGGGATTTCAGTGCTAATTTCTTAAATTTTGGACTTTCATAACTCCCGTTAAACCCATTTTTGAGCGCTCAAACTTCATGAGGGTACTTTTGGACTCCATGCAAACATTTTCTGTAAGTTTGGAGCAAAAAAAAATTTTTCAAAAAAATTTGATTTTTTCCTGACCTTAGAAAATTTTCGGTCAAAACTTTTTTTCCCGAAAATTTCTGAAAATCTCTTCTGCTGTTTGCGGGAAAAGTTACTGGAAGTATGGAAAAGGACTGTACTCATCATTAGACTCCGCTTCCGGCCAGCTTCAGTCCCTAAACCTCGAAAAACAAGGTCAAAACAGTGAATTTTCAGTCATAGAAATATGCTGGATTTTTCAAGAAAAAAAGATTTTTTTTGAAAGTTTTTCAGATAGTTGTGATTTGGGAACAACAAATATTCAGAAAACCATCGAAACTAACTTTTTGAGCTCACACAAAAGAAAATCAACAAAAACTGTGAAATGGGGAAAATAAACCACTGGTTTCAGTACTAATAGTTCAGACCCACATTTTTCGACATATGAAGCATTATGCAAAAACTGAATGCAGATCTGAAATCAGCATCACCTCAGCTTTCCAACGATATACTTTTCATGCTCAAACTCCATACCCGATTTTGACCATTCCCTAGTCAGTTGTTCCTTTCTTATTGTTTTCTTTTTTTTTGAAACGTTCTTTTTCTAACTTTGAAACATGACGCTTTTCCATGTTCTTATTATTCGTTGTTTTTAATTTTTAATTTCCTGTTATTTCCTTCAATAAAGAAATCAGATGAAAAAACACTAGAAAATCTGAAGAAAACTATATAGAAATACTAAAGACATCTTTCTAAAAGACAAATCTATCAATTTTAACTCATTTAATCAATTAATGTTTTATTTCAGCATTGTAGTGGTGCTTCTCGTCGAATTGCAACCGGGGCACGCGCTTTTTGCAAGCGCGCGGCGCGGTTTACTGTCTTCCCGATTTGCGTCTTCCCGATTTGCGTCTTCCCGATTTGCGTCTTCCCAATTCGCGTCTTCCCGATATTGCGTTCTTCCCGATCTGTACGGTCTCAATTTCAACTAACACCTGAAAAATGGCTGAAAATCTGTGCGGCAAAATTGCAAATAATTACATCCTTTCTCCGAAGTTCGTTTCCCCGAATTTTTTTCGTTTAATCACTGTCTCCATGCGGCTATTAGTTAACAAACGCGCTCCACTGAAAAGCATAGCACCGCCGCCAAACAAAATCATTCGAATAATAATGCAGCGATGCGTGTGCATGTGTCCCTTTTTTCCAAGCCTCTCTCGAACCGCTGCCGTTTTTCTTTTGAATTCTTATGTAATTTGCATTTTTTATAATGTTTTCGGTTGTTTTATCCATTTAAAACAGGTAACTAAAATAATGTTCACATTTGCGCAAACTCTTTTGATTCTAGCCGCTAAATTCCTCATGGGTCATATACTTTTTGCGGTACCTCGATAATTGCCGAAGCGCAACGGAGAATTTAGGAAAAAAACATACGTTTTTATGTAAAGTTCTTGTAATGCTAGTGGCTACATAAGTTATCAACTCTTTTGATTGGTTTTCCACTCATAACACCTGGCTCTGACCTATTTATATATTTTCATCCTTCGGTGACCTCGACCGTCCCACTCTTCTCTCTCTCTCTCTCTCTCTCTCTCTCTCTCTCTCTCTCTCTCTCTTTGTCGGCGTGGCTTCGAACTCTTTGCACTTAGTACTCACTTACTCAACCACTATCTCATAGAATATTCTTAAAGCTAATAAAACGTTCATTGTCGCCCCTATATTGTTGCATACTTCCTATTGAATCTCCCAGGCATACAAGGGAGAATAAACGAGTGCAGGCTCTTCTCAGAAACATAATTAATCTGTCTGAAAGTTCCTTCTCAAAGATTCGTTAAATTCATACCACCTTTCCTGCATTTCATCATGAAATGACCTTCACTGACCAATTTATTCTTTTTGTTTTCGGTACATATTCAATCTCATAGCGCCACCTGCTCTTCCACAATTATCTCTTAGAAATCCGAACTGTTTGCCAGATGTGTGACTCATTTTTGCTTTTTATTCATTTCGCTGCTTCAATCTAGAAAAGAGAGCTATCGTAAACATTTTCTTTCGGCTGGGTTATAAACTGCCAAACTTTCTACGATTTGTTACGCAATATACACCCATAAGAAATATTGCTTAAGTTTACGATTTCTTTCCATTTCATTTATAATATGTCTTGTTTGTTTCTAAATATATACATTTTTTTAGAAAAATCGAAGAAATAAAATCTGCACACGGTCGATATAGATCAACCGTCTGCAAGGATGATGCGCCAAGACAAGCGGAGTTTACTGGACAGTCTGCTCGTGTACTCCAGTAAACTTCAAGTTGAGCAAATTCTCGAGGTCCTTATAGCTAAACAAGTGTTCAATGCTGATAATGGTGATGTAATAAATGTAAGTTTTCTGTGCATTTCAATTTTTATTTATTGTGAATTTATACATTTAAGTCCTGCCGAACGGAACGTGATAAGCGGAGAGAAATTGTTAAAGCCGTCCAGAGACGTGGAGATGTGGCGTTCGACGCATTTTATGATGCTCTCCGCGACACCGGACATGATGATCTTGCTGATATTCTTGCACCTCTGGCCAGAATGTATGTTTAGTTCATACTATCAAACTTCTCATTCTGTATTTGGTTTTTTTCAGAATTGACACTAAAAACGCTCCAGCTTATAATGAATGTCCCATGTCTCCAGCGATGCATCGTCGTAGTCGAGCATTGAGTCCTTGTAGATTTACAACACCCACTCGTGTTCACCGTGATAGTATTTCTTCTGTCTCATCATTCACATCAACATACCAAGATGTTTTCTCTCGTGCACGTTCGACTTCCCGATCATCTCGAGCTCTTCACACTTCCGATCGACATAACTACGCATCACCTGTCAGCTCTGTTTCGAGTCAACCTTGTACGAGAAATCTAGAGTTTCTCGTTTTTTAATGTTTAATTTTGAAGCTTCCGCCAATTCTTCATTCACTGGATGCTCCTCGCTTGGATACAGTTCAAGCCGGAATCGTTCGTTCAGCAAAACATCTGCTCATTCACAATATATTTTTCACGAAGAAGATATGAACTACGTAGACGCCCCTACTATACATCGCATATTTGATGAAAAAACAATGTACCGAAACTTCTCGAGCCCTCGTGGACTGTGTCTCATTATTAATAACGAAGTGTTTGAGCAGATGCCAACACGGAATGGTACCAAGGCGGACAAGGACAATGTTGCCAATTTGTTTAGATGTATGGGATACACAGTCATATGCAAGGACAATTTGAGTGGAAGAGTAAGATAATTAAAACAATCTTGAAATTAGTCCATTGATTCAGGGAATGATCATGACTATTCGGGATTTCGCCAAACATGAAGCTCACGGAGACTCAGCGATTTTAGTAATTTTATCCCATGGAGAGGACAACGTCATTATTGGAGTAGATGATGTGCCCGTAAATGTTCATGAGCTTTACGATCTTTTGAATGCTGCGAACGCTCCTCGTTTGGCCAATAAACCTAAATTGGTATTCGTTCAAGCGTGCCGAGGCGGTTAGTAAATTGAGAACTGAAGTTCATGAGATAGTTTGTTACTAATTTTGAATTTTTCAGATCGACGTGATAACGGTTACCCGGTCCTGGATTCTGTTGATGGAGTACCTGCACTTATCCGCCGTGGTTGGGACAATAGAGATGGTCCACTTTTCAATTTTCTTGGATGTGTCAGACCGCAAGTACAGGTCAGTTGATTTGCATCCTTTGCGTTCACAATGGAAAGTGCAAAAAGAGAGAACATTTTAATTGAATATATTTCCATTGCGATTCGATCCGCCAATAGATAATTTGATTTTATTATTTACATTCAGTTGGATTCTAACGTTGTTTTCTACAGCAAGTATGGAGAAAAAAGCCGAGCCAAGCCGACATGTTGATTGCTTACGCGACGACAGCTCAATATGTTTCATGGAGAAACAGTGCTCGTGGATCGTGGTTCATCCAAGCCGTTTGCGAAGTTTTCTCATTGCATGCAAAAGACATGGACATAGTTGAACTACTCACAGAAGTCAATAAAAAAGTCGCTTGTGGATTCCAAACATCACAAAGTGGAAACATTCATAAACAAATGCCAGAGGTTCGAAATCGATTACTTCGATTGAATAATTTACGATAAAATTTCAGTTAACATCACGTCTTCTCAAAAAATTTTATTTTTGGCCTGAGGAAAGAGGTCGAAACTCGGCCGTCTAAATGCATCGTGTATATCTATTCAAATTATTTTTTTTGTGAATTGGCTGTACATTGATTATCTCTCTCAAACTTTAGTTTAACACTATGTGTATATTGTTCTCCTATACTCATTTCATCCAATCTATCATTTTTTCGCACCCTTTTCAGTTGTTCCCAGTTCTACAGTACCCGTATTCCACTCTATCCAAACAGTCGAAGCATTTAAAAAGAACAGAATAATTATAATAACTCCTAGTTGTTGTGTCTTTTTTGTATCTCTTTTTAGTACCATAGATATTTCACACTCTCCTCACCTACCGTATTATAGCCATTTTCTGGGAATCGATTTCGATTAATTTTAACCATTTTTTCTTCAAAAAATCTAATACAAATTAACGAAAGCATTCCCGTTTTCCCCTTTTCAGTGCCATGTCTGCTCTTTTAAAGTTCGGGCACTGGCCATATATGTATAAATTGTAGGTTCCCCAATATCTCCCAATTATAATAGTCCCCTTTTCATCGTGATATTGAATCTGGTCAGCAAAGATCTTCACTTTTTGATAGCCCATTCCATTCCCAACGAGTGTTTCGTCATTTTCTTTACGTCTATCATGATCCTCTTGTACATTCATTTTGTCTTCTTTTTTTCGCTACCATTTTCACATCCAATAAGTTTTATATGTTGAGATTTATATAGCTTGTTATTATACGTTTATATATAGTTGCTTCTAGATTTCAACACCCTTTAGGTGTGTTTTGGTAGAAATAAAAGAAAATTGGTGTTTCTCTCGTTACTAACTTTCATCCGTTCATGCTCCAATCAGACGGATCAGATGGCCAGAACAGTTGGTGCGACACCATCGAGTCCCGAGTCAACTCAGAGGCGGGGTCCAAAGCACCGACGCCTCAATTCTTTTACACACTGGCGCTCATTCCTTGTCTTCTTCTTCTCCTGCTGCTGCTGCTTATTCTTCTTCTTCTGTTTCTTGTGCTCTGCATTTCTCCTGCTCCTCTTCTTCGTGTCTATATCATTTCTTTTCGAACAATCTTTTCGTCGCACTGATTCTTCCATTTGGCGACGACGACTTCGTTGAAAATAAATACAAGTAGTAGAGAAAGAAGAAGAAGAAAAAAGAAAAAGAAGAAGAAGCTCTCATCATCCTCATCATCATCATCAGGAGAGAAGACACTCGAAAATCGGGTCGAGAGTTGGTTCCGAAAAGCAAAAAAAGAAAGAGAGTGGCCACTCATTCTTCTATTATTATTACTCTCTTCGCACTTCTAATGAGCTGAATTTCTCGTTTTTTTGTAACGAGAGAATGCCGTCAGGAGGAGGTGGAGGATGGTGGAATATGCTCATTTTGATAGTGTTCTTGACAGGTTAGTTCTGAAAATATAAAAATGAACACTAGAGATTTGGAGGATCGGATGAGGAAGAATTATATAATTTATGGATTGGGTCAAAGGCCTGTGACAAACACAAAATCAGTTTCTAATGCTCGTTCTGAATTAATGCTCGTTCTGAATTTTTCCCCTGTGGCCTGGATTCTTTTACGAGAAAGAAATGATTCAGATAATTAAGTTCCTCTTGAGAAGAAAATCGTGTCTAGAAAATTTCTCTCAATCAACCGTTTTTGTTTTATTGATGCATGTCTAGGTTTGAAAAAAATTCTAGGCTACTCATTCAGCATAGATTTTGTTCGTATGTAGTAGAATTACTTTCGGGCATTGGCTTCTCAAACAGAATCGACTTATTCAATTAGTCAGAAGACCTCCCAAATTGACGAAATTTGCTTTCTTCTACTTCTGACTACTTTATCCACCGTCGCCTTCTTCTCTTTCTTTTTCTTAATAAATGTACGTTTCCACTCCACTTAGTCCCTCTCTACTTCTCTTTCTTGTCTTTTTACTGCATTTCTTTGTTTCCACGTCATAAAAGTTCATCATGCAAATGTTCTTGAACTTTCATTTTATCGTTTATTCCCCTCCAAAAATTGCTCATTTCTTTCCTTTCGACACCAATTCCCTTGAGCAAAAAGGGGCAGTTCGTATGACAATTTGTGACAAGAACACTTCTTCTCTCTTTTCTTTTTTGAATAGAATGAGGACGGCAAAAAGGCAAAAAGGAAAAAAAACTAAAAAAAAGGAATAAGAAAGTGTGTAACCTGAATTTGAAATAAAATAACAAAACACGTGGAGAGTTAACGAGCGGCCCATTCTCAAAAAGAGAGAGAGAGAGAGAGAGAGAGAGAGAAAATATGAGTGGAGAGTTCGACCAAACGGGTAAAAATTGCACCAGCGCGGATTTATTTTGATGCCTTTGGCAAGGATTAGGCAGTCAAAAGTGGACGAAACGATAGATGATGGGCAACAAAAAGTAGTATGTCAGAAGAGAGAAAAAAGGAAAAAAGAACATGAATGAAAAGAACTGAAAACGAATGAAACGGTTATGGGATGTTACGAAAGAATTGTTATCTAGAAATTTAAAAGTTCAATATTTCGTAAAATATGATACTTGATTGAAAGAATCCAGACTAGATACTAAAAATTATTTTCCGAGACAAAAATCTCAAGTTTTCCAGTTGAGGTAATTCTTAGAAAAGACCTCTTTCGATCTCTATTCATTCGGTTCACTTCTCCATTATTTTCATTGCATTATCTAGAGAAGACCAATTTTTCATCCCGGCCAACACTCTGGTTCTAGTAAACATTTGAAAATAATAATAATATTAACATTACAGTATGCCTTCGGATCAACGTCATCTGCGAAGATATAGATGCAGAAGATCGTTTGATGGTCGATCTCTTTCGTGGATACAACTCACTCGTTCAACCTGTTCGAAATCGATCCGAACTTCCGATGATTGTCAAAATAGGAATGCAGCTTGTTCTATTGATTAATGTGGATGAAAAGGAACAAGTAATGCATACAAATGTATGGTTAACAATGAAATGGGACGATTTTCAATTGAAATGGGATCCAAGAGACTATGCAAACATCACGCAAATTCGAGTTGCTCCGGAGAAAGTCTGGCTTCCCGATATTGTTTTATTCAATAAGTAATTCTTTATTTTCAAGAAGAGTTAACATAAAACATAATTTCAGTGCTGATGGGAACTACGAAGTGTCATTCATGTGTAATGTTCTTATTTTAAACACAGGAACAGTATTATGGGTTCCACCAGCAATTTATAAAAGCAGCTGCATTATTGATGTCGAATTCTTTCCATTTGATGATCAGTTATGCAGTTTGACATTCGGAAGTTGGACTGTGAGTTTTTGTGATTTCAAAAGAATATTTGAAAGAAATTGAAGTTTCGATGAATGTTTTTCAGTATAACAAAGATGAAATAAAACTGGATTTTTTGACATCGGACAGAGTCGATTTCTCTGAATATTCCACAAGTTCAATATGGGATATGATGGATGGACCGGCCGTTTTGACTTCCGATAGAAGCCGAATTGAATTTCAAATCAGAATACGACGAAAAACTCTCTTCTATACAGTTGTTCTGATTCTTCCAACAGTATTGATGGCATTTCTCAATGTAACCGTATTCTATCTTCCAACTGCTTCCGGAGAGAAAATGGGATTAACAATGAATGTATTGCTCTCGATTGTCGTGTTTCTCCTTCTCGTTTCGAAAATTCTCCCTCCAACTTCTTCTTCGATTCCATTGGTAGCTAAGTATTTATTGCTCACTTTTGTGTTGAATATCATCACAATTATGGTTACTACAATCATATGTAACATTTATTTCCGAAGTCCAATCACTCATCGACTACCTCCTTGGGTCCGTAAAGTTTTCCTTGACGTACGTTTTTTTTCTCTTGTAATATCCCGAAATCTGGTTTTTCCAGTGGCTGCCTCTTTTAATGTGTATGCAGAGACCTCACAGGAAGAATGTAATTCAAAAAAGTCATCGAAAACTTCTGGAAACAGGCCCAAGTGTTGAAGAGAATCCAATGAGATCAGGAGAACATCATCCATTATGCAGGCATACACACAATCCGTGGGTTTCAACAAGAGAATAATTCTGATTTTCTCATCAATTTTTTAGAGATAGTTGTCGAAAAGTGCGAATTCAGAGTGATGAGTTGGATGATGAGCTGTCACCGGAAGCTCAACGAGCAATCGATGCAATAGAATTTATTACAGAGAACCGCAGAGATGAAGAGATAACTAAACAGGTGTCAGAGCAATTTCCACTTCTTTCGTTTTTTTATAAATGGTTCTGTGGAGCAAATAAAATGAATTTAATTAATTTCAGTTTCGAGACGATTGGAAATTCATTGCGAGTGTGGTCGATCGATTTCTACTTTATGGGTTTTTCGGAGCGACAGTTGGAGGAACAATTGGTAACTATTTCTCTGTTCACTAGTAGAAAAAACACAAAACATATAAAAACATTTCTATTTTTATTTTAGGAATCGTGTTCTCAGCTCCATCAGTATTTGAAACATTTGATGAACATGCTCAATTAGCAAAACTGAAACAATTATATGATATGGGTCTCGCAAATGACACTGTCCTCGGTCTTTTATAAAGAAAACCAAGAGAAAACACGAGTATATTTTTCCTTCTTTCATTCTTTTCTTCTCCTCATTTCTTTCTTTTTTTCATCTGTGCAATATTATGTTTATATCAATAATTTATATGAAACAACAATGAAATTTGATACATTTTTTGAGAACTACGACATGGTCGTTACAATTAAAATGGGAAACATTTTGAGAAGAAGAGGAGGAAGAAAGACAGAAAATGGGAAGAACCGGATGGGTGAATGGTTCTTTGAAACGGAATGAAACCCGGATAAATTTGATTGAAATTGTGAAATATACAAGAGAAGAGAAATCAGCATTTGCCGCACGACGCCTTGCAGAATATCTTCATAAACTTACTTTCGCTGTTACATTCTCCAATCTTCGCCCAATAACTGCAGAATAAATTCTTATCCTCACATTTCTCTTTTGGTTGTGTTGTTGTGGTTACAGTAGTACGAGGGGTCGATGACGTGGCAGACGAAGACGTTGATGATTTGTTCTCTTTTTCTTTGTTACGTGGAAGTGGTTTGGCAGTTGTCGTCGTCACTTCAACTTCACAAAGACCACAAGCCTTCCTACAGTAATGAGTCATATATTTGACCGAATGTTGGCAATGACCAAGTTGTTCCCACATTCCACAATGAGCATTCAAATCCTCGCACTCTGAAATGTTTTCTACATGTTTCGAATATTAACAAGAACGAACTTACTTTTGTTTCTGGATCTTTCCACTGGCTTTGCTGTTGTGGTTGTTGTTGTGGTTGTAGTAGTTGTGGATGGCTTCTTGGTAGTAGTTGTGGTGCTTGACGTCTTCTTATCTTCTGATTTATTCTCAACTTCCTCTGTAGTTGTAGTTGTTGGCTCTTCAGTTGTTGTAGTTGTTGTAGTGGATGTAGTTGTTGTAGTTGTAGTTGAAGAAGTCTTTGAATATTCTCCACATTGATACAATTTATTCACTTTCTTCGAATCCATTTCCGAAAGTTTATATCTTTGTCCGACGTCTGCTTCGTTATCTTTTGGAACAATTGTTGGTTTTCCGTTTCGAGAGAATGCTAATTTATGATAATGCATAACTGATTCATAGTCATATGGCATTCCGAGGGAATCAATTATTTTTCTTGGGTATTTCTCGAAATTACGCATCATTCCTGGTCGAATATTATCCTCGTTTATATCTACGAAATCGTCTCGATCGGTTCGTGAATGTTCGTGGAAAAAGCCGAGTGCATGCATCAGTTCATGAGCAATTATTCCCTGAATTACTATTTTCTGTTTCTTTTTTCATTGAAAAGTCACAAACCTTCGAAAAGCATTTATCAACTTCCAAAGAGACCGTCTGATTGCCTCCTGCCCTTCCAACATAAGAAGAACATCCGAAGGCGACGTTTCTCTTCACATAAATATAATCAAAGTCATCATCTGTTTTCGGAACAAAACGCACACAAGTTTTTGTTTTGTATTCATCGAACGCTTGAGCGATTGCAGTTCTCTGACTAAAATTGAATTATTTAAGAATCAATTAATGAATAAAAAAACACATACTCATTTGTCATTCCTTCTTCTAACATGTATGGAACCTGTCCTTCTGGCCATAATTTATCAGGGTAAGTCACCAAGTTCAATGCACTGTGAAACTGAAATACTGATTCCCCGAATACAAAACATCAGAATCCATCTTACTTCACATATTTAAAATCAAATGAAACTCTCAAAAGAAATCATGAAAAACTCACCGGTTTTCTAAAAATCTCGTCGTCATCAATAAGTGGATCATCTCGAAGTCTTTTCAGAATATCCGTTTTTTCAATTTCAGGTACTCCCATTATATCTCCTTCGAAAAGAAGTGAATTTTGCATTGATTCAATCTCTGCATCTGTTGGTTTCTTGACTGGAGCTGTCTCGGCATTATGAAAATCTTCTGGTAATAGATAATGCTCCGCATAATCTGAAAACTTGCATTTTATTGAAAATAAAATGAACGCATCTGACGACTTGCCATCAAATTTTGCTTTAATATTAGCTGCATGCTCATTTGGAATCGGAAGAATTCCAATTGAAAGGGAACAGCCAAAACAAACGAACAAATACATAAATGAATACAGTAATCTCATTTTGAATTGAGTACCCGAGTGCCGTATGAATTATATCTGAAAATGTGAAGAATGCCTTTTTAAAACAATTGAAATATGAAGGAGAACAAGGTTCAGAATATGGTTCAGAAAGGAAAATCGGAGAGGCGGAGAATCGTTCACAAACGGATGCTCTCTCACTCTCCGGCATGCCGCTCGTCCGGTTGGACTTTTTTCATCCGGAATCTTGTCATCATTCTCTGCGTCTCTTCTTCTCAAACACTCTTTATGATGCCATGCCCCGATCCGATGCTCTTCAGAAAAGGCGCCACAAGCAGATGACACACACACTGGCCGACCCGACAGTATACACATACAATCTCCTTCACCTCTCTAATTCTCTATGCTTTTCAACTTTCTTTGACCACTTTTTTGGCGCCCACTTGAATGAGCACGGATTTTTGATATTTTGAACTGGACAATTATCAGGAACAAGGAGAAGAAAAGCAAAACGGAACTAGGTTTCAAGTGGAAACAAGATGACGTGGCACCGGGACAAAAAGACAATTATCTGGGTTTCTAGGTGCAAAATACTCGAAATCGAAATCGTATGTCTATATTTGGAGAATCGAAATAAGGGAGGCTCGAGATTTAACTGTTAAGTGTAGAGTTCTGAAATAAAATGAAAGATGATAAATTGAAATAAGTTGACATCACAACAAACAACTACAGTGATGGATCTGAGGAGACGATTTTAAAAACTGGAAATTTCATTTTATTCAAGGAGAAAGTGACTGAACTTGGAAATCTCATTGTTTACCAGAATTCTATATAAAATCTGTTTTCTAGAGAGAAGGGCGTCTAGAATATGTTTATTCTGTTTCTGATGAAAATAATTTTAGACGATGAATATAGTTTAAAATACTGATATATTCTCAAATCTGTTATCATAAATGTAAGTTTCTGTTTTTTTCGAATCCAAAATTTGAAGAAGTGTGATGTTTCAGCTGAATGATCAACAGGAGAAACAACAAAAATAAGAAGGAAAATAAAACGAAGACTAGACGAGTGGGTGTCATTCCAAAAATGATACGGCCCGTCTGCCTGTTAGCTCTTGAGAAATGGGAGGAAAAGGTGCAAAGGGCGCTGGAACAAAGGCTAGATCAAGAGCCGAGGGACATTCGTCCGGCCGACTCACAAAAAGAGAAGAGCAAATAGGAGATGGACATTCAGAGCAAGCAAAATTTTGGTGGAGGGGAGAAGCCGCGCCTTTGGAGCAAGAGTGGAAGCCAATAGATTTCGGACGAACTGTCCGCTTTTGGCAACAAACACTTTTTTCAGTCGCATGCTTTTTTTCTGCAAAAGGGTATACAGTGTGAAAAGTCAATGGAAACGGGAGTCAAGCGGAATCGAGGAAAAGGGGGGAAACGGTTGCTTTTTGACACGAACTAAGAGTTGAAAAGACATTGGCTTCTCCCGAATTTCGGGTTCCTTTTCATTGTTTTGTGTCGGCTCATCTTTGTTTTCAAACATCGACTACGGCTTCGTATTTGTCTCCTCCAGGACTGTCTTGAACCTCTATTGCTATTCAACGCTCTTTCTCATTTCATTTCTCGCGAAATCGAATCATCTTCGTTTCCATCGGGGAGCCTCCCATCGAATCGTGCGAAGTGTCAAGAATAACAAGGCGATCCGATGCTTCACGAACCATGTTTGATATGTCGCTTGATTGGAATTCAATGGCATCAATTGAAACAAATTGTTTTTATGCCATTGGCTACTTCTTATTTCGATCATTCCTACAGTCCGATTCAGTTACAGCGACTCAGTAAAATGATTCATTATTAATGAACTCCTAGCTATTTATGGTTGTAAACTTCTCAATTTTCATTTTCATTTTAGAACAGTACCAATCTGTATTTCCATAGTTTGAACTCTTTTTTTATTTGTTTGTTCATGAAAAATCACGAATATAATCAAAGCAGTATTTCCGTTTTATGGATTAGGACCGCAATGATGATTTGAAAACCAATTTTACTTCTCTTTAAGGTATTCAGATGATTTTGTAGATAACCGATGGTAACGCTTTTTACTTGGAATCAGGTGCCTCCGCGATGAAAAAGTCCGTTATCTGAAGCCTGTTTTGAAAATTCTTATTTTTATTAATCTTATTTTCATTTTTAAATATGTTCCTAAATGTTGTTGAATGAACTGATCCAAATAAACATTTTTTCCTGGCGGAGATCTCCGGACAATTTTCGGCATATGAAAAATCATGATAAATTTTTTTTATTCCAGGGGGAGTTCTTGTCCAAATCATGATTTATTCTTGCAAGAAATTAAAAAAATGTAAATATTAAAATATTTATTAATTCAGAAAATTGTTGGAAACAAGGTCTACGATATATCGACAAAGGCGCACTTAGTTTCTGCTGCATAGGTCTCGCCAAGACATGCAAAACTGAAATTATTTCTGTCGCCGTTCTTCCTTATTTCTGATTTATGTTTATCTTCACCAGTTCTATCAATTAAATATTTTTAACATCTAAAGTGCTCAAAATGCGTTTTAAAATGCAACCAATCAAAATATTCAAATTTGAAACATCTCAGAAAATTCAAATCATTTCCATTACTCGATGCTCAGATTCTATCAAATAAGCTATTGCCGTCGGTTGAAAGTAATCCCGACTAAAGCCAATATTTGTTCGTTTTTCTCTTCTCTTACTCTCTTTTTTCCACTCACAATGGCCGAGAAACTAGCCAACGTAGACACTCAGTGCATTCGGCCGCGCTGTTACACAGCGTGTACTTCTCTAATATAACGGTTTGTCATTAAATTTCTCCAAATTATTCCTTTTTTCGATGCTTTTCAGGGTGAAAAATGAGTCGAACATTAATTCTGATTGCTGTATTGATTGCCATAACGATACAGAAAGAAGTGACCATCAAAAACGAAAAATGCAGGACGTGTAACTTTTTAGTGAGCACATTTGATGAGGTAGTTTAACCTTTTTCGTTGCTGTTCATACTATTAGACTAATATCAGGGCCTCAAAAAAACTGCTCGTCAACATTTTGCTGGTGGAGATACTGCATGGGAAGAAAAGAATTTAGGAAAATACAAAGTTAGGTTTGTTGTTCGAATTGAATGAGCATTTCTTATGATGTGCCACAAATTACAGTGAAACTCGATTGATTGAAGTTTTAGAAGGAGTTTGTAAAAAATCATCTCTTCCGAATATAGATAAATTCACAGGAATTGGCGAGCTTGAATTCAAAGTAAGATTTTACAATACAAAACACTTCCCAGTAAAACAATTTATTTCAGTGTGCTTCTCAACTCGAGAAACACGAAGAAACAATAGAAGAATTTTATTACAATCAACAACAGAACAATATGTCGATTTGGCTGTGTGTTGAGCAACTTAAATGTGAGTTTTTAAATGTGTTCTGTACGAATGCAATAGTTTCAGTATGCTGTCCTCATGGTCATTACGGAAAAAATTGTGAAAAATGTCCAGGGTTGAACGAAGGTGTCGACGCTTGTTTTGGAAAAGGAGCGTGCCACGTGAGTTGATTTGAGCTGGTTGATACATCAAATTACCAAGAATAGAAAAAAAAATTTTCTTCGTCTCCAAAAAAAAATTATATTGTGATTCCAGGGAGATGGAAGTCGTGAGGGAAGCGGGAAATGCAAATGTGATGTTGGTTACACTGGGAATCTGTGCAGACATTGTGATGTCGAGTATTTTGAAGAATCGAGAACTGATCGTGGCGTCGTTTGTAAAAGTGAGAATTGCTTTTTATGATGAATGAATAAAAACATCAATTATTCAAGAATGCCACGAAGGCTGTTTGGGAACTTGCTCCTCCGAAAGTCCGAAAGGATGCTCGAAATGCAAAAATGGATGGACAATGACAGAAGAAGGATGTACAGGTAAGTACATAAAATTGTTAAAGAATCAGTTAAACAGTTTTCAGACGTTGACGAGTGCTCCAATGAGTCAGCATGCACAAAGGAACACGAAATTTGCATCAACACCATTGGATCATATCGTTGTGAATGTAAAGAAGGATTTAAGAAAGACGACAATCAAAACTGCCAAATTGATGTGGAAGGTAAGTAACTCAGCCTTCGACGTTTGAATAGATGTTGACATAGTCAGTTTGAATATCACGGTTAGATTCCCTTCTCAAAATTCTTCACTTTCCCCTGTTTGTTTCAAAGAGAGAGAGAGTAGTTGTTTATAAGGGAACGAGGTTGTTAAATGGCTACTAACATGCATTTCTTGTAAGTTCGGGAGCAATAAAAACACGGCATTCTCCCAGTAAATCCATATATACGTAATCTCTCCCCTTCTGCATGTGTTTTAACTTCTATCAATATTCCTCCCACCTTTCACTTGTCTCCCGTTCAGCTTCTCCCGATCGTCCGTATATGCCAATTGATCAACAACTGAAACTGGTTGCATTCTCATCCCTTATCATCATCATCACATTCGTCGTTTGGCACGGGTCACTTATTCTTTATATTTTAACGGGAATAGCAGTTATCGCTTTAATTTTAGTTGACCTTTATGTTAATCCTGACACGATACCTGATGAGGCAAAACGATTTCTTGGATATTAATACTTTTGAACTGTTAACGGGCATTACTCTGGTTCATTGTTGACAATATGCTCAAAATAAATGTTTTTTTTCAGTTTTTTCAATTTGTTATTTTTTCAAATTTCAGCTTTGAAAGCAGCGGAACAAAGTACTGAAATCGAGGATGAAGATGAAGAAGAAGACGAAGACGTCAAGGATGAATTATAACGTATACATAAAGAACATCTTTGCCCTTTCCGTTTCAATTGTACTCATTTTGTAATTTCCTTTTTCAGCTCAACGAGTACTTTATATATGTGCAATATTCTGTGATTGCTTTCATATTTGTGTTCCATTTTCTCTTTTTGTGATCTGTGATTTCTTTTGTTTGCAATTTCAATAACACGGGAATTTTATGCCGAAATGAGAAAGAATAAGTCGAAAAAGACAGATCAAATGAGAATTGACTAGGAATGAATTGAGAGAACAGGAAACACTCCAATCGACAGAAAACGTGGGGATGTTCGTGGAGCACGGTTGAGTAAAAGTAGATTAAATGTAGTCTGGCGGCGGGATTTCGTTGCGAAAGTCGGCAGAAAGTTTTCGAATCCGTGACATCTTCGGAACGAAAACGCATCCCATTGGAGAGAAGAAGCAGTTGCGAGTGTTACTCAGAGACATTGGTCCTGGGCGTGGCCTAAAAGAAGGAAGAACTTTTAATTGAAATGAGAAATATCGCTTCATGGATTCATTTTGAATTCAGAAGAAGTTTGGAATTCAATGAATTAGTGATTCGTTTTTCTGTTTCCAAATGACTCATAAAACGTTTTGTTTTCAAAAATGTTCATGGTGGTCCCCCAAGTGACTTTTTGTGAAGAGAAGAAAAACATTCTTGAGGTGTCGAAGAAAAATTCGAAATTTTTTGAAGAAGACTTCCGGTTTATTCTCAAAATGTCCTCTAGGAAAACTCTGAAGACTCAAAATAACTTTCAAAAGTCATTCCAGATGAGTTCTCTGGAAACTGGGATATTCAGGAGTATAAAGAGATGTTCTAAAAAACAAACGATTACTTTATTACAGTAGGAAAATGGTTAGAACTGAGAAAGTTCTTTGACTTCTTTTCATCCAAAAAAACGCCTAGACTTTATCCAAATATTCTTTGAACAATAGAAATGAAACAATGAGTCTTATCTTCCCTTTTATTCATTTTTATCCACCAGTCATCCACCAGTCATCCCCTATTCATTTTTTTTATTTTCCTTTTTTTGAACACTTTCCGCTTAAATGCACTTCACTTCCTACCGTACTCACATTGCTTCAGAAGTTTTTGAACTTATAACAACAGCCAACATGACGATGAAAATGAAACACCGAATAGACATTTTACCTGAAATAATTGAAATGAGCAAACAGAAAATCTAACGAAAACGATGAATGAATGAATGAAATCAGAGAGAAAAAGAGAACGAAGAGAAAAGGGAAAAAGGGGGCGGAGCCAAGAATCGAAAGAAGAAGAGTTCTCGGACGACGAGTTCAAGAGGTGACGTGGTGGAGTTGCAGTATTTTTGAGGAATAGAAGTAACTCGAAACGAAACGAATCGTGGAAAGTCTCTTCAAAAACTTGTATGAGGCCGCCCATCTCGGGTTGCATTGTGGAGGGTGGTGGGCGGCCAGAAGAGGAAGCAGAGGAATCATTCAAGAAGATGAGTTGGCAAATGTCAATGAAACAATTCACGAAGGGAAGGGAAGGCGAATAGATCAACTCATGAATGACGTGAGAGTCCCACCTGAATGATTCAGTACGGACCCTAGTGATTTGGTTTAATCAAAAAAGAAAAAACTGGATTAAAACTGCGTTTGATGTGTTATTCTCTTAGAGTACACAGAAGAACATTCTATTCTTTCTGGAATACTGTTTTTATGGTTTCTGATTCAAGGTCGGTCCAGTTTCTCTGCATTCTCGTGTTCTTGAATTTTCAAAAATTCAAGAAGCGACGCTCATTCAAAGAAACAAAACGACACTTTTTTGCTGTAGACCAACTTTTTTCTGCTCGTTTGAATTTCTGAGTCTTCGTGAGTTTATAATTAGTCCAAAAACTGAAAATAGAAGGGTTCGAAACCTGCGATTTTTCAACTTTGGATCTGAATTTGAACAGAATCAAACTGCTGTTGGGATTACTGTAGACTCTAGACAATGAGAAATAATATCAGTTCCAAAAACCAATGAATATACAAAGACAATGATGTACTTGAATCTCCTATGTGAAGAGAAGAGTCTAAATGCATTGAATGATATGAATTGAATCATCAGCTAAGAGAATACAGAACAAAGAATTATTATGAGTAACTCGAGATTAACGGAAAAAAATATGAGGGTGGGTACATGTTTTGTTACCGAAATTGAGCTGTGCTCCTCTAAATTGATTCGTTTGGAAAATACAAAAAATGAAAAAGAGAGAGCAATGAGTCTAGTCTCAATCCACCTACTCTTATCATCTCATTTGGGAACAATTTTTAATCGTAACTTCAGAGAAGCGATTTGAAAACCTTGTTTTCGTTCTGAATCGTAATGAAGTTTCAAATTAAATCAAGTGAAGAATTCTTAGGAAATGAGCGGAAAACTAAAAGAAATGAATCGGAAATTTGGAAAGAGAAACTTTTTATTTGAACTTTTGTGTCCTTCTTTTCTCCCTTTTCTTCTTCTTCTTGAAACTCCTCTTGATTAGGTTCTCTTCTGAACGTCACGACATCCGTCACCAAAAAGAAAAAAGAAGTGAATGAAGAGAAGAAGAAGGAAATGTTCTTGTCTAATCGGGTAAGCTCGTTGTTCCGGAACACACGCAGGCGAAATGTTTCAGACTAAAAAGCCGAAACGACGAAAAGAAAAGAAGGGATCAGAAATGAAAAAGAAGGGGATAGAAAGTATGGAAAAGACACATCGACGTCTACGAGGGGGGTATACCTGGAATAAGTTGGAACCAAAAATAGGAAAGGATTCTCGGGTTACGATGACGGAATAATCATTGTCCATTTGTTAGAATACTTTAGTAGTTTGTGACAACTTCCAGGGGAAAGAGAGTAATGGACTGGGATCTCCAAAAAACTTCTATTATAAGGACATCTACACGTTTTTGTGGTTTAGATATCACAACTATTTTTATGATGGCAAACCCAAAGATTTAAATGTAATACCAAAAGAGAAGACAACTGAACTCAGAAAAAAGTTTCCAAATTGAAGAAGAAACGCTTCTTCCATTTCGCTTCGGAACTTTCTTTTTTCTGAAACCAAATAGAAGACTAAACTTTATTCTCTACTTCTTCTTCTTCTTCTGTTTTTTTTTCATCCGAAATGGAGCCAAAAAATTGAAATTCCACTATAAATCATCTCATTTTATAGTGCCTCCCTCACGTGAACAACCTAGAAAATTCCTGAAATTTATTGTAGACGAGAATGGAAAAATCGTTAGACCAACGAATTTGTCAAAAAACGTTTTCTACGCTATGAATTCTTTGATTTGAAACGAATTGACATTCTGAAAAGTATTCTGATTTCACAGGAAGAAAACGAAGAAGAAGAAGCAGAAAAGAATAGTTGGAGAGATGAGTGGGTGTATATGAATATACTTCCGTATTCTACGTATTCTATCTGAGATACAGTTGTTATCAAACTGTGATTGTCTTCCGGCCAAACTCATTTCCTATTCACTCGAAAACCTCATAAAAACATGCTGACGTCTTCAAAGCGAATGAAGAATAAAACGTCTAACAGGGACGAAAATGTTCGTTTTTTACGGTCAAAAATGGACTTTTAGGGGAAAACCGAAGAATAAAAATGTCTCATTCCGTTTATTTTTAATATTTTATAACGGAGGTCTATGAATGAAAAAGTGAGAAAGAATGGCCCTTCGTCTCCCAAATGGGAAGATTAAAAAGTAATAAGGGAGAATGGAATGTATCAAATTACCTTCTTCTACATCTCCTTTTCATCTATAAATAAGTTCCAGTTGTTCTTGAATCTTACTGATTTTTGATATAAATCATAACGGAAACTAATGAACCGAATGATGTTTTGTCGAGCATATCACATTCAAAAGAGAATGAGAAGTCATAAAAATAAGTGTAGGTATAGGAAGAAGAAGAAGAAAAAAGAAAGGAGAAGATTTCTTGGTTGGCATATATACAATGGAAAAGAAGAAGGAAACGGATAAAAAACAAAAAGAATAAATAAGAAAACGGTTTTATAGGCTCAGACGAATTAGGCGGTGCCTTTTTCGATGCAATTCTTAAAAGAGTCTCTCACGAGGTTTCATGCTTCAACAATTCAAGAGACAATACGTGGGTTACGTATTTGAATGCGTGTGATTCATAGATCTCCGAAAAAGAAACACAAGAACCTTCGTCATTCAAAGGTTATGACTGAAACGAAGAATGTTTATTATGCACTTTAAGAAATGAGAAGTTCTATTGTTATTCATCGGAAAGAAAAGAAGTAGACGGTTCAGTCAATAATAATGATATATTTATGCCAAGTTGGATATACTTTTTTTTTCTAATCTGTCTCGTTAGTTTGGGGAATTAATCTCCAGAGGAACTCAAATAATCTGTTTTCGATGAAGTCATTTAATGAGAACGTTGTATAGAGAACTGCAAAAACAGGTACGTTTTCAAAAAGTGTTGGCTTTCGTTTTTCGTTTAAGTATTGTTTTTGAATGAAAAACGACTATGGAAGATGCTGATCTGTTGAGACTCCAAATGGATATACATGTTTATTTTCTATAGAAAATCTTATAAAACTTCTAAAACAGAAGTTCGGAAAATAGATTTCCAGACAACTTGTGATGGAAAAAGACGAAAGCTCAATGCCTCCGAATCGATCATTTTAACGGTTTTTTGACAATAACGGGGGCGAAAATATGTTCAATTATTCAGACCAATTTGACGATTCGATGAATGACATTGAAAAAATTAATTATAACAAATATTACGAATACACACGGAACACAAGAAAATGGAGAAAACAATCAAGAAATGGCTAGTATACAATATTGAAAAATCTATTCGGGAGAAGCTATTTATGAATGAAAATAAGAATGAGTGACGTTGATTGAAGAGGGAAATAACTGTACTTGTGTGGGAATTCAGGTGTTCTGGAAAAAAGAAAAAGAAAAGAGGAAGTGGAAAATGCTTTATGAAGTCCTCGGATATGTTGAAAAAATAACTCAAATTGGAATCCTGATGTTCATTTTATGGTGTAATAATATTAAATTAATATAAATTAACTGAGTGAAACGTGAAGGTTTTCAGAGCACAAAAGTACATCATTTCATTTTCCGAATTTTAATTTTTGCAGTTTTCCTGATTTAATTCGATGATGTCAATGTGGTTTCTTAGTTTTTGTCTTTTGATTCGCTTCTCTTTTGCAAATAAAAACAGTAAAAAAGAAGTCTGATTCTCATATTCTCCATGATTTATTTCAGTTTCTCTATCTTCCAATCCAACGTGTAATACTTTATCCGACTGTCCAAATGGATTTCAAAGTTGCAGTGATGTTTTCAAAATGACGGAGAAACGTTGTATCAGAGACAGTGAGTTGATTGTATTTTCTTCTTTCTCAAAGTAAAACAATTCAAAGTGAAACAAATCTGCAAAGGAGGACAACCAGAATTCCCCATTAAATCATGTAATAGACAACGAGATTGTACTGATAAACTGTTGGATTACGAAGGATGGTGCGATTTTGAAACGAAATTCTGTTGTCAAGGTACACCTTCTTTTCAGAAAACTACCTGAAATTAATGTTTCAGTGAATGAAAGTTCAAGAGAAGTTCCATTTTGTCCCGATAGAATAACTCCGTTATATGGACAAGAGAAGTGTACAGAAGTGAAAAAAGATGAGATTTATTCAGGGAAAAGTGAACAAAAAGGAGGATTCTGTTACAAAGGATACAGTTGTCCACCGAGTTTGTCTATTCAAAATAGATGTATTTAGTTAAAAGATTTTAGAAATAACTCGTCCACATGAATCGAAATTCGGAAGTAAAACGTTTCGAACCAATATGGATTGTTGGACGGATGATCAAATTCAGTCGAAATACGAGTTCATGTTTTGTCATAATGAGACTGGAAATCTATGGGTAATGGGACAATATAATGTAAATGGAGATGAAGTTTCAAAGCATTGGACACAATGTGAAAAGAACAAATGCTGCGAAGAAGGACTCGTTTGTGTCAAAGAAGATTTGTGTCGATATAGATGTTATGGTGATCCAGTGAGTATTCTGAAAGAGAATTCAGGAGATCGATCATCATTCTTCCAGACTTTGGTCGTCAATTACAATTGGATCGTCGTTCAGTTCATTCTGATGTTCTTCTTTCCACTCGTTTTTCTTATTTCTATCATTGTTTTAACTGTCAAATATTTAGATTGACTTCGAATAGTTTAAATCCATTTTCATTTATAAAATTCAATTGGATTCGATAATATTTGAAAACTAATGAAATGAATGAAGAAATTTCTAACAGAATTGACTAGATTTTGAATGATTTCGTAAATTTAATGTCTACTGAATTTGAGAAAAATTACCTGAAAATGTAGAACCGGGAAAGAGAAAAATGTAGAAAAAGAGGGAGGGTCTATCCTTGAACAAGAGATGATGTTGGAATTGGAGGAAGAGAAAAAGAGAAAAATTCAACAGAATCAGAAATTATCGATTTTGGATAATAAGATAATTGTGTGAGAAGTTGATGAGAATAAGCACGAATTCCGAGAACTTCGAGATGAGTCAAAGAATTTAAACACGAGAGAATACACTGGAGTCCGGCAGTTTGTATCTGAAAATCGATTTTCTGGAATTGTTTCATTTCATTCGAATTCACCTTCAAACAGTAATTCAAATCCAAGAAATTCAGTTTCGTGCAAGTCGAAATTTGTTGACAAATTGTATCATCTACATTCGAAATTCCACTCAATGTCAGTTTAGTCAATTTTCTTAAATTTCCGAGGAAAAGCATTGATTCAATGGTAAGTGCTTCACAATTGTCCAAAGAAAGTTCTTCTAAATCAGTACATTCTTGAATGATCAAAGATAATGCATCGTCTCGAAAACCATCACGATTGTTGATGAGGGATAAGTGTCTGTTTATAAATAATTCATTTCATATTTCACAACAGATCTCTTACTTCAAATTCTTCAATTTTGAAATTTGTTGACAATCCAAAAGATTCGGAGAATAGGAAAGATCCAAATGAGTTATCGTTTCGTTCATTGAAATGATATGTTCAAGATCACACGGAGAGATGAATGATCGTTGAAGAATCAATGTTTTCAATCTAGAAAAATTACTTTTCTGATGAAATTAGGGTTTAAAACGCACTTTTTCCCTTTCAAAAAAGCCAAATTGTCAATTCTGAGAGAATTTCCAACAGCAATTGCGAGATGTTCAACGGTATCTGACATATACTGTAGAATTGATGGATCCACGTGGAAATGACTGTTATTAAGACTTCGACCCTGCAATTAATTCATTCGATGGTTCTGATTCCACAGAAAACACTCACAGATATTTCAAAGAATTTTAGTTTCGTGCACTTCTGAAAAAACGTGGCAAATGACTTTCTAATAATCGTGGCAACATCCCATTCGGAACATTCGATCAATGAATTTGTTATACTTATTTCTTCAATACTATCCGGTAATTCTCCAAAACTACCAATTGCTCCTGTTGAAATACGGCATCTGAAACACGGAATAAACTGTTGAATCAAAAAAGAAAAGCTACCTATCAATATGAAGTCGTTTCAATTTCTTTGCATTTTCGTTGATCGCCTGAAGAGCTTTTCTCCTTATTTCCACTGGACTTGTAACAATTGCATATTGGGCATTCGCTGCACGAATTTTCAGATCCAAAGTTTGAAGATTATTCGAGCATTGAGCTAAAAAATTTTTTTGTGGATCTACAGTAATTAATTTCAAATTACCAATAACAGACGCCAAAGCGGAAGAATCACTGATGGCTGATGGACAGTCGATTTCAATATTCAAATGTTTTCTTGATCTTAATGATTTTGTGACTAGTCTATCAAATTTCGAGCAAGTTCTTCTCATTCGAATCACATCTTCTACACTCAATCTGTCGATTATTTCCAACCATGCCTGGTCCATTTTACCCTGTAGGAAACATATAAAATTGGTTTGATTTGATGTCAAAAGATAGAAGAAATAAAACAAAAAGCATTGGAAGAAAAGAAAAATCGTACCATTGAATGAATCATTTTTGTTATGATTCACAACAAAATGCAATATTCTCTGAATTTCAGAAGAAAATGAAAGAAAACAAAAATATAAGACGGAGAGAGAGAGAGAGAGAAAGAGAGAGAGAGAGAGAGAGAGAGAGAGAGAGAGAGAGAGAGAGAGAGAGAGAGACTTAAAGAAATCTCGTTTGGCACATGGAAGAAAAATGAGATGAACGTCGGGAGTTGAGTGAGATTTTGCAGAAGAAAAGGCAATTTGAGATGATGATGTACTGGCTAAAGTGCAGGCTCTCTCTCTCTCTCGTTTTGGACAAGCCGCCACCCCGCAGAAAACGGAAATGGGATAGGCGTTTAGCCCTGGTGCCACTTTTGAAGAAAAGAAGGGGGGAAGAAGAAGAAAAAGAAGAAGAAGTCAAAAGAAATGGAGGAACTACAGATGTTGTTTCACTTGACAAGATGAGAATTATGATAGTCTGGGAAGAGAGATTTTGAGGAGCTCTCATGGAGAAAAACATGTGAAACGTTAAACTTTTCGAAGGGAAACATGAATTCATTCGGTATGTTTTGTAGGAAGAATTGGAAAAGGTTTGTGGGAGTAACAATTAAAATGAAAAAAAGTACCAAGTGAGATTTATTTATTCGAAACAATGGACATTCAGAAGTGGAAAAACCTTATTAAAGGGGCATGAAATTTTAATTTCGTTTTTCGATAGAATGAGTTGATAAATAATGATTCAGAGATAGAATTTCGAAATCGAATCAAATGAGAAAATTGCGGATGTTAGTGAAGAAAAAAAGAAAAATGAGGAATAATTTGTTTCAGAAAACAATATGTCCATTGCTCATAAAAAATTAACGAGAAGAAATAAGAAGAATATGAGAAATGAAGGAAATTGTGAGAGGAAAAGTACTGAATTCTTGAGTATTTAATATCTCACGACACGAAATTCAGTTGTTAGGAGACACTTTTCGTCAAAATACATATGAATTCGATATTAAAAAATAAACAGAAAGTGTCCTGAAAGAGGGAAAATTTGAATCGAAACAGAAAAAAAACATGTTTCAACTATTTTAAATTAACTTCAAAGAAAAAAGATTCAAACTACTTTTCATCAAAACTGAAGAAAATAGGAAAGTTTTACACAATTGAAGCAGTTTTGAGAATAATAGAAACATAATAACCATGGAATTCTCTGTTTCCGGGGTAACCGATCATCTCCATTTGGAAACCCGTTTCCTAGAATAAAATACATTTCTTAGTTCTCTTTCCCATTTTTCTTTTTTCTCTGCTCCCAACTCTCAGGTTACCAGGTCGTGTATCAACAAAAATTTTAGTTGGCGTAACTCTTTTTGCCGTCTTCCGCATGTATTAATGCCATCGGTCGGGGGTCTCTCCGCGCGTAAGACGCCAGTCGGTCTGCGTCTAAACTTCTCATCTGACTGACAAGAAGACAAGAAAGAGGAATAGAAGAAGAAGAAGAAGAAGAAGAAAAAAGAATAAAGCACCGAGAAAAAACGTATTGTTTTACGCCTTCACAACCGTCTTTCTTCTCATTCGAAGGTGTTTCAGAATACAATTTTAGAAGAGGAATAGAAGCAACAAATTAGAATTCGATTGTTTCCTTCTCCGTTTTCTCCGTCACAAAAATTGAATTAGAGTCAGAATGAAAGTGAAATGAACGGGTGACCATTAGGAATGGATTGGCAGGTTTAAAAGAGCCGTGAGAGAATGAATGTAAGCGGATATTCAGTAAATCAAGAAAGAGAAAGAGAGAAACGGAAGGAAGAGGATAATGAAGTAGAGGCAGGTGTCAAGAGTTTCAGTTTAAAGTTAATGGATTTTAAACAAAATAATGAGAAGAACGTCGAGAAATTCAATACTGGATAATAGAATGAAAATGGAGGCTCCATTCTTTTAGAATTTCGATTGAAAAATTTGTACATTTGAAAGTCAAAAGACACGAGTTCTCTGAAATGTTTTCTTCGAATGATTCAAAAAAGAAAAGTGTTTTGAACAATTGACTTTCTACTGACAATAGACTATTTTCCTACCAGTTTATCAGAAAGAACACAAAGTTCATTGTCATTCAGAGGGAACACATACAATTCGAATACTTTTCAGAAAAGAAATCGGCTGTTTCACTGGTGAAAATACATTACAAAATGAATGAGCTTTCAACCGTTTTCTTTATTTATATCTCAAAAGACACAATGATTTTTGTGTCAAGTATGTAGCGAGTTGTTTGTTTGTTTTAGTTTCATTCAAACATACAGTAAAAGAAGAAAGAAAGAGTAACCTAAAAGTTTATTTGTGGAATTGAAAATGAAACATTTGAAAAGAGAAAAGGAAGGAACCAGTTCGATTGATGTAATCCTGATATTCAGCTGAGAAGCTCTCTCTCTCTCTCTCTCTCTCTCTCTCTCGGGAGCAGCAGTTGTGTCGGCAGGTGACAAAGTGTTCGGCTCAAGAAAAAGAAAAAGAGAAATCGAAAGAAAAAGAGAGAAAACGGAGATATAATCAAGAGATATTGAGAAGATGAAACAACTTTCGATTCAGATTTCTTTCTTGTTTTTTTTTTGGCAGAAGGCCAATAAAATGAAAATGAAATGAAAAAACGACACCCTTCGAATGACACAATGATGCTGCTGATGATGATGACTTCCTATTTGTTCATTCGTGTTTACTGCGCAAACAAAAGGACTACAATATGCAGAAAATCATGCGAATTTCAGTTGCAGAACTACGAGAAACCAAGATTAACAAAATGAGAAATACTTGATTTTTTGAAAATTAAATCCCAAAGACAGCTATTTTGATATGAATTGAAGAAAAAAATCAGGAGAGAAAGTGTGAAAACAGTTTTAAAATTACAAAAATATCTACAGATTTCTACTTTTATTATATCAAAAAAGAGTTATTTTTCTTGGAGAAAAGGAAAAATTTAATGAGAAACCCTGTAAATTAGATTTTGAATATTTTAGAATTCTCTCTTCTTTAACAAATGATCTAGTAAAGTTTGGTAACATAGCGGTTTTATTTCTCTCAAACTCCCATTTCAGAAATTCATTTTAATTTCTAACTGGAAAGAATTAATCTGAAATTCTAGAACTTTCGAAATCAGATTTGTTTTATTTCGAACGACAATAAGAATTAAATGGAAATAAAAGTGTAAGAATGTAGATTCATGGATTCTGAAACAATTATATTGGATGAAAGAAACATGTGATTAGAATACATTAATTATGATATATGGAGAACTGGAACCGCATCATTCGTTGATGTGCCTCTGCTTCTCCAGAAGAATGCAATTAGAATTACACAAAGAGAGAGAGAAACTGTTCTTTCTCTTTTTCTTTTTCTTCCAAACGATTGTTCTGACAAGAAAGAAAGTGTCAAAAATTAAAAGAAATGAAGAATTGTCTGTAGTCTCTTCGTCTTCCACACTATTTTGTTCTTCTCAATTCCTGGCATTTACTCAAACACAACTGAAGGTAAGAGGTGAGCCAACCGGTTGAGTGAACGAAGATGAAAGACGATTATTTGCAGTAGATGAAAAAAAAAGAAATAATATTAATTGTTTATTGAACAGGCAGAATGAGATCGAAGGACAGAGAGTGAGAGAGAGAGAGAGAAAGAGAGAGAGAGAGAGAGAGAAATTAATTAGGTTCAAAGGGGTCCACTATACTGACAAGATTGATAGGGTTGACTAAGAGAACTCGACAAAGAACTCGAAAGGCCATCCATTAATTTGAGCTTATCGTTTGATGATGAAGAAGAGGTTGAGAATGCAGTTTGAGGTCTGAAAATAAATTCATTTGAAAAGAAGAAAAGAATTGGGTTACTGTAATTTGAAATCACACGGTTGTGTTCCCTCAACTATAACTGTCAAGAAAAGATCAATTCGATTGTATCTTTTTTTTTGGCAATTACCGTATTTATTCCAATAGACCGGCACCCCCTTCACTCGACTTTAGCTGCTTTTATCTCGGTTCCCAATCGAGATATTGAAAAGTGATCAACTAACAAAATATACCTTATATTATTATTCTGATCTCACGAGGTGACACTAGAGGCCGCGGCCTGATGGCCGTGGCCGAGGATATCTCGCCACGAAAACTACGGTAGAAAATTTATAAAAGCAAGTCTAAAAATATTTAATTAATTTTTTTCAGCCCTATTTTACTAATTTTGCCCGATTTTCGTGTAAAATATGCAATTTTGTTATTTAAAAACTATCATAGTCGAGCAAAATTAGTAAAATAGCGCTGAAAAAAATTAATTAAATATTTGTAGACCTACTTTTATAAATTTTCTACCGTAGTTTTCGTGGCGAGATATCCTCGGCCACGGCCATCAGGCCGCGGCCTCTAGTGTCACCTCGTGAGATCAGAATAATAATCACAACAACTATTGGAATAAATACGGTCTGCCCGGTTACTTCAAAAACGTTCGGAGATTTCAGTTCCAGACATTTTTGGAAATATGTAGACAGATCTCAGCCTCTATTTTTCTATTTCAGTTGGGATTACTTTTGAAAATTGGGAGAGTGTTCGATTTTTGTTCGAAACCTTTGAGAGAATCATACAAACTTCGAAATGAAGGTAGCTTTAGAGATTATTCTAATAAAAGATCATACGTTGGAAGAGGAGTCAACGACGCAGTTGTTGAGAATCGACTAGTGGCTGTAGTTGTTGGAGACATTGGAATTGTTTGAAAATGAAACTGATCCTGAATATTCAAATGATTATTTCGATTCAATTCAGTCTCCTTACCTGTGGTTTAATGTGCCAATTGAATTGATTATTTCTTGAATAATATGGATTCTGTTGCCACGTTCCACCGTATCCGTAGAATGATGATGATGCAACCGCCGAATCGTCGATCTGAAATCAATTGAGATGAATCTCCCTTTTTGGATGTGTCTCTATAAGAATGGAAATGAGTTCTCTTCCAATTTCCGATTGTTTATGACATAAGAGGCAACATTTCTGGTGAAAAGAAGAAAGAAAAATGAGACATTCCGTATATAAACAAATCAAGTGGCTGGATGTCTGTTACACGTACCTGACTGCTATTCTGCAACAGATTCTGTGGAAATGTGTTCTGAAGAGATCCCAATGAATCTAAACTTTGTGTCTGAACAATTGCTTGTCCACTCATTGTCGATGCTCCTTTCGACGTTCCTTGTCCGTTCTCAATCACATAATTTCTCTCTCTTTTCCTCCATTTGGCACGTCGATTCTTGAACCAAACCTGCAAGAATTCAGACATCTTCATTCCATTTTCCAATTCAATTAGCCACATCACAGCTCTTTCTCTTCTTCTTCTTCCATTCTCCTTATTTTCTCATTACAAGACTTTGTTATTCTTCACCCATTTGTATTTCTTTTCATTCAATGGGTCTACGGTAATTGGCAGATGGTCATCACATTCCATCTACATTCTTTTATTACCAAAAAGAGAAATAAACGGAAATGAATTGAAACAAATGACTGTAAAATATGATAACACTTACTCTGACACGTGGCTCCGACAGATTGATCCAAATTGCGATTTCTTCACGGCATGCCATATCAGGATAACGATTCCGGGCGAACCAATTCTCGAGTTCTGTCAGCTGAAAACGGATTTTTTGTGATAAAAAATGAAATAGTCTTTGTGGTTTCTATATCGATTTCAAAAATACCTGATGGCTAGTGAAATGAGTTCTTTGTCTCCTTGGTTTCTGCGTTTTTCCTCCATTCGTACTCCCATTTCCGGATGAATCTGTTGGACTTTCTGTTCGATTATGATCTTCATCTGGTTGCTCTTGTTTTACATCCAATGAAATCAGTTCCACTGAAAAAACACATCTTATAAAATCGAGGAATCCTCTCTTACACTTTGGAAGTTTCATTGTGATTTCTGTTGGTGGAAGTGGAATTGAGTAGTTGAATGCATATGGATTGTGGGTAAGTGGAGCAAGAGACGACGAAATCGATTGATCGGGAAGAATTTGTTGATGATCGAGAGAACCAACACATACTAATGGATGTGGGAATCTGGAAATAAAAAGATTTCAAGGAGAGAGAGAGGGATATAATGGAAACTGATACCACACTGTAGGTGATCAAGGTCGAATAAGGGGGAGAAACAATGCTCAAATTACAGGAAACGGGGAGATGAACAGTCATTCGGAGAGAGGAAATGATTGAGTGATCAGAGAAACATACTGTACAGTATTCAGCAGAAACACACTCGACAATATCTGTTTTTCTCTCTCTTTTCTTAGTTTTAGTTGGAACATTGACTAATTTCATTTATGCGAGCTACCAAAGTACCTAGACTTCAAAAAAAATCTTTAAAAAGTACCTACGAACAGTGTTATATACCCCAGTCTAGCCCCTATCGAGGATTTGGTAACGAAGGGAAAAAGAATTAGCGAAAAGTTGAAAAAGTTGAAAAATAGAAACGAACCGATTATGTGACTGCTGCTGCTGTTGGTGAAGAGCAGTCAGTGTGGCCGTATTGTCATCCATGTGTTGCTCTTTTCTGGTGGCGACTCAATCCCCAAGGATTATTACCGTCTTACGCAAAGTCACTGATCGGATTAATTGGAAGCAAAGAATTTGATCCTCGACGACTCGTCGACACAAGAACGTTGTGCTCTTCTTCTTCTTTTACAACCAGCCACTCGGTCGTCCTACTGTAGCGTTTAGCTCCGCCCACTATTTTCTGAGAAGATGGGTCTCTCTCTCACACACCCACATATGGTAAATGGCAGCCGACTGCAAAGAAAGAAGAAAATGATGATACATCAAAATGGGATTAGAGTAACCGAAAAAAGAAGTAGACGGGTACGCACGGGCTTTCTGTTTTTAAAAGGCAACGGTATCTAATGGGAGTCATGAAAAATGATGAAGTAGTGCGCCAAAATGGAACGAAATGGCAGATTTTCTATTCAGATAAGATTCCACATTTTACGGTAGTTATATAGAAATTTGGAGAAGAATCAAAGAGCAAAATGCCTATTTTCATGAATTCTCTATTAAATTGAAACTGGTGATTTCGCGGAAAGTTGGAAGAAAAAAAAACGAAAAACAGCAAAATTGATGCGTTTCGACAAACTTTGTGAAATTAAAATCTACTGTATCTATCTTATCAGTCAACCAAAATTCTTTTGTAACTATAGTGATTTGAAATTTGAAAAAGTTTATATTTTCATTATTTTTTTAGCGAAACACAGGTCGAAGACGATTCGTCTTTGCATAGAAGTTTGAGAATGATCATTCGGGAGCTGAGATTACAATAACTGGTCAAATGTATTTTCCCTTTTGAAAAATGAACATCATGTTTTTATTGCTCATCCATAATTGTAGACTACTACTATCGATGTGACATATTCCAACTCCCTCTCTTTCTTTTTCTCACTATTGTTTGTTTCTTTCTCCACATTAGTCTCTTATGCACAAAGGATGAACTCTGCGTGGTCCCACTGTAGTGTAACTTCTTATAACACCTGGATCGATTTCTTATGAGAATCATGACACTGTATAATACATTACATCTCAAAACCATCTGCCTCATCAACACATTGTACACAAAGAAAACAAAAGAGCCGAGAGAAAAAAAGAAAATCCCTTTGTGTCAGAAACAATTGACAAGTTCATGACGAGGAATCAAATAAAATCATGAAAGAAAATGGAATATATAAAAAGAGAAACGAAGTTGCTAAAAGTAGATCAAAGTTTTTCCGTTTTGCCAATTTCCGTTCAATTTCCCGCAACCATTTAGGTCATTTGTCAAATTTTTGCGACGAAACCAAAACAAAATGAAAAGAACATTATCAGGAATAATCATCTTTTAGCGCACCGCTTATGCATTTCAATCGCTAATTTGTCACATTTGAGAATGCTTTTTCCTATTGCGTAACTTCTCCATATGTCATTGCCGTCGCCGCCGTCGCTTCCATCTTCTCGTCGAATTCTTCTTCCATCTGCCAAAACAAATCAAAACTGTCATAAGTCTGCGAATTTTCGTGAGGCGAATTGAATAAATGATTCCTTTAGAGTAGAAAAAAAGTTTAGACTGATAAACTTTTCTAGTTCTTTTGTTGAAAGTTTGGTAAGAAAGACAAGTAGAAAAGAAAAGTTTTGTGGGTTTGAGAAAACTTCTTTTCTTCTTTTTTCTTAATATTTTAACATTTGCTAATCAAAAGCTATGAAGCTATCAAAGCTATGAGTCATTTCTTCTACCAAATTTGCCATTTAAAATAATAATGTTGTGACCTTCTCTTATTGAGAAGAAATTGGAAAAATTTAAGAAAAAAGGGAAAGAAGAGAAGAAATCAGTAAACCAGCGACTGAAAACATCATTAACAATGATATATATTTTTGTTTTCTCCACTAGATCATGCTGATTAATATAAAAATTTGGAAAAGTGCATCCATCTCAAATGATGATTTCAATTAACAAACGTATCGAATAAGTTCAGAAAATCAAAAACGTAATAAAGCATGTGATACGTATTGAGCCCATTGATCAAAAATATGTTCATATTCCGGATTACAGATTCTTTTTGAATATACCATTCCAAATGTTGAAAACTCATTTTCTATAAATTATACTATAATCGATGCATTTCTGTCTATAATCAATTTCAAAACTTCAAATTTCAGAATTAGTGTAACCATTTTTCAGTTTTTTTTAATCTATTTCAGAGTAACCTTCGACTTAGAGTAACTTCGAAGATTCCTCTGAAGTACTAAACTCTTCAATTCTCATTTTTCACAAACGAACTACATACAGTAATCATCACAATTCGTTTTGATAACCTGATTCTAACGTCTCTGAAGTTCTAATCAATGATGTAAAGAACTAGTCTCCGTCTAATTGACTCATGGGAAATACCAATCCAAGTTACATTGGGACAGACACATTCGGCGAAAAATGAATGAAGCTTTATTGGTTTTTAAATAATTGACGCAGATGCTTAATAATGTTTATTGAGAATAAATATTTGGTAAAATCTCTTTGTTTATTAATAATAGTTAATTTTTTGAAATCTCAAAACATCCAAGCGAACACGATTTAATCATCTTTTTACTTTTTTAGAAGATCGAATACTCCGAGTTTTGATACTTTTTCCACGTTTCGTACTGTAATGGAGAGTCGAGTGTCTCTTTCCAATCGTTTGTTTGCCATCTTTTCCGTGCAGTTGAATACTTTTCCAGGTTCAACGAGATCTTCATCTCTTTCTGCGATTCCATGAAGCATTGTTGTGTAAGCATCATCCGTCATGATGAACAGGCTTCTTGGCTCCAGAAGCATAGACCCGACGTACCGTTCCTCTTCACTCCTCGCAGTCTGCAATTGAAACTAATCATATGTTTATCAGTGGGTGGGACGAGACGAAAGGGAAGTCAGGTTCAAAGAAATCATCATGCGGGAAAAATAGTATCTTGATATAAGAGACACTGAAAGAATCTGAATGAACCCGTCGTTTGTCGGTGTATCGTTCTCTGCAGTCGATTCACCAGTTGACATAATTTTTTGGTTCTCATTATTTGCCAACCCATTACCATGTTTGTAAAATGAATTTGACAGTATGATCTCTGGCATGCCGTACCTCTGAGATAGTCTCATAAAACCAATAAACGCATTCAAACGCCACCTCTAACATTCTTTTCGTCAGTCTTCCATGTTTTCTATTCCCGAAAAAAAAATCTCATGATCATTTGTTTTTCTTCGATTTGTACAGTAACCAGACGCGTTTTTTAGTTTTCCCGGTTTTAATCCTATTCCACTGTTAAGTATATAAAGTTCTCGTTTTAATCGAATCTATTCTCTTCCGAATGAACATTTTCAATTAGAAAATCGTAATTGTGACATTTATTGTTTCTGTTAGTTTCTTTTCACCTCCAGTTCGACGAAAATGAATCATAAGGAAGCTGGTAAGAATGTGGTCTCATCAGCATCATAGTTAGTTGACGTCGTTTTTGTTTTTGTTTCAGTACAGTAATATTTCTCATCACGTGTCTTCCCCTCTATTGAAGTACCCAAATTGGTCATTTTATGGGGGTTTTGCGAACTGATCGTCCTTCAGAGTGGTAGATGAACCCGACGAACCCGTCTCTGGCCGATCTATGAATTCATTCATTCCTTTCTATTTTCTATTTTTGTCATTCTATTTTAAATACTTTTTTTTCTTCTAGGAAACAATTCAAAAATGACGATAAACTATCACAAGGAAATCATGACATCCCATCCGTGGACCTTCTTTTTATTACTTTTTAAATGGAAAGGATCAATTTGGAAGGCTGTTTATATGGAGACAATCATTTTTCTATTTTGTTATGGAATCATTTCTGTTATTTACAAAACAGCGATGGGCGAATCCAGCCAACGGTTAGAACCGTGATTTTGAACAGAAAACATCGCAAATCGAATGATTTCAGGACATTTGAGGCAGTGGTAAGGTATTTCGACAAAAGATTATCGTACATTCCACTTGAATTCGTTCTTGGTTTTTTTGTGACTACAGTAGTAAATCGATGGACGAAGCTATATCAGACAATCGGATTTATAGACAAGTAAGTACTTCACACTGATATTGTATCTTGATTCTAATACATTGCAGCGTTGGTCTGATGGCAAACTTATATGTTCGGGGTGCAACTGAGAAGGCAAGAATTTACCGTAGAAATATAATGAGATACTGTGAACTTGTACAAGTACTCGTATTCCGTGATATGAGTATGAGAACACGTCGCCGATTCCCTACAATGGAGACTGTCGTAGCAGCTGGGTTCATGAACAAACATGAGCTTGAACTGTATAATAGTTATGATACTAAGTACAACAGCAAGTTGGGAACAAAATATTGGATACCAGCCAACTGGGCATTGTGTATGACATATAAAGCAAGAAAGGATGGTTATATCGAGAGTGACTATTTCAAAGCTCAAATGGAAGCCGAAATTCGTACATGGAGAACAAACATCGAATGGGTCTGCAACTACGACTGGGTTCCGCTTCCGCTAATGTATCCACAGCTCGTATGCCTTGCTGTCAACCTTTATTTTCTTGTTTCAATGGTTGCGAGACAACTTGTTATCGAGAAACACAAGATTGTCGATGAAGTTGATGTCTACTTTCCGGTTATGACATTTTTACAATTCATCTTTTACATGGGTTGGCTCAAGGTAATTGATGTAATGCTGAATCCATTCGGAGAAGATGATGATGATTTCGAAACAAATGCATTAATTGATAGAAATATAACGGTTAGTGATGGTTGATCGAATTGAACTACGAATCATTCGGTTCAGATGGGTTTGATGATTGCTGATAACCCGATGACTACACCTGATCTTCGAAAAGATCCGTTCTATGATGAAGTGGATGTACCTCTTCTGTATTCAGAAGAATCATCTCATATTCCTAATCATCATTATCATGGATCTGCCTCTGAAGTGCAGTTAGAGCAACGTGGCAATGCGCCTGTAATGATGATGCCGCATTCTCAATCGGCAGCTAATTTAAAGCGAATCATGTCTTTCAAATCAGTGGATGATGAGGAGAAAACGAATCCATTCTCAATGTCTCATGATGATGCTAGAATGAGAAACTGGCGGGAAGTCAGCCTGGATTCAAGCTTTTTGGCTGATTTGAACGAAAACGAAGAATGGAAAATACCGACAAATCTGCAGAAATTTTAGCAGATAAAACCACAAAATTCGCTATTATTTTGATATGGGTCTTATTTTTTGAACGTTGTTTGTAATAAAGTTGTATGATTTGAAAAACTGGTTCACCTGTTGATCCACAGGTTCATACATATCCAAAAAGCAATGTGAACCGATAGTTACGGTTGTGACGATTCGATGGAAGGCTGGTCCATCTGTATGAGGCATGATTCCTTGCCCTGGTTGGTATTCATTCACCAGTACATGGTTCACTGGGTTTTTGAATATTCCAAGGTCGTTGATTTTTGTCATGAGATACTTCAACTCCTTAAATATGTTGTTATTCAAATTATAGTGTTGATATCTGAATTACCACTGGAAAATCATCAACTGGAATAAGAGCTGATTTTCCGACAATGCCTCCATAATTTTGAAGACGACGATTAGCTAGTATTCTCCATTTTGGCTGTGGAGCATTTTCGATGCATGCTTTGTAGAGATTTTCTTCGTCTTCATCGATCCAATTCGGAATGTAGATCATCGTTGGTGGGGCACGTTCAACAATGAACTTTCTTATGTTTTCCGGAAAGTTCTCAGCCCGAGACATCTGAAAACTGAAATTCTGATAAGAAAAATGAGTGATATGAGAAACAGCAAGCTTTCATCGGCCATCAGAACGTGCGCTCGCTCGTTCTGTTTTTCAAACGTTACACGCATTGTCCACAACTAATATCTAGATTATTGATTTTTTCTGAAACAGGGAAATACAGGCTCTGCTCCCCAGCTGTGAGTATTTAGACTAAAGGAACAGTTGAAATAAGGTAATTTTCAATAGTTGTATTAGTTGTGTAAAATACAGATTGAGTGCCCTCTATCAAATTCTAATTGTTCATTTGAAAAATGGAAAACACGGTACAAATGGACTAGGAATAGCCTCACTTAAGTGAGTGCACTTGGATGGACTGCCGTCGTTTTATTTAGAAAACAGATGTCGGTGCCTCGTTCTTTTTATCTTCAGATCATGAATATGCAACATTTTTAAAAATCGTTTTTTTGCGTCTTCGAATCAGTCAATTAATCTGGAGAATAATGAGAAACTGCTTTACTATAAAAACCAGTAAATCTTATTAATTCAATTGATACTGTCTGACAAATTTGGCTGCAAAAAAAGCCGGTGATTGGTTTCTAACCAAGTTCCAAAAAAACAAAACGCGTTATAAGACAAATTGAAAATTTTATTAAACTCATCTTAATTAAAGCTGCTGCCTGTTTAGACAACCCTAAAGCCGGCTTATTACAAGAATACTGATTTTTCTAAGAAACATACGGCATATTACATTGGAGAAAATTATAACACAGGTAATAATAATGGGAAGTTATAACATAGAATCATGAGAACAGAACCCAACAAACACTGGACGAGATTTGATGAAATGTTTCCGGTCGAGTGAAAACTTCTGGATTTATTGCCAATGTGGCTAATTCCTGACAAGTTTGATAGATTCCACGGATTTCTTACAAGCATCATATGGACAGTACTTTATTTTTTGGATCAGTGGCTTTAAGTTAGTCTTTCTCTTCTCAAACTCGTCTTGAAGTGCTTGACAGTGGATACGACATCTGAAAATTATGAATTGCGGAAATTTATTCATCCGTATATGAGATAATTATAAACTTTCGAACTATGATTTGAAAAAAACCGACCCGCACGGGATAAGAACTACACCAGCTGTTTCGCGGTCAGGCTGGCATAGATCGACTGGGCAAGGTCCACGACGAAGTTTTATTCGGATATTTTCCTCATCTCTGCCTGAAATTTTTTAAGAAATGCAATCTTGTGAGAAAAGTTCTCATAACAAACATTCTTGATTGCAGTAGATGCATTGATTTTGTTTAGTTGTTTTCCACTGGTCCCAACACCACTGACAAACGATATGACCACACTTAAACATTGACATTGCAGACGAGCAATGTCCTTGGTTAATTCCACATGCAATCAGATTTTCTGGAATTGATTCCTTTCGTTCTTTCATGGCGAGATACGATCCGAATGATTTGTCGGAAAGGACAAAAACACTTGTCTGAAAAGATTTAGTTCATTTATCTTTCATAGTTTCGTTGAAAAATTTCAAACTCAAAAACTAACACTATCCAATGGGAACGTCAGGAAAAGATTCAAACTTTTGTCCTGCTGGCACTTCAAGATATGGGGTGCTCCTGATACAGGGTTTTTGTCACTTAGCGAACTCGCGTCAGTCCATCTACAAGCAACTTCATTATGTTAACATACATATTGCTTTTTTTCTCGAAAAATCACTCACGTATAGATTACTCCACTGTCTTTCCCGTCGTTACCTCGGAAAAAATCTAATTTTATATAGTCATCGGGATTCCTTTCACTTCGCGGAGTGCCATTTTCACCAAAAGTCCTTAATTGCATCTTTTAGAGTGTTCTTACGAACGACTTACCACATATCCAATCCTGTTTTGAGGGCAAATGAAGCATTTAATCGTGTTATGCTCGACATTTTTCTCCTATTATCTTCTTGCTTCTCATCGTATTTCGTTTTAGGAGCAGGCTTATAGAAAAGAAGTTTGAATGGTTTATCTAGTGTTACTCTTTTCTCAAAAAGTTGTATAATTATTCAGTAGTATTTAGATAATTATTACCGTGAAGACAAAGTACATTGTTGCATGTTTGCTCTTTCCATTTATTAGTGAAACTATATTGTCACCAACAATACACGCGCATGGTTCAAGTGGACGCCCATTAGCATCTTCCATCCTTAGCAGGTTAACAACGTCCATTTTACTAAATGTTAAATTCGTGTCACGAACTGCGTATTTAATTAAATAAGATATCTCTCTGGTTAGCAACCAACAAAAAAATATAATCATCACCATTCAAACATTTTGCAGTTTCTTATTTTTAAATGATTCAAAAACACAACAAATCATCTATCTAAATATTCTACAATTTAAGGAAAATCAGTTTCTCTTGTATATTTTATCCCGTAGCATATTCACTTTGTCGATATCCGTTGAGCAGTATTCAAATTCCGACAGAAACACGATAACTGGTTTGAATCCACTTGCTCGCATCAGCCGAAGTCCTAACTGATCGGGCCCCAAAACATTCAACTCACTTTTTATTGACTCGGTGTTCTAAATTTCAGTAATCTGCGTTCGTAAAATTAGTATACTGTTAAGTCTTCCTTACTTGTTTCGTTTGCATCCATCCGTAATAAAACAGGGGTGTAGGTTTTGTATTGTTCCACTGCGATTTGCTCACAAGCAATCCAGACTTCTAAAATCAGTATGGGGTTTTCCTAGTTTTGGAAGTGAATACCTCGTCAGGTAAAACATATGTATCGACAAAAGCTCCACACTCTTCTACATTTGATGGTTGACAGTGAGTATCCTGTGGAGCAAGTTTGAAGAGTGTTTTCAGGAAAACATTGTCACAATCAGAAGAATTACTGGAGTATTTCAACTGCCGCGCGTTTCGAATAGTTTTAGCGTCGAAACTGATTCCGTATTGAGCAAACATGGCTCTATCAACTGTCGGACCTTTGTACTTTCCATGCAAATCAACTGTTGCTGCCGAGCTGATCATCAAAAGCGTCATCGCTCTTCTCAACCGCTCATGAACTTCCCTGTAAAAAATTGTAACTACATTTTTAAAGTACAACTCACATGGCAGAACTCATGATTTTCTCAACAAAGTTTCTATTGAGAACAGAATCCGCATGAACTTGATCGAGCTCTTGGAAGTATGCAAGAGAATAAATTACGTTGAGCCAGGCAATCGGTGACGATATTCTTTCCCGTTTTAACAAGGGTTTCAACGCATTTGCTAATGGTTTACCAGCTGGCTCTCCTATTCTGGCAAGTCCCGCAACAAATCGACTCAATTGTTCAATTTTAGCTTGTTTTACATTTGCCGTAGCCCAACGAATCAGAACACTCCATGACTTTTCGTTTCCCATTCTCGTTCGAACAAAAGATGAGCCAATTGAAATTACATCCTCCCATTTCTGGAGTATGTTTGAACTTTTTTCCAGATCTTCTGCGATTTTTCGAGCTATTTTCGGTGGATAATAGGTCAGAGAAGTACAGGAACTCGTGACGCTAACAATTTGGGATACCGTTAAACATTGGGTTGAACTGGAAATAGAATTGATAATCGCGCCAAGCAGTTGTCGATTTCGTTGTTTGTGAGATGCCATATGCTTCAATAGAGCGCACTTTTCAGGCACTCCCATCACAGCTACGAGTTTCTCTGCCGTCCTGATAAATGTTTCGCTATGAAACCATTTTGACTTGTCATATCCGCCTGCAAGAACGGCTAGAAGATCCGCAGCATTTCCAAGTTCCCTTCAATAAAAACCAGTCGTTTTTGTTTGCCTCAATGTTTGTTAAATTACTTTTCCATTCGTAGCAGCAACGTATCTGCAACTTTGTCAAGAACTGTTTTATCCATTGAAGCATCAGAATATCGAATAAACATGACGAGTGTATCAAACGGAACGGCGGCTAGGTCAGACGTAGTGATATCTGAAACACTTACATTATCAACCAATGAAGTTATTTTGACACACTTTTTTCTATGAACATGTTTTGAAGTTCTTTGAGCGTTTTGATGTTGGGATTGATTTGTGATAGAAACCGCATTGAATCGATGATTTCTTTGACTCCCATAGTTGCGTAGCATTTTGGAAGAACATTGTTGACGATAGGTTCTAGTATTGCGAAAGCTTTTTTCTGATCCCCAAACTTCACATTTATGACTAATTGTGCAGCGTTGTTCAACTGAGCAAAAGTCTTAACGGGGTTATGCTCGAGCCACTGAAAACATGAAGCAAATAGTACTTAGTAGGCAGAAGTTCATACGTTTGAAAACTCGCTCGCAGTTTCCAGCACTTGTTTGTTTTTCGAAACAGTTTGAGGGGCGACAGAACTGACCGCCTGAAGAAAATCTAAAAAAGCTGATGTTTTTAATAAAAGATTGCATGCGATACTATCAATTTCCACTGTTGCACTTTGAGCGGGAACTGAAAACAGACGACGGGATAGTAGGGGGCCGTTTCGAAGGGTATAAATCCCACGGCTCCACATCTGCGAAAAATATTCATTTTGAATTTTCACATTTAATTGAAAAGTACGCTTTGAGATCCAAAACTCTAACTATAATTCTGCGCATTTTGAATGAACATTTATTGAAAACAGGGACATCAACATTAATTAGCAAAGAAAAATAAAGAGGAAAAAAACAAGAGAACACTGAAAGCTCTAATTACCTAAAATAGGAGCACATGCCTTCAGGTGCTGCTGGGCTACCACGGCGAGACATTCGTAAACATCAGCACATGTTGCTTTCGCGGAGTCCATGACAACTGATAGATGATCGACGTGAAGCCTATTTTGAAGTTCAACGAGAATGACCTCATCACGGCCACAAACTGTCGCAAGCTGAAAAAATGTTGTTTTTAGCTACGATAGCGGAAGAGTTACGGTAATTCGGGGAAGAAGATCAGTTTCTTCCCGTGAAGTCAAGTCGACAATCACTTTTCCTTCCACTATTCCACATGTTGCTGCTGAGGCGATGCCTTTCATAGGAATTCCAGCATCAGCAAGAGCTAGAGAAGTAGCATTGACGCAAGCAGCCAGATTGGAACCATCTCCTTGAATTATTTCACAGAAAATATCGATTTGGGATCTCGGGAAGGATTCGGTCAAGATTACAGATTCAAATGCTTTTTCCAGAAGTCTGCTCATCTCTGTTGACTTGCGATCACCACGTGGACGATTTTTTCGTTCGAGTCCCGAAAACGTTGTTGTACTATATTGACAAACGATGGTACATCTATCTTCAAGCCTTTTCGAAGCTTTGCCTTCATAAGGACCATAGACAGCACAGAGGACCTGAATTAACGATTGCGCGTTGTTTTTTTCTGGAACAGTGTGATCACTAACCTTAGTATTACCGTGTTCGAGATAGCAACTGCCTTCGGCATTTCGATTCAAACCTAGACGTGTGTTAATATTTCGAATTTGGGCAAGACGTCGTCCGTCAGCACGGAAACCATGTTCTGAGATCACGCTCATTGTCTGTATCAAAACATTATATGCGATGGGACCAGTTTAACTGATTTTACTCTTTTTCTTCAGAAGATTTATTCTGCTGTGTAGTGGCTTCAGGTTTCGGAGTTTGCTCAGATTTGGCGGATTTGATAGCTTCAGTTGGAGATTGTTCTCCTTGTTTGAAAAGGGCTTTTGGGGCTTGTTCTGCAAATACTAGCATAAACCGACGGTTTACTAGCATCTGCTTGTCAATGCCTAAATTTCAATGAACAGTATAAAACAAAAAATGGAAACGAGTGACTAACACTGGCTGACACAGGATCCTTCGTCTTTTGTAAGCAACGAAGTGGTGTAGTCTCGAGCGCAAGCCTTGAAACAACGTTCGCTAAGAGTGTTATAGACTGTAAGGAATTCACGGAGCTGAAATAATATATGATGAAAAAGAAACTAAATTATTAAGTACCTGTTGGATGTTTTGAATGGAATTCATAAAGCATGAATCAATGACCGCCCTTCCTTGAGAGTATTTCTGTAAAACTGATATTTATAGAATAGATTAAATGAATAAAAAACATCAAATTATCGAGGATAGGTGAACTGGAGGAAGGAGGGGAGTGGACCGAGTTTGGGGAGTAAATTTTTACGTTAAAAACATTCCTGTGCTGTAAAAGATTTTGAAAGGATCCAGTCACGGATAATTGATGAAAATTAAATGAAATTTCATCGCTTTGAAGAGAAAACCTAAAAGAATATACACAATTTTTCATAGTGTATTTTGCCGTCGCGTGTTTGCACAATTGCCAGCGCAAACAGTTTCACAACATCTTTCTATTCTAATAGTCGGGAACAGCGTCTCTTGGATTTTTCCCATCAATTGCTAGCTTTACTAACGAAAATGCCACCGACTTCTCAACCACAAGATCTTGACGATACCGCCAATGCGGTTCTTCCTGTATTGTATTCGTCCACAGATGACGAAGTTGGAATCTGGTATGCTTTTTTCAAAAGAGTAATGAAATTGATAGGCACAGTTCAGGCGAGAAGTACTTGCTTCGAAGAAAACAAACACAAACCAAGGAAGCACCGTTATTGTTCTTGGCGATAACCGAAGTGGAAAATCTTCTCTCCTTGCTCGACTGGACAAGTCAGATCGTGCTATAAAGCCGAAATCCTTGCTGGGGTACCGTGTTCTTCATGTTCAGAATGATGCACGTGACGCTAGTTATGCATATCAATTGGGAACAGCGGGAGCAAATTTAAATCCTTCTGAACTGCTTCAGATTCCCGTTTGGTCTTTGGATGGAAACAAAAGCTGCCCATCTCTTATGAAATACGCATTGCCACAGTCACCTGCTGAAGTCATTTTCATTCTCACTGCTAGTATTGATAATCCTAGTAACTAGTACTACAGTTAACAAAGAAAAATGATTTCTTATAGGTTTAATTACATCTTTAAAGCGCTGGGAAATTGTGTGCAGAGATGAGGCTCGGAAACACTTTTCCAAAGAGGATTTGAAAGCAGGAAAAGAACAACGTTAGTGTTCACATATATTTAGTTCGCACAGCTTTGTTATTATAGAAGAGAGAATGTGGCAAGAATATGTGGACCCCGTTCAATCTCAAATGAGCACGTCCGTCGTTGGAAATTTTGCCGATGAGCACAGTTTGCTACCTCTCGATCAAGGAACTCTAAGTGAAAATTGTGGAGTTTCTTTTATAGTTGTTATAACTAAATCTGATTTGGGTAAGCCAATGAAAGCAGGAAAAATATTTGTGTAAAAGTTGCAGGAAAAGAGTTCACGGACGCTCAGTTTGCAAAAATCAACATTGAGCTTCGCAAATTTTGTCTCGGACTTGGAGCCACTCTTGTGTTCACGAGCACGAAAGAGTCGAAGAACATTCAGCTTTTACAGAAGTATATTGTTCATCGCTCTTTTGGAACTGCATTCACAAGTGCAGCTCAAGTAATTGAAAGAGATTCCATTTTTGTTCCAGCAGGCTGGGATGGTGAGAAAAAGATCGACATTATTCGAGTAAGCATACTGTGCTAAGTCTAAATGATATTGACATTCATTCACAGGAATCTATTCCGGATGTCGATTCCGCTCTCGAACCTACACGCGACAAGGCGCGCCCGGTTACCAAAGAGCAATTGATCGAAGCCGAAGAAGATCAATCATTTCTGAAAAAGCTGATGGAAACATTGGCTACTGCCGTTCCAAGTTCCGCTCCAAAGCAAAGGACCATGCAAGAAGAACCGGCCGATAAAGATAGTCCACTTGCCAACTTCTTTTCAAACTTGCTCAAGGTATGCTCGGCAAAAGAGTGAGAGATTTATTTTCAAATACAGGATAAACCAAACAAATCCAGTTCTCCTGCTTCTGCTCAGTCCACAATGGATTCTGCAGCTACACAAGCGCAGTTGGATCGTCTTCTGAAATCAGCTCAAAGCTCGAAAGCTCAACCTTCCCGTGACAGCGATGCATAAAACAGTTTTCAGTCATCCTTATGGACCGTATACACATCTCTCAAATATGCCGAATTCATCCGCTATTTATGTGAATGTTTTTGGACATAATACTTTCGTGCTTAAATTAATTTATCAATTTTTAAATACATCATGTAGCTTTAAGTGTTTATCTTTTGTTGCCCTATTTATCAAGTTTTTATCAGAAACACACTTCTGTAAGAAGACAAACTTCATTCGGTGTATTATCGCACAATGAGTGGAAATAAGTAAACTGAGACGATGATATTTAGAAAAAATGTGAAATTCACTTAGTTTTAGAAGCGTTTGATAAGTAGATATCCATAAAAGCAATGACGAATGCCTCAAGATGGAAAATAGCTTTTTGACCGAGAACAAGACGATGTTCGAATTTTGCAGCCTCACTGACAACTTCCCGAACAATTGTAGATGGACAGCTTGGAAGTAGATATTCGAGAAGTTTCTGAGAAACATTGAATGTTTTAAAGAAATACACTAAAGGATCTCACTTTGAAAATGACTGTTGGTGGGATGAGTCTTGATAGAATTTCGTACAATCTTTCTCGAACTTTGAGCATCATATCGGAACTTTGTTTTTGAAGGATGAGACGAGCCGTCTCTTGAATGTAGATCTCCCATTCTGGTGTTGGGATTTGAGCGTTAGCCGAGATTCCGCCCTCGTTTTCCACCTTGAAAGCCTCGGTTGTCAGAATCGCGCGCCTCAGATTCCCTTCTGATTTTTCAATAATTTTCTGAAGGATGCTGGGTGGAATAGAGAATTTCTCTTTCCCGGTGATTTCTGTGAGAACTTTTGTCATTTGTTCATTTGTGGGTGCCGGTACGTTGATAATGATACAACGTGATTGAAGTGGCTCGATAATACGTGACAGAGACTCACAACATAGGATAATTTTACAATTGTTCGCGTATTTTTCCATTGTTCGACGAAGTCCATGTTGAGCGTCACGAGTGAGCGAATCAGCTTCACAGAGAACAACAACTTTGAAATTTCTTTGTGAAGAAACTTCAATTTGAGACGTTTGAGCCATTTCTTTCACAAGATCTTGCACAATAACTCGGTCATAAATTCCAACATCCGAAGGTGTCATTTCCACGTGATAATTACTAGAGACTGTTTGAATTTCAAGTTTGCGATTTGATGGAGTTGTGAAAGGTTTCATGATTAACTGTGTTTTGTCGACACCGATTCCATATAGCTCTCTGTAATTAGAGAGGTATAATAAATTTCAAAAACGTTTAAAAGTTACCTCAGCAAACACTTGATGCGTGTTTTTTTACCAGCTCCGCTCGGGCCGCAAAACAGAAGATGTGGCATGCAATCGGCAGATAAAATTTTCAGATGTTCGGCTTGTTCTATATGGTAATCAACACCATCTTTGCCGAGCAATTCCTTTGGGCGATATTTGTCAACCCAGAGAGCCATTTCTTCAACTGAAATGGGAAAAAAGGTGACCGTCTGAATTTTTCTCAGTATCCTATTTTTAAATTGGAAGAAATACGGGTAATGATAGACTATCATTGATAGTACAAAACATACAATCAAACACAATAAACATGCTTTAAAATTTTCTTGGAATCTTTATTTCTGAAACTCAGGTGAGATATTTTAAATATTTGACAATATACTGAAATCCCAGTTATTAGTGACATGTGTTTTCGAGAGGAAATAGTATATGAGAATGTCAGATAACTTTTGATTATTTGATGTTCATTTTTCGTTTGAGAGCAATGATATCATCTCGACGTTTTTTGGTTTCAAGTTGACGTGTTTCAAGGCTAGACTTTGTTGCTGGCTTTCCTGGAATGAGACCCTCTTCTGCGGCCAATATGTATTCGCGGTCGGTCAATTGAGTAGTGTCCACGAACACCTTCTTAGATGTGTGGGGAGTGTATCCGCCACGTTTTGGAACTAAATTATTTAAAATGTGAAAATTAGCACTAATTTAGAATAATAACCTCTGTTTGGAGTAGAACCTTTGGGTGTTGAGATATAATCAGTGAATGTGTCATCCTCGGCAAGAGTTGCCGGTATCACTTTTCTTGCTGATCGAGTAGGTGTAGCTGGAGCACGACTTGATCCTGCGATTCTACTCAGTTGTTTGACATCAACATGGGCTCTGGCCCTTGATAAAGAATTTTTCACAGTCTTCTTGGTGGATGGAGTCAAACACTCTTCAACTTTAGATCGCGCATTTGCAACTTCGGAAAAGTCATTCACATCGCTGGTTCCAAATTTGAATGTCATATTTTCGGGATTCTGCACAGCCCAATTATTTTCCCCTAATCTGAAAGTGAATAATCAATAATGTATCGAAAACTTTTGACCTACCTCGTTGCGGATTTGTCAAGTAGTTCACGCTTTCTGACACTTTTCGGGGTGGCAAGACGCTTGATCGAGTCGGGAACATTTGCAGTCAAATCGTCATGTCTCTTTTGCATTCTTTCGCGACGTTCTCCTAATGTTTCTTCTTTTTCCATTTCTTTAGCATGAATAATTGCAAATCTGTCTCTACTGTGAGCGGGTTCGCGTTGACGAACAGGAGTGGATTCACGATTTTCAATGGTTTCCTCTTCTACTTTTTCATTTTGGAGGGACGAAGTTTCAGCTTCTCTAAGAGATTTACGACCAGAAACACGATGCACTCTCGTACGAGATTTCACTTCAAAATTTTGGAGATCGATACCCAAAGAAGCACACATTTCACGTTTGGTATCTTCATCCAAAACCAATCCCACCGAATTGGTTGGAGTCTTGTCACCTTAAAAATTCTGAATTTTCGTTTCTCAATAGGTTGAACTCACGAATTGATACGCCCATGGACTCATCGGTGCTTTCTTCGACAGTGAACGTGCGGTTAGTTGGGGTCTCTGCCTCCTCAGTTTCCATGGGCTCTCCCACGCGTTCTTCATCATTTTCTTCTTCTTCTGGCTCCTCGTTGATAATGTTTCGTTGTTCTTCTTTTTGACTATTCAAAAACTGTAAATTTGCAAATTTATTAAAACATGGTACTGTTTGAAGTTAAAATTACCTCAACGAGACGAAACTGTAAATCAGATTTCTTTCCTGCCGCTGATAGGCGTTTTTTCTTCAGTTCTTTTCTCAATTTGTCGTATGTCATATTAAAGACATCATCTTGGACAAGTACACGGCTTTTGGCTGGCATTGAGCTGTATAAAAGAAAGTTTATATCAAAGAAAATTGGAAAGAAAATTATACCCGAAACATGGTTTTTAAATTCTAGTTTCGCGGGCGTGCGGTGGGGCGCACTTGTTCGTCTTGTTTTGTAGTCCACTCGGGCAAACTAATCAATATACGAAAAAAGCCGATTCTGAAATTGTTGAAAAGAAATGGGTTTAGTGGATTACGCTGGAAGTGACTCAGATAGCGATCAAGAAGCAGTTATCAGTAATAAGGTATGTTGATTTAAAAAAAAGAAGTAAGTTTGAATCTTCAGAATCCGGTGGTTCCATCCAATCCAAAAGTTGTTAACGATGACTCTTTCTTTGATCACCCAGGTAAATAATGATAAACAAACACGCATACACTATAACATGCTTTGAATTTTCAGTAACAAACTGTTTGTCGACTTCACATAAACCCGACGATGAAGATGTTCTTGAAGAGATAGTCAAGCCGAAAAATTGGGAAATAAAACTAGCGGAAAAGGCAAAAAAGAAACTTGAGAAAAAGGCTCTTAAAAAAGCACAGAAGCAGCAGAAAAAAGAGGAAAAAAATGCAGCAAAACAAGCTAAGAAAGCCGGAAAAATTTTGAAAATTGGAAGCGGAGTTCAGAAAGATAAAGGTTAGTCTCGATTTGTATGTCAAAAATGTACATTTCAGTTTCAAAATTCGTTTAGGGAAAACTGTGATTTCGGCATTTGGTGCTCTTGGAGGAATTATGAAAGACAACTCCAGTGATGACAGTGACGACGATGAAAAACTACCAGCATCAACTAAAGAGAAGCTTGGACATGGACTTTTACTCAATCTACCAGCTCCTAAAGGAAGAGATAATCGTTCAGATGGAACTCATACGTTTACTAATTCGATGGTTCCTCATTCAGTGGCTAAAAAGGTTTTGCTTTTCTTAAAAAAAGCGAGCATCATATGTTTAGTTTAGGCTGGTACTGCTCCGCATCCGTCGTCGACAGTTTTCAAGCCACTACTCGCTCCTGTGGTTGCCGATGAGAGTGACGATGATGAAGATGGACCGATCGACTTTTTCGGCTTCTCATCTACACCCCAACGAAAAGAGGAAGTCCAATCGGAAATTCCATTCATGGCGATGAACAGCAGTATGGATGTTGTTGGGCCATCAAGGCCAACAGAAAGTGATGATATGGATCCAAGTCAGATGTACCAACTTCCCGAAGAAGACCAACAACATAACCAAGAAGGTCCATCGGCTTCCGATGCTTGGCTTCATCGAAAGATTACTGACGAGCAAGCACACAAGTTATTAATGAGATTCTCGCATGATATTGGATCAGAAGAGCGTCGATCAATTAATGAGATGGCTAACTCAATAGTTGATGTAAATGTTGATGATGCTCTCGGACCTGATGTTAAAACAAATATTATTAAAAATCTTGGGCATCGCGCTTTTGTGGAAGCTACTTCTGCACCGATTCCTCAGGTGCAAACCCAGGGTCAGACGTCACGAAGAAAACATCAAATCACTTATCTCGCGAGTTTGGTAAGGGACATTAGTAGACTGATTAATCTGATTTTTCTGTAATTCCAGGCAGTGGCACGAGAAGAGCAACTCAAAGATCAGTGGGCCGAGCAGAAACAGTCAAAAAGAATGGCGAGACAAAAGTACGGATTCTAATTCATATTCCTATAATTCTTTCATTCATCACCCCGATTTCGTCTTCTATTCGTTTTGTTTTCGTTTGATAAACACATATAAACATGAAATGAATTCCTTTAAAGTACGCACATTATGATGAGAAAATTGCGCGATCGGTCGTTAAACGGACGTTAAGGAAGAGAGTACATAAGGCCGGTTGGAAACGAGGAAATGGCAGAAAGCAGCAATGTCGAATAATCTCATATGCGCAGCAGTTTCGGTTTCTTCGATTCTGGTTGTTGGATATATCACTGCTGGTCTACTCATTTTCGCTGATTTTCGAACTTTTTATTCATCGGCTCTGGACGATGTTGCTGAGTTTAATGTGAGTTTCAAACCATCAAATAATCATTTAATTGATTATAATTCTATTCGAAATTTATTTTAATTTAACAGAGATTTGCAACGGAGGCGTGGGATGATATGATTGAAATAAATCGATCTGTTGTCAGACAAAAAAGAAGTGGCGAATCAAAATGTGGATGTATGAATAAAGTAAATAACTGTCCACCTGGACCAATTGGACCACCAGGAGAAGCAGGAGCTCCTGGAGATGATGGATGGAATGGAGATGCTGGACAACCTGGACCTGATTTCCCACTATTCGATCAGTCACTTATCTATCAAAGACCTCCGTGCATCCGTTGTCCAGCAGGAGAACCAGGACCACCAGGTCCAGATGGAGAAGCTGGAGTACAAGGACCACCAGGGCCACCAGGAGTTGATAATTATGAAGTTGGAAATGATGGATTACCAGGAATGGAAGGAGAACCAGGAGATGCTGGAGAACCAGGTGCAGATGGAGAACCAGGAATGGATGGAACTCCTGGAACTAATGGAACTCGTGGAATTGGAATGCCTGGGGCACCTGGAGCACCTGGTTTGGCTGGAGTTGAAGGGGTGCCAGGAAAAGATGGAGAAACTGGAATTCCAGGTCCAGAAGGAGAAGAAGGACCGAATGGAGTTCCAGGGTCTGATGGAGAACGTGGATCAGAAGGGGAGCCAGGTATACCATCAAATCATTTTAGCACGTTTTTCATAGAAAAATCATTAAAAATATTATTTTGCATGATTCCTATTTTCAGGACCAGAAGGCCCACCAGGTTCTCCAGGACCAGATGCTGCTTACTGCAGCTGTCCACTTCGCTCAGCACGTCTTCTTTTCTAATTTTTATTCATCTTTATTTATACAAAAACAATTAGCAGTTTTCAAAATGAACAATAGTTTCAAAAAGCATTGAAAACCCGTGAAAACAATCATACAGAAACCCAAATTATGTCCATTAGAGCAAAATAAAAAGGAGTTACAATCGAGAAGAAGCCACATCATCCGTTGTTCCAATTCTCTCTAAACTGTCTGTTGAAGTACGAATTGGTTTGGATTGAAGATCATCAAGACCTGAAAACAAAAGATTTGTGATGAATAAGATCAATAAAATACCCATTTCCATTCGGAATTTCCTCCGATCACTGATCAGTGTGAGTGATGAAACGAAGTAAAGGCCAGCCGAAATGAGAAGAAGTGCAACACAACAGTAGGTTGCAGTCACCAATGAATGATATTGATCTTTCGGAAGTGTTGATCCATGACGAATTAAATCAGAAATTAAACCGATTAGATATGGTCCAGAGGCATCTCCAAATAAATGAGAAACGAGAACGAAATAGGAGAATGCAGTACTTCTACGATTTGGATGAATCACAGTCTGAAAAATAAATAATGGACTTCAAAAAAGGTTTAAGTTAGAATTAAAAAATATCTAAGAATTGAAGAAAAAGCTCACAGTTAACATATCGATATTGAGTCCCCAATTGAAACAAAGGAACGTAAGTCCAAAGAAGATCATCACGTACAATAGAACCAAACTCTTCTCTCCGAAAATCATTCCAATAAGTAAAAGTGGAGCTGCTATAAGAGCTCCACCACCTGATACTAATGGAGGTGCTCGTTCAGTTTGAATGCGTTTAAATGGTCCCCATCCAGTAACAATCCATTTAGAAAGCATTGAACCAACGACAACACCGATAAGCCCTCCAGCTGTAGTAAGAGCTCCGAAATAGAGAGCAACTCGATCTTTGTCAGTATCTGCGAGTTGTTTTGTATCGTTCAATCCTTGTTGCCAAGCAGTCAAATGTTGGATTACTGTAGGTTCCCACCAGGAAAGTGTTCCCGAAACAAAAACAAGAGCAGTGTATCCCCATGTACATGCAACAAGAGTCGGAGTTTTCAGAAGAATAACTAGATCTTCAAGATAAGTTGTGTTCGTGGAAACTACAGTATCCTTTGCATCCCCATTTTCACGATCGGCAGCACCTCGTTCTGGTTCATATGTGAATAGAAACAATGCGATAGTTACAATGAATCCAGCAATTGCAGATACTCGAATTCCCCATTGCCAATGACCGGTTAATGTAGCAACATTTGATCCAACAATGAATCCAAGACCACTTCCAACCGGAATTGCGAAATAGAAAATCATGAATACGGTACTTCTTTTTTGTCCATTGAATATATCAGAAATGAGTGAAGGAGCTACGTTAGAGTACGATGCTTCTCCAATTCCAACAAAACTTCTGAGTACCAAGAATAACCAGAAATGCTGAATTCAAATAAATAAATCATTGGAACTAAAAGTGCTAAACTTACGTTTGCAGGTACAAAACTGGATCCCAAAACTGCTCCCAACCAAATTCCAACTCCGATAATCATAATCCATTTCCTATTGAAACGATCACCAAGATACCCACAAATTGGTGAGAAAACCATAAAAGAGATAAGGAAAACAGTTTGAATGAGTCCTCCCAAACTGTCAGATATATTATAATATGTTTGAACTTGAGTAAGAACACCTGCCACCGTGTATCTGTCAACATAATTTAGAAGATTAACCACGAAGAGAACGGTCACACTGATATAATCTTTTTGTGAATTAACCATCCTGAAATACTTTAAATTATCTGATGAGGAGACAAAAAAGAGTATAAGGAACAACGGTATGTTATGAACTCATAAATATTTATTTGAAACGACTGATCGGATTCCCTACCGAGAGAGAGAGAGAGAGAGAGAGAGAGAGAGAGAGAGAGAGAGAGAGAGAGAGAGAGAGAGGTGGGCGAGGCTCATGATCAAGCACATCACGTCATGCGTGACGGAGGATTTAGGTAGTGTGAGGAAAGTGAAGCTGATAGAGAGAGAGAGAAGAGAACGAACGGTATTTGTTCACTTTCGGAGAAGAAATAAAGAGTTGATTGAATTGAGACAGGTAAATAAAGTATTACTCATATCGAGAAAGAGTTTATTGTCCAGTTAGTAATCTGATAACTCGCTAACTGATTCGTGACTCAGTAATACAGTAATATCTACAAATGAAAGAAAGAAATAAAAGAAATGAAAAGTCGTTCTGTTTCATATCATTCAGATGGCCAGAGATGGGTTTATCAAAGGGAAGAAGAATCCATTGCTCTCTTCTGACATTGTGCTCAGGTAGAAGTGCCTACTCTCTTTTATAATACTGCTACTGAAAAAAGGAACGGCCTCCCAGTTAGACAAAATAAATATTGATAAGTCAGAGATTAATGTCCTTTAAAACGTCTTGTAACTGATATACAAACAGAAATGTTCTGGTTCAAATGAATTCATTTGATCTGGAGGACTTATATGATTAAACCCTTTCGTTTGTCTCGTTTGTCTAGGTTTAAAATGTATGTAAGGGAAATCACTTGCAATTTAAAAAAACAAGATGATTCTGAATTTTGAAAAGAAATTTGTGAGATTTTCGTGTGATTGTATTCATCATCACAATGGTTGTCTGTTATAATTGATATGGGATAGGTACAAAGAGATTGAAGGTCAACTGAATACTTACTTTTCACTTACCCAATTGGCAGATAAATATAAAGAGTGCTTGCTTTTTTGAGAAGAAAACACTTGAGATCTAACTATAAACGATCCAAATCCATCGTCCTTTCCACTCACGAAATGACCCTAACACACTCTAGGACGTTATCTTTAAGGAAAGATCATAAAATCGAAATGAAAAGAAAAACGTGCTCTAAAGAAAAGAGGAAGTCTCGAAACGAAAGGAACGAAACGGTAGAGGTTAAGAAGAAAAAGTTGAAAGAAGAAAAGGAAAAAGAAGAAGTCGGCAAACATTTCGATGAAATTGATAGGCGATCACTATAACTTTTCGGGAGACCGAGTTATGTACTTTTTGAAGTTTCTCTAGGTATTTTCTCGTGAAAAACTATTGGAAAGAACGGACTGGATCATCGGAAAAGTTGCTCGTCGTTCGACAAATGCGCGCACCTTTATTTGTCCGAACAGCTGCCTAAATATACTTTCTTCAATCATATTCATGACCGCTTCCCGTTGGATTATTCAAAAAATCTTCCAAGTTTTTAGCACAAAGCACACCTTCTATTTCTGTTTTTTCTTCATTTCTTGATAACAGAATAACAGGACATGTAGACATCAATTTACTTTTTTTATGAGCTATTCGGCTCCTTTGATGATCTGCTGAAATGGGAGAATGGAGCGGGCGTGCCAAACGATCGGACGGTGCTCGTTTCCGATGGTGACGTTGAGTCCTGAATTCCCGAACTGGACGTGTTACGAGTTACGAGACAATTTGGGTTGTATCATGGACAAACGAAGTTTTAGAATTATTTTATTTTCATTTGAAAATCATGGACTCTGATTACACACATGGCAAAATGAAGTCAAGGGAACAAGAAAGATAATTTTTTGGAATTCTATTTATGGAATCAGAAAACAAACTTAACACTTTCGTTCCGGATTTTTTGTTTTCATCGAACCTCACATAATCTGGAAAAGAAAAAACACTTTTCAATCTATTTGAAAAACTACAGTAATAATCATTTTGATAAATAAACTTCATTGATCAAATATTCGATTTTCCTTCTCGAAAACAATATCATCGAAGCAAAGAGCGAACAAAACTTGTATTTATTGTTCGAATTAATGTTCCGATTCATTCTGCTTCTTTGATTCATTTTCATTTTAACTATATTTGTACAGCTTGAAATTTGAATACAAAATGAGATGATGCCCTTTGAACCGCCCGTTTCGAATAGTCATTCCTCAAACAATCTATGGCCGACTCGGAAGTTTTCACACCTTTCTGATGATTGTTTGCTTTTTATTATCGACAAACAACCGAAAAGAGGAGAAAAGATAAGAGAGAGAGATTGGACAGTTATCCAAATAGTTTGCAAAAATAATAGAGAGACACATAAATCTTCATGAAGAATTAGACATTTGATTTATCAACAAAAAAGAGAAAAAAATGCGTTAAATGTTGCTAAGGCTTTTGAATTAAAATTTGAGACCATGGATTCCTAGGTTCAGGTTTCTATGTACACCGGTAGAGAAGAAGATAATAGAACGAAGATGAATTCCGAATTATCCACGAGACTTTCTCATTGGAGCACGTCTTCCCATCAGTTTAAACATGGCGCAGTACTGACGAAGCTCTCTGGAACTAACAGAAACAGAATGAAGATCTGGCATTCAAGTAGAAAACTCACTCTACTCCGGCATTCACTGAACATTCACAAAGCTCTCCTGCTTCTCTTTTCCAGTGCATTTTCTTTGTGCAAGCACGGAACGATTGTCTTGCTTTAGACTCAGCAACCAAAGGTTGACATCTGAACTTGTTGATCATAGACATATTCACAGAAATTAGGGGAAACCGATTCGAAAACCGGTTGGAAATGCCGAAGTCGGTGATTTGTGATTGGCGACAGTGGCCTCGAGAAAACCGATTTTGTTTATTGGTCACTCTTCATTTCTCGGGAATAAGAAACGGTTTTTTTGAAAAGAAAGAAGTCAAGTGGTTCGTCTTTCTATGACATATGACGTCTACTTACCCTTTTCTATCAAAACAGAATCCACTTCTGTTCTTCTCCAAGAAACAATCTTTGACACAAAGAGCGAAATCACCAGTTGCATCGAGAATGTGTTTGATTGGTTTGATCATTGTTTGGAATGTATTCGTTTGAGTGGCAATACTTTTCTCTGTCACTTTGAAGATTCCACGGATATCGGTTTTCTGGATTTGTGGTCCATTTTGATCACTTACACACCTAAAAGAAATGAAATAGATTACAATTGCATCATGAGAAATGTCTCTTACGCTTCAACACGATTCTCAAAGCAGGTCAGGAAGTCCTCAAGGATATTGTCTTTTTCATCGAAACATTTCTTCAAATCGTTCGGACGCGAAGTGATCTATAATTCTTATATTGGTTGATGAGAAGACGAAGATCAACATACTGAGGAGAACTTCTGGAAGCACGGAACTGTACAATCCTTCGCTTGAATCTTCATTTCTTCAACACAAATTCTCTGTTCGGCACACGAGCATTGTCTCACTGTTTGTCCAGTCAGTTTCGCTCTGTTCAAGATATCGGCTCCTTGGCTTGAAATCTGAACATTTATGGTTGATGTGATGAGTTTGGTTCAGACTGGTCACAAAAAGAAATTTTGTGTTCAGGTTGTAGTCTACGATCACACAAAAACATCGGACTAAATTTGCCTTTTCGGACACGAAGTCACAAACTACATATTCGTTTTTAGTGTCATTAAAAAAAGATATCACTAGGGATCAACTGGATGATCATACTGATTCAGACTGGTTTCAATGAAACAAATGATCACATTCAACAATTGTCATACTAAAAGTTCTAGTAATCCGAACGAAATACGACTTTCCTCAAACAGAAAAACTCGAAAAGAAACTCACCGAGTCGATTGGATCAGAAGCTGTGGATGCATCGATTCCAACCAAAAGAGTAAAAAACAAAATAGTTTTTGTGATGAACATGTTCTGTCCAAGAGTTGATCGTCTTCTGAATGGCTACCAACGTCTCGGAGGCTTCGTTTTTCTTCTCGTTGTCGCCGCCAAAACAAGCTCCGCCCCTTTCAATGGTTCAGCTGTGTTTCTTGTCTGCGTCTAGAGACTTCTCGAAGACTACTAAAAAAACAAAAGAGTTTGCGAAACGGATTGGCCCGAAAGTCACGAAAACAGTGGTTTACACGTGATTAGGCTATAACAAGTGCATTCGGAGGAAACTAATTCGAACGAAGAAATGTTAATGAACTCACACTAAAGCGACGGAACAAAACGGTTCGGAAACCTGAACCAATCAAGGATTTTGAATTAGTCCGAAAGAGAAAAAAAAGATTAATTGGTTTTTGAAACAAAAGAGTTTCAAAACAAAACTTCTTTACTATATACTTATAGAAAGTGTTTCTTATAGCAAAACTATATTGAGAAGTTTCTTTAGGTCAAGAAAATGACTCGTAACATACCATCGTGCTGAAAAAATAATGTGATGGTCAAGTCAAGTGTTGTAGCCTACAAAATGGTGGAATGTTAACAAATCACGAAAAGAGGATTGCTGACTTCAATCCGAGTTAGTTTTTGAAGTACCCATTATCATTTCATATGAAACTGTATCTCTTAGAGTCCTCTGGGAGTGAATTTTGAAATCCAACCGTTCCCCTACGTCCATGAAGGCCGTTTTGTAACTTTGTGGTCTTCAAACCTTTCACATGAACTTTTTTCCAATTTCTTTCAAACAGAAGGATTAAAAGGAATCTGATCTATAGTTCTTATGTCTTCTTTTTCAACAAAAAACACACCCTATTTGTGTCTCATTCCTCCTTCACCGAAACAATTTTTTGTCGTTTTCGTGTGTCGTGTTCATCTTTTTTGCCTTGAACGCAGAGAAACCAGTAGCCATTCAAGTCAATTCAAAACCTATTTTCAAGTACTTTTCTCGATAGTTTTCCTTCCTTCTTTCACTTCAAAATTGTTTCGTATGATATGACGTCGTCCGGTACGACCTCGAAAAGGAATTCTTTCAAAAACGACTTGAAACCTCGGACAATTTGTGGGACACACACAAAGGGCTGTAATAATCTGTATCGCTTCAGCAGGTCGCCGTTATTGGTTGGATGGGTCACTTTTTCAGAGAAAAAGACAAAGAAAGTAGTGAAGTGTATAGGGCATTACACAATGAATTTTCTCTTCGTGACCATGAAGATAAAGTGATAAAATGACGTTGATTTTCGAAATAGATATGACCGGAAGAATTAGAACTTGATCGCTGACCGATTAGCAATGGAAATATGACACTTTGAGGAACACGAGTGTGACTTTCTCAGTATGAAGTCATGCTTTTTGTGGCGTTGAACACAAAATGACACTCTTAAAGAAATTATGTGACAAATCGAATGAGAAACTGATGAATCAGTTAGACACAAAAATAGAAATTGTAAAGCAAAGTGTTTGGAACTGATCTGAACAACTTAAAAAAATACGTTTTCACAGCTCAAAATGTTTTTAGTCAAGTCTACAGTTGGATCGTCATCGAATTCCGTTTTGTACGGATTTGCACAAAATGGAACAACAGTTCAGATAACCCCGTGTTCGTTTATGTTTCTACTTTTCTTTTCGTTTTCACTAGTTTTCCGGATCTTTGAAAAAGATGCGCGTGCTATCGAAAAGTCCCGTCATGAGCAGATTATGCAAACTTGTCGCTCGGTTTTTTGATTTTTTACCTTCCAGTCTTCCGTTTGAAAACAGACGAATCGTGAGTTTTTGTTTCAAAACTTTTTGAATTCCATTGTTCAAAAGTTCCCTTCGAGGCTCTCTTTCGAAATGAGTTCGATTTCTCCGAAGCAATCTGAAGAAGGTAATGAGGAAAAGAAAACGGCAGAGACGATGGAGAATATTAAGGTATTCTTTCTTTTTTTTTGAAATGAACCTTTTTATTTTCTAGCACATTCCATTCTTTTTCATATTTCTATGTACATTATGTATGTCTTCAATATATGCAAATCCGACTGTATACCAATCGACAATCAATTTTCTTCACGAATTCCGAAATTCTTCTGAATCAGATTGTAGGTTTTCTTACAATTTTCTTGTTAGTGTTCTTTTATGATCAAAAACTGCTATCTCTTGTGAAATATCGTCTGGTTCGATATGGTTTCTGATCCGATCACTTGTATAGGATATCATTAGAAAAGACTAAGAAAAGAGGATGAAGGAGAAGAAGGAAGGAGAAAATGATGATTGTGTTCGTTTCCGTATTGTTTGTAGGGAAGACTACATTGGCTAGATAACTTGCAAGATCACATACACTACACGAAGAAAACAGTTGTGAGAGAGAGAGAGAGAGAGAGAGAGAGAGAGAGAGAGAGAGATTTTGTTTAGTTGTTACTGTACAGTTCCTCGGTCATTTGGTCAAATGATACGGAAAACCTTCTTGATTCCAATTTGTAAACACAATGATGTGTCTGGAACACTTAATCTGAAGTTGAAAGAATTTTCATAATGATTTCAGTGAATTTCAGTTTATGAAGAAGTCGATAATCAATACGATCCCGAAAAGCAGTCATCTCGAGATGTCATTGTCAAATACGTTTACTATCTTTCGAATCCACAAAAAGAATCACTGATTACGGTCACTTCGGTTGGAACAGTTCTTGCTGCAACTCCGATCACTTATGCATACAACAATATGGGTTTTCGGTAGATTCCCATCAACTATTTCTTGGTCCATTCAAATGATTTCAGAAGAAGTTTCGTAATGTGTGCTTTTATCAGTATAATTCCAGCTCTATTTTTTCCAATTTGTGTGAATGCGAAGACATATCTTCTTGCTATTATCTTAAGAATATTCCAAGGTTTTTTTTTCAAAGTTTTGATCTTTAAAATGATGAAATTTTAGGATGTTCTCTGGCTGCTTTCATTCCATATATTTGTAAATTATCTGTTTTCATCCCATTCGATCATATTTCTGTTCCTATTATTGTATTTGCCTATTCACATATTTCTGAAATATTTGTTCATCCGATTGTATCTCATATGGCCTCATCTTCTCTTGGATGGCATTCTGCTCATTATGGAGCAGTTATCACTATTCTCATTATCTTTTTCATTTTCGTTCTTATTCATTTTGATGATGATTTCAAAGAAAGAGCCGGAACAATTGGATTCTGTAATGTAAGTGAAAAGAAATTAATTTCACACATTTCGAATTCTCAGGCAATGTTTGAATATGAACGTACTCGTTCTCGTACTTTTGACCTTCGGATTCCATATTTATCAATATATCAAGATTTCCGTATTTGGGTTATCTTCTTCACTTCGTTTGCTTATGGATGTGCTCTTCAACTATTTTACCAATTCGGACCTACATTCTTCCATAAAGTTGTTGGTCATTCAGAAATATCTTCTGCATATTTCACAATAATTGCTCCAATTTTCAATCTGATCACTTCGTGTTCATCTGTTTATCTCTATCAAAAACTTGCGTATGTTTCAAATGTTTTGCCCCTTTCTTTAACAAACCAATTTTTTTTTAGAAACAGTGAGCAGAACAAAATGCGTTTTTTCAATACAATTGCTTTTGGAACTTGTGGAATTTTTCTTTTCGCTCTCGGTTTCTTCGATCCAGTTCATCATAAATACATTGTGACGGTTATGTATATTTTGGCTTCATCTCTTCTTGGATGCTCTTATGCAGGTCATTTGAGAATGAATCAACTTCGTTCTGGACATCTTCATCTTTTCCTTCTTGTTAATATATTCATTGTCAATTCAGCTGCAATGTTTTTCTCTTCGTTACTGAACGTTCTTATTGCAAAGAACACAGATTACTGTAAGTTCATTCATCATTTTCTTACATATTCAGCATTGAAAGTATTTCAAATCGAAACATCTATAGATCAGAAGCTGCTCGAGCGACTGTCTGTTTACTTTCTTCCGTATTTGATTTGTTCTCTCGATTGAATTTTTCGATTCGAGTCAAATAGATTTGAGAGAAAAGAAATGAAACTGAAAACCAAAAGTTCAGAAAGACTGTTAAAACTCCGAAATTCCAGCATCTTGGTCAACGTTATTCATTGTTCATGCCATTTTTCTCATCATCGCAAATATAATATTCTTCTTTTTCTGCTCTTCGGAAAGAGCAAATTGGGCAAAAGAAGGATATGAAGATTCTTCGATTCAGCCGTATCGCGATGAGCCTCTTCCTCAGTTTCCTTTGTAATTATAAATGAAATTTTCGATTTTTCTTTATCATTCAAAGCAGACTGCGAGAAAATAGTTTATCATCCCAATAGAACCAATAGAATCAAAACATTTAGGCGCAGAGTCCAGAAGATTGCTCGCATTTGGTTCCAGATGGACAGGCCGAGCAAGTTGCTCCAGAGTTATAGATGGTCTTGAACAAATAGTTTCCTCTGAAAAAATATGAAAAAAGGTTGAAAGTATATTGAGGAGCTTACTGGATCTTGTAGTGACAGACAACGGCAACTCTGTTCATTCCTCCCTTCGAAGCATCTGGTCCACACATTTTGATTCCACATCCGATCTTGTCAGTCAAAGCCCAAGCCATTTGAGTGGCGTGTCCGATTCCTGTGTTAGCAAGAGACATTGTGAACTTGTTGGATCCCCATCCGTAATCTTGGAACTCAGATTCCCATGCAGCGGAAGCCATTCCTCCGAATTGATCGAGGTTTGTAATTGGAGATCCAGACCAGTAGTAGTAAAGATTCTCTCCGATTGATGGAATTGTAGAGTGTCCAGTTGGGCAAGTGTTGGCATATCCTTGAGCTGAAGACTCAAGAGATCCATCCCATTTCTGAAATCATATTGATTTGAAACAATGTATTATTACAATCGATACCAATTTGAGCATATTGCTTCCAGTTTCTTTCTTTGTTCCCTTTGCCACGTATTGTCCCTTGGCAATCTTCGAACGAAGATTATTGTGAGCATTCACAATTGCTTGCTTTCCTCCTTCGTTGAAGTTAGCGAAGACCGCTCCAAGGCAGACAAGGGAGAGAATCCAGAGAGTTTGCATGGTTTCTTCAAGTCTGAAAGTATTCTTTATTGCTGAAAAGAAGAAGAGAAACAACTGAAGGCTGGATGATGGATTCAATATTTTTGGACGTTCTTTTATACCTGAAAATACTATAAACGCTGTGATTTTCTCAACATTTATTATCAATCGAATTCCCTTGCTTTACGAGTGTTTGGAAAGCTTTGAATCGAAAAAACACTTCCTTTTTCTTTCAACTTTGCAGAAATACTTTACTTTTTGGCTATTGAATCTTTCTGGAACGTGTAATTAACTGTATCTCAAGTTGAGAATCTCTCTGAAGGATTGTTCTGATACTGCGTGGAAAGATTTCACTCTTTAAGAATTTTTATTTTCGTTATTTTTCATCAAAAAATACATTATGTGGCTAAGCCTATTTCCATATTTGCTGTTAAGATCATCAAGTACATAATCCAGTTGTCTGATCACAAGAAGTTCCTGTTGGACATTGAGAACATGTGAATCCACTGACATAGACAAGTTGATCCAAATAGTTTCCTCTGGAAAAGAAAAAATAAAAACAACGTTTTCAACCTAAATTAAAACTCACAATGGCTTATAATGGCAAACAACTGCGACTCTGTTCATTCCACTCGCATCTTTTCCACAATTTTTAACTCCACATCCGATAAGATTCGTCTTTGCCCATGCCATTTGAGTTGCATTTCCAACTCCAGTGTTAAAAAGGTTCATATCGAAGTAGTTGGTGGCCCATCCGAATTTCTGAAACTCTTGTTCCCAGGCAACGGCAGCAGCTCCTCCATAAATGTCAAGACCTCCGATATTGGCAGTTGTCATACGCATATAGAGATTCTCACCAATTCCAGCTGAATTAGAGTGAGTGGTTGGACAAGTGTTAGCATAAGTTTGAGCAGAAGTAGCAAGTGTGGAATCCCATGACTGGAAATAAAGAAATTGCGAACTATCATTTTAACAGTAGGACATACAATTTTCCTCATGTTACTACATGTTGGTTTGACAGTATCGTTGATTGAATATGTTCCAGTTGCTACTTTCGATCGTAAAGAATTATGAATATCGACTATCAACTGTTGTGTACCGCTACTGAATTGGCAGTTGGTGCCTGAAATTCAAAGATTTTAGACTAAGAATCATTTGTCTTTGAGCTTACCGAGGACAAGTGTAAAAACCAAGAACAAGAAATGCATTTTGTGTGTTGAAATCTGAAATCCAAAACGGTTCATTAATATTTATACAGAGTACAAGTTTGTATGAACAACTGCGTATTGAACTACGACCAGCTAAATCGTAGAACGAGAGCATAGTCAATGCCGGAACAACAGGTGTGTCAAACTTGAATTGGGCTCTGTTCGATTAAATTTCGACAAAAAACTAAATAGCGGCACGTATTTCTATATCAAGAGGGAAGACTAAACTTCAATTTTCACGATAGACCGACTGCTTTGTTGGTTTAAAAAACACAAATTTGTGTGTTTTACACATGCATCAGATCATACAATAATGGATACAATTGACACAATCTCTCGACGACTCCAATTAAACAATCAATCCATTTGGCTTGAGAGTCAAAGAGGAAATAGATTTCAGCTTCTAATATTGAAAAGAAGTGTTCTTTCATCCAGTGGATCAGAAAACAACTTCATGTGATGAACTCTTGTTATTTATTTATTTATTTATTCATTCACAAAAGGGCAAACTAGAAGAATGAGACCAACGGGTGATACATTGAGAAACGAACACTGTGAATTGAGAATAAAAAGAGAAATGACCAAATGACCAGCTATAGTCAATTGTTCAAGAGACAAAGAAAAAAGGGGGATACTTAAAAGCTAGTTACAATCATATTAAATGGTAGAGACTTCTTGAGAAAAGTATTAAAACAACCACTGGACATCCGACTACGCATTTCCATTGCAACACAATTCCATAGTGCTGAATGCGTGTGCAGAAGGATTCATGCGACAGGTCGCAGAGTCAAGATACGGGTATCTAGGAAAGTGACTGGGTTCAGGAAGATTTCCATGAGATGGGAAGTGATACTCGTTGTTCATGATTTTTAAAAAGGGTTTTAGTATGAGGAGAATGCGCCCTGTTCATTAATCAATAAATCTGAAGTTTTCTTAGGTGGAATCAAAATCAAAATTGGAAGGTTGTATTGATATCTGGACAGATTTTCCCAGGAAAGTGGTCTACGGTCTCCTCTCAATCGGATATTCTGGAAGAAAGGACGCTCAGTGCATCTAAATTTGCTTCAGAATTCATAACCACAACGCCAAACAAACACAACTGATACCAGCAGAATAAGAAGTTTTTTCTGATAGAATAAAGATGAAAACACACATTTACTTTTAATAACAGTTTCAACAATTACAAGAAGCTAGACACACAGTCCTGTGGATTTCTCGCATTTTGTCTTTGAAGGGCAATCAGAGCACGTCTTTCCACGCTTACAGATGTCTTGGCCCATATAATTTCCTCTGAAATTTAGAACATATCACCATTCTTGCCTATCTGGATAACATACGGTCCCTTATACTGACAAACAACTGCCACTTTGTACAAGTTATTCTTATCTTTTCCACAATTCTTCACTCCGCAGCCAATGGATCCTGTATTTGCCCATGCCATTTGAGTAGCATGACCAACTCCGGAACGGAACAATGTCATATCCATTTTATTTGTTTTCCATCCGTATTTCTCGAATTCACTGGCCCATGCTCCAGAAGCTCTTGTTCCAAATTCATCTAAATCTTTTGGAGAGCTACTGGACCAACGCCAATACATATTCTCTCCGAGACCAGCAGCTCCAGAATGCCCAGTTGGACACTTGTTGGCATACGCTTGAGCCGATGCAGCCACTTCCGAGTCCCACTTCTGAAATTCATCGATTTTTCAAGAAAACTTTGAAAGGATTTTACAATTTTCAACATGTTGCTTCCAGCCGGTTTCTTGGTTCCCTTTGCCACGTATGTACCTTTGGCAATGGAAGATCTCAATTTGTTATGGAAGTCAACAATGGCTTTCTGTCCAGATTTACTAAACTGACAATAGGCGACAATGAAGAAAGCAGAGAGAATGAAAAGAGTTCTCATCTTTTTCTGAATGATTTCGTCTCAAAGCTGCGGTTTTTAAAGCATATTGTTTTGGAAATCTCCAAAGTTTAATGTTCGAATTCTCATGTTTTATAATGGAAGACTTGATCTTTTGAAGTGTTTTTCTTCCGCTATCGAGAAAGATTAAAAAACAACATACATGTTCCAATTTCTTTCTGAATTTCTCCTAAATATAATTTTTTGGTGTTGCTCTTTTCACAAGCGTTACTAGTTTTCACGAGGAACAAATGCTCACATATTTATCGGAAATTTCTTTTTTTTTCCAAGACGAAGCAATATCAGAAACACAATTTTGTCTACAATTTATTCACACACAAATCCGATACAGAAATGACTACAATTCAAGTTTCGAGATTTTAGACGCACAATCCGGTTGCAGTCTCACACTTGGTTCCAGAAGGACAGGCAGAGCAGGTGGCTCCAGTTGTATATATATTCTGGTTTAAATAGTTTCCTCTGAAATTCGAATAATATATTTTACATTGTTTCACTATATCATATATGTGTACTTACTGTGGCTTGTATTGACAGACAACAGCCACTTTATTCATTCCATTCGATGCATCTCTTCCACAGTTTTTGACTCCGCATCCGATGAGATTTGTCTTTGCCCATGCCATTTGAGTAGCATGTCCAATTCCAGTGTTGAAAAGGCTCATAGTCAATTGATTCGACTTCCATCCAAAATCTTGGAATTCTTTCTCCCAAGCAGCAGAAGCAGATGCTCCGAACTGATCAATGTTTGTGATTGTACCACTAGTCCAATACCAATAAAGATTCTCTCCTAAACCGGCAGCTCCGGAGTGTCCAGTTGGGCATCCGTTGGCATAGTTTTGGGCAGAAGTGGCAATGGTTGTGTCCCATTTCTGAAATTATCTAGGTGAAAAATGGTTTTAAACTCATCAAATTACAATTTTGAGAATGTCACTTCCAGCTGGTTTAGTTGTTCCTTTTGCCACGTATGTACCCTTGGCGATTTTCGATCGAAGAGTGTTGTGAACATTCAGAATAGCTGCTTGTCCATTTGTAGTAAATTGAGAATAAACGCCTGAAAATATAATAGAAGAATTTCTAGTCATAATTCAGAAAATGTGACGAAAGTAACGTACCGATACACAGCGCAGCAAGCAAAACGAGAGTCTTCATTGTTATTGAATTCTGAAAATGCAAACGATCTCTTCGTTTTTATACAGAAAACCGGTATGTATGAACAACTGTCAATGAACTATGCACCTGGGAAAAAGCGTAGGATATTCAATGTCTATTGGTCATGTGGTAACCTAACAGGTGTGTCAAACTTGTGCTTGTTTGATTCGAAAAAAGAAATCAAATAGTCTGGGAATCGCAAACTTTTGAACATTTTTAGAATTTTCCAAATGTGATTTGATGTTATTTTGCATTGGTTTGATAATAATCGTTTTTGGTTATGTGGGTATCATAATGGGAAAAAGTAGAGAAAAAATGAGTTCAAGGAACGGTCTTCATTCAATTTTTGAGACCAAAAACACGGTGACTCATGTAAGTGACGACAATTTTAATCCGTTGAACCGGCGAACGATTAAGTATGAAAGTTTGAATGTCAACAAAAGGGAAAAGATATTTAGAAACCTAACTCTTTGTTTCGTTCAATTCACAGTTGAATGTCGATTTCAGTTTCATGAACATTTTGGAACGGATTTCTCAGAGACAAAGATAAGAAACATATTTATTCATATTTTGTATTTTCAAACTTTGTTCAATTATAAGAAATTCTTTAAACAATCAAGCACATAAACCAGTCGCAGTTTCACACGTTGTTCCAGTCGGACATTGGGAACACGTAACTCCAGGAATATAAATTGGTTCATTCAGAAGGTTTCCTCTGAAAAAACCCTTTGTTGAGTTATATTTTATGAGATACTCACAGTGATTTATAGTGACAGACAACAACTGCAAGGTTATATGTCGGTAGATTGGGATCTTTTCCACAATTCTTGACTCCACATCCAATAGATCCTGATGTTGCCCATGCCATTTGAGTAGCATGACCAATGGTTGTCGCAGGATTAATAACATCAGCAATGTTCAAAACAGTTGATGCCCATCCATTTGTCTGGAATTCTCGTTCCCATGCAACAGAAGCTGCTCCTCCATAAACATTCATATTGGAAAATGGAAGACTTGTGGAACGCCAATAAAGATTTTCTCCGATTCCAGCTAAATTTGAATGAGTACTTGGACAAGTGTTTGCATACGTTTGAGCAGAAGTAGCAAGTGTTGAATCCCATTTCTGAAATTCTCTTGTTCATTTTCTGTTTTTCATCCTAATATCTGACCATTTTGAGCATATTTGTGGCAGCTGGTTTAGCTGTTCCCTTTGCTACGTATGTTCCCAATGCTATTTTCGATCGAAGAGTATTATGAATATCCACAATAAACTGTTGAGTAGTCGCAACGAATTGAGAACGGACTCCTGCTTTTTTTAAAATTTCGACTTGCGCTATTCAGTTGAAACTATACCTAAATGGAAGAAAACAAGAAAAATAAAAGCTGAAGAATACATTTTCAGATGATTTTTTAGTTCAATCTATGCATATTTATATCAAATTGTACGTGCATTCTGGTTTGTAAATTCAACATTTTAAAAAGCTTTCTTCTTTCAAAAAGCATGTGATTCATGAAAACTTAGAAGAATAAGTTAAAATTTTCATTCGAAGTTCAAATAGAAAAATAAATTCAAGCAAATACTTCTGGAAGTACAATGAAGTTTGTGGCAGAAAATGTGTAGTTTGCTCCAAACACAAAGAAAGTGCAAAAATGTATAACTTCAAGGGCAAACTTTCACTTTTCGACGGTACCATTTAGGAAACACATTCTTGTTTTATGACACTGAATCGTCTGAAATATTTCTGTGGTTTGAATCTTCTTTTTAATATGGGAAGCATTTAAAAAATTTCAGCAATAGAATGAAAATGCACGTATTTATTATAGTTTTCAGAGAAATCAGCATCTTTCTATGATTCAGTATATGAAGTTTTGAACAAAAAACTCCCGAAGAGTTTTCTCCTTCAATGACAACTTATTACGTCATGTGAACTGATTTTTAAAAAGGAAACGATACTAAAAAGTGTTTCCATTTCTATCTATAACTTCTTATAGTCCATCAAGTTAAAAAAAATTATGTTTTTCTGACAAATTTATTATTTATAGGAAAGATTATGGTTCAGGGGTAACGAAATTCGTTGGCAGTGAACGAAATTATAATATAAACAAACTAATACTAAAATTGAAATGATACAGATCAAGCACACAATCCAGTTGCAGTTTCGCATGTTGTTCCAGTAGGACACGCTGAACATTTTGTTCCACTTTTGTAGATCTCTTGACTCAAAATGTTTCCACTGGAAGTGATTAAAATTCGAAATTCAAAGGTTATTTGAATTACTCACATCGTCTTGTAGTGACATACAACTACTGCTCGATTATAATTATTTTTCAATGCATCTGGTCCACAGTTTTTCACTCCGCATCCAATCAATCCAGAATTAGCCCACGCCATTTGGGTAGCATGACCAATTTCAGTATCAAAAAGAGCTTGTGTGAAAGTATTTGATGCCCATCCATTTGTCTGGAACTCTTGTTCCCATGCAACAGAAGCTGCTCCTCCATATACATTCATATTAGAAAATGGAAGACTGGACCAACGCCAATACAAATTCTCTCCTACTCCAGCAATATTTGAGTGTCCTGAAGGACACGTTTCAGCATATGTCTGAGCAGAAGTCGCCAATGATGTATCCCATTTCTATAATTTCAAATTTCTTTATCTGAACCAGAGTATTCAAATAACCATTTTGAGCATATTTGTGGCAGCTGGTTTAGTTGTTCCCTTCGCCACGTATGTTCCCAATGCTATTTTCGATCGAAGAGTATTATGAATATCCACAATGAACTGTTGAGTAGTCGCAGTGAATTGAGCATTTGCCTCTGAAAACAATAATTGAAAAATCGCACAATTTCTAACTTCTTACCAATTTGAAAGATCACTAAAAGAAGGAAAGCAGAGGCATACATTGTTGAAATCTGAAAATACTATCCGATGGAATTGTATTTATATGAGAATTGTTTGTGTGAACAACTGTTTCGTGAACTCTGCCCCATCGGGAAAACGCGTAGGACTATAGTATGTTCATGTGAGGAAAACTCATGCTTCGTTAATTTAGAATTGGATATGAAAGACAAATAAAACAAAAACTCGTATTAAACGACTGGGGAGTCGTAAACTAAAAGTCAATGGAAAACGTGGATTCTTCTTGATGTATTTAGTCTGTGTACACTTTCACTCCACTGAACCAATAACTATTAGGATCTCAATTCTCTGTAACTGTCTTGAAGAGCTTCTAGACACTGAATACTTCAATATGAAATGATAGTTTGTCAAAAAAACCGAGAGGAACCAAGTCTCGATTGTAGGTTGAAAAACAAAATGTCAGGACAGAAACTACATACAAAACTTCGATGAGCCGATATAAATATAAACGATATAAGCTCATTAAAAAGAGTTACGCACACTGATTCACTGGGAATACCTGTTAGTCTTTTCTCCATTTTGCAGTTGAACACGTACTCGAAATACATTTGTGTCAACTAAATCCTTCCTGTTTCAAAAAGATCAAAGTTTTTGTTGCGTATCGATTCACGAGTGAAAATGATATTTTTATTTTGTGAATCAATGTATTTCTCGTCATTCTTTCTGTTTAAAAGTTAATTTCGGATCGGAATTCCCAAAAGTATATTTAGATATAAAAAATTTATTCACATTGGTTCAAACTTAAACACAAAGGCCAGTACTAGATTCACATTTATATCCAGATGGGCATCCTGAGCAAGTTGTTCCGGAAACATAGATGTACTGATTCAAATAGTTTCCTCTGAAAACAAAGTTTTAGTTCTCCCGAAATTGAGAAGAAAAGAAGAATATGATTTAACTTACTGTGGTTTATATTGACATACAACAGTAACTTTATTCATTCCATTTGATGGATCTCTTCCACAATCCTTTACTCCGCAACCAATCAAATTCGATTTCGCCCAAGCCATTTGAGTGGCATGTCCGATTCCTGTATTGAATAAATCAACTGTGAGAAGATTCGATTTCCATCCGTATTGTTGAAACTCATTTTCCCACGAAGCAGATGCTTTTTCTCCCTGTTTTACCAATTATTATTTTGTTTCAGTTCTCCGTTTACTTACGTATTGATTGAGATCTCCGAGTGATCCACTAGTCCAATACCAATAGAGATTCTCTCCAAGACCAGGAGCTCCAGAGTGTCCAGTTGGGCATCCGTTGGCGTATGATTGAGCAGATGAAGCAACTGTCGTATCCCATTTCTTAACGGGAAAGAATTTATTCAGATGAATGATCTTCTCAAACCATTTTCAGAATATTCGCTCCGGGAGCTTTTTGAGTTCCCTTCGCAACATATGTTCCTTTGGCAATTTTCGATCGAAGAGTGTTATGAGAATTCACAATTCCATTCTGTCCAGAGAAACCAAAATCCGCATAACACGTGGCGATAAATGCAAAAAGCAACACAAACTTCATTTCTTTTGGAGAATGGAGTTAAAAAAGGAATTAGTATTAAAGAGGAATTTGTTATCTGTGCCGAATGTTTTATAGAAGCTCTTATCGCTTATTGAAATACTTAAAAACTAATGATAATGGATTTAAATGTCATGACCGGAAATGGAAAAGAGCAAAGAATTAGGAATTGTTCGCCTTTTTTTGTAAATAACTTCAGAAGTTTATTCCTCATTCGTCAGTTTTGTTCGAGATAACATCAAGAAAGTACTCAAAGGAATTTCTTGAGTTTCTCTCAATAACCAAATAATATATTTCCTAATTTTTAAAAAATTATCTTGTGAAACCATTCAAAACATTTTAAATTGTATGCAGGTGCATAATAAATAATTGTATTCATTATTAAAGGATTATAATGGCAAAGAAAGACTCGTGTTTTTAATGGGCAAATGAATCTAATTTGGAAATCTACAATATAAATCCGGCAACAGTTCTTGAAAAAAAGAAGGGAAAATACTTATAATACAAGAACAAGGAATGAAAAACATTTTACTGATATGCTTTTATATCGACTAATCGGCTGATTCTTGAGGCTTAGCGACAGCTACGAAGTAATTTTGGTAGAACTTCTCGTAGAAAGCCTTGTCTAAAAATGATTCTCCACATGACCGATGTGTACCCAGTTCAGTGATAAACTGACGAAGCTCCTGAAAAATTTTTAGTTAATCACGATGATTCGATTGGTAAATGAGCAAGCTTCTTTTTTGAAATTGAATTTTTACCTTTATACGTTTTTTTGTTAGCAATCCCTCCGGACAAATATCGGGTTCGAGAAGGCGTTGTGCTATGAATATAATCCACATCAAGTTTGTTCGGTTATTGAATTCTCTCCATTTCCCTCTAAAATATAACAGTTTGACCCTAAAGACTGCAGCTCGAACTTAAGAAACATACTTGCAATTCGCACGCATTTCTCGATAAACATCAAATTGAGAATCCCCTTGTCCTTCGAAAATTCCAGGATCTTGTTCTAAATCAAGATATACGGTTGTCCCTTCTGGAAATAAATATATAGAGCATAACAGATCCATCAAGACAGCTAACCTTTCGAAATTCTGCTTAGCGTAAAGTCGATGATGTTCACTTGAACTCCACATGATTTCAGATTGATCGCATGATCAGCAATCTTATATTTGAGTTCTTGAATTCCACTTCGATCGATTAAAACGTTTCCAAGATGAAGATCTCTGTGTTCAAACTCTAAAACTGCTTCGGCAGCGACCATTGAAAGAATGAGTTGGAGAAGAATCGAAAATATTTCATTTTCATTCTGCAATCGGAAATCTTCCAACGCTATTCCTCCATTCGCTGAGACTAGAATACAAAACAATTGATCTTTTGAGGAATATACATTTGGTCTTGTGTTTTCTGATTCCTTCACATAGTTGTCCCATGCAGTTAACAATCCTTTTGGGTAGTTTCCTTTCACAACTTTCGCCGCCACCATTTCGATGAAATTCGGTGTGGATGTCTCCAATTCCACACTATTCAGTTTATTAAGCTCTTTGAGAACAATAAGTTCCGGAAGCAGTTGGTCTGCTGTCTGCATCTCTCCTGAGTGATATTCTCCATGATACAATCGATTGTCTTTATCTTCTTCAAAAGGAACCACTTTGATCGCAACCGGTCTTCCTTCCCAAATGGTTGAAAATACCTCTCCATATGAACCTTCTCCTAATTTTTTGACTCGCCTTCCATCAAAGGCAGATTTTGGAAGACTTCCCCATGTTTGTATTTCTGTTTGCCCAGTTACATGAAGTAGTTGATTCAGGGTGGATGGAACTTCAACGAACGATCCATCTTCCAGATAAAAGGGAAGAATAGAATCATCTTCATTATGAATTGTCATTCCAGTTGGAGCATTTCTAGATTCAGCCCGAGATTCAGATGCATATGTTTTTCCAAGTTCATTCCCAATCGTCTCTTCGTCTAAACTGAGAATATCTAATGAAATTTCATTCATGGCACTATTAATTGATTCTTGGCATGATGAAGCAGTCGAAACAACTGATAACCGAGACAATCGAGATTCTTTATCAAGTTGTCGTTGTTGTGGTTGCAATGTCCCTCGTTTCTTCACAATATTTTCTTTTTCTACTTCCACCGCCGTGAAATCTACTTCGTTTTCATCGTTTCGCATCGTCATCACAGTACTCATTTCTTGGCCCATTGTTTCCGGACTTTTTGTTCTTTGTCGTTTCTTTGAGTAATTACTATTCTCTGGAGTTTCTTCCGCAATTTTCTCGTTCTCTGCAGTTCCTAATAATTCTGAAACAGAAGTCTCCGCTTTTCGGTTCATAACCGTTGTTACAACCGGCTCGCTTTGATGTTCCTGAACTTCTTCTTCGATTTCCATTGGGTTAAACACATTATCTTCGTAATTCTCCGATTTATTATCCGCAGATTCTAAGTTTCTCAAAGTCGATTGATTTTTTACAGCACCTGACCCATTTAGGATTGTTTTTTCATTACTTTGCACTGGTTCAGTTTTGTCGTTTTTTTGCACTTCTACTGGTTTTTCACATTCATCGTCTGATGAGTTAACTGTAATTGATATTATTTCGTGCTAATTTCCGTGTAATGAAACTAACCGAAAATAGGGAAACTTCTTTTTATCTTATTTTGATGCCTATTCTCAATTGGAGTGCTGACCATGTCCGTTTTTGGTGCGAAATCAGTAAAAGTCAAATCTTCCAAGTTTCGTTCGAAAGATTTGTCTCGATTTGGCGTATCTATTCAATCATCATTTGAGTCATTATTTAATCATTTGAGTTCAAAGTCAACAGGAAAAAACTCACTTCCGATTATGGATGAATCCTTGTTCTCTGAAACTGCAGGTTGCAACCGAACTGATGATTGCCTACTTATCGCATTCCTTCTCGGTGTATTGAACACTCGGAATGATTCTCGAATCATCCGTTCTTGCATAACTGCTCCTATAATAACCCGTTCCAATTTTCTCTGAGTGTTCACTTTATTCTTCAGACTCACTCCTGCTTTGTTTAGTTTCAAAAGCTCTGATTGTAACGCACAAAGATTGATGAAAAGTTGGTGGTGGCATGGGTTTTGGAGCAGGTTTCTCAACAGGCATCTTCTTCTTGGGTACTTCTTTATCCTTTTTCTTCGCAATTTTTGCAAGCTCTGTACAATTGAAGTTATAACACTAAAATTTTTCATGAAACTACCTTTCATTGGTAGATAATTCCCTATTAACTCTTCATGGACTCCCGGTCGCCACTCTGGTGGTGGCTGCTCAGATCGTATCACATGTTTTCCGTTAACAATGTCCACTTGTTCACCATCTTTGTTGAAAATCGCGAACGAAGAAACATCACTCAGATCGAAATCCGCATTCTTTAATATCAATAGATTAAATATAATCATTTTTTTAATTGATAACTGACCATTTTCTTGATTTTTTCAGCTTCGTCTTCTGCGGCGTCTGGTATTTTAAACTGCCCGGCATCTTCCTCATCACTAGAAACATGCACATCACTGACGTTAGGAGATTCAAAAAAAACTTTTTTTGCAGCCTTCGCAACTTTTGCTTTTTTGAAACTGAAACATTCCAAAGTTTGAGAATGTATATTACAAGATTTAAAACTTAGGTTCGGGTTTCTGATCAAATGAGGCGAAGAGCGGAAATTTGGCTCCATATTCAATAACGTTCGCAGTCGAAAGTGCACGCCCGCGATTGAATGCAGTTCGAAGTTTCTGCGGCTCCGATAATGGAATTTTATCTTTTTTCTTAGGGGGCATTTCTGTAAGTTTTGAGATTTAGAGTTTTGAAGAGAACGCAATGAACGATAAACAGTATTTTCTGAAACTATAATTGAAGCGAAAAGTGTATATTTAGCATCTATTCCTCAGCCGAAGATTAACTGTGTATTTTTTCAATATCAGTAATTAAAGATTTAACAAATAAAAGAATAGAGAGAGTAGAATTTGAAAAATCAAACGACGCGGTACGAAAAACGCAGCTGCGCTCCATCGGATAAGAGGTATAGACCGGAGGCGCAGAGAAAGAACGCTGATCCACGGAACGGTAATTGAACATGGTTCGTACACAACTGATCACTGGATTTCCTATTTACTGAATTCACTTACAAATATTTTGTTTAAAAAATATAGATTTTATTGTTATGATAATAATGAACGGAAGAAAAACATTAATGCATTGAAAAGTTCGAACCCTCGCTGACTATTAATAGTACTATTCATTCAGCTGAATTTTATGAAACACAGAGTCCGGAACTGGCATCACATTTGGAAGATGCTGGGCAACTAGAGCAAGTTTCTCCTTTCTGATATATAGGCTGGCCCATCACGTTTCCTCTGAATATTGGAAAATAATAAAGATGTGAAGCATGACGATAATCTTACGGCTTTTTGTATTGACAGACAACAGATATTTTATTCATATTCATCATTGTCGAATCACGTCCACAATTTTTGACTCCACAGCCGATGAGGTTTGTATTTGCCCAAATCATTTGAGTAGCATGTCCGACTCCGCTATTGAAAAGTGCGACATCCATATTAATTGAATTCAATCCGTAGTCTTGAAACTCCTTTTCCCAAGCGGCAGAAGCTGCGGTTCCCTGAAAAAAAGAGTTGTTTTTATTTTTTGTCAGTGAAATTAACATATGAATCCATAGAAGAGACAGTTCCAGAAGTCCATGACCAATACAAATTCTCTCCGTATCCAGATCCTTTTGAATGTCCAGTTGGGCAGGTATTTGCATAATTTTGAGCAGAGGTAGCAAGGGAAGTATCCCAGATCTAAATCGACGTCTAATTTCATGACTCTACTATTCTCTGACCATTTTACTCATATTTGAAGCCGAAGGTTGCTTAGTTCCCTTGGCTATGTAGGTTCCTTTGGCAAACGACTGTCTCAGTTTATTATGAGCATCAACGATTCCTTGTTGTCCAGTTGCAGTGAATTGAGCAAAGATGCCTGATGCGGAATTGTAAAACAAACCTCCAAAAGATACACTTTACCGTTTAAAATAACCAGAGCAATGAAAAAAGAGAGCATGTCAGAAGATGTTAATTATGATTTTTCCATTCTATTGTGCACCTTTTATACAAATGCACACACTAGAATTCGAAATGATTTTCAATATTTCATCCAATAGAAATGCTGGAAGTCACAACAGAAACAACTTCAATCCTCTGAAATTTTCACAAACAACAACAAATGACAATGCAGTCAATTCAAAATCAAAATGAAAATATCATTTACCAAACGAAAAGAACAAAATGGATGCCCAGTAAACAAGAATTCCATTGTGAATATCATGTTTTGTTTTGAATTAAAAAAGTAACTTGAATTGATGAAGAATCAGTTTATTCACAGACCGTTTATAAATGGAAAGTGTTTTATGCACAAAGTCCAGTTGCAGATTCACATTTTGTTGGAGATGGACAGGCAGAGCACGTGGCTCCTTCTTGATAAATTGGTTGATTTATGTAGTTACCTCTGAAGAAGCGAAATCATTTGAATTTAAATTACTGTAGACTCACGGAGTATTGTATTGACAAACTACAGCAATCTTTATCATATTATTCTTTGTTGCATCAGGACCACAGTTCTTCACTCCACATCCAATTGCATAGGTGTTAGCCCAAGCCATTTGAGTTGCATGACCAATTCCAGAATTAAAAGTTGCGGTGTCCAAAGTATTGGAAGTCCATCCATATGATTGAAATTCACTTTCCCAGGAGGCTGAAGCTTTTGGTCCCTGAGAATACACTACTTTAAAAAATCTTTTCGAATGAAAACTTGCATATGAATCAAGAGCAGAAGGAGTTCCAGATGTCCATGACCAATACAAATTCTCTCCGTATCCAGATCCTTTGGAATGTCCAGTTGGGCAGGTATTTGCATAATTTTGAGCAGAAGTGGCAACTGTGTTGTCCCATTTCTAAACGAATTTCGAATCTTAGCCGTTTCAATAAAAATGAACTAACAATTTTTCGAAGGTTGGCACCAGGCTTCTGTTGAGTTCCCTTTGCCACGTATGTTCCCTTGGCAATAGAAGATTTCAAATTATTGTGAGCATCAACAATTCCCTGTTGTCCAGTTGCAGTGAACTGACCGAAGGATTCTGAATCGATGAGTTCAGTGAAAGAAGAAAATCTAACGAATGACGAATGCACGAATGCAATGACGAAACAAAGAAGGAAAATAACCTTCATTTTGAAATGGCAGTGATCTGGAACTTTGATTGTTAATATTAAACAGAATTTGAAAGAAAAGAGGTTATCTCAAAGAAACGTTCGAGACACACAAATCACTCTCTCGCTTTCACACCGAATCAAGAGATTGCTTGTTCTCAAAGCCATTGACTCCCTCTTTTAAACGAGAGCATTCGGTTATCATTAATAAACTTGTTTTTTGATAAAAAAATAATAAAAAACAAAAAAAATATTTACATAAGTGTGATCTTTTCTCCACTCTTATTCAGACAGAATGTATGTAGATTGATAACCGATAGGAAAGAGAACAAAAGTCACTATTAAATAGTTCTGATCAACACAATATTTCGTTTCACTCCATAAGTTATTAGAAAAAATTAGATCTGTGTACATAATCCAGTTGTTGATTCACAGGATGTTCCATTCGGACATTCGGAACAAGTATCCCCCGATTTATAAATATTCAATCCAATGTAATTTCCTCTGAAGAAAGAAAATATACCAAAAACCTTCTGATTACTTACGCTGGATAATATTGACATACTACAACGTATTCGGTTCCTTCAATGGATCCTCCTGTACATCTGGAGACTCCACATCCAATTGAAGAAGTTGTCGCCCATGCCATCTGAATATTCCAAAAATTTGAATGTGATTCTGATTGAAATACCTGTGTTGCATGTCCAATTCCAGTATTAAAAACTTCCTGACTCAATATATTTTCAATCCAACCGGAAATTTGAAATTCGTTTTCCCATAGATTCGAAGATCTATTTCCGAGAACATCGATATCAGTTTCAGTGACAACTGGCGATGTCCACCAATACATATTCTCACCGACATTCTGACGATTTATCGAATGACCTGCTGGACATCCGGATGAAAATAATTGAGAAGAAGATTCTAAAGTTGAATTCCAAATGAGTTTTTGCATGTTCGATGCTGGCTTTTTTGTGATATTACGAGCAGAATATTTTCCGAGAGCAATGAGAGAACGAAGTTGATTGTGTCGAGTTAAAATGAATTCTTTCCCGATTTCAGAAAATTCACTTTTCGTTTCTTGAATGAATAATTATGTTTTTTAAAGACGAACCAATTGGAAAAATACCATAAAATGCAGTTGACAGAAAAGCCAAGAACAAGAAGTGAAAATTCATAATAGTTTCGAAATGACATTGTTTGCCGGTTTGACCCTTTCTTTTATACCAACATTGTTAAAATACATAATGTGTTCGCAAACCAAATCGTTTCTCCGCCTATTATCCACTCTTCCTTTTTTGAGTGAATTCGAGTTGACACCTCGGACTTTTGAAACATTGTAATGTGATTCGAACCGAATTTTTATGACTTTCAAGGAAACTTTGAACTTCAGAGAGTTGCTTAGAGAGTTGGTCAGAATTGCTTGTTTGAGGTGTTCAGTTTCCGATTTAAATTTATGCGAAAATTCAAACGGTTTATTACAAAAAGAAGTGCAGTTCAATCACTATCAACTCCTTCTTTTTCACACAATCCGAATGGACATTTCTGATACTCTGCTGGACATTTTGAGCATGTTACCCCTTGTTCGTAGATTGGTTCTCCTTCGATATTCCCTCTGAACACTATCTTTTCGATTGGATTTAATAAAGTTTACTCACTTTTGATGATAACGACAAACGACGACCATAGTCTGATCTGGAGTTCCTACAGCACACTTTGCATATCCACATCCAACTTTATTTGTCGAATGCCATGCCATTTGAATTGCGTGTCCAATTTTGAATCTTTGAATTGCATGATTGTAGATCAATGAATCCCATCCGTTAGTCTCAAACTCCTGCCACCATTTTTTCGGGGCGAGGCTTGCCTAAAACTTCTGTTCATTTCTGATATCATAACATTTCTCTTTACGTATTCTTCCGGTTTATTCAAAGTATTCGAGTAGTGCCAGAAGATACTTTCTCCTTGATTTGCCACGTCCGAATGATTTTTGGGGCATGTTTCAGCAAAAGTTTGGGCAGAATAAGCAAGTTTATCACTCCATGACTAGAAAAAAGGTATTTTTTGAAGAAAGATAACGAGTTTTTACCATTTTTCTCATTCCACAAGCTGCTGGTTTCTTGATTCCACGAACAGAGAATTCACCGAGTGCCAATTGAGAACGAAATTCATTATGAATGTTCAAGACATTCAGTTTCCCTTCCTGTGAGAAGCTCTCACCGAAGACACCTTAATTAAATAAACACTATGAGAAAGAACTTAGAGATTGAATATACTCACCAATCGCCGAGGCGAAAAGGAGAAGAAGAACCGTACGCATTCGAATAAAAATCGAATGAAGTAAGATAGATATTATTGAGAAATTGATGAAAAAAGGTGGATGAGAAAGTGGAGAGAATTCCTTTTGTCGGCTCGAATATCTATGAGAACAGTGGGTGTATTCCCATTGATTCGAATGGGAATATTTCAGATAACTGAGAATCAATTCTTTATGACACGTATTCATATATTTCACGGGGATGAGGAATGGAATGAAATGTAAAATCAAAATTAATTACTTTGATGTCTTCTGTGAATAACGTTCATCTCAACATTTTCAGTTGGTTTTGGAGTCACCAATCCACTATCATGTACTTGTTTCCTTCTTTTTGCACCTAGTTTGGCTTTTGCTCTCCAACGAACTATTATCATCAAAACGGCGGATAATGTTCTGGAAGATTTCAAATATTATCAAAAGAGAAGCAAGTTCAAATTCACTTAGTATCCAGTTTCTTTTCGAGAGTATAAGTCATCACATTGACTCCAGCCAATCCATGTTCAATTAGATCTGCTCCCAATTCTTCTTGATACTTGTCAACACGAAGACCGATTGGAGAATGATGCATCGTCTAAATAATCAATCAATCCATTTCCTGAATTCTGTGAAAACTTACAAATAATATGATAAATGAACAAATCGCACTATATGTTGCAATAACGAAAATAACGAATGACTGGAGAAAAAGAAGGTATAAACCGCCACCGTACAGTAATCCGTTTGCTTCATCCGAAGTCTAAATTTTTTAGTTTATTCATGTTTCAACTTTTGAAATCTGACCTGAAAATTACACTCTGGAGGTCCGAAATTCATTGGCCTGCGATAAACAAATATGGCTGGAGCTATCATTCCCCAAATCGATCCAACTACATGAACAGGGAATACTCCAACTGGATCATCTATCTGTAAAAGATCCAATTCTTCAGAATTGATTTCAAACAGAAAACTTACTTTCAGCCATTCTGTGAGAGGATACGCTGCAAGTGCAAGAGATGATCCAATTGCTCCAACAAGAGTTGCTTGCCACGGTGTGAAATATAAACATCCTCCCGTACTGGCAACCAGAGAAGCAAGCATTCCATCAATCAACATATCCATTTGAATTTTCTTCGTGGCAACTCGTGTTATAACTACTGTCACAACACCTGTAGTTAAAAATTATATTCTAAATTTAAAAAAAACAGTGAACCTCCTCCGGCAGAAGCGAGAATTGTTCCAACGGCAGATCTCATTCCTTCAGTCCATTGTCCATGAGTAACTGCATAATTTGATGAAGTATTGAATGCCAACCATCCCCACCAAATCATCAAAAATCCCAAAATTGCTTTCGTTGGATCACTGACTGTTCGGATTCCATTCTTTGCAAAACGATTTCTTCTTGGTTTAAGATACAACGTGGCAACGAGACCAGAGATTCCTCCAACAAGATGCACCTCAAATATGACAACTTTGATGTATTTCTCATAAGAATGAGTGACAAACTGCACTGCATCCTGCTGAGTCAACAACGCCCATTTGACGAAAAACACCTTCTTGATCCCAGACCCAATGACCAGCCACTGAATGAACTATCGTAATGAAAAATGAAATAAAACAATGAGATTTCAAATGAATTCTTTCTGACATTCCAGCTGAAAATTAATTTGTATTCGCCTCTTTTAATTTCGAATATTTCACCAGAAACAATGGTTGATGTAGTCGTCGCAAAACTCATTTGGAAAATGAAAAGTGAATATGAGATCCCTTTCTGAATGAGATTATCCGATTGAGAGAGTTTGAAAAGACTTATCTATTTGTACCTCATCTGTCGAATCATCCTCAGAAACTCTTTCTGGATCAAAGAAAAAGTCTCCGAACCCGAAGAACTTTCCCAACTGATGTTTTGAATCTCCGAATGTTAATCCATAGCCAAACATCCAATATGCGAGACCTAGAAATTGAATTTTCTCATGAACTTCTATTATTATGTTCGAATTCACACAATTCACCTCCAAATATTACATCAAATACGTTTTTGACCATGCAATTTACTTCATCTTTCGAAGATACTCGTCCAGATTCTAGAAGACCAAAACCAGCAGTCATTGTGAATATTATAAAACTAGAAGCCATCATCCATACGCCATCATCTTGACTTAAATTACAATCGAGTTGCTTATCTGGTTTCATTCGTATTGTTGGTTGACTATGATTCATATTAACTATATTCATTTCGAATTTTCTGAAACACAAAAAAGTGAAAAAATGAACGACATTCCTTGAAAAAGAATAAAATAACACGGAAAGGGCAGAAGGAGCACAGGTAGCAATTATGTGAAAAGAGAAGTATTTGAGTAGACAAATAGGAAGAAAAAGAATCAGAAAACGTTTATTTCTTGAAACTATTCATCCGGAACACGATCAATGTCAGGAGGTGAAAAAGGAAAAAATCGAGGTCGCACGACGGGTGAGAGCTCACTTTTCAGCTGTGTTGTCGTGGCAACAATGCTCAGTCTCCGGATGAAAAGAAGGCGTGCTTTATGTTTTTCTCTCTCTTTCTCTTTCTCTCTTTCTCTCTCTCTCTCTCTCTCTCTCTCTCTTTCTTCATCTGCCTAAATGTATCTTTTGGATCAAGAAAACGAGAGACTCAATACAAAGGAACATCGAGAAGAAAACAGAAGAAGAAAAGTGTTGAAACAACTTCCGGTAACGGAAGAGAAATAAGAAAAATTGGTGGAAAATATTGAAGTTATTCTGGAGGAACAAAACATATTGTTGCTTTTTTCGTCATTTTTTGGTCTCGGAAGTTCATATTATAGAATTTTTATAGAATTTTATCTAGAGTGTCGTTCCGGGGGTTTTTTCATCGGAACATACCTTCTTTACTCTCAGTCTTGTCAATTAGAGGCTGCTGGCCTTCTTAAAAACTCGATCTGAGAAGAACACTGATTCAGTTGACATAATCAACCTGATGGATCAGTTCTTTTCTAAAAACAATAGTTATGAGGAAGTTGGTTTCAAGTGTTTACAGTAATGATTCGCATTGTGTACTCTTCGTCATCGGAAATTCTTACCATTGTCCATATTTCATGTTCCCCTTTCAATGATAACAACTCATTGTTTGATGAAAATCCCTAATCACAATATCTACCTCCAAAAGAAAACAAAAAAGATCCCCCGAATTCAGAAAAATTGATTCAGCTGTCCAAACACTTCGATTGATTCTATTCATTTCTCTTGACCTTTCTCCTGTATTCATTCCCATTAGTCCGTTTTCCAAAACATAGGAATGACCTATTCAACCTAAACGACCAAGTTCAAAACAAAAAGATCTTAGTTTTTTTTCTTTTCCGTGCGGGAGGGGCATCTCGAGCAAAGAAGTTTGACCACTTGTCTCGCCTTTCACGTACCAGGTCGAGCTTTTATTTGTTCTTTAATCTCTTTCGTCTCTCAGGTAATTGTGTTATTTCATTCAACTGAAAGCCCGGAAGAAATGACTCCGATTGACTCGTCGTATTTCAATGTCCACTTTTCGGTTCCTTTTCAGTTCGTGCTGTCCTTTTCTTTTTCGGTATTCTCTTAACTAACATCTGCACTTTTTTCATCTTTCATCTTCGAACAGATGAGATTTAACTATCGTTTCTTTGACTTCTGAGGCTGAAACAACTATTTATATCTGTTGTTTGACTCATGAAATTAAACTACTGTATTCATTCAAATTGACCAGTACCGGTCTATTAGAAATGCGTTAACCTAGAACTCGGTGTCCCCAAACGAATATTTCTCTCGAGAGGTTGGTTATTTACATACTGTAATTTCTCATGAAATATTTGAAAAAATTATACATTTTCCATTTGTGTTTTCAAAAGTTCATAGAAACCCGTCTTCATTTCCTTCCTTAACCGAAAACTTCTTATTACAAAGAATATAATAAACAGTTCTTCTCGAAGCATTTTTACTCCCACCTACATATAATAAATATCAAATTTCAATAGAGGTGTCTTTCTTATAATCAATTATTAATAAGATATTTTTTCTGTTCTCAATTTTCCATTCTCCTATTTTCTTCAATTGACACCCTCTCCAGAAATAGCCATTCAATATAGAAAAACCTCCAATTGAGGTCGATGCGTGAGACACTCGAAATCTGCGCACCGCTCACGAATATATCTAATTTTCTCTTTGATTTCTTTTTATTTATTGTCATTTATCAACTGTTTTTATTGCAGATTTCTTGATTCTCTTCTATTCAAATCGTAATGAAACTACGGTGAGCAGTCAAAATGGTTCATATTAACTTGACTCGATTGGCTCACGAATGTGAGCTACAAATGAGTGAACAAGAGATTGATCAGATTGAAAGAAGACATGCAAAACTTGATAAAGTGAGTTTAAACTTTCCTTGCAGTGTTCACAAATAGTTTCTTTTCAGTCAACAGATTCAATACTTCTCATGACTCCAATATTCTCAATTATTTCATTTATATTCTCCGTAACTCTTTTGGCCGCAATTCTGTTTTCTCTTCTTCGAAGAAAAATTCCATCGAGGAAATATAGGTTTGTGTTTTTTCTTTCTATTAGAAGAGCAGATATCATTCAAAACCTCCTTTTTCAGTATAATTATTTCGCGAACGGCGGCTGATATATTCTCTTCTGTTCTGATTGCAGCTGCATCTCTATTTGCCAATTCCTATTCTGGTTTGTTCAATTTTTGTTCTCTCCTCATAATATAATCCGTTAAAATACAGCTTCTTACGTTGTTCTTGCCCTTTTTCTGTTCATTTGCACATTTGGAGTCATTCAGCTAACCTCCTCTCATATTGCTGTCATTATTCTACGACAGGTAATTCTATTTCGAATAGCAACACATGAAAGTTTCTTTTATAGATAAGCGTGACTCGTCCCTATGGATTCCAATCTATTTGTAGTATTCGTCGTTTATCTCTTGTCGCCGGTTTCACTTGGTGTCTTTCTATTATGTATTCTGCTGCATATGCTCCAATGACAACTGTCATTGTAGATGCATCAAAAGAAGATAGAGGTTAAATTCAGTCACTGCTTCGGAAAAAAACTCACAATTCTTTCAGTTTGTCCATTCGATAATTGTCAACGTCCTCTCATTATCACAGCCATCACAATTATCGTCATTTCAATATTTACTGTTCTCTGTTCCTATGGAATTGTGGTTGCCAAAATGGCTCAAATTGCTCATAGCGAGAAGTAAGTCTCTTTGTTTCACTCCCAATTCATTTGATGTTCAGAATGCATAATGACCCCGAATTAACTCGAAAACGAATGCATAAATTCTTTAAATTCGGTGGTCATTTGGCTCTTTACACACTGATTGTTTCCCTTATATTCGTTGGTTCTCTTTTCATTTTGCACAATGCTGAAGACTATCATCAGATCAATCGAATGATTTCAATCAATTGTGATGTTTATGATGTGAGAAATCTTCCTTTAAATCCACAGACTACTAATTCATTGTTCTCCTTTTTCAGTATTTAAATATAAAATTACGTCTCGAAACGATTGCTGGAGGAGCTGTTCTCTTATGGTGTGTACGTATTATTTTCGACGTCGTCATCACTTTTCTCTCTGAAATTCGACTTTTACCATGGATTCGATTGGACAATCTTCAGAATTTGGATAGCAATAGGGTACTCGAAAGTCTTTTTGAGTTGTTAAATTATTTATTTCAATTCAGATAGTATCTGTTCGTCATGGATTGGGATGGCAGAAAGGATGTGTCAATTGTCCCGTTTTCAACATTGAAAATCGTCTTCATCCGTTAGATTTCAAGAATTGATCTTTTTTTCCGATTGTGTACAGTAATGCAGCGTTTTTGATTCCTCCCTCACTGCCAATAACCCGTCTTTCGCAGATGTGTTTTTAAAAAAAAAGTTCAAATAAAAAATTTTTCTGATTTTATTCTCGACGTGCGGCAGCACTGTCTGACTTATGTGTGCGACCAGCGACATTCAGACGGAAAAATCGTGTGGTAAAAGACAATCAATTGCAACTAAAAAGAAGAGTATTTTCATATATGGGAAATTGGGATCATGGGGGAAGGGAAGGGAGAATGGATAAGAGAATGCCGAAGAGTTTCAATTTGCTTCAAAAGCGTATCATAACCTTTACGACAACAATATATCAAACAATAGCTAGAAATAAAAATGGAAGTTGCAATGAAAGTTAAGGGACATGGAAAGTTTAGTGGAAATGAATTTGTGCAGTCGGTCAGACAGTGGCTGATCAGAATGCGACCTGCACATTGATGTGAATGACGAAGTAAATCGTATATTTACACAAGTTGTCATGATTGAATTGAGACACTGCCTAACCTGGAGAAAATGTATAAAAAGCAAAACGATGTGAATGGTGAATTGATCTCCACGAAATCAAAACTTTTCGAAAGCGCTCAGACACGAGAATCGTCAGAAAGTAAGTTAGTTATAGTGGTTGAAGATTCTTGAACTATAAATTAGAGGGATAGGGGCAAAAAATATAAGATGATTGGGGAACATGGAAAGATAAAAAGTCTCTAAGTTACAACTAAGTTGTCGTTAACTTTTTTGAAGTATTTTCTAGAAAATGTTGATAAGAATGGAAAATACAGTCAAGAAAGATAGAAAAAAAAAAACAAACAAGAAATGAAATCCCGCAGTTGTAGTCAGAAACAAGAAAATGAAAGAGACAGGAGAAAAAATATACAGAGAGACTCGACACGAATATCGAACCGAGAAGCTGCTGTGAGATGGCTGATGCAAAATGGAACCGTATCGACACTTGTAAAATGGTTATTATGCGCAGAGTGGAGGTGTAGTCAACAATTGGATGAGTCACTGAAAAAAGAGAAAAATAATAATTTTATTCATTTCGAATTTGGACAAAAGGTAAAAGTTTGAGGGAAACAGATTTGAAAATCTCACACCACATGTTTCTCACTGATTAGTTCGTTTAGTGATTATACTGTGTAGAAGTTAAAATACACCCGTGAATGGAAAAGGACGGAAAGCGGAAAGAAGTCCGAAGCAGAGACGGGTAGGACAGTGCAGGAGCACTCACACGGGTACTTACACTCTCCAAATCTCCGGCATATTTCAAAACTTTTTTCGCATCAAAATATTGGCATTGGAATCAATGTTTGGCAACTCTTTGTAACATGTTTCCGTTTTTTTCTACAATTTTAACACCCCTTATTACGGGTTTTTTGAAGCTACGGGAAGACGGAATTGGAATGTTTTCAACGAACCTCGTGATCTGGGAGTCCTCCCATTGAATCCATACCGTCTCTTGGTGGGTTCGGCAACCTTCGACGAAGCCACTTATGCTTGAGAGCTTGGGCAGGTGTCATTCGGGTTTCCGGATCCCAATCAAGACAACGCTTGAGAAAGTCGACAAACAGCTCATCACCCATATTCTTCAATGCTGTAGACCATGATCTAGAGGCTGGTGGCCCACGCATCTTTCCGCGTTTTGATCGTGCTCCAGCAAGCACTACAGAACCGTCTGGCATCGATGTGGCTGTACAATATCTTGGATAACCCTTCGACGTGATGAAAGTTCGTGCACGTTTAGCGGTTTCCAGACTTTTTGGTGGTGGCATTCCTAGTAATTCAATGATGAGTGCCAATTGGTCATTCTCGTCCTCTCCTGGCAACAGTGGATATCCAGTGAGAAGTTCGGCAAGAATACATCCAAGTGACCACATATCAATTGGCATTCCATACTTTGTCCCCAGAATAACTTCTGGAGCTCTGTAGAAACGAGATTGAATATATGTGTAAATGCGTTGATCATCAAAACATGAAGATCCAAAATCGATAACCTGGAAAATATTTTTGTATGATAATGATTAATCAGATAATAATCTTACTTTTATTCCACTTCTTCCTTGTTGTTTTAGAAGAACATTTTCTGGTTTCAAGTCACAATGTATCAGTCTGTTCTTTTGCAAAAGATCCAAACACAAGAGCATCGAGTAAGCGAATTTTCTCACGAGCTGAAATGTTTGCATAAATATATATGTAAATCATTAATTCTGTTTACCATCAGTGAGAATCCTTGGAATTTGTTTCTCTTGATCAACTCATAAAGGTTGATACTGAGAAGCTCAAATGTAATGCACTTATGATTTCTGAAGTTGAAGTAATCAAGCATATGAATAATATTATGAGATCCATCGGAATCTTGTCGTCGAAGATGATCCAATATTCTAATTTCTTCATCAGCCTGTCGGTGGAATCGTTTTTCATTTCGAACTAATTTCAGAGCGACATATTGCTGATACTTATGATCGAATGCTTTGATAACTTGTCCAAAAGATCCCTTTCCGATTACTTTCAATACCTCATACCGATAGGCAATGTGATCGTGTACAACAAGTTGGTACGATCCGTTTTCATCATCATATCCACCATTATTTGCACCTCCAATAATTCCAGACTGCTTTTTAGCATGTGATCCAACAAAGAAGACGCGTGTGTAGTTATAAATTTCGTTTTTCTCATAAGGTACTAATTTAGCTCCGAATGTCTGCACAGCATCTTCTGGGCGAAAGCCAGAGTTGGATCCTCCAGAGTTAGAGTTGTGACCGCCTTGACTGCCACCTGATGACGATGTATGTGATCGGCTGAAAATTTTTTTTTTTGAAATTTATAGAACACGACTTAGAGAATTCCCATGAACTTTGAATCAGCTCCGAAACAGTGGAAGAGAATGTATTTCCGGAAAAGATGACTCAACATTAGAAATCCAGTTCCTCCCCACCTGTTTCGCAATACTGACCATTGCCTTGACTAGAGAAGGATGATCTGTACTTACCTTAAACTCTCGTTACTCGGACTCTTCGGAATCTTAGCATGCATCATAGAATCATGTGTTGAAGCTGTGTTGAGGGTTGAATGCGACGCCGACAAGTGTTTGTTGGGTCCACCAATAGATTGCGTCATCAGACTTCCAGATCCTCCCGATCCGACACCAGATGACGAATTGGACGAGCCTGTAATACTGTCAGGTTGAAAACCAATTGATGAAAACAACAATTTGAAAATCGGTCTAGTAACTGAATCACGTCATTTTGAATTTTGCATTGGGATTTTTTCATAGAACATGTGAGATAATTTGGACAGAAAAATGAAGTTACTCTTACCTCTGCACCCGAAACGAATCCCCGATGTTGACGGCTCAAATAGTGTCATTTTTGTGGTGAGTATTACACTCAAATCACTTTAATTTTTATATGAGACTATGAGCTGGGAATTTGTGATCGAGGACTCCTATAGAAGATAAATTAATTGGATGAGAAAATTGAAGCGGAAAGTGATAACAATATGAGAGAAAGAGAGGTAAACGCAACAAGTGATGTAAAAGTGAATGAACTGAATGACTATTAGAAACAGAAGACTACTGCAATGCCAATGTTTTTGGTCAATTGTTTCGAGATTCGAGCCGCTCTTCCGCGCAGATGGTCGGATGGTCGGAACGGCGCGCGTGCAAATATACACGCACTTTGTGTAATCATCCATGGAAAGAAGAAACAACTTTCTACGATGAACACTCCAAAGGAAACGACACGTATTGGCGTCATCATAGAACCTCTTGAACGAAAAAGCAACCGGTCTCACGTCACAACCCGGATAACAGAAGATACCATTCGACAACATTATCGTGAGAAAAGTATATTGAGTATTAGCAGTTGTCAAAGTTTAGTATGAGATGCAACACGTACTATTTCTCGATGGGTTCAAAGAGACGCTGAGAAAATACGGGAGCAGGGCGTGTTATTACTGCAAAGTTTTGCGTTCAATTGGTCTCTTGCCACTTGAAGCTGCACCGAAAGACTAGATGATGGGAGGGGCTACACGACTTTCTTTTTGTGTTTTTTGTTAGCCATTGAGACCAGGAGGCCAGACCAAATGGCCTTGGTGTCAAGAGGAGAATGGCGCGTAAGAGACAACGAAAAATGTGCCAATCATGTTTCGGGAAAGATTTTTTTCTTAATAACTTTTCAATTGTCGTTTTTCATCATAGAACAGATATATCGATGAAAATTGAATTACAAACGAGTTTGCTTCACGACATTTCACTCAATTATTAAATATAAATGTGGGAATAAGAGAGAAGAAAAGAAGATACATGCCGTAAAGCGTAGATTGAGCGTTTTGAAAGAATTGACCTAAATTAATGGAACTGCATCTAAAAAGAACCAGGAAATGAGGTAAACGAAGAGAAACTGAATGCGACTGGCTAGCAATTGACGAGCAGTCATTTGGTACCCGCTTCTACATCCGCAGGGTGTGACTGGTAAGGGTGTCGATGTGGCCGTCAGAGAAGAACATTATGAGATACTGGACCGTCAGGAGACGGAGACAAACGAAGACAACAGCCTCTGAAGAGACAAGACCAGCCGGCAATGCGGTTCATTTCGTAGTACGCGTCGTCGGTCCTAGATGAGGACATCGTGAGACGCAGGCACAGCGGGTGAAGAAGCGAGAGATTGGCGATTCAAACGACACAAAGGTGCAGAATAAAACTGGCAAGAGGAAAGAGAAGAGAAGCAGAAGGGCACAAGGAGAGGAGAAAAGAAAGACAGAATGAAGGAAGCGGACACCCGCGCGGACCCCGAGACTATTGTTCGTATTTGCCGGTCGGGGTCAAACCACTCTCGTTGTCTCACGCTCACCATCATTGGCGATGGCAACGATGGTGGTACGAGCTAGTGCAAAAAACCCCAGATGGCCGGTCCATCTATTTGCTTGACGGGGCCAGATTATCATCGTCGCGCACATAAATTGATGGAAACTGTGCAGATGGTCGAAATTTCCAAAATTTATGGACACTCTTTTCGTCTTCTAAGAATGCATGAAATTTAACAAGATTTTTTGTGTTCAAAAACAAAAACTATTACAGAACATTTTTTCGTTATAAAAAAAATTATATACGAAAACTCTCACGAAATAGTGGTCCGCGTGCGGAAAATAAACACTAACGCTCATCGTACATTTCTTTTTCGTTCTGCGGAAATAGAGACGAGCGCAGCGGCATTTCGGTGTCGAATTTCGCATTTTGTGACCTTCACCCAGGGTCTGTCTCTCCTTCAGGATAACAGCCATTATACTAATTACCCACTAGAGTTATGAAGGAAAGCGGAACAATGATGAAGAAATGGAAAAAAACAGCTGGACAAGAAAATATTTTTGAATTCTGCTGAATGATCTATCAAATTTTTAGCATATCGGATTCGCGGGATCTCGGAAGTAAAAAAAACTCGCGCGTCTCTATAATTTTTCTAAAACTACATAATTTTTCATGCGATACTTTAAAATCGTTAAATAATTTGAAAATAAATTACATTATACTTTTCAACCTTGAGAAGAAATGAAAAGAAAATTTCCGAAACTTAAATTATTTGGGAAAAGCTTTCAGAGAATATTATTGTTTGATTATGTAAACACTGTGAATACTGTAGTAACACAATAATTGACGGACAATTGCGTAAGAGGGAAAATGGCATAAATGAGAGAAAGTTTTGCAACGAATCTGATTGTTATCAATATTTGAACGTTTTATCGAGACGTCTATTGTACTAATTCTCCTCTGATAACCAGTATAAACTGAATTGTACAGTGGTTTGTCACAGAATGGGATAGTAACAAAAGAAACAAAACTCAAAATTGAAAAGGTAGAACATGCAACCAATGATAGGTACAGTCCGGAAACCATACGGTTCTTCACAATTGAGGAGGGCTGTGAGAAACAGAGAATATGACTAATGCATCGGTTGCCCACTTTCTCCAATCCTTACTCTCCATGGGAAACACCTAATTAAATAGAACAGAAGTGCAAGCCAACGAAAAGGGAGATGGTTTTAGAAAAGGGTAAAGGGATAAACTACGAGTGAGCAGAGAAAAGTCAAGGAGTTATAACGAAAGCAAAGAACAAAGGAACGCTTACGCTTGGTTTGGTACTAGAACATTGCTTGTAGATCGCACTTTGTGGATGGGGAGCGTGTGCCCTCTCGTCCTTGAACGAGTGAACAAATGGGATCGAAAAGTGCTTATTATTCACTCAATCAGGATGACCTACATGGAACACAACACAAGGACGTTTTCTTTTTTCTATGTTTTTAATACATAAGCTTTCGAAGTTTCTTTGGAATGAATACTTCTGAATGAACGTTGAGCTTCGTAAAAGAAAAAACCGACCATTTTGTCAAAATCGAGTGTGGAATACGACTAACCAAATTGAGAAAAATAGAAACAACTGAGAGAAAAAGGCGGACTCTCTCTAAAAAGCGACACACACGCTCTAATTAATTTTGAATAATACAAAAAAGAAGGAAAAGAAACCAAAAATATGGTAGAGCGCACTATTTAGTGAGACCATACATGTACACGGATAACAAAAAGAAAGTGCGAAGGCAAGAAATAGATCAATAAACAGTTAGAACCGAATGGAATCAGTTATGAAACAATATTAGAGAGAAAGAAAGTATGATTCAGGAAGACGTTTTTGATATTTATAAAAAACTGATAAAAGTGAAAGGGAAAAAGAAAAAGTACAGTTCCAGCGTTTCCCTTTTACTTCCAAACAAAACTGACTCACACATGGGTTTGCCTACGCAAATAATGAATTCTTACTATTAATCATCAAGACATAGTCTTCGAGAAATTTTCCAGGTCAAATTCATTCTACTTAAACGATCATGATATAAAAGAATAAAGGAGATGATGCCATTTTGATAAATAGAAAGATGATATTCTGATTTCTAAAATGGACCTCTAAGATAACCTTTATAGTTTGCAAACTGGCAAAATTCGAGTGTATTTCTAGAGTGTTAAACGGTTAGACTTTGAAAGAGCAATCGTGTACTCGAAAGAGAAAAAAAGAGCAAAGGGTAAAAGAAGAAAACATAGTTCCTTCCTCTTTTCCTATGACCTTTCCGTTTTGCAGTTGAAAGCCTTCATGATGTCTTATTTACCAGAATTTTAGTATTTGATGTGTATAGTCACCAATATTCTACAGATGTATTTTTATTTTCAATTTTCTTTCTCGCATGCTGTTCGTTTTTCATCAACATAATACTAGTGTAAATAAACAATCTAGCAACAAGAATCGTGTTTTTACTACAAAAATGCATACCTTCGTAGGAGTAAAGTCGGTGAAACGGAATAGCGAACATGGCTAGAATTGGGGAAAAAACAACAATAACCAGAATAGAGCGCACCTACTAGCAGGTATCTATTGTTTTTTAGTAGAATAGACGAGAAAGAAGAGGGTCTACGTGTACAGAAGAACCCCCCTCGTCTCAATACTGTACTGATAGCAGCACGCCAGTGGCTAGAACCAGTCAGGTTTCAGGCGGCTGGAGCATTTGAAAAGTTGTTCTTTCGTGTTAAAAAGATCATTCAAATATTGGAGTGTGGAAGACAATCCTATCAAGTGCTCGTCGTTTGCACGTGGCTCACGGCGGAAAGTTTTACTACTCCCGTTTCAACGAAACGACAAAAAGTGAAAATCGTTCAGATGACAGAGTTCACATTGTTCTATCATTATTTTATCTTTCTATTGTTCTTTTTCCACTTATATGCTTTTTACGTAAAGAATCGCTATTGAAGCGAAAAGAAATGCTGTCGAAATGACCGATAATGAATGAGATGAAAGTGTGTGCGCATGTGCTCTGCATGTGGTTGCCGTTAAATATAGTACAAAACAATAAAAAATCGTACTAGTGCTTCTGCTTGATCTTCTGAAGATTAACTACAAAACACTAAGAAAAGTGTTCTGTGAACTTAATAAAATTAGTAAGAAAGAAAAATAGGTTTGCTTTCAACATTGAGACTATAGTGGTCGATACCTATTTTAGTTAGATATACAGTCAAATAATGCTCTAAAGACTACAAGAAATTAGATTTTTCAATTTGAAATGAAATGTTTTGTAGGAAGTAAAAACAAAACAAACCTCGTAACTCGAAGAGACTAGAATACATGGTAGTAAGTAGGAAACGGGGCCAAAAAAAAGGAGCGAGAGCGGTTCCTCGTGGCGCCGTCAAAATACGATAATCGAATTCATGGAGAAGACGAAGAAACCAGAAGCGGTCGTTGGAGAGAAGAAAAAGAGCTTCAAGCGATATCCTTTCCTTCCTCTATCAGCCGATACGTGAGACTATGTAGCAGTAGCGAATAGAAGAGGAAAATGGAGGAAAACGGAGAAGGCGTGTCTGATGTACGAGACGAAATATCTCTCAAAGTAATATACGCAGACATGCAGAATGTGGAGACTCAAACGGAGAAGCTGTCATCCAAAGCCACCCACATACAAGGAAAAAAAAAGAGAGAGAGAGAGTGGCGGACCAGTGTCTTCTTTCGTCCTGCTCTTTTCCAATCAAACTTGTGAGAGGGAAGTAAGGAAAAAAGGAGAAAAAGGAAACGAAGTATGTAGAAAACGAAAGAAGAAACAGAACAGAAGTCAATAGAAAACCGCAGGAACCGATTATACATACTTGCTTCTTCTTATTCATTCTTCGATCCAAAATTTCTTAATAGCTGCAGTTGACAGCCAACTAAATCGATCTGTTCTTCGTTTTCAAAAAAGGAAGTTACTGGTCATGACCAGAATAACAAGCAAAGGAAATCTATCATTATCTAAGAATAAGAAGAAAAGAACTGAGAGGACCAATGTTCCGTTCTCTCGAAAGTCACTTGCACTTTGTCATTCTGAATGATAGATTGGACACACCAGTTCTCGAAAGAAAGAACTCATCGAGTTTAAAGAATTAAAAATGAGTAGCTAACTCAGTTACAAAATAGTTTTCTTCGTTTGGATTCAAAGTTCTTTCCCTATAAAAAAGCACGTGTGTTCTCTAGGTTTAATTTGGAAACCATGTGACTTCGAAGACGAAATGTGCCAATCCATCGGAAAAAAGCAAAAGTTTAGTTCGAAAAATTTGATTTGAAAGGTTGTTGTGTTGAGTCTCCAAAAACGGCGCGCGACCTTTTTTTCGTTTTTTGTTTGCAGTAGAACAGAACACTGATCCTATGAAATTTCTTTCTCTCGCTTCTTTCAGTCGCTCTCTTTTTGATATATTTTCACTTGCTCCAACTATATCATCTTTCTGTTTTCCATTCTCGTTTTTCTCCCTTCAGACCTCCCAAGTATGCTCATTTAGCGCCGCCAAAATCCGATTTTTTCCCGTCGTCTCAGGTGTAAATGGAGAAAAACAAGATTAGAAATATGAGGGAGAAAAAGAAGAATTGCATATCTGATAAAAATAAAAAAGGCTTCCTATTCTGAGTATTTGATAATCTCTTAGTATAATTTTCTTGAAGAATCCCAATGCTCAATAACAAAATGATGAAATTTTGAAATAGAAATACTCACCATTGGAAGAACTTGTTCCGAGACTCGGGAGAGTTCCAGTCGTAGCTTGTGCAGCTACCGAATCTCTTACTGGCGCTAACACATCAATCATTGTTTTTGAGGCACGTAGAGGTGTGACAATATTCGTTGAATTGACTGGAGCTCTTACTGTTCCAAAAAACTGCAAACGAAAAACACATGTTTAAAAACTTTTAAGATCAGTTTGCTTACCGCTTGGGTCTGGTGACTATTGATGTGTTGTTGACGTGGCAATGACTGCTGATAAGAATAGTTAGGTCGAACGGCTTGCTGACCAAGAAGCTGAGAACTTGATGATTGTGGATTTGAGTAAAGGGATGAAGACGTCTGCTGAAGTGGAGCTAAATGTTGCTGAGATCCACCAAGCCGCCGTTGTTGTTGAGCTTGTCCACTTGGAAACTCGTAAGATCCTGTAAATAGGTCAATGTTAGCAATAAAATGTATGTTTTCCCTTTTTAAATATGAAAAACACATTTATTGATAAGAAGTGAGAGACCAAATGATGTTCTATCAATAGATGAGAAAGGAATTGAATGATTGAATGAGGGGTGTCGTGGTGACGATATGAATAATTAATGAAAGAACTTGCTGACGCAGTCAAAAAGAAGACGAAAATGGGGAAGATGGAGATGGAGAAAAAGAAGGAAAGAGAGACTAAAGAAATTTTTTTTCGGGCGACCGAATTCTCGATTTCAGAACTTTGAAATATTAATTCTGAATCCAGAATAAAATATAAAAATGTGAATACTCGAAATAGCAACAAGTCACAAGATTTAAGAGAGAAACGATCAGTTTAAGGAACAGAAATTATAACGAAGATAACGAAAGGTACAATTTGAATACGAATATAAGTGCGGAAGCGGAAAGAATTCTGCAAGCTGGCAATGAGCAAAAGCTGGCGCCCGTCGTCCAACTGACCGGAAAAACAAACACGGTATTCACTGGGAAGGCGAGTCTCACTCCTGGAACTGCTGCGAGTGATGCGTGAGCTGCCGCGTGCCGCCCCGGTCGCGTGTGCTTCTAGGAGGCGGCTCTCCAAATACGGAGCACTGGGGGATGATGATGGAAAGAAGGGAAAAAAGGGAGAAAACAGAACCGCCGAACCGTATTCCGGTTATGCTGAGAGTGCGGAAGAATATATGCTCATTTAACAGAGACGCCGACTTTGACGCACCCCGGAAAGCACAACAAACCGTTGAAGGGGAGAGCTCGGAACAGCTGGCGCGCGAGCGCCACTGCCGATGACGAACGATTTGCAAACCGATTGACGTATTTGGTGGCACAGGTCATTAGATGAAGAAAACCACGGAAATCAGGAAATTAAACAAAAGGATAGGAACGAAGATCTTCGAAGGATTAAGTGGAATAAAGAGAGTAAGTATTTCTAGTAAGTGTAGTATACTAGTGCTCTTACAAATGTCAAATAAGTTCAGTCAACGTGAAAGGCAATATTGATGACAACTTGAAAAGTTTTGTGTTTTTAATGACCTATTTTGCGTCTTAGAAACTAGAAATTGAAAGCCAACTATTGTAGAAACGGTGAAATACTATTCTTTCCTATTTACTAGTTTCTTGACTGAAACAGTCCAGTTAGTATTGAGTTAAATGGAAGAAAGAAGTCAAAATTGAAAGGAGTTCGACTTCTTGCCACACCTGACGACTTTTGCTCCTCGAACTCATTGATGTGAAAAAGAGAAGAAAAAGCTGACCAACAGGTGACCCCCGTCTCTGTCCGATACACAAATCTTAATCTGTCATAAACTATTGCGTGTCCAAAGATGCTTCAAATGAATTGGTGTCCATGGACACCCCTCTCAAATGATTTTCTTCCACAACAATTTCATATTCCATTTTTAGTGAAGCAGAGCGCGATGTTCTGTTTCAAAATCGTTTTGTTTCTCTAATTTTTTGAAGTTATTTCAATTTCAATGCATATAAAAGTCTTTCGTTCAGCAGTTCTCTCGAGGGAGCCGCTCCATAAAAAACAAAAAAGCTCATTGCAAACATATCGAAACAGTAGGCAAACAAGCAAGAAGCTTGGCCGTTTTGCGATGAATGGACAGTGGGCAGTTTACGTGAGTGCTTTCGTCATACACACGCCAAGAACGATTGAATCAAGGGACTACGATGACATCGACGTACTGTTTACATACGGTGCGAAAATGGGCAAAAGGAAATAAGAGTTTACAAAAGTGTAGACGGGCGCGGAAGAAGAATGATGCGCGGAGCGTTGTGCCGTGTGTCTCTATGTATGCTCCAAGCCGTTAAAACTGCTGATCACAAAACGGGAAAAAAGAAGAAAGTTGAGTGAAAGTGTACTTTTGGTTCGGACAAGTTTGTCGAGGTAAGAAAAAGAGTTGAAGCATAAAAATAAGAAAAAAAACATTTCAGAAGAAGAAGAAGAAGATAGCAAGCACACCCTTCTAGTCAGGAGACTTCCAGGTGGAAAATATAGGAAAGGAAGTTGGGATTAGATGAGATTACGCATATGAGTGCTCTATCGCACTCCCACGGAAGCGAGAAAAATGATACAATTGCGTATAACGGAGTTGACGTGGCAACAAAGTCAGAAGACGTCGATTCTCGATTTAATTCCATCTTTTTCATTCAGAGATTATTCAAAAAACTCCGAATCATTATTATTATAAAAATGAGACTTGAGATTAAGATATTTGCAAAATTTTGTATATCTCAAAGAAAAGTTTTTAGGTGAAGATTATTTTATTTCGTCGGAATGGATCCATTCATTCCAAGAGAGCTTTTCCTGGAGTTTGGGACTTTCGGTGAGAAAGAGAAAGAGAAAGAGAAAGAGAAAGAGAGAGAGAGAGAGAGAGAGAGAGAGAGAGAGAGAAAGAGAGAGAGAGAGAGAGAAAAGTTCTCTAAGGTAGCCGGTAACTAGGTGACAAATGCAGTTTGCAGGCATGAATTGACGAAATGAATGAGAAAACGTCGACGCCTTCTGGTCTCTCGACAACTACTTCGACCGTAAAGAATTATATTTTTCCTTCTGTTTTTTTTTCAGATCAAGGCGCAAAGAATCATTAAAGACGAAATGGAAAAAGAACTGGTACCTTTGCCACATTAAAAACAGTCAAAACGAGACAAGAGTCTGTTCCATTCTCTGTCCATTTCCTTCTCTCTTTTTCCTTGTTTTTTGTGATGCCCTCCGTCAGGCGAAAGAGAGTATGGTGACCTGTTTCGAGAGCTTTTTCCTTTTCCAACGAGAACAACAATTGAAATCAGCAAACAAAAATTCAGGTGATTATGATATTGGCAAACAAAAAATAAAGAATTATAGATAACTCGGATTCAAACTAAAAACTTTTATGAAAAGGGAAATGTATAAATCGGGCAAAGACTCATAATGCTTGCAGATGACTCTCGTGAGCCCATTTCTCCGAAAACAGAATGAAGAGAAAATGATAATCCGTTTGCATTTTGGCACGTATTAGGTGTTCTATGCGCATGAATTGGATACAAAGTGATGAGAAGAAAAAGAAGAAGGAAATGGATGTTACGAGTCTAAAAGCAAGTGAGTTAAATGTGGAAGAAATCCGTTTTCATTATAAAAAGAAAGAACAAGTGGAAGTAAGTAATGAGAATAATGTTGGAAAGGACTGTGGTTGTAGAATAACTAGACATTGCCTAATGACACGAACATCATACGGATGTTGTTGACACAAGGAAGACACAAGAAATGACGTGGCAACTTCATGCTTTTTTCTCTTATTTCTCTATCTCGACAATCGAGAAATCATATGATTTCACCTCTTATTAAGATCCATGAAGCACCTAGAACTTCTGTTAAAATCGAGTACATTCAGTGGAAAATGAAGTATTCAAGTGAAGAAAAAAGAAGAGAACAATTAACTCGTCTATTCAGAATACTGAAGGAAGACTGGATGAGATCAGAAAGCAGACGGTAAATCAACTGCAATCCGAGAATATATAATGAAGGAATAACTGCAAGAAAAGTCGAAACATGTACTGTATTTTCAGAAGTTTAGCACTTTCTTCTCTCGATGAATCATGGTTCAAAACTTTTGGAAATTGAAAAAAAAGAAGAAATGGAAAAAATAATATAGTTTTTTTCCTTGCTTTTCTCTTCTGTTTGGCTGACAACTGAGAAATCTTTTTTTCATTTTTCTTTTTCTTTCCGTAGATTTCGGCGTTGGGAGTTCATTCCAACAACATAAGTATAATCCAGAAGCGGTCGGCTCAATAAGAGATTGTCGGCGGATTTTCAGAAGAAGATGTTATTAGATCTTGGAAAATAAAAAGATTTAGAAAAATGGTTAGGAAATGAAAAAAGAAAATGAAGGAGTCGGAGGAGGAGGAGGAGAAAAAGATGAAATAAACTATAGAAACGTCGTAAAGAGTGTCGAAGTCGTGGTGAGTGTTTATGCAAAAACAAACAGAAATGGGTGAGGAAATAGAGAATGAGCTCCGCGGAAAAGAGCATTCGGACTCATGCAGAAGTGTATCTGACGGGAAGAGAAATGGACCAAGTACTATACAGATACATTACGAGAATAATATTAAAGAGAGAGAGAGAGAGAGAGAGAGAGAGAGAGAGAGAGAGAGAGAGAAAGAGAGAGAGAGAGAGAGAGAGAGAGAGAGAGAGAGAGAGAGAGAGAGAAAGAGAAGGATGGTTTCAGAGATTAGATGAAGTAACAAGAAATGCCGTGAATAATGAAATATGATTCGCGTACTTTTGCACAATTGAAATACAAACAAGCGGAAGAGATAGTGTGGGAATGAATGAATGAATGAATGAATGACACAATATTCATTTGAATAGACTCCACCAAACTTTTTTCTTGCTTTTCTCGATGAAGTGTTTCCGGTTTTTTCTAGTAATCAAGAATAGATTATGAAGATGTCAGACTGGAAATATGAGATAGAAATGAGAAGAAAATTCTAGAAGACGAAGAGATTAATGAAGATGAAGAAGAAAAATATAAATAAATTTATGGAAATGATTCTTTTTTGGCTTCGAGAGGAGCTAAATCTCAGACAAAATATTTGAATATTTGAAGGTTTAGAAGAGTTTTGACGTACTTCAAAGGTAGTCATTAATCTCCCTGAGGGTCTAAAAATGAAATTAGGACGTCACAGAGGCTCAGAAAATGTCTTTCAATAATATCTTTTCGTCATCAACTTTTCCATTGTCAGAATTCAAATATTAACTTTTGAATGAATAGATAAAATTGGAAAGATCATAATGAGAGATCTCCGTTATTCGAATTATTAACATCAGAAAAACAGAAAATCATAATGAATTGAAGGAGAAATGGAAGAAGGAGGATGACTTTAATCTGAAATTAAAAACTGAAAGATTTAAAAGAGAGAAGCCCCATACTATTCATTTCTCCGGAAAAGAAGATTCTTTATTTCTCCCGAGGGCTGCCCTCTCCTTCTTCCTTTCTACTACTACTTTTACTATAGCGTTCTTTTTCTTCCTCTTCTCTTTTTCCTAGACGCCCGATGCCGGCCCAGTAGGCCATTCAGAAAAGTGAAAAAAACGACATTGGTCTATTGAAAGTCGGTGTTGAAAGGACGAAAGGACGAAGTGAAGAAAGCTGTCAATGATTGTGATGATGAGCGTGAGAATTGAGGAATATGAAACGAAGAAGAGGTGACACAACCACAAAAAAGTGGGAAGCTGTGAAGAAAAGATAAACGGAGACCTTGAAGGACGAAGTCGATGAGGACGGTGAAAAAGAAGACGAAATCAAATTTGCATTCGGAAGAACAAAACTCTTTTTTTTTTGTTGTGAGAGATGAAAGAGAGAGAGGGGGAGAGAGAGAGAGAGAGAGAGAGAGAGAGAGAGAGAGAGAGAGCAAGTTAGAAGGAATCATTGGACGGAAATGAGTGAAAGGAGGGTAATTGGAGGTACATGAATAAAAAGAAGCGAAAACGGAAAAAGGGAAAACTGATATCTTGGCGGAGGATCTGAAGAGGAAAAGAGACGACGCCCTCTGAAAATTAGGAAGGAATTGAGAAGAATATATTGAAGAGCATGACGTCTTCGTAGGGCAAACTTCAAATAAAAAAGAAAAAGGTCAGAGCAGAATAACAAGAAAATGGCCTATGCTTCATTGATTTTTAATGTGAATCTAAGCAGGGAATTATTGAATTTTGGTGAAGATCTTCTCATGAAAAATAGGTTTCATAATATTCATAAAGATCATACATTTTTCAAAATTTTCTCACAGAAATTCGTAAAAATATCCATTTTTGGATGAAATGAACATCGAGACAACAAAAATTTATGAATTTATTCGAATAATAAAAGAAAGAATTTTATAGAATGAAAGAGATCTACTTGATCATTTTCTATGGATGAGATCTAAGAATTTTCAGTGAGAATACTTGGAAAAAAGAATTGAAAGAGGGGTTAATGGACATTTTTCTATTATCTTTGTTTCAGATTAAAACTTCTGAGAAGTTGGTTTAGAAAAGGTTGGAAAAAACTTTGTTTTAAGAATATTTCGAACTTGGAAAAGCACAATAAGAAAAGGATTTGAATAACTTTCAAAACTCAATGATCGAAACATTCATTTGAAAGAAAAGAAAAGAATTTTGGATTGAGGAGAGAAAAAGAAGAGGTTTTGAATGAGTAAAACTCGAAGATTAATGTGACTCTTTTCTTCGTTTTCGCCTTCTCAACTCCCTAAAATTGGTTTCATTTGGCATTTAAAATGAGTGACCAAAAGAAAGAGGAAAGAGAGCCTTCGAAAGAGCAAGATTTCTGTCGTATTCTTTGTGCAATGGACAATGTAACACATCTCAGCTTCTTCTTCTTCTTCTTCGTTCATTAGACAGCTGGTCCAGAACAGATAGAAAAGAGAAAGAAGAAGAATTTAAAAATTACGAAAGAGAGAACAGAGTTATGAAAATGGTCTCGAGAAGAGAAGAAAAAGAAACATTTGGAGTATCATGAAACCAGAATGCATGGTTCTTCATCGTTTTGTTTATTAATAGAGACTGAATGAATCCGAATCATCATCGATTATAAACATTGTTTTCTCCTTTCTCTCTCTCTCTCTCTCTCTCTCTCTCAACAACTACTATATGTTCGGGGGAGAAAGTGCTTTCGGATATACGTACTAGTAGGAATAAAAGAGGAGAAAGTGGTGCATTTTGCTTTCCGAAAGAAAAGAAGAAAATTGGAATTTCCGTCACCACGCCACCGTGTAGATCTTGTTGCGCAAGTGGTCAAAAACCGAGTTTTGAAATTCTTTTTATTTCCAGAAGCCCTTCTGATGTTGTCATGAGACAACAAGAAAAAACGCCTACTGATTCTGGAAATAAATGAACGTGATAGAGAGAGAAAGAGAAAGAGAGAGAGAGAGAGAGAGAGAGAGAGAGAGAGAGAGAGAGAGAGAGAGAGAGAGAGAGAGAGAGAGAGAGAGAGAGAGAGAGAGAGAGAGAGAGATTGACGTCGGAAATAGAAATATCAAGTACAAAAAAGGAACTAACCGTTGTCAAACGATGATGTTTGAATGTAGTTAACGAGATGTGGATTAGCAGAAGAATTGATAACTGGAGGAGATATATCACGAATTGCTTGCTTCAAATCTCGAGAAATGGTACCTAATGGTCCGTAAAGATTGCTGGTTGATGAATTCGTTGAAGATGGTTGATGATAACTGCGTGTGAGTGTGTTTCCTGATCCAAGTGCTGGATTACGGTGACCCTGAAAAGAAACAATTTAATTGCTCGTTTTATAGGAATCAAGTTTTTTAGAAATATTTTTTAACAAATGATAAGAAATAAGTCTCACCTGTACTAGACTGTTACTGCTGGCAGAATGTGGAGAACTTCCAACAAGTGTTGGAGGCAATGAGTTTTGAGAATGATAGACTGGATGATGATGGTTTGAACTGGAAGATGATGCTCCGGAGAAAGAAGTTGGCGCCGCGGCAAATGACGCCGACTGTGGAATCTGTGGTAGATAGAGCTGCCGAACGAGAGTTGTTGATGTTGGACACTCACTGTAAATGATGATTTTTAGATTTTAAATGAAATCGAATATTGCAATGATAGACATTTTGGAGTTTGAATAGTTTTCTCAAGGATTACGAGAAGAGGTTGTAAGTGGAGGGAGTGTGGAAAATATAATGCTTCAAGGCCGTGAAATTCAAAATTTAAAACGGATTGACCTAGATATGAAGACATAAAGTTGACCTAAAGAAGTATTATATAATATAACCTAGTGTACCCTTTTGTTTGAAATATTTCTTCTGAAGTAATGTCAAAGATCTTTATCGTAAAGATACAAAGTTCTGAATCGTACAGTGTCACAGACAGTCAATAAGAATCTGATACAAAAAATATTGAGTACAAAGAGTTGTATTACTGGCACTACAAATACAGAAGAGAGAAGGTGAAAGAGAGAGAGAGAGAGAGAGAGAGAGAGAGAGAGAGAGAGAGAGAGAAAGAGAGAGAGAATCAGCTAATCTACAAATCTACAAAAACAATAATAACAACTAATACGATTCACTGAAAAATACTTATTTTTCGGTGAATGTTCTGTTATATAATTTGGAATTTAATGAGATAGAAGGATGAAAAAAGGACGAATGTATGTCAAAAAGTGGGTTGAAAAGGTGTATTTCCATTGAAACAAGGTGATCAATGTTTTCTTCTCGATCGTCTCTTTTTTTCAAATCTATCAATCAATGTATTCATATCTGAAGAGATAATAGTGTAAAGTACAGACTATATTATCAGCTGATTTCGATTTGTTGAAAGAGAAAATGATCAAAATGAATGAGTTTTTGAAATTAGGTTATAAGGTGAAAAAGAATACAAATACACTTAATTTATTCGCCATTTCTCCTTTCTTCGCGGTATTAGTCATGCAAAAAGAAACACGGAATTGGGAAAGTGAAAAGAGAGAAAGAAGCAAGAAAACGAACGTTGACGCCTAATCTATTCTCTCATTTTCCTCCCTTCTCTCCCCCCTCCGCCAATAAATCAATTGCCATCATCATTTCCCATTTTATTAATAGGTACGTTGCCTTCTGTTGCCTGCCGACGACGCCTCGTTTTCACTTTCAATTCGCATGGAAACAGACCGCCCATTTGGTTTGAATTGAATTAAGTGGGAGACGCAGATGGTAAAAGATTCGATAGGTACTGGTAGTGTCAATTGAAAATCTCATGGTATAATAAACTATTTTCCCACTGTTTTTGAAAGACACGAAAGGAATGGAAAAAAGAGGAAGATATACCTTTAAAAAGGGAATTGTATTACGGTAGTTTAGAATAAAACCATTGAATGATGCGTGTTTTGATTCATTCGAAACACCTGTTTGTTAATTGACATGATAAGCTGACGGCATGGCAGATGACAATTTCAATTAGGTGCCGTCACGAAAATTTCCGAGTTTGGAAAATAAACAGTCAGTTTTAATTATTGTGAAGAATATTTGTTGTTCAAATTTCAATTCGAGTGTTATGAAATTACCGAGTCATTGACAATTTCACAGAAATTCACTTTTGTATTCATTTCGATATGATATTGAGCAGAGAATGTTTCTCATTAAATTAAGTGTGATTACCTTGTAAAACTTGGAATACTTGGTAGTTTAAGTGTTGAAATTGTTGATATATTAGAATCAGTCAGAGAGTTTTTCATGTCTCTTCCGTCGAATAAAATGAGAATGAGCTCCCAAAAGTAGGAGGCGCTTCTTCCAGAAAATGAGATGAGAACGAGACGAAGAAAAAGGCGGAGGAGTTGTGAAACGGGGAGGAAGAGACGGAAAATCGTGTTGGAAACTACATTTACAGATGATTATTATGTAGTCTTAAGTATAAATCTTGACTAAATCTCGAGGTTTTCGAGGCTCAATAAAATGAAAAACTTAGTGAACAAGAGAAAATGGGAGATGTTGATTTTCTAAAAAGATCAAGATCTTTTTTCAAATAAAAAACCAAAAATGGGAAAAAAACAAAAGAATTTAGACTGTAATAACGAGGGAGATTGTGTGAGTGTAGTCGAGTGGTGGGAAAACCTAACGACCGAGGAAAAGAGAGGGAATCCCTTTTGAGAAGAGAAACCCGGTTTTTTACGAGTTGTTTCTATGCCGTTGCCTCGGTTTTGATTACGATTCTTGTCGTCGTTTTCTTCTCGACCACAAGGTCCTCAAGGTAACAAAAACACCAAATTAATGAGAGTAATTAAAACAAAAAAGAGAACCACAATAACTGAAGGTTATCTTTTTTTCATTTGGAGGAAGACGGTTGATATGAAGACAAAGATCGGAACAAGATGCATTCCGATGATAGGAATACTCAGAGTAGAGCGTTTTAGAGAGAATGAAAATGGTGAAAACAATGAAATCACTTTCTTCTAAACCTCACAAACCCATAATTTCAATGTCTGAAAATGCCCATTTGCTAAGAAAAGACAAAACATTAAAAGTTCGTTTACCATTTTCCTAAGAGAATAAATTAGAACGATTTCGAACAACGAAAAGAAAGACTGAAGAAGTCTGTTTCGTTCAGCAGAAACGATCAGATTTCTCGGCAGTTTTAACATTTTAGTAGTCAGTTCGAAAAGTGTATTCCGAAGAACAATCAGAAGAACATTTAGAAGAAGAAGAAGAAGACGTTGAAATTGGATAGGGCATAAAAGAAGTCGATCGAGTCATTAAAAGTTCTCTTTTTTCTCATTTTTCGATGAGAACATGACGTGGATTCTCTTTCAATTATTCTCTTTCTTCTCTTTCTTCTCATGATGAGTCGAATCGAATGATGGGGGAACACTGATTGACTTCCGAGCATTTTTACACTTTTCTTACTCTCTCTCTCTCTCTCTCGTTCAAATCTTGTTTCATTTGATGGATATTGAGAGAGAGAGAGAGAGAGAGAGAGAGACGAAGGAAATTATCCCTTCAAAATTAAAAAAAAAAGTGCGAATTTGAACTGAATTGAACAAGAAAACGAGAAGATGGTTTCGAGAAAAAGAGAAATGGTTGACTTGTATACTTTTTTGAAAAGTACTTGACGAAGTGGTCATTGAGAATTCCGAAGAATTGAGTATGAACACTTCTTGATTCGAGAAAATATCTTCATTCAACTATTATTTCCTCCCTTCTGATTTCCTTTCTCTCTCAAAGTGGTTTTTCATCGATACAGTGTATTCTTTTCTTTAATTTTCTTCCCTCAATCCTAAAGAATTGTACCATTCGTCTTCGAAAATGTTTTCTTTTTTTGCAAAAAACATGTTCCGGTTTTCCTAATTAGCTTGAATTATTGAGAACAACAATTACTTTACAGCAAACATTTTTGAAGAAGAAGGAGAAGAAGAAAACCTGAGTCTTTATAAGAAAAGATCAAAAAGAAACGAAACAAGGGGACCGCCCGTGGTGTAAAGTTAAATGGGAGCCATATGAGCGATATAAAGACGGAAGAGGAGTTTCAACATGTTGACGAGTATAAATGATCGTCTAGATTTCAGAAGGAAACAGAAATGATGATGAATAAGAAATTGATGAAGGCAATGAGCGGTTGTTTGTTTTCTTTCTTCTGACAACTACAGTCAATAACAGTTTAAAAAAAAAGAGAAATACGGGAGAATCACAAACGAATCGAAGGAAATAAGTGGATCAACTTTTTCGAAAAATAATTTATAAGCTGGTTTCAAAGTAAAACATTTTCTAACACTTTTAAAGTTGAAAGACAACAAAACTATTGGATTTCTATAGACGACACAAGGAAAAAACACAACTCACTGGGAAACTGATCTTCCTTGTGCATCCAGACTCATTACATTTCTATCTCTTTGACCCTAAAAACTTCTCATAATTTCCATTTTCAAACTAGAATCTTTCGATATACCTGCTGTGTGACATCAATCGGTTGTTGTCCATAACTGCGGCTGTTTCGTGTAAATGAGGCCAGAGCAGCCATTATTTCTACTCTAGACACTTCAAGTTTGATGCCAAAGCTGCAATAAATTCAATACAAAAAGTATAAAACAGTGGGTAATTGGAAAGATAATCGGATCAAATAGCCAAACGAGAAGACGTATTTGTTATCAGGAAACACCCGAACGTGGGGACAAGTTGAAGCAGATAAGAAGACACGGGGCAAAAGAGTCCTCTTCCTTCTCTTCCTTTTCTTTTCCTCTTCTTTTTCTTCTCTTTTCCCTCCTTTTTCCACCAATTTTTTGCAGAAACTTGTGTGAAAAACGTCGTGTTGCGGAGAGATTAGAGATCATATAAGAAGAAGAAACGCAGAGAACGGAGCAACAAACGTTTTAGAATGGTTCCGAGGGAACGATGATAAATTGATAACAGGACTCTGTGGTTCAGTATTGAAAAGGAGGAAAAAAGGAGGAAACGGTCTGGAGAAAACATATATGGAGTAGTTTATTGTAGTGATAAGGGAGAGAGAAAGAGAGAGAGAGAGAGAGAGAGAGAGAGAGAGAGAGAGAGAGAAAAGAAGACGACTCTAGACTTTTATGCACTTTTAAAGTTCTATTTCTCCTCGTTTTACGATTGAAATTTCAATAATTCTTCGAGTCACGAGAAAGAATCAGCTGGCTCCAAAGAAAGGAAATGATTAGAAAGTGGACATAGGTCAAACGATATCAGCCAACTCACAAAGTGTAATTTGACCTAAACAAAGAGAGGGGAATCTGAGAATTCTTGATCTTTTCTAAGTGAAATCAAAAGATTATTTTTATTTGAATCAGTGTTTCTCTCGGCTATTCGTGGTGTTGACTCCGTAGTTTCCAATTTAAAAATTTCAAAAGTTTCTGAAATACTTATAGAATATTTTGACAATGAATCAAAACTTTCTGTAACCTCATAGAATCTTTTACTTTTTTACACGGATAAATGCAAATGTGTTCCAGAAAATGCCAACGGATTTCTGATTTAAAGAAATAAAATCAGATGATCAACAGGAAATGAGAGAATCTATTAGTCGATATCCGGAGATTCCTAGAAGAGAAGAAACTAGACAATTTTTGATTCTCGATGAAAACGGGGGCGGAATAATCTTGATTATAGATGTTCAAGAACGTTGTTTTTTTCTTTTTTGAGAATTTATCTTTTTCTAAATAGCTTTTATTTTTTCTACAATAATCTTGAGTTTCGTTGGAAAAAGTACAAGCCATAAAGACTTCTAGTAATTTTAAATTCCAAAAAAAAAGAAAAAAAAAGAGAGAGAGAGAGAGAGAGAGAGAGAGAGGGAGGGAGAAATTGTGAAAGATTCATAGTTTTGCCTGTTTCGTGGTTTCGGAACGAAAGGCGTATCCCTCTCTGAAGAGACTAAGATAGACGAATCACATTCAAAATCCCAGCGACAAAGTGCATTCGGGGTCATATCAAATTGGGCGTATATGAGCAGGAGAGAAAAAGAAAAGGATACTGTCCGGTTGAGAAGAAGAAGACGGGGGAGGGAGAAGACAAAACAAAAGTTCTGGGCGATTATTATCGAAAGAGAGGTAATGGAAAAAGGAAAGAAGGTTTGTATCTGATCGTGTGGTGCAGAAAGAGAGAGAGAGAGAGAGAGAGAGAGAGAGAGAGAGAGAGAGAGAGAGAGAGAGAGAGAGAGAGAGAGAAAGAGAGAGAGAGAGAGAGAGAGAGAGAGAGAGAGAGATAGAGAGAGAGAGATAGAGAGTCGACATGAAGGGGACGGAATGGCACGGCATTTACGGCTATTCAATGATGTAATTTATTGCGCACATGGCACGGTAAGGAAACTGGCGAAACGAACACCGGAATCAACGAGTTCTGAATGAAATTAGAAAATGAAAGGTATTAGAAAAGGCGTTGTATTAACTAGGGGACCAATTTTGAAATATTCTCCATTTTATTCTATCATTTCCATAAAATCTTCATGATTCCTTTTTTGGAAAGACTTTCACAATCAATGAAAGACGTAGACATAACCGAGGAAAGTTCGGAAGTCTTGCTCTTCTATTAAAGGCATTTTATCTCTAGATATTTCTAGAAGATATTCCGATCGATCATGTTTAGTAAAAACATTATCATATGAAAAGTGTTATTCTCAATGTCGCTCGTAAATAAAGTCAATCATAAAAAATATGATAAACTCAATGAATCATCGATACCGTGTCCAAAGATTTGGTTTCCCTTTGTGGAACAATGAATGTCATGACATGCAGAGAGCCCGTTTTGTTGTGTCCAAACGGGCGGCTTTTCTTCAAAGAACCCAAAATGTTATGGAGGAACGATACCATCAATTGAGTTTTTTGTTGGATTAAAGTGGAACAAAATGTTCAAGAAATGGAAGTGGGATGTCTCTTAAACATGTTCCACTTTGATTAAAAAAGTGTTGTAAAATTGAATGAAAATCAAAGAATACGGAAATGATGATGTGGTGGATTGAGTTTCGTTCTCAATGAGTGGAACAACAAGTGCCGAATCATCCGAAAAGAAAAAAAAACGACGGCGAAGGTCGAGTGGCAAAGAATGAAGGAGATACGAACAATATGAGGAAAATGGGCGGAGTCAGTCAGCCGGAAAAGAGCATGAGTTAATCGAAGAATGAATGGGACTTTTACTTTTAGAATGGATTGTATGATTTCTGAAGTTTTTCTATAAATTCAAAAATTAAGGGAACAACGAGAAAGAGACGAAACGATTGAAGTGTTCTTGAGCATCTACAGAAAAATGGAACAAGAGGAAGAAGATTTTGGATTCCGGAAGATAAGAAGTGGAAAAGAACTCGGATAACGAGGCAACATGCGTGATTGCATTTGGGGTAAAAAGAAGGAGAAGAAGAGCAAAGCTGATGTTGAAATATGAAGCGACGAGGACGACTAAAAAAGAGAAGATGTCGCCGAAAAACGCTGCTGATGGCGTTGGGATGCGTAATTGTTGGGAGAAGAAGAGTAGAAGCTGTGGAAGAAGACACAGGAGAAGACGAAAGGGTAAAACAATGATGGCCAAGACAAGAATGAAAGAATGAATAAGAGAGAAACTCTCTCGACGATCCTATAATTAGTAAATACATTCTAAAATTAGTATATACATAAAATGATTCTCGTCACTTGAAAACTATGAGTTGTATGAACAAAAAGAATCAAATCTAAAACTTTTTGATGTCAAGAAAAACCGTATATTCTTGGGATCTGTTATGAATTGCTCAGTTCGAACATGGCCCGCTTTCAGATATGATGCAACACTATATAAAGTACAACATTTCAAATATTCTAGAATGTGAATTTTCCATCAAACTGTTCCATTTATTTGACAAATGTCGAGAAAATATTCAAGAAGAAGATGAGTCAGTTTGAACAAAAAACTGAATGATTCGTGTGAATTTGACAAAATCTGGGAGAAGAAAGCGGCTGCCTGTGTCAGAAGTTTTCGACTTTAGAGACGAATGGCCCCGTGGGGGAAGATGTAGAAGAATTCAAGAAAAGAAAGGAGAAGAAGAAGAAGAAGCTTTGACCACTCTTTGCTTTCTATTCTCACTCCTTCAAAAACCAAAATCGAATCATGGTAACAATGAAAAACATTTTGATAAAAGACTGAAAACTACCGTAAGAGATCAGATGTTCTTTGAGTATTGACACAAAACTTCAATTATTGAATATCCATTTCTCAATTCTTTCTTTGTCTGTTTTTTCTTTCATTTATCATTGAATTCTAGATAAAAGAGGAAAGGAATTCTGTGCCGGAATAGTGAGAAAGCAATAAAATGAAGTGGACCCTTGTCACGCAAACTTGTAGAAAAAAAGAGAAAAACCAAACGAAGAAGACAAATAAACAGAATTCCGAACTCTCATTCTCTCAAACCAACCACAATTTTTAGGATGACTGACGACATTATATTATTGTACAATTTGAAAAAATATGTGTCCGAAAGTCTTGTGACATGATTGATAGTACAAAAAATTGAATCAGGAAGAAGAAAAAGAAAAGAGAAATTGTATCTATTCCTGGTTTTATGATGGAATTCGGAACAAAGTGTCAATAATTCACCAGATTGAAAATTCATGACTACCGTATCCTGAAAATCACATCTTGACAATAAAGTTGAATTGAATAGACATGAAAAACAATCATCTTTACTTTTCATTCAATTTTGCACATCGTGGATTTATTTACGCAAAGGAAGATCTGTGTCATGTTGTGAGCAATAAAACCAAAAAGACATTTTTAATCAGAATCTCAAGTAGACGAAGATCGCCTCAAGCATTTCTCGGCTCTTTCTTTCTCTTTTTGAAAGGGTGAGCACACATGCAAATATCAGTTAAGACGCAGACAAAAACCTCTTCTTTTCGATGTTATAAAGCTCTTTTCTCTTGCTTTCCGGAAACAAAGAAAAGTAGAAGAAGAGCTTTTTGAATGAGAAATATCGGGTCAAAAAGGTGATCAACCAGACCAAGTTATTTCCGAAAATGCTTCTTCTTCGATGAGAGGATATCTGTCTCTGTGTCTGATTGCCACCCGACCAACGAAAAGGGAAAAAGAATGGCATCGATGCGTGAAGTGTGGTTTCTTTTGTTGCGGAATCAGATACGGTTTCAATGTTTTCTGTTTCTCGTAACGACAAGATTCCACTGAAAAAAAGAAGTGTGGAGGAAGCAGGAAATGATGAGATCCAAGGAAAAAAGAGACCGAACGCATAATCTGAATGTACTTTCAACAGGAATCGAATGGAATGAAATACAAAAGAGGAAATCAACTTTTTTTCAGAAACGAATAGTTGTAAAAATCGAAAAAATGTAGTAATAAACAGTCATTAATTGGCATAAAAGTGGTTTCGCTGTCTGTTCATTAAGATTTGGTCGGTGTTAGAAACTCATTCATTTCCTTTTTTTATTTATTTGGAGTCTATTATAACAAGGAAAATTGAAAAGCTCAAACTTCTTTCGGTGACCAGTGCATATGCTTTTTACTAGAAAAAGAAATGTACTGAAAGTGTGAAAAAACAACATCTTGTTGTCACGTTCTGACAACGTATCGTCATATTTAGAAGAATCTTTTCGATTAGAAATGAATGAGAATTCATGTTAACGAACTGGAGAAGATCAGAATGGTTGCAGGTGGAGAAGCAGGTGCTGATGGGATGCGAGGAGACACTCTAAACGACTTGAGCCCCTCCCGGAGGACACCGACGCCAGATGGTCGGATGGGTGTTTTGTGTGTGGGTCATTTGCCACGTTGGCAAAAAACCCTCGTCGCCTCCCTCAGAGGGGAACGACGACAACGTTGAGGGAGAAGTGCCGGTGGGTGCCATGCGAAGAATGAGTGAATGGATGGGAATAGAGTACTACAAAACAGAAAGAGAGAGAGAGAGAGAGAGAGAGAGGGGAAATGATATGATGATGATGGTCGGCGCCATAATTTGTGGGAACCTTCTGGACACCATTATACTGGGCAAAGAAAGGTGTGAGAATGAGGGAATGAGTAGCGAAGGCTAAACAAGAAACAAGAGAAGTTCTGATATCATACTTTTCGACTACTGTAGGTGAAGATCAAATTTCTGAAACTTCTTGGGTAAAAAAGAAAGGAAGTATTGTATTCTTTCACTTTCTCTGATTTCTCAAATTATTGTAGTTCTGAAGTTGATGAAAAAAGTGGAAAAAAGAGTTCAACTGTAAAAGGGAAAAAATGAAGAAGATAGTCAGAAGCAATACATAAAAAAAACAAAAATTAGGTGATTATGACTAAAAATGTGCATTATTCTAATGTTTTTTCTTCGTTTATTTAGCCACCGGATAACCTTGAACGGTCTCTCTCTCTCTTTTATGATGCCAACTTCAAGTACAACAGTTTGCTTAGACCCTTTTTTGTCTTCTAAATAGGTTAGTTAAACACTGTTTTCCGAGAGACGTGCCGTTTTTGCTGTCCACTCATAGAAAAAATGAAGGTAATTTGGACGGCCAATTGCACTTTTTGGATTTGCAGACAAAACGAAAAGGGAGGTGACAACTAGTATTGAAGAGAAAACGAGGAAAAAGGGAAAAGAAGAGGAATGAGAGGGATAATCAAAAATTTATGGGTTGTTCGGTGTAAAGAAAGAAAAGCGGGTAGAAAAAAGAGTCCATCACTCATTTTGGGATCATCGGGGGGGGGCTGAAAAGAGGAAAGAAGTGAGTGACAAATGATCAAATAATTCAGAAGAGCAGCTTCTCTAACCCTTCCAAAAACGAATATTATATGAGTGGTTGATGGTTTCCCAGTGAACTTTTTGGATAAGTTAGAACTCTTTTGGATTCAAAGACATCTGGAATTCTTATAGGTTGATGGTGTAATGCCCTTCTATTAGGAGTTAGTCATTATTTTTAACTTCCCCCATTTAGAGTATCTATTTATACCGTAAGATAAGGGAAAAAGTGTTATTGCTATCAAGAAAACTTTCAATGCGCCTAAAAGTCTAGATGACCAACTATACGACTGTCGTCTCTCTAACAGAAAAAAGAGCATACAGAGTCTGGAAACTTGGAAACGTACGTTTTCATTGTAGTACATAGTCACCCACTGACCACAATAACTGTCTCTCTCTCTCTCTCTCTCTCTCCCTGTATACTCTTTCTTTGCGCTTCGAATCAGAAACGGAGACGTGCATGAAATGAATGATTACAGTGATTGGAGAGACGTAGAATGTGAAAACCTTCAAAGAGAAAGAAAGAGGGAAGGGGGCACTTGAACGGACCGGGCAAGCCACTGTATGTGTATATGTATAATATAAATACGGGCGGAGAAGTGAGAGAGAAAGAAAGAGGAAACATCGTCCCGTTGACTGTTCTTTTTGATTGTAGAATAGTTCGTAAACGTAAGAGATTCCAGAGATACAAATGTAAAGTTCTTTTTTTGAGATGAGGATCAGCTGAATGAATGAACAACGTCGATCGGCTTGCACGATTAGCCGAGTATGAAGAGAAGAGAGAACGGTTATTATTTTCGGATGTAGGGCAGACTCGTTAAATGGAAAACGGAAAGAAAAAAGTGAAAGATGAGTTCATAAAGTGACCATTCAGGTTGAAGATGGTTTTGACCGCTAATAGCTTAAAGATGTCGGAAGACTTCTTTTATTTGGTGATAGGAATGGGAGAAAAGCACTGTTCTTTCTTATTTTTAAGAAAAATTATAAGAAAATTATGTTTTAAATGTTCCACTGTTGAAAACGTAATCGGTATTAACGATCCTTTTTTATCTTTGAAATGACATTAAATCTAGGGTAAGCCATCAAAAACTAAACATTTCAATTCCGCGCTTACCGTAATCTCAAAATCCTACTAAAACTACTGACTCGTAATCCAATAAAAACCTAAACTAAATCCGCGTGAAGTTTGACTTTTTCCTAAAATCCAACTGGTATAATTACGATCATAATAAAATACAAGTGAATCAAGTGGTAATCCATGACAGAATTCTGAGCTTCAACTTCGAAATTAGCAACTCAAAAAATCTTGAAATCACAAAGAAAGAAACTTTTTCAGAAAAGTGTTCCATTCGTTCGTTGAAGCTCTTCAAAAGAAAATAACGACATTTCCTGCTGTCTATTCACCGTCGAAGTATTCGTTTTTGAAGAAGGCAAAGCCTCCCTCTTTCCTTTTTTCTACTTGTTTTCGAAGAATGAAAATCATTGCATCGAAAACCCAACACTACAAAAACAAGCATTCGGACTCATTGAGCCAATGAAGAATTATAGAAAAGAAGAAGCGGAGAAAAGAAATTTAAGTGTTCTGGAAAAGAGAAGACGGTCACCAAATGATTGATTTCTTTTCGTTTATTTCGCCCGTGATTTGATGATGATAACTGATAGAAAGTATCTGTTTGTAACCAGTTTCCATCTAAAAATTTCTCTTCATTTCTATTTCCATTCACTCAATTTCACGTAACAAAAATCGGATCATCGGGTTAAGGTTTACTCATTTTACTACGGTTTTCCGAGTAGTTTTAAGACCTCTGACCACACCGAAAAGAGTGAAAATGCTGGAAAAGAAATAAATAAATAGAAAATGATAATGAGACGCTTCCAGGGGGAAATTGAAGAGATGATAAAAACCCGTTTGAAATAAGAAAAGAATGAAGATCCTGGTGGCAGGAAAAGGGAAGACGATCAGGGTAATATGATTCGATGCGTCAAATTTGTCAAATCAACGACTGACTCGGAAAGTAATTAACACCTGATTTATGGATGATGTTCTTCTTCTTTCTGACCATTTAGAAGAGATAAAAAGAGAGGAAAAAGTGAGAAAATGATTTGGAATTTCTGGGAGACAATGATAGTGATGATGATGATGATGATGGTTTAATGTCAAGAAAACTATAGAAAAAAGAAGAAGAAGACGGTTGAAAGAAGGAAAAAAACCCATTAATTTCTTTTGAGAGAAACGAAAATGAGTATTACAACTTGTTTTATGAATGGGAAAAAAGACAAAAAAGAGGCGAAACGATGAGAGAAGATAACCAGAAATTGCTGCGGAACTACTTGAAGGAAGAGCCCTCCGTCTCCTTCGTAATTATGTATGTTTGCATACAGTTCGTACATCACTGAGCTCCAGAATAAATCCTCTTAGTTATAAGTCTCTTTCGCTCCGTTTTCTTACAAAACATGAAGTTGTTTCTCTTCTGGCTTATTCTTATTTTCATATTCTCTTTTGTATTTTTCCTGAATGTTTGATCTCAACTCATAAATATTTCGTCAAGTTGAGTTGTATCTACAACAAAAATGTCCAAGGTTTCTGTTTTTCTTCTTCATTTATTAGGAATTATTTTAGCTAGGAACCAAAAAGTTTTATACGGTGAGTATTATCAATTACTGAAATCGGAGGGATTTAAAAACGAATAATTATATTTCAGAATGCCCGGAACTCCAAACAATAACTCCAAAGTATCCCATTAACACAAATGCGATTTATACTTTTCCGACGAAAGAGTTCACTCAGTTTCCATTGAATTCCGCTTGTTCGTGGCTTGTCAGTCTCTCATTATCTTTCCCTTTCTCTGTATATTCTTGTAACTTTCAGGTTAACATTCCTTGCAATCATACCGTAATCGTTCAACTGAAAGCCACAATTCCAGAAGGAGGTCATGTGACAGTAACACAAACACCAAGACTCAACATGACAGAAAAGTTTTCAATGAGTTTGATTCTGAAAATCTCATTTAGTCTATATTTCAGATTCATTGAGGATATGGAAGTGACACGAATATTTTTCCCTCCGAGTTTCGATATTTTCTGGTATCCGGGTCCTTCGGATCAGGGAAATTTGAAATTTAGTCTACAGTTTCAGAACATGAATTTTGATGACGAATAACATCAATTCTTCGTATATTATCGAATAAAATATGAGAACTTCAACATTAAAGCACATTTCTTTTGAAATTTCGTTTTTTTTCCCAAGTCGATTGGGTTGACGTTCCGGGTTATATGTATGCCAAGTTGACAATTCCATTCACATTTTCACTTTCATACTCAAATAAAAATGATTTGGTTAAGCATTCTACTTATTATTTCTGTTTTAGGAAATGATGAAATTAATAGTTCGCCTAAAAATGGTAAGGAATATTTCAATAGAAACCACAAAATATTGAGTTTTCAGCATGTTTGGAAATGGAAGAAATACTTCCAGAAAAACCAATAAACAGTTCAAAAACTCGTTCTTTTCCAAATGAAACGAATGTTTTATTTCTCGAGAATAGAACATGCGAATGGATTATTTATATTCCAAAAAACTATTTTGTTATTCTTTACATAAATGCGACAGTTCCGATTGGAGCTGAAATTTCAGTGACTCAATCACAAAATCATACGGAGAAGTAAGGATTCTTTTTTAAAATGGAACGAAAAGTTTCTCTTCTTTCAGATTTGTGAATTCTACCATTGAAGCTGCACTTCTTTTCGTCGCTCCAAGTCTGAATATTCATTGGTTTTCTGGTAATTCATCCTCTGGAAGTATATATTTCACTGTCAATTGGCAACCATGTATTGAAACTTCTTCCATTATATATGAATTATCAAAATTACAGTTCCTGAAAACATGACATCACAGAATTATACATTGGAGAGAAACGGTTCATCAGTTGTTTTGGATCATGAGGATACGTACACTCCAGTTGTTTTCCATGCAGATACGAAAGTATCGATTCTCTGTTTACCTGGAACACAAAAAGAAGAAGACACGTATTTGAGAACGGGAATCGTATTCGATGGACCAGATGTGAACAGTCCGTTTCTCGGAAGGTATCATTTTGTTCTGACTATTTGATTCTCATTTTTTACTTTCAGTTTATATTCAATCAGTCAATCACAGACTCAATTGATATCAACTAACTCCACTGCAACTATATTCTCAATCGTTCCAATCGTTTCTCATCACTATGTTATTGTTCAAGATTCATCAAGTAACATCTGAAAAGAGTTTATTTTTCAATAAGCATTTTTTCAGTCTATCAAAATATTAATCAAATAACTGGATTGAACGTTGACGATTCGGCCGTTGAAGTTGTGAAAATGAGTGCTTTGTCTGGAAAATCAGTTGTTTTCACTCATAACAAAAACCCTCTCATTGACGAATATTTGATTTCCGTCGATATGGAAAATGGATCAGAACTTCAAATTTATTTTGAAGGATTATCTGATAATCAGAGAGTTGTCACTTATACGAATAGAAATAACAGAACCAATCTACCTCAAAAACTACAAGGACGCCTCTGTTATTATGTTTTGACATCTGGAAATGCCACGTTGTCACTGACAAGAAACAAATCGAAATCGAATTGGGAGACAGCTTTTGCCGGAAGAAAAGGATTTTTCACTTCGAAGTTTTGGAAACACGATAAAAGAGAACTGGGTTTACAACAAGACTCATTCAATTTTATTGGAAATGAAACTAAAAATGCATCAGAATACAGGTTTTCGTATCGAATTCAGGAAGCTGATTTATCAGGAGACAACAGTATTGACGTCGTTGTTTCTGATAATGTACAAAGAATTCATTATTTCGATCAGTGAGTTTTCCATTTTTTCTGCTGCTTTTTTTCAATGATTTTCAGTCGAACGTCATCTGAATACACAAATGACACCCAATGGTATTCTCATAATGGTCATTCAATTTCATTGGTTTATTCAACTAACAATGAGCGATCGAATGGTTTTTTCGCAGAATTCCAAATAGATTCATCGTTTAATATATTCTCTTTCTGGATTATAATTTCGTCTATTTTCATATTATGGGTTTGAGTTGAAATCTTCTCTTCTCGATTGATAATATCAATGCCAACCGAAACACAAATGACGAAATAATAACTTATTTTTTCAATTGTCAATTTTTTCTAATTAAAACAATTTCAAATTGAAATTTATATAACCTTTCAAATTGTTCTCGATTAGATGAAATTGAGAGCTGGTTAATGAATCAGCCGAACAGTTTAGTTGTTCCCCATTTGGTGACCGAATATGACGTTTTCTTTTCGTTATCAGCATTGATTCACTATGAAACATATATAATTTTCGCCGTCTAACAGTCTTTCGAAAGACTCGCTATGATTTCTTTTCTATTCTTATCTTTTATACTTTTTTCTACAAGTGTTCATTCAGCTCAAGGTATTCATATCTTCAATAGATTTTATTTGGTTATTCAGTAGTTCAGAGTGTCCGGAAACTTCTTTTGAACCTCCAGCAGATATCAACCAACTGACATGGTATCCGACTGATTTCTCTGGATCAACACCTCCTCGTTTCCCAAATAATTTTAATTGTGATTACAAAGTGAGTGAGGATTATTTGACATTCCTATTTTCATTTTCCTTCAGATAAACGTTCCACAAGGATGGAGTGCGAACTTAAAACTGTCTGTAAATATGACAATTCCACAAGATTTTGCAGTCTCTGTCACGGTTTATGATCAGAACAATTTCAGAGAAACGTGCGTTTCTTCAGTTGAACAATTCAGATAAATGAAATAATTTCAGAGTTTATTCTGCTTCAAATGAGAATTTTTTCTTTGTTTCTGGAGGGGGAAGAATTCAATTAAACACAAGAGAACAGAATATTTCATTTGGGTTTTCAGTAAGATGGTATCAAAGTAAGTGTGAACCAGTCCAATGAAATTCATTTCAATTTCTTTCAGTTCCGACATTCTATCCGATACAAGCAAACGTATCAGTTTCTGATGCACAACCTCTTGTTTTCTGGGCATTCAGTAGCCAACCATATCAAATTAAAGCAGGAACACGTGTTTCTCTTGTTGTGACACCTCCAAATGAAGATGAACTTGTTCAAAATCTCAGAAGTTTAATCATCTATGATGGTCCTGATAGAAATTCTCCGTGTCTTGGAAATGCATTACAAATAATTCAAAGTCAAAGACAACTTGTTTCTTCTGGACAATACATGTCATTTGATCAATTGAAACCGTATTATCAAACAGGAAGAACAATGATTTTATTCCAAGATTATCAAAATTCAAAAGATATTGTACAGTATCGAGGACTTCCATTTGCTTCGTTGGCAGATGGTCCTGGAGTAAATATGGATGGAACAGAAGGAGTTTCAGCGATAACTACAGTAACCGACAGTGGAACTTCAGGTGCAGAATATATAACCGGCCTATCTGGGTCTGGAATTTTGGATGTTTATATTGGAGGAAAAACATTGACGAAATCAAATTTAATCAAAACATACAAGTGAGTACTCGTTCCTAGCTTTCAATTTATTCAAAACACAATTATTTCAGTCTGAGTGACGTTTCAAACTATCTTCCACAAGAGTTTCTCGGATACGTCAGAACATACGTTTTGACGGGAACAGATGCTCATTTGGTCTTCAACCGATCATCCGCACAGTTTTCGAACATTTCTCCGATTGGAAGAAAAGGATTCTTTGCTTCACGATATTACAAATCAGGAATTTCTTCTCCGTATCAAGATGTCTACGATTATATCAAAGCTCCGACAAATCAACTTCTCACTTATTCTTTCACTCTCAGACATGCTGATTTTGTTGGAAATACAACATTGAGTATCTCTGTTTCCAGGGGAGGAAAGAATACATTCGATCAAACGTAAGTAATAGAAACAAAATGAACTTGCTACTCTCTAATCGTTTAGGTTCACTTCAACAAATAAACCATCAAACACGGAAATTCAAGCAGTAGGAGACGATTTCAGTGTATCATACAAGACATACGGATACAAAACAACTGGATATTATTTGGATTATGAACTTTTCAAATCTTCAAACGATTGTAAGATTTTAATTGTCATTTCTTTTTGTTTATTCCACTTCCTATTATAATTCAATGGATTTAACTTTTCAAAATTACTTTTCAAATAAACTATTGTATTTCGTTCAAAGACAAATCAATCATAGTACAAAAATCTTCGATTATTCATTGAACCAATTCAGAATTTTTTTCAAAATTCTTCTGCATTATTCTCGACGAAACGTCGTGTCTGTTGTGTGATTCATAAAAATGTAACTGCAGTCATCTTTTTCTCACTATCAGGCACCTTCTTAGCAGATCATAATACCTTGTGTGAGTGCTTATATGACATCTAAAGTCATTGTCCAATAGGAAAATTTAGTTTTAGGTCAGTCGTGGGTTCTCTTTTTGGAAAGGAATGCATTTTTTTCTATTTTGTCTTCTTCCAATATCTATAGTTTTGGCATATAATTCTGGAATTAGTGAGTTTCTTTTTCAATTATTCAATGATTTATTTTTGTCTTCAGAATGTAATGGAAGGATAACTTTGGATGGTCTTTCTGATAGTTATCCAAATTCAACATATTATCCAAAGTATTGGAATCAAAGTCTCACACCTCCATTCTACGAAACAAATCAAACATGCACATGGATTATCAAAATACCCGATCAAAAATATGTTGTTTTTTCAATGATGGCTGATATAAGTGGTGATAGTTTACTTGTTATCACAGACTGCAATGGAAAAACAGAAACGTGAGTTTAAGGAGATGATAGTTTCTTTACGCTTTTCTATCTGTGATGCCACTTTAAACGTTTTCTTTCACATATCCTTTTGATAATCACCGTTTTTATTTCGAACCGATGTATTAAAAAAATATTTCATCATCACACAAAAATGCATTTTTCATGTTTTGCAGTTGATAATAATTCTAGAATTATGACGAGCGAACATCAGCCATTTATCTTCGTTGGACCTGATTTCACACTTGATCTCACAATCGGTGTGAATGGAAATGGAACGAGTTTAGGATTCGAAGTTCAATGGATTGATTGTAAACGATTGATTTACTTATCAATTAATTTGAAATGAATTCCAGATCCACTTGTTAATACAACTCAAATCGATGTTAGTAAAAACCAATCTGCATTGCTTTACGATGCAACACTTCTTGGCCCGGGACAAACAATAACCGCTGAAACGAAGGTAATTCGACATTTATGTCTTTCCTTTTAATTATGAAATTTCAGGTCAGCATCGTTGCTTTTCAACCAATTTTGCCAGATTTCACTCCTCTTCTCCGCCTTTCTTTGATATTCGATGGTCCAAATATCAGTTCTCCGTTTATCGGAACTCTATTTCAAGCACTTCGTTCCAATAAACCATTCAAATCAACTGGTAATCAAATGACTATTTATACTTTCGACGATGACTATAGCATGGGACCAGATTATATTGCAATGGATTACTACAGTCAGTTTATTTGAAATATGAATTCGATGTTCAAAAGAAAGTTTCAGACGTTGAAAATATGAATGAAGTGAAAGGGATAACGTGTATGAGTGATTTCTCGTGTCCAATGACTTTAAATGCATTGAATGGACCTGCTTCTTCAATGACATTGAATGTGGACGATGGAGACGAATTCATTAAAAGACTAGATTTAAGTGATGACGCCGTTTTGAAAGTATACATTGGAGTCAGAAAAAAGGATGATGATTCTAATTTGATTGCATCATACGAGTGAGTTCAATGTTCTATTTGTCAAAATCTTTCATTTTCGTTCTCAGTGTGGAACAGTCACAGACAAATATTCCTCAGAAATTCAACGGAGCCATTATGACATATTACTTGGAAAAAGGAACCGCATTGGTCGAATTGGCGGAAGATTTGAATTACAGTCTGTTTCGTTTTCAAAATTTCAATTATATTGTGTTTCAGCTCGATGGAATGATGCAGTTGTCGGGAGAAAAGGTTTTATTGCTTCAAATAATTTCGGTTATGCGAGTATTGGTCAGAACACTTTTGAATACATTGGAGGATTAAGTTAGATTCAGGATATAATGAGCAATGAAGCAACTGTTTTCAGAACCAACTGACACATTTTCATACACTGTAAACGTGACTTTTGTTGATATTTCGGTTGATTCAATTCTGACGATTGGGTTCGAAAGTGAAGATGGAATCGAGAAATACGTGTTCGTTCATTTCTTATTTTTGAGGAGGAGAAGATTTGAATATTGCAGATTCTCAAATGAAAACTCATCACAAACTACAGTTTTGACTGAAGTCAGCGGGAATTTGACTGTAGAATATATCACAAACTCGACGGAATCCAGAGGATTTTATCTGAATTTCAAAATAGACGCAGCGAATTCATCTTCTTTCCATGGTACTGTCATACTCAATTCTTTTGTAATTATGATTTTTCAGCGACATTTGCGGTGTTTTTCATAACTCTCATTGCAATTATTCGATAATTTTGATATCGTTTTGGTTATTTCTACTGGTATTATTCCATAATTGATTCATTTTTCCTAAATAAATGTTTGGAGTGACTCGTCTAATATTAAATTCATAAATGTTTGTTGAGTGTGAGAATCCAAAGAGGATTCAGAAGAAAGATAGGATCTCATAGCAGAAGAAGAAGGTATTCTGTTATGTGTTCAATACTTCTTCAGTGTTTTAACGATGATGTCAATAACATGAGAACATCAAACTCTTCATAAACTTGTGTAGAATAAGTTTACTTTCTTCCAATTGGTTGAAAAACTACAGTTTCGAACGACAAGAACGACAGCAAAGAATGAATTTTCATTACATTTTGAATCAATCAGAAACTTGGAAAGTGAACGATGCTGTTTCTCCACTGACAACGTATTGAGTGACAGAGCTACGGAAGGTCAATGGAAGATTAGATTGAATTGTTGCTCCACTGGAAAAAAGATAATTCTCAAACAATAACTGAAAATACTAACCTGATAGTGAAATGTCTTCCTTCCTCATTTGGTGATCCATAATAAACTGTCAAGTACTCGTTCTAAAAGAAGTAAAACTAGAAATCAACAAATCAAAAAGTTCATTTCTCACCACATTCAGAGTGACTGCCCATAAGGTTTGTGTCGTGTATTCCGTTGAAATAACTGCTCCTTTCTTACCAGATTCAAGTTTATAAAGACAAGTTGAGTTGATTTTACAATTGAATTCCACGTATTCTTGAATATCTTTGGTATCTGTGTACTCAGTTTGATGTAATTAAATGAAACAAAACATGAAATCTTACATGAAGATTCTTGAATCAATAGTTGATCAGATACTTCTCTTGCTTCCAAGTTCACAATATACACAGAGTTTCCAGCAGAAATCCATTGTTTCTTTGATTTATAAAGAAGATAAAGGCTGAAAAAAAAGATATAATTATAAAGTCATTAAAAGAAAGAATTCACTTTGAAATGTATGCTCCATTGAAATCTTTTCCTTCGAATACAAGAGAACTTCTCAACGTGGAGATTTTCTTCAAATCAGATGGGAATGCAAGTAATGAAATTCCAGTCATTGAACTGTATTCAGCTGCGAAAATTTCTTCCGTAATATTGACAAGTTGTGGATTTTTACCCACTTTCATCGAAGAATCGATTTTAGACGGAACTGAAATATATAATTGAAACAGATTCGAAAACATAAAAACCGACAAGGAGCCCATTGAATTTTGAATGCGAATGTCGCAGGTCCTTGATTCGATACAATAATTGTGAACTTGGTCGAAGGGAAATAATATGGTTCCTTATTTTCATGAGTCGTTCTGAATATTTTAATATATTTCTCTATTTCTCTTTCACTCATTATCTACTTGATGACATTCCCAGCAGAATCAATACTTTGGAAGAAGGATTGCGTGTCATTCACTTTTCCACTGATTATTACTTTTGCATAGAATCCCTCTGGAACAGTGACTATCCAACTACACGATTGACCATTTTCGAGATGAGGAGCTGATTGATTCTCTTTCCACGTGGCAGGCCAATAGACCGGTTGATTGTTCACCGGCTTGTTTATAACATTTCCGGTTTTACAAACTGAAAAACACGAATAAATCAAAATTCTCTTTGAATCTTAGACGAACCATTGACTGGTGCAGAATGTGCAAAAGCGCATAATACAACGGCTGATAGAATTAAATGATTGAACATTTCGGAATGAATTTTCAGTGCTCGAAGCTCTGCTTTTATGCAGAGAAAATGATGATATTGGAAGTATAATGGCGCGTTTCTTTTAGTAAACATCACGTTCACTTTCAGTCGTCTTTTGACTGTATCGTCTCATTTCCAAAGAGTTACAGAGAACTTTTGTCTTGGTCCAGTCCGTTAAGGATCTTTCTGAACATATAGAGTGTACAAGAAAGAAAACAGAAAGATCTTTTGGATCCACTAACAACGATTTATGTCATTCGACACGGTTCAAACCATTCAGAACCGCAGAAGTCAAACAGAAAACAAAAAAACCCGAATCAAACTGAAAAGAATATATTTTAGCTTCAGAACTACCATTAGAAAGTAGTCAGATGGTCCCATTTGTGACTACTCTTTGACTACAATTCTCAATTCAAAAGTTCAACTTTTGTCATGCTTTCAACTTTGACCAGACGAATTGATCTTTTTGTTCCCAAGTGGAAATCATCATTTTGGCTTCCTTGATTTTCATGATTTCCTCGTTTGATAACACCTTCTGAAACACAAGAAATCATCTTGTGATATAAGGAAATAATACTTCCGATGTATCAACTTCTCGTCTTTCTAATCAGCAAATTAACAACAACCTCTGTTCAAACGTAAGTACTCAAATTAAGGGTTTGTCACATTTTAAAGTTTTATTTTATCAATTTGGAAACATTTGAATATCCAACTGGGAAAATATAGTCTATAGAGATACCTACTGGCTTTTTCATTTTATTCGTCTGCAAGGTGGAACTCTGTACGAAACGCCATCAGAGAAATGGGCGGAGCCTAGTCACATGCTTGACATGGTGAACTGCGGAGCCCGTTATATGTCGGGACACATGAATGATGAGGTTCCAGATGTCATCTCCTAATGTAACTCTGGTTCCTCTGCATTTGACCGTGAAAATCTTTCGCCTTTTACTAAAGATTTCCGTGCAAAGGAGCAAACACTGAGTATTATTAACAATTTTTGGAGTCCCCTCGAAAGAGCGGGACAAAAAAAACTGTAGTTCGTCTCACTAGTCAGTGAAGCGGCGAAGGAAAATAATGCTGGATTCCCAAGAGAGGTATTGTCACCAGAATGAGTCAACCAATTTTCTGATGGTAAATTTCAAAAATGTTAAACTTTATCAAAAAGCTCATGCACCTATGCGGGTGAAGGTCACAATTTTCCATTGCATTCAGTGTTTTTCTTTGAAATCGATAGTTTTTATCAGGGTGTGGTCATCTGAAATCAAGCCTAACGACAATGACATCAAACTATTCCTTATCAAACCACATTTGCATTTTCTTTATTTGTTCCCGAAAAACTAGACATTTTCCGTATAAAAAGTGTTAGTCTACACTCTCTACTCAGAACAAAAACCATGCTCTCTTTTCTATTTTTGATCGGAACTCTGTTGATTTCTGTCGATGCAGATGGATATTCTTGTGCTGGGAATACTCTTGTCAATCCTCCTGAAGATATAAATCAACCATATTACTATCCACAAGGATGGAATGAAGGACTAGAACCTGCTACTTATGCAGGATCTCAGACGTGTAATTGGCAGATCAATGTTCCTCAAGGAATGTATGCAACTGTCATTTTCTATAAAAATACTGATTCTGAGTCTGGAATTAATTGCGTTTATCCCAATGGACAACAAGAATAGTGAGTTTGAACTTTGTCTCTTATAATTATGTTCTTCTGATATTTAAGTATTGAAGACAAAGAACACAATCCGTTTATTTTCACTTCTCCTCAATTCCAAGTGAATCTCCGTGTTTCTGATAAACAAGGAGAATTCTCATTCAAAGTTGTTTGGTCGAAATGTAAGAAGAAATGTTTTTGAACTTTATTTTTAAATTGGTTATGTTCAGATCCGGGAACATGTAAAATTAACATGGTTTTGGACGATAAATCGGGTCTTTCTGGTTCTCCAAATGAGTGTGTTACCACATATTCTTCTCCAAATAAAGTCGTCCTCGTTGGTTTCTCTTTGAAAGATGATTTAGATGTTAGTCTTCGTCAATCAGCTGTTTTTGTGGGTGACTCAACTGATGGAGAGTATATTGGAAACTTGTATTATGCAAGATACAGTCAAATTGTTTCACCGACCAACAAATTGACAATTTACACTTTTGGATTGGACAAAGAATTCAATTATACACTTTATATGGGAATGGATTCTTATGGTTCGTCGACGTTCCGTTGAATCCTTTTCCTATTCTTGTGATTTTCAGCTCTTGGAGATGTTCAACAAATCAATGGAATGAATTGTCCATCTAATCCAAATAAAGCGTGTTATATCACTTTGAATGCATACAACAACGTATCTGCAATCGCCACAATCGGAAGACAGCCTGACTTTTTGAAACAATTCTTTCAGTTTCCAGCGGTGAGTTATCGACGAACCTTTTGTTTCAAATAGAAATATTTTCAGGGATCAACACTCAAAATCTACGAAGAACAAATCAGTGACAGTAATCTCTTGGCTACCATTGAGTGAGTTTTTTTTCATTTGAATTTGAATTGAAAAATTGAATTTCAGTCGTTCGAATTACATGAACATATTTCCGATGGCAGTGAAAACTTCTTTGAAAATATATCATTTGGACACAGGAAGAATCTCTATTCCAGTGGCCAAAAATGCTGTCGATGGTAATGAAATTTCAATTTATTCTCACATTAACAAGTGATCTTTTCAGCCCAATATAGCACTGTTTATGACGGAAGATTTGTGAACATTCACTCGAATGACTACAGAAGAACAGCTTATACTCAAGACACTTTCGAGAGTTTCAAAACTGAAAACAATCAGAAATTGTATTTCAAATTCACAACGAAATACTTCGATGTGAATGGAAATACAACTCTCGGAATCACAATTAACAAAGACGGAAATGTTGTTTATTCTGACAGGTTAATCAATTTTTCTTTTGAATAATATTCTAATTTCGAAATTACAGTTTCACGGGAACTCATCTTCCTCCAGCAAATACAATCAAAATCCTCGGAGATACAATGACTGTCAACTATCAAACATACGGAAATTATACAAGAGGCTTCGAAGTTGATCTTCTTACTACAAGAAATGGTTAGAATTATTTTCTATTGAATTCTAGTCGAATAAAGATTCTTTGCAACTCAGATGACGATGTTTCTTCATCCACAACACTTAGTCCGTCCGGCACTCATTCCACTCCTATCACTCAAACCTCAACTAAACCTAGTAATTCACCTACAAAAACCACAATCTATTCGAATCCTTCAACCTTTTCCATATCAGATTCAACTTCTGCCAATACTTCAACAACTGGAAGCACTTCAAAAGGAACGACACAAAAATATGAATCTACAACTAAAAGTGGATTCATTCTATTCTCTTTTATCTCAATCATGCTGTCTTTTGTTTTCATGAAATTGTGAAAACAACTGATATTTATTTGAGAAACAAAACTTGTTCATGAATGACAACGCATAAATTAATTTATTTTCTAAATTAGTATTTGTATTGAACACATTGAAGTTTTAAATCGCCAAGCGTACCGTCTGAGATACCTCCACCGTCTTCCTAAATTTTTCAGTGAAATGATGAAAAATCTTTGAAAAGTCATCATTAAACTTTTACCTTTTTCTGAATGATTTCAGATCAAAAAAGCATTTTTAATGTCATTCTTTGAGTCCACTCTTATCATTTTCATCAATGAAATGCCTCGCCCAATCTGAAATAATTTCTTATAAATACTCGAAATTATTCTCGAAACTGCGAACGAAATGAATTTTATTATTTTCCTAATTATCATTTCAATTGGATCTGTGTCTTCAAGTGGATACACATGTCCGGGTCCCGGTGCAATGAAATTCAATCCGCCTGATGATCTGAATAAACCCCTCTACTGGCCATCAATTTGGAATGATTCAATGCCTCCGATACCATTTGCTTCTCAACAATTATGCACTTGGGAAATTGAAATTCCAAATGGACTTTATGCTTCGGTGATATTTTATAAAAATGCTCCATCTGATGTATCAATTTCTGTTACTTATCCAGATGGTTCAATGGAAGGGTAATTGTGGTTATTTGATAATAAGGCATTCAAAATTTCAGACTGGATAATAATGATTTCTATCCGTATATATTCACATCTCCAAAATTCTCAATCACTTTATATAAATCCAAAAACGGAGGAGCGTTTTCATTCAAAGTTTCATGGTCAAAATGTAAAAATCTGCATAAACCCATTATCAAAATCATATTGAGTATTCAGATCCAGAAGTGAAACATGACAGTATTCAACTCCAAAAAGAAACAAAACCAACTTCAATGATTCCAAACGGTCATTTGACAACATTCATTGCTGAAACTACAGTATCCCTCGTTGGTTTTGGATTGAAAAACCAGTCTCATTACCCTTTGCTCCGTCAATCGGCAGTCTTTGACGGCGATTCAACAAATGGAAAATTCATTGGAACTCTCTATCGGATAATGATGTCAAAAAAAGAAAAAGTGAGTAGTGGAAAGTCTTTGACTGTGTACACTTGGGGTCTCGAGCAACAATTTGATTATGTTCTCTACATGGTGCAAGATAGAACAAGTGAGCATTTCTTGAATTATGATCTTTCGAGAATTTCGATTATTTCAGATGAACAAAACTTTTTCTCTTATCGAGGAGAGAATTGTGATCCGAATTATGATTGTTCTTATGTAATCAACGCAGTTTATGGAGTTTCAGTTCTTGTAACTTCCGATGATCATTCTGAATTCATCAAAAGTATTGGATCATTTCCAGATGTATGTACTATTTTCTATTGTGATTCAAACTTATTCTTTTATTCCAGGGAGCCACTTTGAAGATTTACGAAGGATCGATTAGTGATGAAACATTGGTGACTAAACTAACGTATGTTTTTAGAAAACTGACTGTTTTTTAACGTTTAAGTGATGCAGAAAAGACAATTACAAGAGTCGTTTACCGATGGAATTGAAAAATACAATCAGACAATACGTTTTGGATACTGGAGTTATAAATGGGTTCACAATAACAAAAGATTCGACAAATGGTAATTAATAAAACATCAAAACTCTAAATAACTTCTTCATCTGAAAGCAAATTGGAATAAAGTTTTCGACGGCAGAAAAGGTTTCATTCATTCATTTTATCATGGAATCGAAAGCAATCAACAAGATACAGATGAGATATTTTCAACTGAACCAAATGAGAAATTATATTTTAATTATATTGTGAGAGATGCTGATTTCAATGGGAATCAAATCATTTTGAAAGTTACGGTACTGAGTAACGGAAAACAAGTTTATTTGAAAGAGTGAGGAGAACGTTGGAAATCCGAAAAAAAAGAACAAGTTCAGATATAATTCTGAAAATCTTCCTTCAATGAATACAGTAAGTATTCAAGGAGACACGTATCATATAATATATGAAACAAATGGAAAAGCAACAAAAGGATTTCGAATTGATTTCTCAACCACTTCCACGAGTTTTTCTTCTTCCACAACGAAAATCAAAGCGATTTTGCAGAATATGTAACAAAAACATCTACGATTTCTTCAACGGTTTCGGAGAAATCTTCGACAGTTCAAACATCTGTTTCAATGTCTTCTATTTCATCAGGTTCCTCTACGAAATCTATGATTTCAACATCGAAAACTAGCGAATCTTCTCAAACAAATCCAACTGGAATTGAAAGTACGACGAAATCTTCTTTCATCAAATTGAATTTGACATTTATAATTGGATTCGTTTGTTTTTTTTTCAATCAATGAACTCTTTCAAAAATAAATGAATCATTTCACGATACAGACGGTCGTTTGATTTTCAAAGTCAAACTTAAAATCACAAAGAAACATCATGGAAAGTCTGAAATGATATCATTGTTATCAGAGAAAATAGGGCGTCGCTGAATGATAAGTACAGAATAGTATAAGAGAATTTTGAAAAATGAAAAACTGTTCATTTCAATGCTTAAACATTATTTCGTTTTTCTATCCTGTTTTTCAGTACTGAATGCTGATCCATACAGTGAGAAATGATTTCATCTGATTTCTTTTTTTTTAATTTTGATTTTAGAATGTGGCGGTGAACACGTTATTGACTCTCCAAATGATATCAGTATTCCATGGTATTATCCAAATGGATGGAAAGAATCTGAGATTCCACCTGTTTATGCAGCAAATCAAACTTGCATTTGGAAGGTCGAAAATTGATTTTTCGAGAGAAATTACATTATTTTTATAGATTAATGTTCCGAAAGGTTTATACGCTTATCTAGAAATCACTGGTAACACGAACAGTACAAAATTGACAGTGACTGATTCAGTTGGAAATATAGATTGGTTGAATAATTAATCAGAAACTTGATCAAATATGTATTTACAGGGTACCGGGGATAGTAAATCAAGAAGAATATTTCCTTCTGGATCCACAATTTTCTGTTTATTTGGAGAGTAAAGCAGAAGGAAAATTCGGAATGAAAGTCTCATGGAAGAAAAGTATTCTTTCGAACTACATTTTTCAAGCAAGAACTATGAAATCCTTCAATCTGAACATTTTTAGTTGGACCATTCAATCCATCATCTGAACCAGTTTATCCGAATCTTGTTCCAACTGTAAAAACTTCAAGTGATTGTGATAAAGGACTCCTTATTTATTCAAATACAAACGTCTCGTTAACATCAGTCCGTCCTCCATCGAATGAACCGAAAACAAATTGGTACATGAGGAATACGGTAGTTTTCGATGGCAGATCGATGGATGATAAACTAATTGGGAAGTAAGTTTAATTTATTTTAGAAGTAAAAACTCTTATTCTTATTGACAGTTTATGGCAAATCTATGAAAGTGGAAATCATATTATTTCTTCTGGAAAATACATGACATTGTATTCGTTCGTTCCATCAATCAAGGCTGATAGTTATGCACTTATTCAAGATTATGAAAGTATTTATTGAATGAAACTGTCTATTCGGATCTATTTTTCATTCCAGACGTCAGACGATTCTCCACTTATAAAGGTGTTTCTTGTTTCAATGAAAACCTTTGTCCAGTTATAATTGACGCGAGAAATGGAACTGGTGCTGCAGTCAGAATGTCGAGAACTCCTCATTTTCTGGAAGAAGTTGATCTTGCAAGTTCATCGATATTGACAGTTTATACAGGAACAGTAGAACCATCTCATCAATTGATTCAGTACTCGTATGTTTATTCCAATTTTCCCTTCTCTTTAAAATATTATTTCAGAAAGAAACAGAAACTCGAAAACGCTCAAAAGTTTAATGGTGTTTTCACTACTTATTCTGTTGATCAACAAATCGGAATTATTTATCTTTCGAGTGAAAATTTAGATTCGAATTGGACAAATATTTTTGATGGAAAAAGTGGAATATTGGCATCAAAATACTTAGGAGATTCTTCATCGGATCAAAATGTTCAGGAAATATTCTCTGGGCCGATAAATGACATTTATAGAATGACATTGAATGTCAAGAATACAGGATTCATGGGTGATTCCACGTTGACAGTGACAATGTCATCTGAAGGAAAAGTTGTGTTCAATGAACAGTAAGTGACTCGAATGAAAGAAAATGAGAATATCGTTCGATTAGATACAATTCAAAACAACCACCACCTGAAACAATTAATGCAAATGGAAATAAAGTTTCGATTAATTATGTCACAAATGGATCAAATACAACTGGAATATTCATGAACTTTGATTTTTCACTGGTAAACAGTACTGATACAAGTGTATCATTATTCACAGAAACAACTACAACTCGTGAGTCAATAAGGGAATATTCTCTCTTGAAATGTTCCATTTCAGCTACAAATTATACGAAAGAAACAACACCAGAAACAACAACAAAACTATCTTCCAACAACTTCTCAACTCTTTTATTCATTTTCTCATTTCTTTTATTTGTTGTTTTTGAATGAATCATGATAATTTGAACTTAAGACTCATTTCTATAAAATCATCTAAACTTATTGGTATTTCAGTCATCAAAAAGTCATCATATATGGGTAAATATATGTTCCATCGATAAGAAATTTATATAAAAAACTTGGTGGTGATTGAAACGGTCGAAGCTATTCTTTCACTCTTTTCTTATCAGGTTGTGTCTCTTTGCACTGCACTGAAACTTGTTCTCTTATTTGTCCAATGAAACATATTTATATATTTCAGCGTTCAATGAAGAATTTCTTTTTGCAATTATTGATTTCGAGCTTTTTCGTGTCCAAGATCATTGCTGATCCCTACAGTAAGTTTTAGTAACTCTATGAAAAAGATATCATCATTCTCAACGCTTTTTGAATTTCAGATTGTGCTGGAATTCAAACAATCAATCCACCTACAAATATCAGTATTCCTTGGTATTATCCTGCGAAATGGGACATTAGTCAACCTGCTCCACAATACGCAGCAAGCCAAAATTGTACTTGGATTGTGAGTTTTCTTCGATTTTGGGAAAAATAAATAATCTGAAAAAACAGATGAATGTTCCCAAAGGAATGTTTGCGTATTTGGCTGTGAAAGCCAATACAGTTCAACCTTCAATTCTTAAAATGACAGATTCTGTTGGATACATAACCACGTATGTTTGAATTATCAGAATAATAGATCAACAATAATGAATATTCAGAATAGAATCAACATCGAAAGAACAATTTTTTGTGACAGATCCGTCATTCAGAGTTGATCTTCAATCTTTTGCAGTCGGAACGTTTGGAATGACTGTTCAATGGTATACCGGTTCGAATTTCTCATCGTTAAAGCTATGTCATTGAATCAATATTTCAGTTAATCCAACGATTCCAACAACTGTCCAGATTCATTCGAAATCAACTCCGTTGATACTTTTCGGAGGAGATTTTGACAATGCTACAGTAATCCAGGCGGATACACGTGTCAGTTTCCTTGTTGTTCCTCCTACCACACTCGATTTCTATGATTTTCTTCGTTTGACTCAAGTCTACGATGGTCCGTCTATTGCCTCAACGCACATTGGAAAGTTAGTTTTATTAAATAATTAAGGAATGAAAACAAACTTTTTTTAGTTTGTATCAATTTATGTCTTCTGGGAATAATTTTGTTTCAACTGGGAATTCAATCACCTTTTTCTCTTTGTATCCTGGATTCCGAACAGGAAGTGGCGTCATTTTTCAAGATTATGATGGTATGTATCGATTATAAAAACCCTTTATTCACAATTATTTTAGATGTGAAACAATTTAAATCCTACAAGTCAATCAATTGTATTTCATTTGTTAATAACTGCCAATTCACTATAAATGCTCGTCAAGGTACTGCAGCTGCCATTCGATATAGTCCAACTTTCTATGTGAAAAACATTGAAATGCCGAATACAAATGAGCTTTCGGTTTACACAGATTATGTGAAACAATCACATAAACTCGCTGATTATAAGTGAGGAATAGTTTTAAAAACAAAAAAGTATCAAAATTTCAGATCAACAAATACCAAAACGAATATTCCACAGAAGTTTAATGGAAAACTGACAACGTTTGTTTTGGATCAAGATGAAGCGACGATTCAATTCTCTGATAATGCAATTGATGGTTAGTTCCTTCGAATAAAGAAATAAGAATCTATTCCCTTTCAGCTAAATGGACATCTGGGTTTGATGGTCGTCGAGGATTTTTCTCTTCTCCAAACTACGGTTTGAGTACTAATGATCAGAATTTCTCTGATAAAATATTTGGTGTTTCGACATCTGATATCACGTATACTGTAGACGGTTCTTCTATAAATGGAGATGCTATTCTCAATGTTACTATTGTTTTGGGTGGAAAGACTGTTATCAGTGATATGTTAGTTCACAATCATCCAACTCCTCTCTAATTTCTCATCCGTTTTCAGTTACACATCATCAAGATTAGTTGGGGGTGTTGTTAAAGCGAGAGGTGATTCCATTGAAGTTCAATATCAAACAAATGGTTCAATTACTTCGGGTTCTTATGTGACTTTTCGTTTTGAAAAGAGCACTTCAACTGCATTAAATGGTCAGTTTTCGGAACTTCTAAACGACGACTACGTTAAAGTTTCAGGAGTCTTCATTTCATTCATATTTTCAATTTGGATTTCATTATTTAAATAACTTCATCAATTTCATTATTCATTGATCTCTTTTTCATAGTAATATTTCAAACAAATAAATGAACTTCTCTATCGGATTTCTTTTATTCATTTGGTCCAACTTCATTCAGTTGTGAACGAATACAGTTGATTCGTTTATTCTCTGTTCTTTTTCAAAAAAAAAGAGTTATTCTCGATTGACACGTTTTTGAACAATACAATTCAAACAGTTCAACATTTTGTTCCTTTATAGCTTCTATTCAAACTCAAAACTTTCTTCCATATCTGAAAGTCTCATTAATTGGGAAAAAAGAATTACATTATAAAAAGTTGAACGGTCTGAGTCTCGAAGATTCATAATTGGATTCAACTTTCGATCGATTTTCATTTTGAAAACGTATTCAAGGATCATTCTAAAAAGAGATATGAGCCCATTTTTCGAGAGAACAAAATAGAAAAATCAATGAATCGGTATAAATGAAATTGGAGTCACAAAATATATCAAAAATATGAGTTTTGAGAGTCATCAGTGACTCAGTTGTCATCACCGAATCCAAAGGGAGCAAACGCTTTGGTTTCTCGATCTTCTTGAATAATCATGACGTGCCTGTGCAAATAATTTCTCACCAGATAACAGTTTTCCATAAAAACTGGCGGTCGTCTGAAAATAGTCAAGCAATTCTCCGTCTCCCCCTTTTCTTTTTTCTTTCTTTTTCCTTTTTTGAACTTTTTGTTGATGTGAACTGTGTTTCAGGTGGCAAACTATGCATTTCAGCCTGAAATTATTGATTTTGAGTTGTTTTGTATCCAATATTTTATCTGATCCATATAGTAAGTTGAAGAGGAAGCAAATCTTTTAGTATCATGATTTCCTCAATTCTTTGAAATAAATGGTTATTATATAGTAGTTATTATATGAAAAACTGTTGAAAAACAAACGAAAATGCGTAAAATTCAAACAGATTGCGCTGGATCTCAAACAATCAATCCGCCCACTAATATCAGTATTCCTTGGTTTTATCCGACGACATGGAACTACACTCAAACAGATACTCCTCAATATGCACCAAGTCAAAACTGTTCATGGATTGTGAGTTTATCATTCATCTCTTCATTCCAATCTTTTTCATTTTCAGATAAACATTCCGAAAGGAATGTATGCTATTTTTACTTTCAGTGCAAACACAAACAATGAAACAGCTCTCAGAATCACAGATTCAACTGGTTATACAACGATGTAACTTCTAAGATTCATGAAAAAGAAATTCAATATTATGTTTTCAGAATTGAGTCTTCTGTGCCGTTTTTCTTACTCGATCCGTCATTCAGAGTAGATCTTCAAGCAACAAAAAATGGTTCTTTGGGAATGGGTGTTACGTGGTACAATGGTAGTTTTATCTATTCCGAAGAACTGTTTCTCAATTTCCATTTTCAGTTCGACAAACCGCTTCAACGACGGAACAAATACATTCGAATGGATCTCCGTTGATCGCTTATTCAACCGAATTCGACAATCCAACAGTGATTCAATCAGACACAAAAGTCAGTCTTCTTGCACTTCCGCCGACTTTAATCATCACGGATGCAACTGAACTTCTCCGTAATACACAAATCTTCGATGGACCAGATATCAATTCAACTCACGTTGGAAAGTACGTTTGAGACGACAAATACAATTAATATGATTGATTTCAGTCTGTACCAAATTCTTATTTCTGGTAAAAGTTTCGTTTCATCTGGAAAATATTTAACAATTTATTCGCTTTTTCCTGGATATGGTACTCTTGGAAATAGTGTCATTCTTCAAGATTACTTCAGTTAGTATTTTGAAAAAATTATTATTTAAGTTGAAAATATTTTTAAGATGTAAAAGACTTCAAATCTTATAAGGCCATCAATTGTATTTCACTTATAACTACGTGTGAATTCGATATTGATGCAAGTGATGGAACTGCAGTTGCAATCAGATATACTCCTTCATACTTTTTCATCAAAGACGTTTCAATGCCACAGACAAATGTTCTATCTGTCTATACTGATTTCGTTACACCTGCACATAAACTTGCCGATTATACGTAAGATTTTTGAAAACTTGAAATCAAACTTATAAGAAAATTGAAGATCAACAACATCGAAAACTGACGTTCCACAGAAAATAAATGGGGTTTTTACTTCATTTCTTTTAAACAAAGATAAAGCAAAAGTGATTATGTCATCGAATGCTGAAAACGGTAAGGTTTTTTAAGAAACAAAGTCAATTCAATTCTATTGTTTTCAGCTGGATGGACATCCGGATTCAATGGTCGTCGCGGATTTTTCTATTCTCCAAACTATTCATTCAATTCTTCTTCTCAAGATTTCTCTGAGAAAATTCAAACTTCATCTTCAATTTCAAATATCAGTTATACAATAGAACGTGCTGCTATTCAAGGAAGTGCAACACTGAATGTTATCATTTCGAAAAACCAAAAATCTGTGATTGACACAACGTTTGTTTCTGTAATTTTCAAGAGATAGACACTGATTTTTCAGTTATTCTGTCACAAATTTCCCCTCCGGTCCCGTTTCTGCTGAAGGAGATCAAATAAGTGTCACTTACAAATCGAACGGAGCCTGGACAACTGGATCATTTGTCAGTTTTCAAATCGATAAGTCAGCCACTGCAAACGGTTTAGTTTTTATTTCAATTTCCTTCCTAATACGCTTCTGTTTTTAGGAATTCTCATAGCAGTACTCATTTCTCTCTGGAACTTATTCTCTATTTGATTACGAGTTATTTCTCTTCTTCAAATTCTATCAGAATTCAATTTGTTTGATTTCGTACTTCTCAACTCTATCATTTCATGAATACCTATTACCCTCTGTTATCAACTATTTCCTCATTTTCAAAATTTCAAATTTCTTCTTCTGTTTCCGTTGGATTTTGTCCAGGAGATAATGATCTAATCCTAACCATCTCCTGAACAATAATAAGACTTTTGCCAATTTTTGAAGCAAAACTAGTTTGAAGTTTGAGCAATCCTTAAGCGAACAGAATCGATTTCATTCGAAACCCTTTCGTCATTTAACGCCTAATGTCGAAACTCAAAAATTAATTTTCTTCATATCGTAAAGATAAAGAATTGTAATATTACAAAAGGATGTGTCATAATGTCGAAATTTTTCTTTGTCTGCTCACATTAAGACCTTCCGCAACATTTACAATATTTCTTAATAATTTCACAAATCTGAAAATGTTTCTTCTGATAACTTTTCAGACAATTCCAAATGTGTTGACACCCAACGGACACTGTGATTCATTTCGTTTTACTTCCTATCATTCGGAATTTAGTCGTTAACTTTGTGTTGTTAAAGATAAAAATTGTGAAAAGAATGAAGTTTAAACTATTGGAATGGTAGTAATTAAATATTCTTCAATTGACGTCAGAGAAACACAATTAATAGACAATAAACAGAAGAAAAAAGATGGATTAATTCAAAAAACTGTCTCTAGAATAATTCAGAAAAAGATAATTGAGTACGAACAAACAGAAAGAAATCGTCTTATCAGTTACACCCATTTTCCACCCCTGCAGCTTTTTTGAATATTCTGGAATCAAAATAATGTTTCAGACGAATCACTCAGAATCTAAACTTCCGGATAACGGGATACTCATCCTTTTATACTTCATAATCAACACTTTTGTTTACTCAGCCTATTGCAATTCACAACGGTCACCAAATTGGAAATGCAAAAAAGTTATCGACCTCCTCTTTTCGTTTACTTAGAGTACCTATAAAAGCAACTCACGAACTGATAAAATGAGAGAAGAAGCGCTCCTCGTTCTCTCGCTTAAAAACATGCACACTATTGTTTTAATTGCTTCCTTTTCCTCATTTTTTCTTCTCGTCAATGCTGATGTTTCATGCAATATTGGAGACACTGAATATGACGGATAGTGAGTGAAGAAGGTTTATTCCTGTATTACTGTATGTATTTCGTTTCCAGCTGTTATACATTTGTCGACAAACGTCTCCAATACCCGGATGCTCAAGCATATTGTGCAACAGAAGGAGGAACTCTTGTCAGATTCCGAGGAGATACTGATAGTAGATGGATTTCTTGTGAGTTTTCCTTCCTTCGTTCTTTGTTTCTAGTTTTGAAAACATAGAGAATTGAGATGATTTCGAAGATGTGATGCGAATGAATAGTGTTTGTTTGTGTTTCTGATTTGTTCAGATTAAACTAATGTTTTCCTTTTTCGGTTGACGGTTACGAAAATTGTCATCTTGATGTTTCGAAATTTAAATTTTTAAAATGAAATCAACACATTTTTTAATCTTGTGATGTCTTATTTCTTTGGAAACAATAATATAATTCAGCCACCGCAGCAACTAAATTCCATGAAACGTATGGAAACTTTTGGATTGGTCTTCACATTGAAAACAAAAAGTTTGTTTGGGATGATGGACATGAAGTAGATTATGTTAATTGGGCACCCGGTTATCCATTCAGTGGATATGATTATGTTGGAGCACAAGTATCAAATACTAAATGGGTTACTGTACAGTCATCATCAGCTCTCCCATTCATCTGTTATTATGAAAAAGGGCATAACCGTCTTCAACAAACAACGTCGGCTCCGGCTCCTACAGGTAAGCTCTCTTTTGTTCCGATTGTAAAAATGATGAAATATTCAGAAAAACCAGTGAATGTCTGTGAAGGAGCTGATCTTCTATTGGGACGCAGGTGAACATCAATCATCTGATTATTTATAATTTTCTAATTAATTTCAGATGTTACTTCTTCAATCCAACTCTTCTTCCATATGAATTTGCTAAACAACAATGCGAATCTTCTGGAAAGACTTTGGCCGTTTTCGACAATACAATGCAGGTTCAATTCGTGACGGGTTTGTTGTCAAGCAAGGCGTTTCCATTTCATTTTATAATCGCTTTAGCTACTGCAATCAGCAAATTTTCGATGACATATGGATCGTTTTGGATTGGTCTTGACAAGAATAGAAATGATAATAAGTTCTATTGGATTAATGGAGTTTTGAATACACTCAACAACTGGTCGCCAGGATATCCATTCCAAAATCAATATGTTGTATCTCAACAAGTGTCAAATAGTAAATGGAAGACATCTGATTATAATTCCTATCTTCCTTCGGTTTGTAGTGGTTTCATTCAATAATGCATTACTTTCAATAAGACTTCTCCTAGAATGAGTTTCTCATCATTCGCATACATTTCTAATTGAATACAAAACTGAGAATGAACTCACTTACACTCCTATTTCGAATAAAGAATATATTAAAGTTATAAATAATTTATACTTTTAAAACTTAAAAATCAACAGAACAAACCACGCCTTCATTAGGTGCTGTATGAGTATAAGTCACCCAGAATCCTTGTGACGACGTCTGCAAACTCGGAGTATTAATCTCAGAAAAACCGTCCAATTATAAAATACCTGTGCAATGAAATCTCCAGTTTTTGGGAACATATTCCCAAAATCCAAATAGTCCGTCGCCGTTCCATCGTACCATTGCCATTTTCCTCCCTGAGTAGTCAAATCAGTATTTCGAAGTCCGATTGTAGCATATCTTGTATCGTTGAAACGATCATAGATCAATGCTGTAGAAAAAACTCTATTACCAGAATTCTACGGAAATCTTCCACTTACATCTAAACAAATCGTTAAGATCAGAAGAATGAATCGTGGCAACAGTTGCTCCGTATTTGGAGCATCTTTGATTTTCCCTCGTCAAGTAAGGTGCATCGTCCTATAACACATGTGATTTTGTATTACGATCTATTCTTTTTATCACAAACCGGAACATCAGGATAATCCGAATCGTTTCCGTAGACAAGCTAAAAAGTATCAATTAGTGACACTGACTGATATGGTGATTTGATTTCCTTATCATTTTATTTTATCATTCCACCAACGCAATCGAACTTTGTAACCCTGAATGAAATTAAAAACCAAGATCGTGACCTACCACAATATAACACTTTTGTGTTGCCTCAAAAAGAGTAAATCCCTGTGGACAAGATCTCGGAGTAGTTGTTGGTGGAACAGTCGTTTTTGTAGTTGTGGAGACTGTTGTTGTGGGCGTTTGTGTAGTCACTCTCGTTGCTCTTGTTGTTGTCTTGACTGTTGTAGTTTTTGCGGTAGTCGTTGTTTTGACTGTAGTGGTAGTTGTAGTCGGAAGTGGTGTTGGAGTCACAGAAGGATCATAAGAACATACAAATTCTAATTCTTTGTGTTCTGCAAGTGTCTGCCATCTTCCATTTTTCACATTCTCAGCAACATAATCCTTTGTATTCGGGAATCCCGCTTCGAAGTTCGTGTATGCAACACTGGTTCCGTCATCCCAAAAGAACAGAGAATAGTCCTTTTTCCTAGATAATCCAATCCAGAACTGGCCGATTCCTGATCCAAATTCAGTTGCAGCAGATGCTAAAATATTTAGATTTCGAGCTGATTAAATTCTTCGTTCAGATATCTTACAAGCCAAGAAATTTGCAGTTATGACTGTATCAACAGTTGCCAAAGAGTATCCATGACTATGACAGTATTCCTCTGCAGCCGCATACGGTTGTTTCTTTGGAACGAATGCATAACATCTAAATGTTTGATTTCTTTGATGTTTAGGTAAGAATAAGCTCTTCGAAAACGGATGTTTATATTGTCATCAGGTAATTGCCGTGTCAAGACACAGTTTTGTGTACAACTCACAAAACTTTGAACTGTATCCTCAAACTACCGTCAGGCAAAAACTTACCTGTTTCCGATAAATTTCTCATGTGGATTTTTACAATTGACAGCTTCTGATTCTCCAATTAATCCAATGAATAAAATAGAAAATATCAGAATCATTTGGGAGAAATAATCGTTTCCTGGTGCTGCTGCTTGCGGTTTGTGATAATGTTCGTATGACATTTTATTTTCTTTTTTAAAGTATTTGATAAGAGATCGATAAGAGAAATCGTTTTCTGCACGCCCAATTCGGAAAGGTCCAGACGTCATTTCAAAGTTTCCTGTGAAAAAAAGGTCACATTCATCACATTGTTTCAACAAATCATGATGACAATATGTTATTGAATTTCAAATGTTCTGAAATTGAAACTATTCACTTCGGCTGGAAGTTCTTTTCATTCAAATATTACTTTTCTTTCGTTCTGAAAATTTCTAATCGGGACGTTATTCTTTCTGAATTAATTTGTTCTGAAATCGGAGAAAAAAACCTTTTTATCAAACTTTGTTCGAAAATATAGGATAAAGCTATGATATCGGAAAATGAATTTAGAAAATGAACTGGGGATTCGAGTAGTATGATGAAATTATGCAGATTATATTAAACTGTGATTCGTGAATAACGGAAAAAGAAAAAGAGTCAGTAGATCTCTAAACTCCTTCTGCATTGTTGATGTAATTTGCCGTTGATTTATCTCCAATACGGTCCTCCAACCAGAAAGTACAGCATGATCCTTTTCCTTTTACTTGTACTTCTCCTCGTTTCGTTGTTGAGAATACAGGATGATACGAACGAATATGATCATGAGCATCTTCACTCATTTGAATCATTCCAGGTGTTCCAGTTGATTCCATTCGAGATGCCACGTTCACTGTATCACCGAAAAGGCAATATCGAGGAGAGGTCATACCGACAACTCCAGCAGCAACAGATCCTGTGTGGAATCCCCAACGACAACGAACACGATGATTCGGACGATGAGGAATCTGGTATCCAGTTAAATATTGTCTCATATCTAATGCAGTATTGGCAATATTCTTTGAGTGATCACTTCCATTCTCTTCAGGAATTCCAGATACTACCATGTAGGCGTCACCAATTGTTTCCACTTTGTAACTTTTGTTTCTAGTGATGCACTCATCAAAACCAGTATACAATCCATTCAACATTGTAACAACTTCGAGAGGAGTTGATCCAGAACAAATTGTAGTGAATCCAACAATATCAGAGAAAAGAATAGTGGCTGAAGAATAGAGTTTCGGTGGAACAGAACGACCCATTTTCAGTTCATTTGCCACGTATGCAGGTAGAAGTTGTGTTAAAAGTTGATCTGCACGAACATTCGCTTCTTCCAACATTCCGGTTCTTTCGGCAACCAATTTCTCCAAATTATTAGCATATTGCTCCATCATTTTCATCATTTGATCAACCAAGCTTCCTTTGCTAAAAGAGAAAAACCAATCACATGCTTTTTGAAATTAGAATTACGTCTTCAAAACCATTTCTGTATTCAATCGAACTCTTCGAATAGAAGGACGAATCTCTGGATTATCACTCCAACAATCCCTCAATAAAGCATTCAAATCCGGATGAAGACCCATTTGATTCTGAATTTCAGGAGTTACTGTTTTTGTTCCATCGGCCAAATAGTCAATCAATTCTGAAGAGAAAACATTTAGGGAACTTGATAAATGCGAAGAAAAATCACCATTGATGTTGGCATTTTCTCTGAATGGAAGACTTCTGAACAGAATCTCATACATGACCATTCCGAATGAATAAATATCTCCTGCTTGTCTTCTCGCCATTGACTGCTTTATCCAACTTTGATCCATTCCTCTTCTCTTATTCGTTTCTCTGTTCTTCAATAATTCCGGTGCCATGTACAGAACGGCTGAAAGAAGAGTATTGAATTTATTAATTTATCTGAGAGACAGTTACAAGTAGTTTGTGATGCTTGACTCTTGTCATCTAAATCCTTGGCTGCTGTTATATTAATTGCTCCTTGTTTTTCCCATCGTTCCAATGGATTTGCAACTCCATAATCAGACAACTTGACCATCCAGTTTCGATCAATCAGACAGCACCAAGGAGTTAATGAACCATGATATCCAATTGGAGATGCATGAAGATATTCCAAACCCTAAGAACCTTTCTGAACTTCTGAACTTCATGAATATCATCCCAAAAACAATCTCCCAATAAAGAAATAATAAATCATGCACTCTTCTTTTAAATACTTGTTTCTGACTCACCAAAGTGATATCTCTGACAAATGCTCCATGAAATTTCTCGTCCAAAACTACGTTCATATTATAAATAATATCTTGAATCGTTCCTCTGCTACAGAATTTCCACAAAACCAACATTTCTTCTTTCTCGTTGAATGCCACTCCCAAAAATGGATTCAAATTATCATGAACTGCTTGTTTCATCTGAGTTAGCAATTGCATGTCTTCTTTTACAAATTTGATTGGTCTCCGTTGTGGATATTTATGATATGTTGTATGAGTATTCACTCCAATTATTGCATGATGTTTCTGTCCTGTCTGCATATTACTTATCTTTGTTGTCACTGATCCAACAGAAAGCATTGAACGAGCTTGTTCTTCATTAATAAACTGAATATCGTCATGAAATATTCTCCATGGCATCTTCTCAAGTTGACGATTTTCACTGAAACGAAGATTCAATATTAGCATATTTACTGAAAACAAACAGATATTGAAAGAGAAAAAAGAAGATGATCGAGATAATAATGAGAAGAATCAGAAGAGATCCAATACTGATTTCTAATAAATAACTGCATCTGAAAATGAAAATTTTCAGAAATATTCTATCGTTTCTCTATCAAAAACCTCTGTCCACGATATCCACAAATCGGTTCATCGAGTGGCATCGACCCATCTTTACTCGGCCAAAAACCAGATATAATATCATTGATTTTCTGAATTCTTATATTCCTCTTATTCCATTTTGTTTGCTTACCAATTGAAAACATCCACTTTTATTTTTCAATCCATCACAATTACTTATCAATTCACTCTCCATATTCACCATTTTCATAACTTTGTCTCTATTCGGTGAGATGAAAAATGCAGAGAAAATTGGTGCTCGATCTGCCACGTCATCCATCAGAACCGTGCCGATTGCACCCGAATCTTTGTTTTCTTCAGAACTCGAGCGACTAACAACTCCTAAATATCAAGAGGTTTCAATGAAACAAACGGAAAAATTGTAAACCTTCAAAACTCATTCTTCTCATTTTATTCCATATGAATTGACCATTTGTCACAAATGCTTCATTTCCAGTTTCGTTTAAAACTTTACGAATTGCCAACGCATACAATTTCAAAGAATCAAACAAATGAAGATATCCATTTATATTTGACTGAAATTTCATTTTGGTGATGTAATCAGACGAATTCTATCTTACCGAATCAATATCTGATTTCTGAAGACCATGTTTCTCGATTTTCTCGACAAAAGAGCTGACAATTGTATCATCGAAACCATTTACATCATCCACAATAATGGCATTCGCATAATGATCTTTGACTCTTTGAAGCATTTCTCCATCAGCTCCAATCCACGGCGTTGCATCTTTTGTTCCAGTTTGGAGCCATGGAATAATATAAGCATATTCTGCTGTATTCATTTCTAATGTATACGTGGCTTGCATGAATTCTCTCGATAGTTCTTTTGTCGAAGAGAACAAACAAATAACAACTGGAATACACATGAGATTTTGAAAAACAACGGTTTGTGAGGACTCACTTCTTGCATTACTCGCCAATTCGGAAAGCATTCCCGAGTTAATCATTTCATTTGCATTTGTATTCTCATCGAATATTATTTTCTTTACAAGTGTTATTCCGACTCGATGCATTATTTCTTCGAATATTGCAACTCTTTCAAAAGCAGTGCTACCTGTATTTGAAACTATAGCAACCTGAATTATTTTATTCTTGTTGGTTAAAAATGATTATTTTGATGATTACCTTCAACCATTTATAATGCAAACAGAGAGAAATTGTGGCTTCAGCAATTGAATTTGTGTTTTTAGACGAAACTCTCGACAATGTTTTATAAACACTTCTATCTTAAAATCATCGAAAATTCATTTTAATTTCACGGAGTGAAATTTTCAAATATTTTACGAGAAATACTTTCGCATCATACCTGAAACCGCATTAGGGACACTCGAATACGAAATGATCGGAATATTCCAAAACGTGGCCATTTTTGTGACAGCTTCTAACTCTGAAAGCAGATCATCTCAGTTTAAAATGAGTTATAAAGAAAAGGAAACCTGCTGCACAATACGGTCCAATGAATGCTCTGACCTGATGTACATGATATAATTCTGCAGCGACTGCAACTCCCTCAAAACTCTCACTGCAAGCTTGTCTTGACACTATCCTAAACCGCGTTTCACTTTCTTTCTTTCTCCCATAATTTTGATTTTTGTAGAACCTACTCGAATTCAATATCATCTCCTACGAGGCCTTCTTCAATGAGACTTTCTTTGCTGATATTCAGAATACGAGCATCATTTGGCATGACTCCAACTGCTCCGATATGTCCAATTTTGATAACTCTTTTATGTTCTTCATTCACTTCTAATTTAGTTTTAGAATCGAATTGAGTGTATGATGACTTGTCACCATTCTCTTTCAATTCTGGAATTTCTTCGATGGCATTCGTAACAATGATAGACACATCGAACAGAAATAGAAAAAATATTAGAATTTTCAGCATGAGTTAGATAGCTTTTCGATAGAAGACGAATCCTTCGATTGGAGTATTCTGAATGTATCCGACGACATCTAAAACGTGTCTCTTCTCATCCGCTTAGTAGCCGTTACCGCCTTATTCTACCTTTTACGTCAAACTGCCGAGAGATTATCAATGAGGATACATTAGTTTGATTAGTTTTCTGATATTGTTTTCATAAGAATTTACTCTTCAAATACAAAATCCTCTCTTGAGATTTACCAAGACGATTATAGTTCGAAAGCGACGCTTCAGACGGATCAGTGATAATACAGGTTAGATGTCAGAATCCTGGTGTTGGTTGGAAGTGTTCAGAATGAAAAAATGGCTCCATTTACATCAAAAACAGTCATGAGAACGTAGAACTTCTATTCAATGACGATTCAGATTGAATAAGATAACAGAAGATCGAACGATTGGCTGCACTTCTAATAATAATGCTGTTGATATCAAATTGACCACGTTTTCGACTCCTCGTCTCCATCTATTATGAATGACACGTGTACCCTCTTCTAGTACACCGTCAGCGTTCTTTTAAGTGAAGTCATTGGGAATACACTACGTCAAAATCTCGGATAATCGTTATTGAGACTTGGATTATGCGACGTATTTCTTACGTATGACATCCCTTGGGCTTGATGTTGTCTCAGTTCTCGAGATGACTTCTAGACGATTAGATGAAGGAGATCTGGTGCATTAAGACGAATAACTGTTTTGAAAGAATTGCATTTTTATTCATACAATAATTAGTTCATACAAAAGTAGAAACCCGAAAAACTATCATAAAAAGATACTTTTGATAAACTTTGGCTATAAACATAAATGATCACAAGGAATGACTATAAAAAGGAAACAGTGAACAATTATTAGAAACATGGTATAGGAATTGGTAGAATCTACGATTTGTTGCTTTCGATTGCTTGCAACTCAGTTCCTTTTGGGGCTTCAGTCGGTAAAGCTTGGTGAGAGGCTCTGGAAACGATCAATTATAGAAAGGTTCATTCGAGTATGAGTGGCTCACTTGTATGGATACATGCTGTAGGCAAAGACAGCAGCAATAACTCCAGATGCTCCAAGTAGAAAAAGGATAGTAGGGCGGAAATTGAACAAGAAGTAGGCAGCGATACAATTGAGAACGATGGCAAGTGATGTGGCAAAAGCTTTCAGAATGTTATCGGCGTATTTTATGACAACAGCAACTACTAGACCTCCGAATGCATTGATAGCTACAGTAACCCAGACTGCCCAATCAAAACCTTGGAGCATGTTATCCCAAACGTCTACTGGATTTAAACCATCAGAATAGAGACTGGAGTTGTCTTTGACCTAAAATCCCTGATAAAATATGAAGTTTTTGTAATTATTACCGATGCGAAGAGGAAAGCAAAAAAGATTGATGGAAGTGCGAGTTGAATGTTTCTGATCCAGATCGACACATTAGATCCTAAATATACCTTTAGTTTTTTTTTCTTCGATTTCATTTTAGAACTGACCCTTCAAAATCTTCTCAAAATAAATGCCAGCAAATCCAGATAAAACGCAGGCTATCAGAACAGCAATAAATCCTGAAAAATAAGTATTTGGTATTCTGAAATGAGTCTTTACCAAGGACAGAGTTTTCAGTTTTTGAGGCCGAAGAGGACGTTGAGACTACAGTTGCAAGAGTGGATGTGAAGTTAGAGAAAGTCGATACGGTAGATGGAACCATTGTTGTCGATATAGTCGCAAGAGCAGCTGCTTTCTCTCGATCATTAGACATTTTTTGATCCTTCAAGAACATTGTGATAAATTTAAATTTTTAAAACCAGTATCGTTGTGTATTGCTGACCGGCCCTATTTCAAACGTACATATTGAACAACGACGACTCCAATGAACAGAACGAATAGAGAAATCCATTGCTGAATGGAGAGACGTCGATGAAGAACAAGAACAGTGAATGCAGCAGTTGTGAGAATTTTCAGTTGATATGTAACCATGTACGTGGCAGCTGGAAGATTATCAACAGCAACGTAAAGCAGGAAGTTCTGAACAGTGTATATCGCAGATGGAACCAAGACCTTTAACGTGTCTTTCCAGTTTACGACAAACTCGTGATGAATTCTCCGGAAACCTCTGAAATAGTTAATATATGACGTTGGTTTTTGTTGCGCCAGGATACAAACTTGACAATACTTTTTTCCTCCATACATGCTAGCATCAAGCTGACTGTGCATTTGAAAATCTCTCCAAAGAATACCGAAATTGTCTGAATTTAAAATTAGATATATGAAAGTCATTTGTGATATTCACATGTGCGTGAATTGACACAGAATGTTTCAGAAAATGTAATATCCAATATCACTCTATTTACTGAGTTTCAAGCCTACTTTTAGAAATTTGGGACGGTCTTTGGTCATCGCATATCTCATGAAGAGCACTAAGGAACAGTTCTGGACCACCAGAACCACCAGAGAGGTGTATTTTATGGTTTCACCTTTGGAAGGAGCCATCTTGCTCTGAAAATACTATATGATTACAAGTTGAATAGAGAAAGGGTAGAATGAAACGAACTATAATTTTCAATAACACAAACTTCCTCAAAAAAAACTCGAAAAGTAATACTATAATAACTAGATTTTAAGATCTCAATAACTGATCCTCAAGCGATCCTCTCTAGATAATTAACTCTATTGAATATTAGGAATTTGAATCAATTTCAAGAAAAGTATTCAATAAGTACGAGAATATGGAAAAATGGAATGCAAATTTTTCATGAAGCATTTGAATGGTGCATACTCTAGCCGCTCTGTACCACAACCAGTCGTAGTTTTCTACGATTTTGATCTCTCCGTCTCTCATTCTTTCCACACACGTTCTTCTAAATACAAACAAGTGATGTGAATATATTAAAAACACAATACTGCTATCGAATACTATCAAAACTGAACTGTACAAAACAAAATATCGGTTGCGGCGTGGAGTTTTGTGGGACCAGCTGCGTACGAGACTGTGAGTTCAAAGGAGGCGCAGTGAAAAGAAGACAGAGCACAGCTGGTCGAAGGCAAATGGAGGCCACGTTGCACTTTAGCGGAAATGCATGGTGTTTAATTGGAATTTAAAGCACACACAGTAGTAAGAACGGGGTTAGACTGAAACTGACAAACAATGAAACTGGAGAGTGTCAATAAATTGTTTATTTGCGAAAAACTGGGAAAGAGAGAAATGAAAGTAAAATAATCACACCGCAAACGATAACACAGATTCAACAACGACAGTAATGTATGATAAGTGATATCAGTTATATAAAAAACTGAAAAAAAAATGAAAGGCGATGACAGAAATCAATTCAGTGAAACTAAATGCAATAAATAATTTGTTAATTACATAAGACTAACTGGAAAGAAGAAATATACCCCGAAATTCACAACCGATACTTTTTTTGAAAGAAATTTCCTTTTTCACAAGCAAAACGCTTCTTTTGTTGAAGGAATTTCTCCCCGTAATCGTCCTAGAGCTGCAACCATCGACTGATGGGAAGAATAAAGAAAGATTGAGAATATAACGAGAGCGGCACCAAGCAAGAAAGTTAAAGATGGAATGAAATCGAAAAGGAACATTGATCCAATCGTTGAGAGAACAATCGCCACAGAAGTGGCAAAATTCTTGGCAATGTTGTCGGCGTACTTGATGCAAACAGCAACGGAGAGACCTGCAAAAGAAATGTTTAGTTTGCGACGTACGCTTCGTTTTCGATTTTTTGAAATGAAAGCAAAGATGTGTTTGAGCTTTTTCCAATAACAAAAATGTATTAATCAATTTTCGTTGAATACCGATGATGATTATAAAGGTATACGTTGTATACCAGAATCTTCGTAGCATTCAAAATTCGGAATGATATTGTGTCTTACTAATGATCTTACTCTGATTGCAAACAGTTAAATAGTTAGTAGATTTTATAACTTTACTCATTTTTTATAAATTGAACGATTCACAAACCTCCAATTCCATACCACAGTACAGTAAGCCAAACAATTGAATCGAATCCATAAAGAAGTCCGTATTCATTCACTGTTTTTGCGTCTTGCATATATATCGCAATGAAAGATGACGGAATGGCAAATACCGCCATTTGTACATTTCTCATCCAAAGTGATACTGGAGCTGATCCTTTCAGGATTTTCTCGAAATAAATTCCAGCAAAACCAGACAAACAACATGCTACAACTACAGCAACGAAACCAATGAATGGAGATTCACCAGCAATTTCTTTTGATTTAGTTCCTTGAAGTTGAACTAGAGAAACACCAGCGAAAAGAACAGCAAGAGCGAACCTAAATTCAAAGAGAATTAGTCAAAATCGAAGGGATAAATAGGCGACCATTGTGTTCTATTGAGAGATCTACGCAAGATGATAACAGTGAAAATAGCAGCGGTGAAAATCTTCAACTGTGATGTTATCTGGAAGGAAAAGCAACGGTTTTTCTTCAATTTCGATATGGATGAAGAGACTCGTACCATGAATGTTGCTGCGTCTAAATGAGAAGCTGCCACGTAGAATAAATTGTTTTGTACAATATAAATCATAGCTGGTATGCATACTTTCATAGTATCATACGGTTGTTGGAGTATTTGAGTTTTTAGTGCGTGGACGAACCTGTAAATTATCATTTTTCTCTGTGTTTTACAAAATTGTTCAGAATACCTTCGTGGAGTTTCTTCTTGGGCTACTAAAAACAGACAAATAATGCATTTTATAACTTCGGTCAACCAAACAGCCACAGTACTCACGAACATTGCATCCACTTCTCTTGCTCTCGAATACCTATAATTGCATATTGAAGGACTGCGCAATCCGGATTGATGACTTCCGTAAATTTAATTTCTCAATGGGCTAACAAAATTTTTCGATATTCACATGAATTATTATGCCACCATGGGGGAAAACATGTACTTTTTCAGTCAGTGAGAAATTGTAAATGAGGGAGAAATACATGATTTGATAAGAATAACTGACCTTATAAGTAAGGTATGTATACTATTCTGTAGAGTGAGCCATATTAGGATTGCTGTCTTCATTCCACTTCTTGCCTGTCCTGATTCTCTCCCAACAGATACTGAAGGCACCTGGAAAACGGAACGATTTGTGGAAATGAGGGTAAACAAGAAGGGGAATTAGAAATGAAAATTCTTAGATGCTGGCCGTCTGGCTTGAAGATCTTAGATGACTATCGTTTTTTGGACGCGGACGGAGACGAAATTCAAAGCCGTTGTTCTTTCAGGCTTCTAAACAGAATGGCAAGTGTTGTATAATTCTTTTTCATAGACAAATCAGAATTTTTCCTAGTCTAAGGAAAATTGGCTTTCAGTTTGACAATTGGACACTCTTAGATCTTGAAACTCGTTACTCTCTGTTTGTTAAAAAAATAGCGAAACATACCGGAATTTTAACCGCACCCTCGGGCGTCGTGTGGAGCAATGGGTGATGGTCGTCATTTTTTCCCATTCTACTCCGATCCTTCCAGATCCTGAAACATAATCTTTAGAAAGAATTGAGGAACGAAACGAAAAGTGGCAGGAATCGAAAACTGTAGTGAGTGGTGCTTGCCCTATTCCTGTTTTCCCCATACCGCCTCCGTTCAAGATAAATGCATAGATTTGGATGCAATGAAAAAGATGAATCAATTTTGAAAGATAAGAGTAAAAAATTGATCTTAATTTGATTTCATCTTAATAAAGCCAATTGTTACAATAACGTGGAAAAATTTGGTAACAAAAGGGGAAAAGAGGGAGAGAGGGAAAAGAGGGACGAGCAAGTACCCTCTGAAAAGAGACGGAAAAGAGAAAAAGAAGAGAAAGTATGGAGTAGCAGACATTCAATGCCACGAAGGATCTGCAATTATTTTACCGTAAAAGGCCATCAAAAACTGCTGCATAGCTGCAAAAAACGACGAGCGTTAACGGTTTATGAAAGGATTTTAAACGTTGACATCAAGAAATATTGCATTTGTAAGTTTCGTGCTAAATAACTAAATAAGTGATATTGCCACGAAAGATCATTCCAAAAATGTGCAAAAGAAAAAAGGGAACGAATGAAAAACTTCTTTAATAATGAAAAAAAACAAATCCTGAAACAATTAATTTAATTTAGTTTTTTGAAAACGCGCTCTTCTGATAATCACCCTCGTACTACAGTAATGTGCTGTGGATATACTGTATTTATATGAAGTTATTTTGAATTGCAACTTTCATATTGAACCGTTGAATTAGAAACTGACACGTAAGACGTAACCGATTTTCAAAAAAAAACATTCAAATCAATTACAACAAGGAGCAAAATGGTACATTTGGCAGAATCAGGTGGAATCGGAATTCGGAAATGCTTGAAAATCATTATATTATGACCCAAAGATCTCGTATTATGATTGGAAGATGTTTTGATAAGTTGATAGCATACAAATGATGAAAAAGGAAGTGAAAAGGAGTTTTGAGCCCGGAAAGAATGCGATTGAAGTTGGTTGCGAACTGGGAAGAAAACCGGTTGAGGAATGGCAGATTGGCACAAACAACTAAAACAGAAACAAGAAACTACTAATATTGATAAAACATGGAATTTACAAACTCTAAACTACAAAAAAAGTTATTCGTCGTCCTCGTCAGCTTTTTGTAACTGTAATTTGTATTTCTCTTGGCTTGATCTTCGTTCACAGAGATACCAACTGGCAATCAGTTGAATTATCTGAAATTTCATTCGTTTTCGAAAATGATAAATTTCTTATTTATATACCTGAACTACCAGAAAAATGACGAGAAGAAAAATCAGAAGACTCTCGGAACTTCGGAATGTTTCGAGTGGAATACAAGTTTGGCCTTCCATACAACTCGGTTTGTTCTTCCAAATATCCTCTAGTTTCAAATGAAGCTGAAAATCAATTTTTCTATAAATTAATTCAGGAATAACCAACTCTTTTCCGTACTGTTAGAGTAAACGCAAATGAAATTCCAATGATGAACATCATTGCAACTTGACCCAAAATGAACTGAAAAAGAAAATAATAAGGAGGAAAAAGATGGGTATTACTTCAATTTCACAGAAAAATACTTTTGTTTGATTGGGACAAGACATCAGAAGATTTAAAAGAAAAACAACTCACCACAAAAAGAAGAATTGAATTGAGAAAACATAATGAAATGAGCCCAAGAAGTGAAAGAACGAAGAGGAAAGTCGCATAGCAACCGATGAGAAGAAGTGTTACGATAAACTGGAAATATAATTTCAATTATTTGAAAATTTCTTCAAATTTCACCTGTGGATATTCATTAACTTTTTCGGGTGAGACGACTGGTTTTGGTGGGTTAAATGCAGAAAGAAGAGTGATAAGAAGAAGTGAAACAGCTACAGAAAGGAATACTAAATTAGTTAAAGTGGCAACGCATCGTGCAAAGCGCGTAAACGCCATTCGGCGAATCGCTGACTCCGTTCCGAATTGTTCTTTTTGGCGTTCTTCGAGACAGAGTTAGTGAGTGCGGGAGGCCCGCCACGGCCACCGACTTGTGGGTCAATCGAGCAAGACGAAGAAAATGAAATGAGCACACGACAAATGCTCCGGACGACGGGAAGCTTCGTCTGGAGAAATCGAGAGAAGAGGAAGAGGAAGACGCAGACGACGTGACGAATCGCTTCTTCTTTTTGTGTGTCAGATATCTGAAGAAGGAAAAAATGAAACATTCGAAGAAAAGACACGAAAAAGACACTGATATTCTATGAGAAGAAATGAGAGAAAAACAAGGAAGATTCGTTTAGAAAACAGAAAAACTAGGACATAACAAAAACGGATAGATGAAGAAAAGAAGAAAGTGAGAGAAAAAATGAAAAAGAGAGTCCCCAGAGGTACACTGTTTTGTTTTTTATGTTTTGATGGAAGGAAAAGCAGTCTATATACTCTTCTAATTTTGTTTTTGTTATCAGAGTTACAGGTAATGAGAAGGAGGAACTTATTTCTCCTTTTTCTGAGCTCATTCATGTTTGACGTCAGTCCTGATGAAATTTTGATGAAATCAGAAGGCGAAAAGTCACTTACAATTCTTCTTTTTTTCTATTCGAAAACGACGAAAACAGAGAAAACAGGTGAGAAAAGAAAAAGAAATACAGAAGAAATTCGTAAGACATGAATCATTTTTCAAAAAATAAACCATATGAACAGTTTAACGGAAAACGTATTAATAGGAAGATCTAGAAATTGTGGAAATTTTCAATCTTTCCGGCACTTTTAAAGTTTTTCGAAAGATAAATTTGAAAAGTGTTTCAACTGTTTTGAAGTTATACTTATAGGAATAAAAAATATGAAAATATTTTTCGTATTTTTGTGTAATTATTTCCTATTAGAAACAGTTGTTCAAAACGTGGAGGAACTTACGGTGAACGAAAATCTTTCAATAAAAGAGAAAACCGTGAAGGATTGTGTTGAACAACGAAATTCATTTATGAATCATTAGATACATTCCACAAGGGATAAGAGAGAATTATATATCAAGAGAATGAATACAATTCTCTTTTTCCGGTTTTCTGAATTCAAAACATTGATGATAAGAAGCAAATTGAATGGAGCAGCTGGAAGAGGAATGAAATAATAAGGAAGAATCTTCAAGATTTAGAGAGAAAGTATGATTTGTGGATAGGAGATACGATGAAAATTAAAATTTCCTTTTGATCACCTTTCATTCTTCTTCAAAGAGTTTAATCTAGAAATAGAGATGAGTCATTTGTGTTTCGACTGTCCACACCGAGACAAGAAGGTCATACGAGAAGCCACTTTACATCGATCGATCCAATACAAACAAACAACTAGACAGTACTTTTGAAAAGAAAGAAAAGAAAATTGATTCATTTTAATCATCGTCGTCTTCTTCTTTTTCTTCTTCTTCTTTTACTTCATCTTCTATCAAAAGTGTAATAATAGAAAGAACATGGAGAAACGAAAAATGGACGCCTGGAGTGTCAAATGAAACCAATTTATAAATTCGATCGGAGGAGCAGAATTTGAAAGAGAAAACAGAAAGAATAAAAGAGAAATAGAGATGAAAGGAGTGATGAAAAAGAAACAGAAGGTGGCTCTCTCTTTCTGAACTAATTGGATGGACATTTTGTAAAATAAGTATTGAAAGAGAGAGAGAGAGTGAGAGAGAGAGAGAGAGAGAGAGAGAGAGAGAGAGAGAGATAAAATACAGAGAATCTTCATTTTTATAGGAACCGAAAGGTTGAGAAAAGGAAATGACTGATAAGAAACACATTTAGATCAACATTGAATCATTCAACCCGAAGAGAGAAGGGTTTTTATTCAAATGATTTGAGTCATCATTCCTTTTTTCGAAAGTTCAATTGAATATAAATAGAAGCACGTGGAACTAATTGAAATAAGTTATTTTCTATCTTATCAGTTTGTGAAGTTTAATTGTGAATTTTCTCAAGTCAGAAGACATAAATTTATGATTCTTTGTGAAAGAATCTTGAAGAAGTAAAGGAATATCTATCTTTATACGCAGTCAGAAATCCCATTTTTCTACATTCTATATGATTTTGTCATTCGGAAATGCCGAATCAGGATGCGAAATGGAATGGATTAAAACCGATTCTTCACTAGAATATCTATATTTTTATTCGTTTTTCTTCCTTTTCCGTGTCATTTCTATTACAATTTATCTGAAAAATTTAAAATAAATGAGAAAAAGAAGAAACAGTTTTATTTCTTGGATCAGTGACACACTTTGGAACTTTTCTCATATCGCTTTTCCAACGTTTTCAAAACGACTGGATATTCTTCGATCCTTCAATCATCCAGAAATTTGAATTTAATGGCAGAAACAATGAGCAGTTTGAATACCGAAATATAAGAGAAAACGAGTAAAAAGACGACAATTGAAAAGGGCGCGAGACCAAAAAAACTCAAAAAACCGGAATTTGTCTTCTTTTTTCTCTTGCGTGGCGCATCTCAAATTGAATGTTGTTTGTGTATCGAGTAAAAAATAGTGTGCAGATCGAATAGAGTTGAGAAATACCTTCAAATTTGCAACGGAAAAGAGATAGGTGATGGTTTAAAAATTCGAATAGTTTATTGATTTGACCGTAACAAGAGAGACAAACTAAGTTTCAAATATCACAAATAATTGATTATCATGTAGAAGGTTCATTATGGGTTGAGGAAAAGAAGAGAAATAAATGTGGCTTGTACAAATAATGTAAAGCTCTGTGATATGAGGAGAAAAAGGGTTAAAATATGCGAAGATGAAAGTGAGAATTTGTTGTAGATTCAATCATATAATACGGTACTAAACACAAAAAATTACCCGGAACGTGGCAGAGGAGAACGGATTGACGAAGAGAGGCGGATTATCATGCTTTTTCAAGAACGTTGTTCTAAACATCGAGAAGTTCTTTCTTCTCTGACTTGGCCACACTTTCCGACGAGTTGCTGTACTCGTTGTCCTCTAGGAGGGCATCCAGACGATCTGAAAGTAGAATCTTAAGAGGTGAGGCATACTATTCGACTGGCTATCACTTTTTAAAATCATAATTATTGAATCTCTCAATTTATAGAAACTCACCTTGAGATACTACAGAGGAGAGAAGGAATCCATCAGAGTGCAAAATACGAAGGAGCAGACTAATGTTGATGACTGCGAAACAGAATCCTCCACCGAAAGCGATGCACTTGTAGACACTGGAAAAGTACAATAGTCAGAAGTGAAATTTCAGGATTAATTCTAAAAACTCACAAATGAATATGATCATAGTTGACCCAGGCCCATCCGAAAAGGAAAAATTGAACAAATCCACGGAAGATAATGAATGAGAAGAGGTTCAGGTATGATATTACTTTTGAGAATCCTATCATTGAAGTGGTTGACAATTTTGAGATATGGAGAATTGATCTGGTGTGCAAGAAGATCGAAGAAACTTCCATAAGCATGGCCCAGTAAGCGTACAAGAGGAACTTCTTAGAGAGAACAGCAGTTGAAAGTACATAGATGGAGGCGACATGATGGAAGAGAAGTACACCCGTTGAAATTGAAAGTCTGAAAGGAGAAATAATGCATGAACGAAATAGAATATTTAAGTGAAATAACTAACTTATCATTCAAAACCAGATCGATTCCGTCGTAGAAGAAGTATCCGATTGAGAGTGTGATGATTTGTGAGTCGAGGTAAGAGTAGTAATGAAGTGGTGCAGCAAACATCAACTTTGTGTTGTAGCAGAAGAAAGCAAAGAGATAGAGGCCGGATACCTGAGAAAAGAAACAGAAATCAATGAAAATTATTTTCGCGCTAATTCATTTTTTATTGACACTAAATTTTCAGTGAAACAATTATCACTTTTTTGAAAACCTGAGTTAGATTTTGCTTCTTTTCAAAATGTTCGGGATTACTATTACTATGGGCATGATCGATGATCCCGTCAATGCTCATTCTCCATTTTTCTTTTTACGTTAAGAAGATCTCTCGAGCCGTTAAAACATTACTCAAATTTCACAGAGCTTTTGAAAAAGTTGGTTGTTCATAGCTGCTCAAAAATTAATGAAAAAGTTCACGACCATTTACATCAAACAACGAATGGGAAAACAGTTTGGACTAACTCACCGTTGAATGAATAAGAGAAGTAGTCAGATTGAGAAGACGTTTTCTTTTGATTCCCTCTTGCCAGCTCAGCCAACAGTTGTACTGAACACATGCATAGACAGCAAACCACAGCATCGTATAGAAGACAACCGTCGGGAGAAAAATTGAATTAATGAACCCCCAATATGAAGGGGCTTCAAGTTCGGCCCCAACCGCATCTAGAAATAGAGAATTAAAGAAAAAAACGAAGTGGCTCAACTAACTTGGTACTCCTACATCCGAATTATTGTCAACTGTAAATAAATGGAATGGAGCAGCTTCAATACGGTTTAATCCTTCCTGCCACCTCGTCAACGCCTCTGCCATTTTCGTGCTCGTCCGGCTAGAAAGAGGGTACATTTGCAATGAGAACGAAGATGGGAAGATGAAGAATGGAAAAAGGGAGGTGGGGTTAAGGCTCTAGGACACCCGAGAAGAGACGTCGAGACGCAGATGAAAATTCAATGAGCGGCCATTTTCTGTAGTTTGGACAAGGTCCTTGGGGAAGTAAAAGCATGATATCTCAATTTCACTACATGTTCAATGTATAAGCATATATGAAACAGTTCAAAGAATGAGAAAGAAATTCTTAGAGCATGAATCTGACGAAATGATTCGAGAAGGAAAACAAAAACCAGGAAAGTACAACAAAGAGGAAAAAACTTTACAGCTGAACGTGTTTAGAATAGTCTCTTTTTCTATCAGGATCGTGCAAGCCTTTCAATTTTAACGAGAAATTTAGACTAAAATTATAAAAACTTGAAGAATTGCTGAAATGTGATTTCTCACTTCTAATCTTTGGCAATTATGAACAAATCAAACGACTCTCGCCTGTTTCAGTGAACACAAAACTATCGGTTAGGAACCTATCATTCTCGATTGATCAAAAACTAATGACGAGAATGCGTCGCCTCACTGTGACTAGAAGAAAAAGAACAGTCAAGTGCCGAAACGAGAGAAAAGAATAAGAAATTATACCACTCAACTGGACGAAGGAAAAACATTTTTGAAAAAGAAATGATTATGTTATAAAAGAAAAAAATGATGAAGATATTTTTTAACTTTCAGGAATAAGACGATACAGAAAACGCATTGATTGAAGACACAGAGAAAAAAAGACGAGTGATTCACCGGCGGAAAAGTATTGCGGGCGTCGCGTCGCTCTCTCGATTCATCTTGTTCTCCCGTACCCAACAAAAAAGGATTGAGGTCGGAAACAAAACATTATTTTCTTTTTAGTTGTACTGAATTGGCTGTGTCTGGAGTAGAGATCATGCTTTCTGTACAATTGTTTAGATTATGTGTACTGAGTAGGCGAGGGACCGAAAGGGAAACAAACTGATACGACAATTGATAAATCTCAGTGCTGCACCCAAATATTTGATCAGTAGAGCTCTACGTAGAGGAAAGTACGAACGAAGGTCAGTGACCAGGAGCACAGAGAGAACATGACGGAGGAAGTAATGATGAGCAAGAAATATAGTTGACTTAAAGTGTGAATAGAAGGTCATGATCATGACTGATACGCCCACAAAATTGAGAATGGGGTGATCGGACGGTTTTTCGGGTTGTCGATCGCGCCTCTTCGCTGGCTGGCATGTGCGGAAAATAGAGGAGGCGCCATGTGCCAAAAAACCATAAACTATTATTACGGGATGGGAAAGATGGGAAAGAGGACGTAGTGAAACCAGTGAGCATTTGAACAGCTGTCAAGGACAGCAGTGCCTACACATAACCTCATCCCTGCAGCCACAAACTTAGTGGGTGAGAAAATCGCAAACTTGGTCGAGTAGTATGTAATACTACAAGTGTAAGCACTATTGACTACGGCTTAACGCCGCAGAAAAATCAACATTGAAAAATATTCAACATGTGTTTTTATTGTGAACTACTTCAACTGATCAGCACTATTTCAGTATAAATGTCCTAATTGTAAGAAAAATAATGTTTTAAAAATTATTTTTATAAACAAGGAAACATTCAAAAATTGTAATAATGATGGTAGAAAAACGTAAAGTTCTCCTTTGATCATGTCATCATACTAAGAATAGAAATGCTCACGAAGCTAATCGAATAACAAAACCGACATAGCATAAGAGGAAAAAAGAAAGGAAAAATTCGTCATCTCGACCAGAAAGATGCATAGAGAAAAAAGGAAGAAAGGAAGAGAGAAGAAAACGGGCAAATTTCGAAAATGACTATTCGCAGAGATGAAAAGATACGAGAGTGAGCGAAGACATTTGGTGGAATTGAGAAGGATACACGAGCAGATGGCATAGCATTCGGCAATAATTATGGGCTTAGTTAAGAGAGGAAAGCACTGTGAGCACTTTGTTTACGAGATTTGCAAAATCTCATAAGGTATCTACACTGGAGAGGATAGAATGATTGGGAAAGAAAGAAAACGCGCCAGTCGCGAGACGGAAATCCTAGACGAGTTTCACAACAATGCAGTATTAAATCACGCGTTTTCTCGATTTCGCAAGAATTTTTTACAAAATTAAGGATGACTAATATTTTTCTCTTGTGTGATGAGCAACAAGATTCATACATAAAACATAATTAAAGTCTATTAATAGAATTTTTCTGTGTAGAACCACGAGAACAAAATGCAAAGAATCAGGGATGCGGACGGAATAAGTTACAAGGAATTTAGAAGATTTTTAAAAACATTACTTACACAGTGAAAAAATATATATTTGATGTATTTATACATGTATTTACATGTACATGTCTTGAACATAACTATATACGTATTGGGCAAAATAATGTTTGAATCTCGTGCAGACACCATCACGCACAAGTGCACATTAAGAAAAATATACAATACGGTATTTTTCACCACACATTTTTTTTGAAAAGGGAATGTGAAAACTCGAAGGCGCCGTGCCGTGATATAGTCAGGTTTCGAATAGTCTGAGAGCAGTTTTTTCCTACTTTTAATCTACTTAGATTCTTTTTTTCGGATCATTTGCATTTTTGACTATATTCACTGAATATACTTCTTGAAGAAACTGCACTAACTGCACTATAGCTATTTGATGATTACATTAAAGCTGTTCGGAACAAATTTTCCTGACTAATACTATTTTTTCGAATATAGCTCACCTTGAATCTTGACTAATTACATAGTTTAATGTATAGTTCATCCGAACTTTATCAAGTTTCTTCAATAAATGTTTCAAATTTATCGATCAAAAATATTGCGTGTAATAACGCGTGTGATTTGAATTTAAAAACATATATACGTACGTAAATACGAAGTATTTAAACATGGCTTCACGTGGAGAGAGATGAGGCACTCTCGAGAACACGTATAATACACGAGAGCGCTCATAGAGCACAGATTATTTTTAAAATGGAAGAGAAGCAGGGGGTGTCTGTTTTCGCAAAGAAAGTCCTGGCTGCTGCGAAGAACAAAGTGTTTTTCGGCGTTTTGAGTGTGCGGAGATGAATAGACGGTCGTGTTGAAAGGCCAGATCCGATCGGTTGATTTTAGAGGATAACGTGAAAATTTTCTATGTATTCGAGTTTCAGGTAGCTTGTTCTGGAGATCTTTCAAGGTTGACGACGTAAAAATGTCACCGAAGATATTTCTGAGAATGAATTGACACACCGCTGAACATTCTTTTTCTAATTATTTTCATCTAAACTGAAAATAGTTAAGAGATGGGTTGAGATTTCCGGATGAATAATTAAATGAATATTATATATGAAAAAAGTTTTTTTTCGTGACTAACAAACAGAAACTTGTTCCTAACCGCCGTCCAGGTATTAGACGAAAACCTGTTGAAATGCTTTGGTACTTTACGGAACATATGTCTTCAGAATAATAACATACTTTATTTGGTTTCAGAAATTTACAAAGACGGCATTTACAGAAATCAATACTCGTACAATATGGTTTAAGAACTGAAATTATGTCTTCTTGCTTTAAAATTGGGAAAAAAGTGTGAGAGGACGTTCGAGACCACCCGTCGAATCTCGCTGGAAGACGAGAGAAAGGGTATAAGTGAAAATGAGTTATCACATTCAAATGTCAAGAAAAGTGATGAGCTTGAATTCAAAAATGATTTCAGTTTTCTAAAAGAGAGTATGGAAGAGTGGCACACCGGATAACATTAATTCACAGAGGAGAACACATGACCATATAATTCGGGTAAGAAGAGATGGAAATTTCGAGTTAAAGAACGGTACATATAACGAAAAAACATGCAAGAATAGGTAATTTTCGATTATATTCAATCTATCCTAGACAATAGTCGCTGTTTTTGGTTGCTGTGATGGAGGTGGACGAGAATGTGCTTGATGCTGTTGTTGATTTTTATAATACGATAAAAGTGCCTCCATTTGGGGATTCGTGGGTACTTTTCCATTTTGTGGAGCAATTCCGTTCACCGGTGGAGATTGTATTCCCATTGGCGATGGGACATATTGTGGTAGGGACCCACGGGGCATATGTGTGACACGCGCAACTGGTGGAGCAGGTTGGAACCGGGGAAGCTCGGATGAGGAATATGGTTTTCTGAAAACAGGTATTTTCGAAACTAGAAATTCTTCTTTACGGGTACTGAAAGGCAACAAGGGAAAACTCACCCTGATAAGATTACGGTGGCTGCTGGTGTCGCAACAGGGAATGTAGTTATTCTGGTAGTTACACTTTGCCGGACACCATCATCCGTGCCTCCGTTCGACAGACGCCCTCCATTAGGTTTCGCGAATCGGCGATCCAGACTTGCGGTGGCAAACCCAGCTTGGCATGATATTGAAGATGTCAATCGACGGACATTAATAAGATGTCCAGGGTGATCCATCGTTGGAGTCGAATCTTCTTCATCATCATAATCACAATCTCTGAACTTCTGGGCTGCATCATTCAATGGAACAGAATATGTCGAAGTTCTTCCATTTGCACCGTTATCTGTGCTTATCGAATGCGCCGATTGAGCTCGTTTTCTTTGAGTGTGCTCATCCTGAAAACAAAAATTCTCTTCGACAAATCTTTCAATTTAATCACCTGAATCGTTGGGTAATGTGCTTGACGATAGCTGCTTCGATATGATGTGGAACGATATCCGACATTTTCGTAGCTGTAAATATAAACAAATTCTATGAAGTTCATGTGAAAGTTTTTACGGCAGACAATATAATTTGTTTAAATTTCAAAATTCTGTAGTTCTCTGTTTCATCACAACTTTTGACTATAACAGGATAAAGAACAAGTATTTAAAACTCAACACCAACACAGTTTAGTACGCAGCAGAAAAAGTTAAATTTATTACATTATTATTATTATCTATCTGAGCATGCCTGAAAACAGAATGGTGAATTGTTATCTTATGCGATAAGCCGGTTAAAAGCCGACAACGTAAAACATTCAGTAATTGGTTCTGCTTTTCTTCAATACAGGGTAGTACTCAGTTAGAATGCGACCGTTACTGGAAGTTTTTCCACGTGGTAATGAGTGAGAGTTGGTTACTGACAGTGGATTCATGGATGAAGGATCGCCACAAAGGATTGGATTATCGAGTTGATCTTCGAATGGCGTTGTTTGCTGTTGTTGTGACTTCCGAGATGTTGGACGAGGAGGCAATCCGAGTCCCATAGAATCAGATCCAGAACTTGTGGAAGAGGAAGACACTCCAGAGTACCGTTGAGAAAGCGAATGACGCGAAATCGCACTGGAATTAGGAATTAGATAGGGGAGCAATGGGGAAATAAGATAGTAAGGAGATAGGGTAAGGTAATGAATCAAGAGGAAGCACACTGTTCAGCCGATTGTCTAAGACTGTCTTATACCTGTTACTCCTTTTTTAAATTTCGCAGCTAAAAACTATAATCAAGAAAACTGAAAATACCTTGGAGCTCGTTTTGACACTCTTTCTTCAACATTCTCATCGAATTCATCTTTGTCATCATCCATTTCGTTACGTGACAAATCTGGGACAGAACCACGTGGAGTTGTTGGACAACTTTTCGTCATAGCAATAGTGAGCATAGGTCCACTAGAGTTAGAAGCTGTCCATGAATCTGTATGTCTAGCTTTAGATGATTTTTATTAATACTGAAAACTCACTACTACTATCGCTTGTGATACTACTAATATCTGGTTTACTTGCAGAATGCCTCATTTGCTGAAGTCCTTGCTCAAGCCGGTTGAGTCTTAATCTTGCAGCTTGTAAATCTTTCTGTCTCTTTTTTCGTACAGATTTATTGGTGTTCTTGTCAGTTGCAAGTCGAGAAGCTGCAGCGACTATCCGCCTATGTAATTCAACATCAGTTTCCAATTGACTCATCTTATCAGCCTGTAAACGTGAACTTGTGAGTTTCGACATTGACGGTTTCAGAAAATTGATTCTCATTGTGTATTTCATTTTTGCAAATAAATAATACACAGTACTCGATACACTCCGAGAAAAGATGACCACCACGGACACCCGCATTCAGTAAGCTTTTCAGAACCATTTGGTATAAACAACTTTTAGTTGCAGAGAAAAAGAACAGCCCAAATCTATTGGAGCTATCGTTTGGACAGAATGTGAAAAGATAATGCTGAGAGTGTTCGATACGAGACCTCTTCCGCCTAATTTCCCAAGGAGTCTCCTCATGGAGTAGGCTTTTCTTTTCGTTTTTAACAAATCTCAAAACTCTAGGCTGTATGTGGCCCGAACTATTCTTTTTGCTGCTTTCACTTTGGGTATTCGAGCAGGAGGGATGTCATTTCTCTATCCCATTGGCGAAATTTTTGGAAGTTTTATAATATTTGTTTTCACTTATTTAATTCTTCCATTCGCTGGAGCTAATATTGCAGTTCTCTTCAAAAAAGAGAAACTGACAATTTTTGAGTATCGTGCCATTATGATTGCTTGGGCATTTTTGTGTGGAATGTTCTCAATGATTACTAACATTCACTACTCTCTTTCTGATTATGGACCTCCTAACTACTTCATGCCTGTTATTGTTGGTCTCACTGCTCATGTATGTAGAACAATAACTATTATGATCTAATATAGCTATGTTAAAGGTCATAGGAAACAACTTCGACGATAATAGAAAGGCTCTCATCGGAATAAGTGTCGGAAGTGCTGCAATCGTCTCATTGAGTATGCTCCTGATGACAGGTGAATTTCTAATCTAAGATTAACGAGTCAACTTATTTTTTAGGAGGAATATCATTTGGATCATTTGTTTCTCTATTTTTATCTAGTGTCAATGCTGTTGTGGCTTTACAGTGTATGATCTATGATCTGATGCAAGATGGCCCCGGAGCTAGTTCTAATGCTTCTATCACTCATGTTGTTGGCGTGATTCTTATCATGGTCAATTTTTTGATTGTAGTTCGCTTTACTGGAATTTATGTTGAGGATCCTAATAATAATGACGTGGCAAGATCAAATCCTCTCCACGCAGCACTTTCAGCATGAGCCATTGAAATAAAATACTTACCTTGTCTGCTTTAATAAGTTCGTCAGGAATAGAGTACGCGGTTCCGACTCGCCGTTTCAATCTTGGGAAGTCATCACCAGGAAGTACGACGTCGTTTATTTCCACAGGCATCTCTCCTGTTATGTCTCCCTCTTCTATACAAACAGCCTTCAATTCTTGCATTTTCTGACGAATTCTTGCTTCTAAATCCGCTTTTCGCGCTCTCAGCTGTTCACATCTTTCTAAATCTCTTTGAAACTCATCAGCCGATTTATCTGTAACAATTATATGGTTTGAGATATACTTTAACAAGAGTTCAGTAACATACTGAGAAGAGTGTCATTTAAATCCGGCACATCCAATGAAGGTTCTGATGTTTGAGTTGAAATCGGTTTATTAGTAGACATGGCAGGAGGAAGGCTTGATGTACTTCCATCTCCAATCTTCGCCGACGGCATTGTGCCGATCGACGAATTTGAGTGTAGCGAACTGAAAACCAATGAATCGATAAATTTTTTTTCTGAAAACAGAATTGAGAATCAAGAACTCTATTTTTCAGAGATCATTCGGATATTAAAGAAAAGGAACAAACCTCAATGAAGGTAAACTGGATCCCAGAGAGCTAGTACTGGTCAGTCGATTCAGCTTTTCAGTGAGCTCTTGATGATCGACGACAGCGTTCCGTGGGTGATGTCCTTTCTGCAGAGAATATGCATCGATGAAAACTTCGATAATATTCAGCTTGAAAGCATGAATTCGCATGGACATGCTGTTTTAATATGCTAATGGTATGAATAAGAAAGAAGACTCTCATACAGGGGCGAGGGCGGGGCTTAGCTAATGGGAGGAAAGCTTGCTAACCAAAGAGGGCGTGACTTGAGCGGAGAACCTTAGATTATGAAAAAGAAAAGGTCCACCTCGAATTAATTACTGAAGGGAGAAAATCATTGGGGAATAGAGAATACAAGGTAGAGAATGTAAGATGAAATGACGAGAGAGAAAACAGAGTAACAGATTATTATGTTTGTTTGCACTACATATGGGGTTGATCGTAATGACAAGAGTGTTCGTATTTTCGACGCTACTGTACGTAATTCGAATGACTACTCTTTTGAAAACAAGAATGAAATGTTTTCATTCGAAAACAGGCGGTGGATACTAAGAATGTCTACATATCAGCAGCAATGAAAACATTTAGACATGGCAAAAAACACATAACACTTCTTTTATAATTCAAAAGTTTTTTCTTGCGTATTTCCAAGGTTATTCTCGTGGTCATCTTCTATGACATTTAAAGCTGCAGAAATGATTGAAAGAGGGGATTAACGAGATGAGCTCTTGCGTGCCGTTTCTTGTCTGTGTGTACTGTGGCGACAGGTGTGAGTGTCCCACGAGATGGAGAGAGGAAGACTATATTCAAATTATAAAAGAGCTTACGGGCAGACGAGTGCCGAGAAGTAAAAGAGGAAGACTGCTGGCAGGTGGTAGCATCATATATTTAGCGCAAGCCGAGACATAGTTAACAAAATAAACAGAAGCCATAGAATGCGATTTCGTTGTGATGAGATGTTGGAAAAAAAGAAATGATTTTCTATTGAGAAGAATAGATACAATGTGTGGTGATACATCTAATGGAACTAGTAGAAGTGACCTACATGATCATTTCAAATCATTGCTGCCACACCCAAAAACCTGCGATCTCGGTTAATTGCATCTGTCCAGAAAAACAGCTCAGTGACATGACGATTAACCGGAGAAGACAGATCATAACTGAACAGATGGGACTACATCAGCATTTCAAAGTGGCGTATACGGATTCTTACGGATTCTCAAGACTGATTGCGTAGATTATATAGTGTCTAAGCTGACCGAATCGGCATATCAAATTGGAGCTAATGAGGGATTGGAAAGTGAGCCGTTTCTCACACGCAATCAAGAATTACTATCCAAAACACAGCTCTAATTAGCATAAACAAGAATTTGCAATTAGTGATTGCGTGAGGAAAGAAATACAAATCATGTGAGCCCGGGAAGACACTACATCTGGTTCGTTGGAGTAAATTTTCGGGAACTCCGGATGAAAGACCGTAAATCACAAAAGACACCGCCAGTTACTTGATACTATTCTACACGACAGATGAAGATATGAAAGAACGTTTGACCAGTCGGCCATATTGCATTCCCGTAGAGCGTGGCAATAAAAATGCCTTCACGAATATTATAAAAGATAAAAGAGATGAAAAGATCCCTATGAAATTTGAAGAAGCATATGATGAGCGGTCATTTGAGGAGAGAATTTTTCAAAATTCGAAAAATGTACATTTCTTTTACTTTTGATAAAAGACAAACTTGGAACCAAATAAACCAAGAAAAGGATGTAAATAAGTTATTTAGCATAAAGTTTGAATCTGGGAATTATTTTAAATATATTAAATGTTACGATAAAAACATCTTTGTGAGCAGCAAGAAGTGCCAAAACTTCTTGAATTTTTCTAGATTTCCGGAACCTATTTATTTTTATCTCAAAATCACGTTTCCTATACCGATTCTCGATGACAAAATGTGTTGACGATGTCTATCTTTTTGTCGTCGCTAACATTCCTCACTAGTTACTTCCCATGGGAGCCACGAAACTCGCAGTGGACACTAACTGCCATGGAGCGTCTCGCGTTTTTTGGTAAAAGGATGAAAAAAGTAACTGCTCGACGTAAAAGAAACTGCTTGGGAAATGAAATGAGTGGACCAAAGATTGGGGAGAGATGGAAAATGGAGTGTATACACTCCTTAAAATAGAATGGAACGGGAAGAAAATCGGGAGGAATGAACGGTAGATTGCCATCTGAATATGACATCTTCACCGCCAAGGGAAGTCAGCTTATTGGTTCCGATTGTTGCACATACATGAAATAGGATGCGCGAATAAAATAAGGCACTTCGTACTCTTTGGTAATTTGATATCGATGTACTTGTGACCAGATAATAAATTTTGCTCAGAAAGGAGGCAAAATACGATCAGGACAGAAATCAAAAAGAATTCATACAAGACAAGGTCTTGATACTCACCAAACATCTTTTTGCAGTTAAAGCTGGTGGTTTTCATTTATGAGTGAGAAAAAAAGACGAACAGTCAACGAAAAAGGTTGAGAGATGAAAAGTGTTAAGAGGGAAGTTGAATTTTAAGAGGCATATTTCCCAGAAATTATTAGTTATAAAAAATAAAACTGTGAGAAAGTATAATGAAAAATGATAGAAATAGGAGACGATGGCTAGGGGAGTACCCTATGGGAAGAAGAAAGAAATAAAGAAGTAGAGATGTGTAGTAAGCGCGTTAATGTCATTTCCGGAATGGAGAGAATTCGGAAGAGAGAAAAGTGAGAGAAGGACCACTGGAACCACCTACTTTGTCCGATTGTAGTAATATTCGGTCGGAAGAATAAATATAGAAATGGGTTTACTACTGCATCTTCTTCCGATTCAAAATGTTTACTCGGGTTTAGCGCAGTGTCTCACAGTGATGTGTACCGTATTATTCAAGAAAGTCAAGAGGTGTGCAGTGAAAAGATGGAAGAGGGGCTCACTTTCTTTCCGATCTAGCCGATGTATATGTACACTACTTCATATAATAACGAGAAAATAAGAATGAGAAATAGTGTTAATTGTTGATAAAAAGGAGAAGATAGAAAGTGTGTGGATCATCCACCGATTAGCTGATAATTTACGTGTGACCGATGAATCGGATCAAGGAAAGCCTTCACACAACAGAAAACCAGATTGCAACATGAATAAAATTCAAAGGAAACGTGGATGAAGAGGAAAGAAATTGGGGACAATATCCTTTATGAATTCGGTGTACACATCGGACGGTTAGATGAGTGATGTCTCTTGTCAAACGTTAAGTCACCCCCGACATGCTCATCAGAAATTCAAACAAGAAACACATCTACGTCTGTTTTTAGATCGCTTACTACGTTTCAAAAGAAGTAGAAAACAAGAATTAATGGCACGTAAGGTATTTTGATCGAATCATTAGAAGAGAAATCCGATCTGATCAATAAATGAGTGAGTGAAGCGGATAAAATGGGGAAGAGCTAGTACATGAAAAGTTGAGAGAAAACCAGAAGAAACACACATGTGCACAGGAGTGAGAAAGAAAACACGTGAAGAACAGAAGCTATTTGGTGGAAAAAGAGCATGATAGAAAAAGAGATAATGATGACGAAGTTAGAGATCATCAAGTTGGAACGAAGCAGCTGATAAAGAAGTTCAGATATAATGGCAGGTTGAGCAGTGATTCATCATAAATCACTGATTTCAATGATCAAAAGAATGTTGTGTGAAGGTTGAGCTATGAGAAAAAAGTTGAATCTATCAATTCAAGAATAATTGTAGGGGAGAGAAAGACTGTTGAAGACTACCTTGTATATGGCATACCTGTAAGTATCTATGTCGATAAGTCGGCTTTTGCGCAGCTTGCACATCGTTGTCCGTGTGCATGACTGGGAAGGAAGACTGATGTACCGAATAATAAGCATCCACAGACACACAGACACAATTCTTTCCCTCACAGATTCCCTTCGAAATTCACTTCGAGTCTTGCGCACTGCGCTCCTCTCTATGTTCAGTGTTTACCGCCCTTCTTGTGCACCACTACCACCTTCAGGTGGAGAGTGAACAGGAAATTGACGAATCGCAGAGAAACGGGAACTCGGATACAGGACAACAGGTAGTAGTGCAAACGAATGAGATGGTATCCAGAAGAAGTAGAAAGTTCGGAGACGCAGCAGGAGAAACGTTAGTTGATCCAAAGAAAGAAACGCGCTCGCGCGTACTTTCGGAAGAGGTTACATGGTGGCCTTGTCTCTCTACATCTACACGCCCTTTCCATCATCCTGTAGATCTGACAGTTGTCACCGGATATAGTCGCACTCATAAAACACAACAACAACAGAAGAATTCATAATTGAATCGGAATGCATCGGCGCACGAACGTTCAATCCCGCCAATTAGCCTCCGAGTTTTTCCAAAGCCCAACTATTTTGTATCCCTTGATTGTTCTATTGTCTACCACTTGCCCACCCAATCCCTTTATTTTAAGGTCATTCCACCCACTGCGCGTACACCTTTTTTGTCAGAATCTTTTAACCGCAACCATTTCATTGTGATGGATTTATCGTATTAGAAGGACCTTGATAGTTTCTGCGGAATAAATTTTTCGATTCCCATTGCATGTAAGCCTACAGATTCAATATTGGAGAATTGTTTCTTTTCAGTTACTTTGTATTGCATTTCTGTAGTTCGGTCTATTTGTTTCACGGATGGAAAATCAGAAAATCCGCTTAACAACTATTCGCTCCGAGAGACGACCAGGAATCGATTGATAGGAACTACGAAACATTGATGACAGAAAACAAAAGACATGTTTTGATGTTGATGATGGAAAAGTTTGAAGTCTCGGATTGCCACTACCATCACCCCATTTGTTGAATGTGTGCTTTTGCGCGAGGGATGTGCTCACACAACTTGAAGTGGCCAAGAGGCGACACTTTTCGAGTGATTTCAATCGGTCAGGCGCTCAGGGCGAAGTAAAATTACGAAGATTCATAATGTATTTTTTTAAAAAAGTTCTTCTTGTTTTCGAAACTTGGAAAAAGTGGTTGTTTGAGTGACATATGTGTTACAAACGGACACAATATTGTACTGAATGAAAGTCTAATCCATCACTCAAATAAAGAACCACTAATAAGAATAAAGATGATCATTGAGGCAAACGAACTATATCTCAGGCAAAGCAACTATACTTGACCACACAAGTAAACACTGTAAAGCGGGAGCAAAATGAATAAATTCAACTTCTCTTCAAAACTTTGCTTCGCGAAGCTTCGTAAAAAAATGAAATACGGAATTACTAGGTTGATGACACATCGGAACGTTCTTTTCAATAACACAGCCGCCGACAGAAATGGCGGCCGGGACTGACTGTTGAACAAATAGAAGCAGTGGTGCGTAAAATTTGAAGAAAAAAATTGTTTGAAATGGAGAAAAATGAAAAATCATAACAGTGTATTTATATAGAAGTTGTGGATGTAGTTAACACAACGTGGATGCTCTCTACTTCGCTATTGATATGCAAACGAGATGTGACAAAACGAGAGGGAGACAACGAATAATGATAGAAGTCAGTCAGTGGTCACCCAAAACAATGACTAAATGAGTGACAGATGATGAAAACAAAAATGAAAAAAGCCGTACCACGCAGGAAGCAGAGTTTGTCCCGTTTCCGAGTTTGAGTGTGTAAAATGTCCAGTGACAAGTGCCCTCGGTTGCAGGAAAGAGAGAAGCTTCTTCTCGAGAAGAAGAGAAAAATGCGGACCCTGTGGTCATATATTTTTCATCAATCGTTTCGTTTGACTAGAAGCTGCTGGTCTTCTCCTACACTTCACAACTATGTAAAAATTCTATGATGAAGAAGACAAGCGAACTGGTGAACAGGACACCCGAATGCAAATTTTTGTAGCCACGTGCAGTTGTGACAATAGAAATAGCAGCAACGCAGGAAACAAAGAGACACAGAAAAAGACGGGTGGACTCTCCTAAACAGTAGAAGTGACAGTTTGATGATGACTTCGATATTTCGAATAGAAATATCCAAGCAAAAAAGGAGAGGGGGGGGGAGTGAAAAGTGGAAAAAAGAAGAGCGTCTCGTTGATAAAAGCAGAAAGAATATGAAAAGTGAGTCATCTAAACAAAGTGCGACAAGAAAGACTAAACAGCGATGACTATCTACGATCCTACTTTGCTTGACTGAAACGGGAAACAGAGAAATAAATTTCAATCGAATTACTCATTGGAGTATAATTTCACACAGACCTTCTTTGGTTCCCTGTTAGGTTTTCTTCATCTAAACAAATCGAATGTTTTCATATAAACATATAATTCACTTTTCCCAGCAAATCACAGTAGTATCTCTTCATAATATTCTTTTCGGTAACTCAATAAATTAGATCTTTCTAATCCTGTCGACGCAACGTCACTCACTCGAACCACTTCAAACGTCGCTCAACAGTTACCGATTAAGCCGATTGCATAATGTTTCTTCTCCATATTTACTAAGGAATAAATGAATTGAAATAGAAATGAAGAAAGGGGAGGAGAGGAGTGAAAAGCTCGAATGAACTCCAACCTACGACGTCTCCAGGGCAACAGAATGATGAGTTCTTGAAGACGGAGATGAGACGAAATGAAAGTTGACGTAAGTTTGTAGAAAAACCAGCTGGAGAAAAGAGTGCTAGTTGCTCAGATATCACTGGATTCGATTTTTTTCATAGGGAGAAGGGAAAGCTAGAAGAGAAAGTTGCTATGTTAGCGATTATTTGATTAGAATTACATTATAATGTTTCCAGGTAAGCTGAAGTAATATTTTTGTCGAAGAAAAACTTAGGAAGCTTTGAGTGTAACGCAACTGGTGTGAAGATTTGAAAGATACTCTGTGTCAGAAGAAGGAACAACAAAAACAAAGACAAAACAAAAACGGAGCGCCAAAGGAATATAGATGTATTCGCCAAACAATGACTCAGCCACAAGAAAAAATGCGTTACTTGAATTTTTTACAAACAAATTTAGATTTTTTCTAGGAACATTTTTTTGGAAAAAAAAGCGAAACAGGTTTTACTTTCGTATAGTAAGAGGCAACTTTTTCTGTTGAAATGCCACCTAGGCTGTCTCCCTTCAATCTCAAAGACATCATCATCATCCATGGAAATTTGTTACGCCTTCTGCGCAATAAAACGTATGAGCAGACTAAGTATAAAAGAAAATAGATGGAGGAAGAAAGAAAATGCTTGAAACGGAATAACATACTTTTTTCAGTTCCTTTCGTTCCAGAAAGAATCGGTGTTGAGCAATAGCCGACATCCAAACGGTTCGACAAACTAAGGGAGTTTGACATGTAAATGGAAACAGCAGAACGCGTGGTGGATGATTATTCGAACGACGACGTCCGCAAGATACTCTGAAAAATCATTTTTTAACCAGAGCAATACTTCACGAATAAGTTCACATGGTGAGTACAAGAAAATAGTATACTTCTGCAACATTTCTCAACTATAAAACACACTTTAACTATAAAAAACTCAACTACAAAACATACGATTGAATTCTATAATTAAGAGATCATAGTCTATGATTCATAGATATATTCTGTTCTACATGAAGCGATCTCGGGATAGGAAAAAGACGTTACGCACCAATTTGAATTGTATTTCTCATCGAAACAAGGCGTCTACAAATGACCATACAAACATTCTCATTAATTATTTATTCGCGCCAGTCCGCTCGTTCCCTTTTCTGTCACATCCCATTTGAGCCGCTTTGATCATTTTTGAATTGGCAAACGAATGACAAACGACTCTATTTAACTAAGCATCTACAATTTGGAAAGATAATGTCTTGCCGCAGATGACTTATTACAAAGTTCATTCCTTTAACCTATTGTTTGAGTAATGAAAACAGTCTACGTATATGGAAGAACCACATTGTCTCGTTGCCAATGGCGGTATATTAAAAAAGAAACTTCTGAGTTGATGCAACAGTGCGCTTCTGTTACGTATACATACTGAACACATAAAGGTGCAGTAAAGAGTTGTATGGACAAAACATTCAAAAACGCACAAGATAAAGAAGAGGGGACTTACTGGGTAGTCGGGTGGCTGAATGCTTCCGACAGCTGCCTGTCATTGATCAGGATCACATCATCTGCCACGTTCTCGCTACTTTCGTTCCTGAAAATATGAGAGCGTGAGAAACTGAATGGGTGTGATTTGAATTTCAACAAGGAGGAGTAAACATTGAAATATAAACACACTTTTTGGGTTCGCGGATCTCAATCGAAAACTTCCTATCTCGATAATACAAGTTATCTATCACTCTCCAAGGGTATGCTAGATACGGTGTTATCAGATTTTCATTACGACTCCTTCGATAAATATATATTCCTTTGTAGCCAATCGATAGAATACATTTGTCGTTATCCTCATTGAGAGCTTCATACATTCGATAACCGTAGGATTCACTTTTCTCCGCCAGTTTAATGAAGCTGAAATGAAGAATGGGTTCGTTTTATGAAAAACTGACTTTCATAATACTATGCAATAATTCAATTAATCCTATACACATTTCAGTTTTGTTTAGAAGATTCATCAATAATCTATTTATCAAATGTGCAAACGTGCACGAAAAAGAAACAAAAGTTCAATTATGCGATGGTTTCTTTTATAAATGGGAAACTCGTCTGTTTGATCGCGTTTCGTTTCTAATATCCATAACTCACCTTATCATTCCTGTCCCAACTGGTAATCGCCGATAGTACCGAAACTTATCGAGCACTTTTTTTTCTGCTACACTTTGATCCGTTTTTAGTAGAATATAAGGAGGATGGGACATTGGCATGACTCGAGAAATAGCCTCAGCTAATGTGTGTTCTCTGCAAAGAAAGAGAAGAATTACAAGAATCAAACACAAAACGTCGTTAAGAACAGTTGTAAATTATCAGGTGTGCGGGAGGGGACAGTGTTAGGCGACCTTCGTGTGATCATGGGAATGAAATAAATTCGGACGGAGCGAGAATAGCATTAGAAAGAAATGAATAGAAACAAATCGGAGGGAAGTGCGGTCGAAATGACTTATAATTGGATAAAAACCACACTTTCGAGTGTATTCAGAATCTCGCTTCTTTCCGTTTCGCTCTTATAAAAAACGGTCCAGTTCGGCGAGACCGGATCAGTGGCGAGGTAAAAGCTGAAGAAACACTTACTGGCAGTCGGGAACGAATACGGACACCAATATTGCAACCAGTTCGAAGTAATCTTCGCTGTTCACCAGCAATTCGTGCTGAAATAATGAGTCAGGTTTCTTTTCATTAAGAAAATAGAACAGGCTTGCTTACTCTTGCTAGCTGATTATGAGTGTCGAAAAAGAAAAGTTTGGCGGTTGATGCGCATTGAACCTCATAAATCGTTTCCACAAAGAATCTGCAACCATCAATCAACTTTCCGGCTTCTTTCTTACGCTCCACTCACCTGACATGATGAGACAAGGTCAATATGCGATTTGGGTTTGAAGTTGATGCTACAAGATCATACAACATGACAGAGCCATCGAGCCAGTGGAAATTATTTCTGAAAAAATACGAAATCGTGAAAACTGTAGTCTACTCAATATACCGGTTGTCTGAAAATCCAAGACAAAAGTATTGTGAATCAATTACAGACAGGCCAAGTTTCTCAGCGATCAAACGAAGAACATCTTCTACTGAAAGTCGAGAATGAAGAATAATCTGGAATAATCAATTTTAGGTAAGAAACACAATTATAAATAGTTACTTCAATTTGTTGAGAATCGAGGAGTCGAATGAGCGCTTTAGGCCTTTTTGAAGCCGTAACCGTCCTATTTGGATCTCCCATATGTTACACTTTTTATCGCATTCCAGTTTTTATCCTGCAATTCGAATTCAAAAAGAACATTTTATTATTTTTAAAAATGCAAATCAAGAATAAAAAAACGATGGTGATCATTTGGCTTAAGCCTAAGCCGGCTTCAACTCGAATATTATTAAGAAAAAAATCGCTACAAAAATTTAAATTCAAGGCACATACATCAAGCAAGAAAAAGGTCTCCTCACGAACAGCATTTTCACATTAATTTCGCAATCAGAAAACAAAAGAACGCATTCTTCTCGAGAAAGCTGATATATTTGATAATAAATAATACTTAATTACGGAATATCTAGTTTTGAAAAAGTTTCATGAATGTATTGGTTTAAAAAATCGCTTGTTGCGATAACAGAATTGCAATAACAACTAAACTTCAAACTCGTTAATAACCCTAAAGAGGAGAAATCACAATGAGTGAATAGATGATTCATAAGGAAATTGTATTTTTTGAGTTAATAATGATCAAAAGCCACGAATGTGAGCAATAGAAACACTAAGAAGAGTACCCATGTCATTTGAAGATAAGGATCAGAAGAATAATAGATGAGTTAATACCAGCGTGCATGAGGGAAAACACCGCCTCACTATCTATAGGATCAATCTGAATCCATGCAACCGAAATAAAAAATGATAGAATACTCCTTGACAGACAGAAATATTATTATGCCTATACCAGAAAATGTCAATAGAAGAAGAAAAGAAAACTGACTTCCGGGCATGAAAATTGTAGAAGAAAAAGTATGAAAGATCATACATTATTCAGTAGTGAATGTGTAGTAAAAGTGAAGAATAGGTGGTTTGGTGGATTAAAAAGAGACACGACCGGCACATAATGACGCATCCCACCCCATGACGTAATTACGAAGAACGAATCTTTCGAAAATCCATCTGACTGTTGAACAATTGAAGAAAAAAGATCGTATCAAGTTAGAGAAAGTGACAAGTGAGTGGTGGCTAAGTCGCTTAATCTATGACTAAACTTTTGCAGAGAAGAATACAGTAATCCTCGAAGTGGAATTAATTGAGACACAAAATGACATTCAAAATCTAGAACATGTTCAGAATAAGTTCAATGAAATAAAATTGCTTGAAATAGAGATGTTTGGAGGAGGAGATGAAGCAAAGCAAAGTTTTAGAAAATAGGATTGAGGTTATGACATAATAAACAAAGTGAACACCTCTTTTCTTCTCTGTTTTCTTAATCTAATCTTTTCACTTTTGCAGTCACAATCATTGTAAAGAAAAAGGAAATGCATCTGAATGATGGTGCACGTTATGACGTCTCTTCTACAGAAATAGAATGAATCTGAATGTGGGCAGCTGATTGTAAATGAAGGATGCAAAACTATAAGAAAAGGCGGTCATAAAAAGTCGAGGATAAGAAGATGTATAAATTAGAGAAAGGGTGGTGTTTGAAGGGGGAAGAAGAATAAGAAGGCGTGATGTTTTGATGTGTGGCAACGATGGAATACTAATGAGATCTGAAGTAGAAGACAGTCATCTCAGGTGTCAAGAGTGAAAGAATAAGAAAGCAGTCAAATAACACCTCAGAAGGCGTTGCTATGACGAAGAAAAGGAATGAAAAACCCAGAGAGAACAAATTACGTGTCCTGCTTTTTCTTCTTCTCAGTAGTGGTCGTCGACTTTATTTGATTGAAAAAATCGAGAACGCCACGGAAAAAAAGTGAAAATGGAGTCGATAAGAATTTGAATGATTATGGAGCACGAGAGTCTAGAAGGTTACAATGAGAATATGATTTAACGAAGGACATTCATAGGTCATTCACGAATCTAAAAAAGATTTTAAAACAATTTTTGTCTCCTTCCTCAGAAAAATGCCTTAGGATAAATATGTTTTCATAAAATTGATAGAAAGCATAACTCAAATCTAAAAAATTAGAAATTAAATTATTCTAAATTCAAAGAGTCTATCCCACTCATTTTTCAAAAACTATTCAATGTTTTCTCCTTTTTTTCCTGTGGGAAAGTGTGGCGAAACAAATTTTCTTAAGTTGAAACGTCATATCAGACCACAAGAAAAAGGAAAAGCAGAATAAACATTTCGAAAACGTGTTGAATCAAAAAAAAATGAGAGAAGAAAAAAATTCGAATCTAGAATAAACATGTCGCTATAAGAGAAAAAAGACAAGGTGTATGAATACATCAAAAAGAAGACGTGGGCGGTTATTAGCATAATCAAAATGATAACACTTCTTTCTTTTTTTTTCGAATTAAACACGAAATAGAGAAATGATTTCATGGAATGGAGAAGGAAACAGAAGATGTTTAGAATGTTTGCCACGTCACAAATCTGATTAAGCGTGTGTTCGTGGAGAAACATAAGCTTTAGCAGACCTCTTGAAGCGAATATGATTGATGAATTTTTGAGACGATGAAATCACAGTAGATTTGTGAGGTTTGGAAGACGAAGAAGGGAAAAAGATAATTTTACGATGAATTGCTTGTTCAATCCCACGAGGGCACAAAAAGCAGCAGACAGCATGATTCATTAGTTTCTCAGAACAATAGCCATTAAAGTTTTAAACTTTAAATTCAATAACAGTCCTCTAGAACTTTGATTCTGATTTTTTTTCTTTTTTTTTTCGAAACAAGAGTATTAACTTTTGTGAATAATTTTGAAAATCAAACGAAATATCTCAAGAAAACGTGTATATACACATAGATATGAATAGAAATCAGCCAATCGAATACATTGACTCGTTCTTTTCAAAACTATACAATCCTGAATGGGAATCGTTTCGCCTCAACTCACCTCCTTCTTTGATGTACCGTGTTGTTTCCCACGCCCTACTCAATGTAGCCAAAATGTCACGAATAAAAATATACTCGCCAAAAATAATATTTTTTGGTGTCTTTGTGGTTAGGAGTGAAGTGCAAATTGGTGAAACGTCGGATGTCTTTCGCGTTGTTCAGTCGACAGGAAGAAGATAAACGAGTCAAAGTGTCTTTTGTCTCTTTGGATGTAACACTATCTCGGACATGTAGGAGAGCCGGCAAATAGGGTGAAGGACAATGCTAATTTATGATAAAGATACAGTTCAAAAGAAAAAAGCCGCGGTAGTCGTAAAAAGAAGACCGGAATGTGTTCCGAAATGAAACATTTCGTAACAGTCTGACTCATCCGGTTTTCATTATAAAGTCTAAAATAAGTAACTGGTTTGATCTTTTTTCAGGTTAAAATTCTGAGAATGTGGTAAATATCATTGATAATAAAGATTAGATTGATCATCCGATTTTTTTTGGCGAAATGAGAAAGCGAACGTTTTTGATATGGAATCGAGAGAAACTGCGCGGAAAGGGTACTTGACGGAATAGGAAGATCGGGAGAATGAAGGGAAGATTTACTTAAGAAGAGGAAGACTCAATTGCGGCCTTCGAAATTGAATCGTGCGAAGAACCAAAAAAGGAAAGAAGAACAAAAAAGGGATGTGTCCTGTCTCGAAAACAATCATCTTCAGCGCTTCGAGTAGCAGTGGCATTATCCCTCATGATCATAGTAATTATAAGAAAAGGAATGAAGCAGTGGAAGTCTTATAGGTCACTGAACATGGTCAACATCTACCAATTAAAGTTGGGTGGACATGGGAAGGGCGAAAAGGTAGAAAAGGAAAGGAGGAAACAATGCGTTGACGAGTGGGAAGGACTACCTTTGTCCAGTGCAGGACAAGCACGCACCGGATGATGAACGATGCGAACAAGGTCATTTATGACGTGGCAATATGTTGAATAATATGATACATTGCTTTTCTCTCTATTAATAAATTCTGGAAATGTTTTTTTATGAGAGCGAAAGTGTTGATGTTACGCACATCATTGAAGAAATTTCATCTAATTTTCTCTCCATAAGCAGTGGATGAAATCAAGAAAAGTTAGAAATATATGTTTGTTATTCTCAGAATCGATGATATAAAAAGCTTGAAATAAGAAACGGTGTTCACCGATATGGAATCACTAGCGATAAAAGTTTCATGATTGTGACATGTGGAGCAATAAAACTTTCAATTTTTCCAATAGGAAATCAGATTCTAAAATGATTTTCAAAAAGAGAAAATCAAAAAATGCTTAATTAATGATTCATTTTTAGTCATAAACATTTGAAAGAAAAGGGAAAAGTGAAGTATGTATATGAAGGCACTCGTTCACTTCGCTTAACGAGGTGAGTGAACAAATGAAGCTGACGGAAAGTGAGTGAATGAATGAATAATTCAAAGGCAGCATGTAATGTCATAAATTGGGTTTGAGGTGAAGCGACGTTCTGCGTGCGGTAATCCGATCTAAACGGAAAAGGGTAAACGGTTAGTCGACACGAAGCAAACACTTGTTTTCGATTCAATCCCAATAAGTTATTCAATCACTTTCTCAATTCTTCAATCGAAACATATTGAAAATGACGAACCTGAAGAGAAGAACCATAGAACTATGAAATGAGGTGGAACATAAAACAAAACAAGAGAAGAGTCGATTGAAAACAAGGACATTTGAGTTAAACAGAGAGTCAAGTGGGCAAAAGAATACGGACGGTTCATCGTTATAGGTGTCGTCCTGCTAAGTCACCCACCGGTCCAAGGACGCTCTCTAACGATTACCTGGCATCGCGCCAGCTTGGACACTTCAATTAGGCTGTCACAATACATACACGACCTTCGGATAACGAGAGCCGGTTAGAAACAGCGCGTGAGACCTGTCGCTATGTTTTTTGAATAATATATTATCAAAATAGAAGAGCAATTGATTAATAGAAACATTTTTCACTCGAAATTACGTTTTAAAAGTTCATTTACTCGGACTCTTCTTCCGTTTCTCTCTCTCAAATTTTTTATCTCGAACTGCTGGTCGATAAACTACGATTGAAATTTTCAAATTCTTATCGATGCATAGAATTGCAGCTGTGTTATCGTTTTGTCCACAATAATTGGGTGCCGAAAATATAGTAACAAGACGTCTTCCATCAAAGAATTCATAGCCGTCTTCGACGACTTGATGGGCACGAATCACCATTTGTAGGTTAAGTTTTTTGAGAAAAGCACGAAGAGCTTGAGAACCGAACACGTACGAAGCACCACGAGAAGATGCTTTGTATGTCTTCACTGTCTGGAAATACAAAAGTTCTGTCTATGAATTTTTGAAATGATCAATACCGGATCTGGATCTGCCCATGTCAAATCGGCAAGAACTCCTACGTCTGGAATTTCGAGTGGTCTTTTGAAAGCAGTGAATTGATTGAGATGGGTCAGTTGTTCACTTATCCCACCATGCATACATATTATTACATTTTCAATTATCGCACAAAATGGAAACACATTGAAAAGGTTTTGGAAGCATTCATACAGTTGAGAATCGTATCTGAAAAAAACACAATAATAGTACAGTGAACCATAGTTTTTTTTTGTCTAAGCGCTAACCGATAAGTGACTTCACGAAAGAATCCATAATGACAGTTAACAGATCTAGATTCATGGTTTCCACGGAGCATGTAGACCCGATCAGGATATGCCAATTTGAGAGCAATCAGAAGTGTGACTACTTCCATTGAATATGGTCCACGATCTACATAATCACCGAGGAATAAATATCTTTTATATCCTAATTGCTCAGTGTCCGGTTTCAATTCTCCGCCAGCTTGTGACCTTTGAAACTGCGGCGCTGAGTCTTGTTGAGTCGATTTCAAATCACTTTTGTTTTGTTTTCTTTTAGATCCTCGTAGAGTTTTTTCCTGAAATTAAATGCTTTAAAATTTGCAATTACCCACAGACTATGAGTGACAATTTCTTATGCATTTATCACGTACTTGAAACCATTTTTGTTCGGCATCAGTCAATGGCCATCCGTTTGAATCAAACATTCCTAATAAATCATCAAATTGTCCATGTAAGTCTCCCATAACACAAATCGGTGTTTGCAGGTTTAGGCAAATAGGTTCGGACCAAATAAGTTCTCGAGCTCTCAGACAGAGTTCAGCAAGTTCTGCAGGACAAAACAGATCCATCGCAGTTCTATGTTTCCATTTGAACATCAGTTTTCCGATTATTTTATTAACGAATCCACGAACTTTTTTCTGATCTTCTGATGTTATCTTTTCTTTTGCCATTTTTTGAAATCGACAAAGTTAGATTAAAAAATCAATTTATTTTGAAATGTTTGATCTTTACTCGAACACAATTTTTTAGAGTTGTCTTTCAAAAATGAACCGGAACACGTGGGAAAACGCTAACAAATTTAGAACATTTTATTGATCAGAACGTGCAAGGTTAACAAACATAATTATTAATAAATCCAAATACTTAGCATTTTACACCCCGTTGTTTAGAACTATTCCTTAACTTTTGTATTTCATTGCTTTTTGAAAGGTTTTGTGTGCAATACACTTTTTGCACAATGGCATCAAATCCAATTCCATAACTTTTTCTCTGAAACGATTGTTCATGTTGTTCTAGTTTTTGTTTGATTCAAACGTACTTGTGATGTAGAATACGATCGCATCCTCTACATTTATAGCATTCCGGACAAAACGCTTTTCCAAAAACATGAACCATTGCACCTGCCACACTTTTATCACAAATGAAGCATTGATGACCGATAAGTTCCAGAAAATGATTACGACAATAGGCTTTTCCATTTTTTTCGTAGTGTTCATGTCCAAAGAATGGTCGAGCACATGTCGCGCATCGAAAGTGCTAAATTTCAAATATTTCAGGAATTAGAAGCCAGGACAGTGACTCACATGAATATGCCAGTGTTTATTCATTGAGAAAAGACTCTGCTCAACCTGTGGATCTATTACTTTTTTGCAATCAAAGCATACTTCACAAGTGAAATCGAAGCACCGTTGACAGAATAATTCGTTCTTAAAAGTTCTTGCATCTGAATCTAATGTCTTCTTACACGTAGTACATTTAAAATGATATGCATGATATGGTTCATGTTGAAACATCAAAAGATCATTATCTTCGACTTTTTGTCTGCCTGAAAACAAGAATAGAACAAGGAAATACAAATATTAAACTGACATTTCGAACAGTTGTAAATTATCAATTTTGGTTTTTTCTGATTGCAAGAAATGCATAATATTTTGTCACTGTATCGATATGCTCCTTGCGAATTCAATTGAGTTTCACATTCGTCACACACGAAACAAGCTATATGAAATGAGTAATTCGCGGAATGAACGACTTGTCCAATTATAAATTCGTCTGAAGTAATCTCAGTTGTGGCAAATGTTACGTACAACTCACCGCATTTTGCACAAACTGGAGCATATAATGTTTTGAAATCATGCTCACAGTAAACTCGGTTTTCCAACTGAAAATATGTCGTTCCGACAAGAGGATCCATACATTGAGCACATCTTAATACTAGTTATTTCTGTGTTTTTAGGGAATCAAGCTCACAAAAAACATCTCATATGCCATGTGGATTTTCCCAAAAGAAAATATGGTTCATCCAATTCAAAATCTTCTCTACATCTTTCACATGAACGACGTTGTTTTCTGAATATTCAGAACATCGAACGTTACTTTTTTATCTTCTTTTTACCCGCTATTCCTTTGTTCTCTAATTTTCGCCGAGTTTTCCATTTGGAAGTAGAAGGAAGAATGAATCCACGACGAGAAAAGAATCGATAATAACAGAGCAAAAACGATGACGAATCGCTTATCAAACTGTTTCTTTTCTCCGTGTTTGTGTGTTGCCCTCTCACCGCCATGCAAGTGTTTCATCTCGACAAGTCTTGAACACACATTCAAAAACTGTTTTATTATCATAAAACATAGAAAAGAAATCGATTCAGCGATCAGAAAAATGAGGCAACATCAAACAAAAAATGAAACATTTATATATTCTGACATGAAAAAATTTGGATTTGCTTATGACAGAGACTAGTACCATATCGTTTCATAATGTAGAACAATTGAAAAATGGCGGGAATGTAATGAAACGCTTAACGATAAAAGATGATTCTACATAGTAATCATATTCGAATTTTCGAATTGTTCAGATCAAACTTCAAGTGATTTGGATCCTCCTCTTTTCACTGACATTGCTTTTTCTCTTTCTATTGTCAATGCTATTGTTCTTGTTCTTGCCATTGTCTCTGTTCTTTTTCTCACTACTTGCTGTTCCAATTTTCTCAATTGTTTTTCTTTAAACTTCTGATGAGCTCTCATCAGAACTTCGTAAATCGTGTAAAGGTATCCGAGTCCTCCTATGAATGTCATTACACATCCAATAATTAAAAGAACTGTGTAGGTCTTCTTAGTGAAATCTGAATCTTCATCGGCACTGAAACCATGGAATTAAGGTGATTGTAGTGAAAGATTTCTTACGTATTGGTTGATGTACATATTAAAACCAAACCAATCGCCAAAACGAAACTGCATACGATAGCTTGGATGTTCATCTGAAAATAAACATTTAACAATGAGGGCACGGGAAATCAGTTTTCCACATTCAGAGAAAATTAAGGTCATTTAACAATCTACAGTATACTCAAGGTTGTTTTCCCACTGAAGAAATTTTGAGTTTCTTGAAAATCGAAATAGGGGATACTTTTGAGCTCAATTCCAATTTTTCGTGTTTACAATTAGAGTGTGAGATAGTGGGCGGAGTCAATATTCTGTCAATAATAACAAGCAGCGGAACCCGTGGATTGTCAGTACATCGTCTGCATCAGGTCCCGGTGAACCTTCGTCTGTCAACTCTGGTTCCTCTGCATTTGACCGTGAAAATCTTTCGCCTTTTACTAAAGATTTCCGTGCAAAGGAGCAAACACTGAGTATTATTCACAACTTTTGGAGTCCCCTCGAAAGAGCGGGACAAAATAAACTGTCATTCGTCTCAGCGGGGATGGAAAGTAATGCTGGATTCATAAAAGGGTAAATGCGGAAATTGGAGTTTACATCAGAAGCGGAAAATGAAATGAAAAGATGACGTTGGAACTTTATCAGTTATTCATTTTTAACACCTTTTTGACTGATCAAGATGTGTGACTTGATAGATCATTCAGTCGTCTGTGATTCGATTTAATGAAAACGAGGAAGACAAAGTCACTAGAAACTATAAGAGAACATGGTGAGAATGTGAAATATGTGATGTTGAAAGACTGAAATGTTCAATAATTACAAATAATGAGTTCTAGTTTCTGTTGACTGTGATGATGGGAGCACAGTCTTGACTCGAATTTAAGTGCTCATAAAAAGATTCGATTGTTTAGGTAGCGGACACATAAAAGACCTTCTGCGTGCTTTTAAGTACTCTTTTATCAGCCCGGAAAGCAGAAATAATCACGCAAAGAATAACTTTATTTCATAGAAAAATGAAACAATTTGATCATTATTTCTACCATTTTCCCTTCATATAAGTCTGATTATGATTGGCTTCGAACGCCTCCGTATAGATCTCGAAAGCAAGTAGGGTAGACTTATTTAATCGAGCCTCCAATGTATTTATAATCAAATCAGATGTCTTGTTGTAAACAACATCATCCCACATTTCCTGAATGGAAGAATGAAGTTATGCAAAAAGAAAAAAAGAAAACCTTCATGAGAACAGTGAGCATCCAATAGACAAGAGTATACGAATAGCTGTTGATGTAGCGACTGTCGAAGTATGCATAGAGGTTTTTGTACTGAAAAGGAATCAAAATGACACTGGTTGTCGATCAAAAAGAAACATCTATTTGAAAACAGCAGTTTCAAAATGTTCGAAACGAGTAGATTATAGATTTTGTGTTTCGGTTTTTGATCTTTACGTGTAACTTACGTTTGTTGCAGTCGCTGCATTGTAGATCTTTGTCAATCCAGGTGTCAGATCCTGATCCCACCATTGAGTGACTGCTTGTCTCTGAAATATTCCATTTCTCATACTATCTCTTAGAAAGAGAGAACTCTGTTCTCGAACACATACATTGTTGACCAAAGCAATAAGTTTCTGTCGACTGTAAGTGGAGTTATCGTAAAGAGAAAGTGTCTTTGGATTAGGTTTTCCAGCTTTATTTTGATTGAAAAATTGATTGACAAGAGTTCTCATTGGAGCATATTTTCCTATATTTTGATTGAGTCCTTGGGCCAGCTGAATCACCTAATGTTTTCAGAAATTAGACTAGAAATTACCGCAAATGCATTGGCATTCGTTGCATGTGGAATGATTCTCTGAATTGCTGGATAAGAGACTGACTGAAATGATTATTTGATCTCTAGAAAGTGAGAGAGAGTGATGGACTTACACCAAATGCTTGTTGAGTTCCAACATGAGAAACAGTGTTCAGAACGAAGAACAGAACGAAAAAAAGCGTACAGAATCTCATGTTCAGAACAGACTGAATGCGTGGTTTTTGATGGGGTTGGACAGTTGTCCGATGTGAATAAATCCCTTCGGATTACCCGATCGGAGGCGAATTGAAATTTGTAAAAAAAACCCAATCGAAAGTTCACATTCATTTCAAGATAATCGCAATACTCATCGAATATTGAAAAGTATCTATCCAATTTTTAATCGGGAAACGATGTTTTATGGTGTCTCTCATCGGAAAAGAAGAAGAAACTTCACTTGATTCCATTTGTTTCAATAAGTACATTACTTTCTTCATTTGTGCCATTTCAGCAGACATTAAAGTTTCATACCAATTCAAATTTAGTCATTTGAACATTTCACCGACTTTTTTGTACATATCCGATTTGCCTCTAGTTTTATTGGTGAATAGGTCACACATATCTGATTCTTTTCTTTTTTCTTAAAAAAAAAACATTCATTTCCCACAAAAAGCTTTATATAAAAACTGAATCTTTTCGTAATATAAACTATCAAACTCTAAAAGAATCCGAGTTTTTTGAAAAAATTTCAGCTTTCTTCCATGGAAAAAACCACGCTGAAACGCTGATGATAAATGATATTTTGCAGAATAAAAAATAAAAAAGCTATAAAATCTCGACAATTAAATAAATAAATACAATACTGAACCCGTTAATTTGTGAATTTAAAACGGAGAGGAACGACGGGGGAGTGGAGGTCCTTTGGTAAGAGAAATTCGAAAGACTGTGGCAGAGAAATTTGAAAAATTAGTGTTTTTGATCATTGATTCACCAGAAAATAAAAATGAGCTAGAAATCCAAAGCGATAAAATTTTAAATATAATCTTTCCATAAATTAGTTTGAACTCGTCAAAATGCGATTAAAATTCCTAAACCTATTGAAAAAAGAAAAGAAAAAGAGCATGCAATTGAGAAAAAATAGAAGAAAACTATTTGAAAAGTGAAAACATTTTTGCCCCTGCTCCTTCCACCATACTCGACATATTTGATACGGCGGCAGTTGCATTACCAAGAGAAGTTGGAAATACAGATGCTTGTGCAGATCCATTGGTGGCAGCTGAAACAAAATGATAGTAGAAGTGAGAAGTGGAAAAGAATGAAAACAGAAGAGATGGAAAAAACAATTACGAAGGCATTCTTTCGGTGCATTGCATTCAATATTTCCATATTTTCACTTGACTTTTTAAAACTTTTCATGTTGTGGAAGATTTTCTATATTTATTCATTCAGCAGCCATCTAGGGAACTATAAGAATTCCAAATGATTTCTAGCTGGATAAAATCTAGTTTACAGAAAATGATAAAAAATGATTCAGATCCAGTGACCGTGTTTTCAAGAGACGAAACCTATACGTTTCATCTCATTATTTTGGTTATTTGATAGAATGCTGGACAAGAATCAGAAATCTCTTTGACATGGCAAACAAAGTGAAATTCATTCCAAAATCAAAAGCCACAAAAATAAAAACACAACACAACAACAACATCTAAATGGGATAATATCAAAGTCGTCGGATACCTTCCTGTATGTGAGAATTCGATTCTTCGAGTTGTAATCGACGACTTATTGACTGATATGTTTTACTATTCAACCTTTCTTCATCGATTCCTTGAAGTGCAAAGTCCTGATAAACCTTTTTGACAATATTCGAAAGCGAAATGTACTGAGTGGCACTTAAAGATTGTTGAAGACGTTCTGTTAGCCAGTCATTTATCGCTTTCATTTGATTATCGTACCTTAAAACAGTTGATTCCAGATGAAACAGAAATGCAAAAACGAACCAATGTTCAAAAAGGCCGTTGACCCAAATCTCATCAATGATAACTTGTCGAAGGAGTTCAGTGCATCCATGGAAGAAAGTGACATATGAGTTTCCGATTTGACCGGATGACTGTTGAGCAGTCAATGGTTGTCTCTGAAATTACCTTCAAGGTATTCAGATTTAGAAACATCGTCACATACGGCTGCAGTTGTTGTTTGAGCTGAAGTATCACCAGCCATTGTCTTCAATTTGTTAAAAATCGAAGCTGGTTTCGGAGCAATATTCAAGATTGCTCCAATTGGATTTCCTTCATCATAACGAGCAAGTCGTGAAAGAACAGATTCCAGGACACCGAGAAGTTTCTCTTGGATGCACGATTCCATTGTTTTAAGCATAGTTTCAAGAGTTTCATCGAGTTTCGATTGATATTTGTATTCTCCAGAGTCAACTGTCACCCGAACTGCACGACTTTTAGAACTGAACATCACATTAATTTGAACGCAAACTTCCGATGGCAGCATGTAATCTGTTGATTTTTTCGCTTTTTGCATCCAACTGTCAAATGCTGTGAATGTACTGAAATCAAATGAATTATCTCTTCAACATATTGAAAATCGGAACATACCAATCAGAAACTTTTGAGATCATATCAGAAGTCAGTCCTTTCATTTTCGTTTGTAAATACTTTCTGAAATCTTCTTCTGGCCAGTTCAGATCAATGATAAATGTATGAAGAGCGTCTAATTTGAAATAAATATCCTCAGAAGTGGCACATCCTTCCCTTTAATAATTAAAATTATTGATGAATCAATCGATTTTTCTCACTTCCTGGCCTCCCATTTTTCTTTTGAAAATCCTTTATCTATCGCTTGTGCAATCGAATGTTCCATCAAGTCAATGTATCGAACAGCAAGTGGTTGAAATTGTTGAACTAGTTTACAATGGAATATACCTCCTTTCAGATTCGCTTAAACCTCAATTTGTTCAATTTCTTTCTAGAAGAAATTACTTACGTTCAGATAACAAAAAGTCATTCAACATTTGAAATAGTGGAAATGAATCCCAGCTATCGTGTGGTTGAACTTCAAGTGCTGAATCCAAATCAACGGAATAAAGAGACCAGAAGATTTCAGAATGATCCGAAAGTAAATCGGTAAACCATGCGAATGCCTGAAATTTTAAAACTCTCGAAACAACGGAGGGATAATGTGAAAGCCCATGGATAACAATGGAGAGGGTTTCACACTTTCAAAACGACATCTTTTGTTTCTAATTGAGAGTTAGAGAAGTAAAGAAGTAACTATTCTTGATTGAAATGTGATTCTCGACGACTGGGACTGGACAGTGTGTGATATTCAATGATTAGTGGATTATTTTTGAACAAATGACCGTTGAAATACTAGTGTAATGCCAATTGAGTTTTCAGAATTTTAGAAGAAACGAAAGAAAAACCCGTTTGAAACAGAACTAAAAATAGGTTAGACAAAACACGGCAGTGAAGGAAAAACACTTGATAAGAAAGAAAAAGGGGAACGAAAGCACAAAAGAAAAGAAGGAATTGAAAAGAAGTAACACAAGAAGAGGGAAACAAACGGATAGAAGAGCTCGAATGACGAAGAACATACCCCTCGCATCTGTTAAAATAAATGGTTAGTTTAATTAGATCTTTCTCGAATTAAAAAAGGAAGGACAGGAAAGTTGCGTTCATTTTGGAGGCATTAAACCTATTTCTTTCTTTTTCTTTCCTCTTACCTCTCCGTGGTGTTCTTCATTTTCTTTTAATAGATCAATACAGTATTCCGTCACTCGAACCATATCTTCTATTCTTTGTGCTGGACTAACATCTCCTCCCATTCGTTCTACAATCAATTCGATCCTTTTTTATCTCGATAAGTTTCCCTTACGTTCAATCTTTGCTTCATTACAAATTCTCGTATAATTCACCAATGCAGCATCTTCCAAACATTTTCTGATAACTGCTCTCACTTCTTCAGGTGGTACAGGAGACACAACATCCTTCATAAGTACTCTTTCTAAAAGACCTAATGTCCCTTTAAGAGCACCTTCTGGTCTTCCAAATGGAAAACAGTATCGGAAATTGGTAATTTGTTTCTCGAGAAGAACTCTCAGTCGTTCTTTTATCTCTTGAAACTTTTCTTTTTCTTCTAATGTTACAGTTCCAACACCTTCTGGTCCTTGTCTATCAGGCATACATCTGTTTCCATGAACATGAGATGCACAGAAAGCAAATGAGTAATGGATCAATGCTGGATCAATTAGTAATCCATCATCGGCTTTATCCAGAAGATTTGAAAGAAGAGTGACGTGTCTAAAGCATCCACGAACCATGTATCGAGCAGAATATTCTTCAAGAACGAACGCTTGCCCTGGTGAGAACCAACCCTGAAACATGAGCAATATAATGTGAATAAATCCAAAAAAGAGATTACGAGAGAGCAAATTGGTTCGTTGATCCGAAAGTCCAAAGTAAGTTTTTGAATATCTGAGTATAGATGATCGTGATCGAAATTGATTGATTCCGCTTGTATCAGTGCATCCATTCCATGTTTACTGGCCTTATCTTGGAATCCTTGAGCTTTTGGAGCAATTGTCGATTGCTTTGGTGGTACAGGTTTATATGCTTGACCTGTCGCTCGATATAGTGCTTGTACCCAAAGATGTCTCTCGTTTTCATCGTCTGTCGCAAATTTCAGTTCATCTCCTTCCTTTATTGCAGTGAAAAAATGTTTTCCTCCTTGAGCAGTTAATTCTGGATCTGGTTCCGGCATATAATCAATTGTAAATCCATCTAATTGAATAAATTCCGTTGGATCAGCCTTCTTTTGTCGAAAACTGCATACAGCAAATGCATATTGAGACACTTGAACAAGACAGAAAAATCTCTTTTTCCATTTCTTCCATGCATTTCTTCCAATGCAATAACAATTTCCACAGTATTTGAGATTTGGTGGTTTTTCTACTCGAATTGCTATTCTAATTTTCAGATTCTGATCTTGACTACTCTTTGGTAATGTCATATTATACCATTCGGGACTTCTTGAACAATTTGGAGTCGGTTGTATTACTACCTGCAATTTTAATTACAAATATGATGTTTTTGTTTATAAAAACCAACTTTTCCTAATTCTTTATCCTCAAATGCAACTATACTTTTTACTTCTGTATATAACTTCACTTTGACTACAGGTAATGGATTTTTCGTCGAAAAATCTCCCTGTGTATCCCATTTTGGTTTCGATGCTTCCGCATGATCTGTTTGTAGTTTGTGCCCATCAACTTCCATTGTACAGTATACTATTTTACTTGGTTGGACTGATTTGAGTCCTTGAACTTCCATAACAACAACCTTAAATAAATGATTCTTCATTCATTTCTTTTGAAATACAGTAACCTCCATGCTCAATGCAAGTGAAACATCTGATTTAGTGAGAGTAACATCTCCATCATCACTGTCTCCTTTGTTCAAACTTCCAGAACTTGTTCGTCGTTTTAGACTGAAAGAAGAGGCGATTGGAAAGGGAAAAAGTACATTCAATCAAAAGAAACAAGCACATTTTCATGAAAAAAGCGGGTCAAAACACATTTTTTCACATTGAGGCCTGAAATGATCATTTGTTGCTCAGTGAATTCTGAGCAAGCATAGCTATTTTGATTGAAAAGCTACATGCTCAAATTATAGTTTCAGCCGTCGGATCACGGATTGAGAGGCAAAGAATTCGCAGCGTTTGGTTCATTTTACATTCAGCGGGAGGAAACGAAAAGAAAAAGAAATGAGCAAAACTGTCTTTCACTTCTTTCAATTCAATTGACGTTTTTTTTGTCTGTCGTGCACGGAAAGAAGTAATTGTTTAGGACAAATAGGAAAGAGTTAGTGACTGTTCAAGACAGGGAAAGCAGCATGAAAATAGGGAAGCAAGTGAGAAATAAGAAAGAATTTGAACAATAAGTAACCAGAATAATCAGTATGAGAGGGAAAAATTGATTCGGAATCAAGTGAATTGGATTGAACAGACCTGTTGAAGAGTGACAAATCCTCAATACTGCGGGATCTAAAAAAGAGAAGATTAGACTGATGGGGAAAGGGTTTAGAGACACGTGGCAGCATTCATACAGGTGAATTGGTGAATTGGAATCAGTCGGACGTTTCAGACGACGGACCAGAATATGTGTGATATGAATATGTGATGGACAAGAACTTAGTGAAAGAAAGGAAGATTTTCTGAACTTAAATTAACTTTGACACATAATATCATAGAAGAAGTAGAAGTAGAAGAGGAGTAGAAGTGGAATCACTACGACAAGTCAGAAGAGTGTCAAATTGAAAGATCAGAATATCAGAATACGCTTAAATTTTTCAAAACGACACTCTTCTTATAAAGTGAACAGAAATGGAGTACAAAAAGGAAGAGACAGTTAGAAAGGTTTAAGAACACGGACACATAACGGTAGAAGTTAGTAAAGTGCGCTCTATTGGCATGACACGTGAACGAGCTCTCTTATTCATTTTCAGATGAAAGCTCGTCGTGTGTTTGTGAGAGAGGCTTGATGCTTGAATCGAAAAATGATTCAAAATAAGACACATACCGTTTGTTTTTTGTTTGAGTTCTGAAAACGGAGACTGATAACAAGGGACAAAATGAATAGGGAAAAACCGAATCTAGTGCTTGTGAAGTGGAAAATACAAAGATAAATGAACAATTAATCTGCTTTCATTTTCATTTTTTTTCACTCACCGACTCTTATCTTTTCGTTTTCCAACAGTTTGTCCACGTGTCGTCACTGGAACTGTTTCTAAATTTCCGATGAGAGTGTTAATTGACATTCGAACTTCATCCATATACAGTGTCTCCATATCTTTCACAACAAACTTTGGTGTCAATCTTTTCATCTGAAATCTCTTTTCATTCAAAATTATTTTCCTGTTTCAAACCTTCATTGGATCTTTTAGTGCTTCTTCTCTTGTTGCAAATTCTCTTCGAATAGCTGCCGCCTGTTCATCTGGATTATCCAATTGAAGGGCATTGAAAATGATTTGATGTTCGAATTTCTTGACTCCTAAGATCTGTTGGAATACATCATACAATTGCTCTTTTCCAAGTACAGCATCAGCACTCATTGCATTCTGAGGATTTCTTGATCTACCTCTGAAATAATTCATTGAACTCTTTATGCATTCATCGTCATTACAGACGAAAAAAGTCTACAGAAAATATAAAACTATTTCCTCTTTGAGAATGAAATCACCAACCTCGCATTCCTATTCTGATCGGTTTCATCTCCTTTTATAATTGCATCGAACTTTGCCAACCATGAATTGAGAACTGTTTCTTTTGATAGTCCTTCAATATCCGGTAGACTTCTCATTCGTTTCTCAATATTTAATCGAAAAACTTCTCGAAAGTCATGTTGAGAGAATCCACCGGCATGAACTACTTTTTGAACTCTTTCTGATCTCAGAAATACGTCTGAATAACTTTGAATCGCTTTCGTAAATGCTTCGTCCGCTGCTATATTTGTGTCTCCTTTTAGAAATAATGCAAATCTATCTCGGATTCGAGCTAATTCTTGTTTGTTCACTTTCATTTGTCTTCGTGCCATATCACCAGTCTGCTGTCCATTGAATGGATATGCTATGCATCTGGCAAGAAACACATACATCTGAAGGTTTTTCTTATGATCTTCCTCTTCCCTTTCAGCTCTGTAATCCAAGATTAAGGATTGAACCTAAAACAGAGAATACCGTATTCTTTCTTGTTCTTCTTTACTTAATGAAGCACTGCCTTCATCTCCACTTCCGATTACTGTAGTTGATCCTTCACCTTCTTCCTCTTCTTCTCCTTCCAGTTCTTGTGAATTCTGCATTATCGGCCTCGAAACATTTGACATTGTTCTTGCCTGAAAACGCCGATTCAAATCTTTTCAATTCTCAGAAAAAAACACTTTGATGACATGCTAGAAAGTTGAAATGTTAGTAGTGGTTTTGACTGAACAAATAACATTGACGTTCACATAAATGAGTTTCGGAGAACTCATTTTCATCCAAAAACGAGAAACTCATCTGTTCGAAACATTGAATGATGACATAAATGTATATGAATAACCACTTTTCCATTCATTTTCACATGTATTTCAGTGCTCAGACACCATTCAAAAACGTGTTAAACACCATTTCTCTTCTCTTTCCCCTTGTTCTTCTTCTTCCTTCCCAAACAATTCTCGTGAATAATTCGATGTCTTCTCATACAAAAACTGCCTTCTTTTCCCTTTTTTTCCTCTCAAAGTGTGAAAAAAGATCTCAATTTTCAGTGAATAACGACAACATGTGCTGTATGTGTATATGTGTTGGCAAGCAGGTTAATCGAGCGAAGATTGATTATGAGGGTGCAGAGAAGAAGAGTTAGAAGAGTTAGAATAATGGAAATAGGAGTAAAAGGGAGGAGAAGAAGTGGTTATAATGTGAAGTAGAAGAGAGAGAGAGAAAGAAAGAGTAAGAGAACTAGAAGACACTCTATACACACATATCTGCTTTGTTATCTCCACTTACCTGAGGCAACGGAGACGGAGAATTCATTTTCATTGGCTAAACTAATCGAATTTTTCTATTTTGCTCTAATATTTCTATATGATTTGTGGACTGCAAGCTGTTTTTCTAACTGCTATTCGTAATCTAAATGAGCATAAATCCATGAATCAAAGGAAATCAGGTAAGCTGATTTTGTGGTTGATATTTTGAATCCATTAGGAAAGGGCGCTATGATTATTGATTCTTCTAATGGCAAATGATTCCAAACTAGTTAAACTTTTGAATATGAAAAATGCTTTTCTTAGTTCAATTGCCCATCTCTCAAATTTCATAATACTTTCTCCGTTCACTTTTGTTTTTCTTCCACTAACCGATCTAGCTGGTGTCTGACTGTGTACAGAATCCTTCCTTCTCCCTTGAGAACTCGAATTATTTCTTTTTAATGAGTTCGTCTGGGAAACTGAGTCCGATGGCGCTGGAGAACTGCTTCGTGGTGTCATTGCCCCGGAGAGTAACGATCGCTTTTTAGCCTGAGCAATAGGCATCTGAAAACCGCAAAATTGATATTTGTTTGTTGTTGAGATAGGGGAAAAGAGACACAATCGAAAAGGGAAAATCCCATTCTACTCCTCTAAATGGCGATGTTTGTGTTTTGAAGCTTCGCTTCTTTTTGCAATTTTGGCTCTCTGTGGCACCGAACAAGGGTACTTATGACTCTGAATATATCCTCTGTTTCGTGTTTTTCGAAAATAAAAATATAAGATCCGATGAGAGAGAAATTCAAAATAAATTGTGAGGATTAAAAGGAAATTGAAATTTTTTTTTGAATTGAAAGGTTTCGTTTCTGACAAAAATGGAAACTGATAGTGAAACTTTGTTTTCAAAAAAAAATTATTTTTTAAATATATTTCAAACCATCTGAAAATTATAGAAATTATTTATTAAATTAGTTATCAAGCACTGTTTTATTTGTAGATATTACTGTAGTCTCGAAATATATAATCAAGCGTCTCTCGTTGAATCAAAATTTCGTTCTTCCACATAAATATACTTACTTGCGAATCGTGATCATCCTGAAAATCATCGTCTTCCTCTTCGCTACTACTCGCTCCTAACATGTTCTTCTGTGATGACTGCAACAAGAAAAAACTATTTGAAGAGAGAAGAGAAATGACATATGAAGAAACAGAGTGAATGAAGAAGAAAGAAGAGTCAAAATTGAATTCAGAATAAGCTGACAAATGGAACCCGAAGGCAAAATAATGCGCATAATATGAACTAGAATCAAAGAAAAAAGAATAAGAAATGAAAAAGGAGGAAAAGACAAAAAAGCAAAAAAAGAACGGAAGAACGAAATGGAAATCCGGAGAGAGTGAGCAGTTGGAAAAAGAATAACAAACGAGGAGCCAAAAGAAGAAGAAAAAATGAAGAAGCACTCGGATGATGGAAAACCGATGGATGTCTTTTCGTCTCGTTTTTTTCAGGATAAAAAACCAAAATTTGATGAAAAAGAAGAGAATGGAAGTATCTGTTTCAGTGGTAAGAATAGAGAATAAGAGAGAAAAAGAGTAAATAAATTGTTCAGATGATGTCAACTTTTCGGTTTATTTGCAGTCTATGTGGGAGTTATATCCTTCAAAAAATAGAAGATTTACTGGCATCTGAGTCATTTTGAACATTTATTATTATGAAAAGAAAGTGAAACGAAAACGGAGATTGATTCGAAAAGTGATCAGAATGAAGTGGAGTAAGATGGATAAGGATTATGGTAAGTATTTGTATATTCTCAATATTTCAGAATATTCTGTCGAAACTCGAATGAAATCAGAATCATTTTCACTACAATATTCTCACGGATTAAATTTTGATTGTGAGTGACAAGAAGTCTACTTTGAACATTTTCGAAGACTTGACGAAATATTCTTGATATTTGTGATCTGAATAAGGTTTAAAACACGCTTTGCCTCAAAAAACATTGAATATTTTACGGTTTACGTTGAAAGTATTCCAACATTCCAAAAAGTAGCCAGTCTAGATAGAAGAGTCCAAAAGTATCAAAAACCTAGACGACTTAATTTGAACTCCGTTTTCGAGATTATAATAACTCTGAGTACCGTTATCTGTCAAATTCTTTCATATAATGCACTTTTGAACTCCAATCTAAATTCTTTGTAGAGTTAGAAGCGTTTTTTACAATTTCTTTAAGTTTGAAATCAGCGATCTCACCTGCTCTCAACTGCTCGTATACCAAAATTTCCGATTAGTTATTTTCTTTTTTCTGAATAATCCTAAGATTCTAGGATAAAACAAGAGAAATAAAACAGTGACAGGAAAAGAGAAAAAAGGAATCAAACTTATATTTATGAGCGTTTTATGCTATTAGAAATGCACCAAAATTGAATATTCTGTTCTCTATGATTATGACTTTCTGTCCTTCTTTTCACCCGGATACAACTAAATTATCCCTTTCAAACCAATGATTTTCTCAAAAACAAAACTGTTTTTATCCCTTTTTTCAGGTCGTCGTCGTAAAAATAGAAAGAAGAAATAAAGTGAAACGTCCGCAAGAGTATAAGCGAAGGAATGGAAAAAGATGGAAAAACGAACGATTCCGGCGAAAGAAAGAGATGAAAAAAGGAAAAGGAAGAACGAAACGAAAAAATGTCTTGGCATATATAAAATATTTTGATGTGTGCGAAAAGTGACGCATTTTGGAGGAAGAGAAGAAGAAGAAAGTGCGTAGGAAGAAGAGTTAACACTATTTAGAATGCTAATTTCTAAAGAAGAAAGCCTTTGAATGGACTGGAAGAAGGGTCTGGATGGAATGAGATGAGAAGTGTCTCATTCTCCAAAACAATTGTCTAGAGGTCATGGAGAAGCAGTGAGTCAGTGGGCGCGAGAATTGGTTGAAGCGTACGCCCGGGAAGAAGAAGAGGGACCCCACTAGAAAATACATGCATTAGGAGTCCCTAAGAGACGCAGAGGGCACATGGGGGCACACCAGAAGCGGTGCGAAGATCAATAGGCCGGCGGCAACGACATCATGCTGAATTAGGGCACACACTACGACACGCAGACGTGGAAACTGAGAGGCGCAGGGAGAAACAGAAGACGAAAGGGAGCAGTCGACGACTCCGGGGGTGAGCTTCTCGTTCTGGAAGAAGCTAATGCTACACTGAAGAAAAAAGAAAGAAATGAGAATGGAGAAAGGAGAAGAAAGAAGAAGAAGGAAGAAGAAGAACCGGATATGCAAAGAGATGATGATGATGAGATGGATTCATCCGGAAACAAAAAAAGGATATTTTGGATTTGGATTGAATGAATATTTGAAACCAAACGATGCATCTAATCACTCTCAGAGATTTCGGGATCGAAATTGACATTATATGAATGTAAATATTCCAATCATACGGTGGATTCCAATGAATGAATGTTCGAAAGCAGGAGCAATCATGCAATCAAAAATATCTCTATCTTTATTGTTTCTAAACAAGTAGCAGAAACCATTATGGAATAATTGAAATTTGATTCGAAATGGAACGAATATGTCAGAAACCTTATAAAATTCAAAAATGATGTCATGAATGATGTAAAGCAAAACGGAATCGTAATGAATGCTTTCGTATTCCGTTCCAACAAGATAATCGCATTACCGTGTTATGAAATCGAATATCTTCGATGGAAATGCTTTAAGAAAACAAATATAAATTGAATATCAGGTATTATTTCAGATAAAATATACTAGGAGAAACTTCTGAAATGAATACTTTTAGCTGAATGTCATCAAGAATACAAACAAGATTTCAAGATAAATTCTCCCGAATCTATCGATATATAAGCCCTCTTATGCCACGTCAGAACAGCTTAATCTCAAAACTCAATCTCACGATATGACTCCTCTCTCTCTCTCTCTCTCTGTCTCTCTGTCTCTCTGTCTCTCTCTCTCTCTCTCTCTCTCTCTCTCTCTCTCTCTATCTCTCTCTCTCTCTTTCTCTTCACTTTCGTCGTTTCCGAAAAAACAGCTTTTCCTAGCTTTACTAATCGAAGCCACTCCGTTTTCTAAAATCGGATTGGTTGATGTACATGGAAAAAGGAAGATTTGATAAATACATTTTCGACAAACATGCAGCTATCTTTGTCACGCTTTTCTAATTTTTCTGTTCTCTCAGAACAAGAGATTCGTTATTTTGGATGTTCCACCTGGGTCAACTAGTGATGATTTTCGGTTTGACTATTGTTGCATTAAACGGACAAATCAGTTCTAGGCAAATTAATCGAACGAAAGACAGTAATAATGTTCATCAAGATGAAGGATGATAGGATGGGAATTTTCGGTCAAAGTCTCAGAAATCGTCGTCAAAGAGAGAATGGATCAGCTGAGCAAGTCGATTAGTTGTCTAGAAGAGTCAGTAACTCTTGAAAAGAAGAAAAGAGCCGAATGTGTCGGGTCGTTTGATTATTTATGAGCTAAAACGGTGTGTTGCTCAAACAGCTCTCTGTTTTTTGTCTTTTAGAGTCCTAGAAGCTGCTTCCTTTTCTTCCTTTTTCCCGATTCTTTTCCAACAATTTCGCGCACCGCTGACTTTTCATTCTAGCTGATTGCCGTAGAGTTTTCGTGCTCTTCCCTTCATTCGTTTACTCTTTCTTTTGATGCTCATTTTGTTGCTCCTCCTTCTTTTTCTTTTTCTTTTCATCCATAAAAACGGAAACGAAATGTATCTACAGCAACACAAGAAAAGGCAAAAAAGTCGAATGAGCTGTCTTTTTCCGAGCGCTTCTTCATTTGTCTTCGTCGTCCCGAATATGGGTGAGGGGCATGCTTTTTCTTGTCTCCAGAGACATAAGATGTGCCAAAATTCAAAGTTTTGAGCTGCCGCTCACATTATTCAAAAATTTTTCAAAAACCGAAAAAATCGACAGAACATTAAAAATGGAAAAAGAAGTTTTGAAAAAAAAGTTGGAGAAAAGGTTGAATAGAGTTGTATCGAAAACTATATAATAAAAGAGGGATTTCAGAAGAAACTTTCGGAAATACAGAAAATGCTATAGATGAATCTGAAACTGTGCAACCTAGTAGTCTGGGAGCATGATCATTAGAAATTTATTTAAGAAAATAAAAAGAGAAGAAGTATGGTATTCAAAGTTTTGAGCAGGTGAAATTACTTTTGATTAGTTTTCACTCTAAATGAAATTCATAAGATTTTTCTACGGTATACTAGTTATACGACGCTTTTTCGAATCAGGAAACATCCAAAAACATCACTCCGATAGCCATTACTTTTGTAATAATTATAGTCAAGATTCATACTTTTGATCGTCTTTAAAAGATTCTCTGGAAATTGAAACAAAATTTCGAAACTCTCGATAAGCTCTTGAAAATTTTAACCTCAATAAATCACAATCCTTGCTTCCTTCGTTAATTTTTCGCTCAAAAATCTTTTTTTAATTTCTTGCTTCAAAAATTTTGAAAGTTCTTTTTCAATTTTGCCTGAATACTTTAGAAATTTCTACGTACAATATCTTTTCAGTTTTGAAGATCAAGCTAGTTTCAATTTGATTTCGTCGCTACAGGTTGTGTTTCATTACTTGAAAATGGGGAATTTGGATGCGCAACGGTCGAAAAAGGTTGATGGGGAGAGATTGAAAAAATGAATGAAAATACATTTGGTCATCTGAAATGAAAAAGCAAATCAATCAGTGGAGAAAAATGAAAAACGAATAGGAAGAACACAAACCAATTACTTTACATAAATCAATTGGTGGCAACTGAGAATTAGCATTGTATATTCAATTGGATAGAGTGGAAAAAGGGAAAAGAGAATGGGATATATGTCAGGTGAAACAAATGAAAAATTGGAAAATGGAAAGAAGAAAAGCAAAAAATCGGTCGAAGGGACAGATGAAAAATGGTGGAAGTCATGAAATTTTGGTGTTGGTGTTGTGGTGGCGGCTCGACTGAATATGAGATTGTGAGCAAATAGAATTTGATACTTCGCCAAAATATATTAGAAGATTGTCAGTTTTTGAGTTTTTACTTACGTTTCTTCCTGAAGTTGCGACGAGGTGTTGTGAAATGTCAAATATAAACATTGGAAGAAAATGGATAAATCTTCGCATCGCCGACTTCAACTGGTATCTAGGCTCTGTTAGAGAATAGGGGTCTGTTCTGAAAAAAAAGAGTCCCTTCAACGTGTATGAGAAGAATAGGGGTTCCTTCCGAAAAACAAGGGTCTCTTCGCCAGATAATACAGGAATCCATAGGCTCAAAAATATATCAGGGACCCTTGTTTTTTTTTCATGAAGCTTGAAGGGACCTGTAAACTACAATAGAATATATAACAGTTTATGCTCCTAGCCACCTGCTCATTCAATTCATGACACTTTTCCAAGTTTCCAAGTTTACCAACCGAAACGGTTTCCGACATGCTGATTGGCATGAAATCACGTCTTTCAAAATACCAGGAAAAGTGGATGTCAGCTTCGGTACGATTTGTCTTTGTTTTCGAACAGCTAAGTCTGTAGACAATTCACGTTTTCGTTTTCTCCTGATTTGGTAGATAGTTACCACGAGGCCAGACAAAAAGAGTTTTCAGCTTCGTAGTTACAGTCTCAATTCAATCGCTTCGAAAATTTCTCCGTTTGAGAAGCAGTATGAACAGATTCTTGAAGAAGTTTCAGGTTAATGTTAGCTATTGACTGTATTTGTTGAAGTACACTACTAAGCTGCGAAACGACGCGTAGTCGATCAACATTCGAAGCATGACGGATCCGTTGCGAGTTTCACTTTCTCAATCGATGAGCAACGGTTTCGCAACACGTACGGTTTCAAAATCTTTCATAATTATATGTGAACCATATTTCATACTTGTAGTTTCCAAACAATCTGGAAACTCCTATCTCCTACTTTCGAGGAACCTCCAGTTACAAAGATTTGACTACCCGATTTCCGGAAAACTGCGAAATGTGAATAGAAATCTCAAAATATTGTAGAGCTCGGGAAAAACAATTAGGCGACAGTTGAAAAAAATGATCTCTTGTTTCTTATAATTTTTTTTCATAATGATGAATGCCAGAAAGTTCTTCAGATATGAAGATTCCGAATGGAAGTATGAGGCGTTCCGGAAGTGTGTTTCAACTCATAGTCAGCACTGGTACTCATTGCTTGTATTTTCAGATGCATCACTGCTCTCGACATGTTTATTAGTTAGAACACATTAGAGAATAATCCGAGTGGGGTATGGAGTTTGGGTATGATAAGTATATCGTTGGAAAACTGATGTTATACTGATTTCTGATCGAGTTTCACTTTTCGCAGAATGCTTCTCGAGTTCGAGAAAATTCAGTTTTTCTGGATTTTCAGTGTTCAATTACTGTTTTTTCCCTGACCAAGCTGTTCTGTGTGAAAATTCTTTGTTTGATGTGAAAAAATAAAATATTTTTCTGCAGATTTCAGAAAAGGTTAGTGGAACTTTGGAAATTGACTCTACTCATCACTTGACTCAGATTTGAGTCAGCTTCAAGTAATCAGTCAATGCACATTTTGATGTCAACATTTGATGTTATCTTCATCAGACTCTCCGTTAGAAATTCTCTGAGTCTGTCTCGGAAAAATAGACCGTTATCTTCTTAGCCACTTCTTCATCTTCAACAGTTTTAGCAGAAAAAAACTTGAAAATCCCTTCATTTTAATAAAGGTTTTGATCACAGTGTATATTCAAAGTCCCTTTTATTCTTTCTTTATAGATTCACTGTCTTCTGTTTTCGAATAGTAATAAAATCTATACGAAACCTTTTTTCTGAATGATGGTCACCCTCCATTTAACATAAACCTCTCTAAGAACCCATTTAGTAAGTGCTTTGGTTATTTATGAGTATCCATGAGATAAAATAAGAAAACGATTAATCTTTTCGTGCCGTATCCCAAAGTATATGAACTATTTTTAATGAAAATTCAATCTTTTCCAATCTTTTTACATTTTCCCTTTTCTAGATTTGCAGTCAAATTCGTTTGTATTCAAAATAATAATATATTTGATGGGTTGTTATTGAGGAAGTTTTGGTACCTGGAACTGATACGTTTGTTATTGAATCCATCTGTACAGTCTCTTGGGACAACTATTTAACGATGATATCGAATAACAAGCCTTCAGATTACTAAGAAAACTGACATTTCTATGAAATATTCGGCCAATGACCGTTCACACAAATCAAAAGGAAAACTTTTCTGATATTCCAGCAGAAATTGATTCAAATGTCGTAGAAGAAGCCACAAAACAAAACACGGATAATAATAAGACCTAATATCATATTAAAACATTAGAAAATGGATGATGTGACATCAAAAAATCAGCCTGAGCCCTTTGAAATATTCCCTAATTGTGGTTTATGGTTACGAAGAAAATCGTATCTCACTTCCTGTTTGTGTTTTCAAAATGACAATTGATGCTTGTGTGTAAGTGTTGTTTTCTAAGAATCTGGAGTACTTTTATCAGAAGTCCTTTATCGTCCTTTATCTGAAAATTTTTACTTTTTCCTGGGAAGCTTTGTGAATGAATTGGATCTTCGAATTTCCAGACTCATGAGAACAGAAATTTCAGAATAAACTAGGAGCAGATGGAGATGAAAGTCAACAGGATACTTTACATATATATATATATTCATTCTTCCCTTTTTCTTCTCTTTTTCTCCTTTTTGCACAATCTTTTTGACACAACAAATGATTGTGGAACAACGAATAAATCTCTGGTTTCTTCGTCCTTCTCATCCTTTCTTTTCCATTCTTCTCTCCTTTTTCTCGCCTTTTTTTTGGCCAACCAATTTGATTTTAGCTTGTTTTTCTTATCTTCTCTCCGATTTCAGTACTATTTTCAAATAGTGTCGATGGGTCTAATATGACAACGGACAAAAAGACACAAGAACAGATGGAGAATCTTGAGAAAGTTTCACCTCGAAGAAGGAGAAAAAGAAGATTTTTCGTCGGATTCAAAATGAGATTTTGTCGCAAAATGGGGGGCAAGCCTCTTTTCGTTTAGTGCTCCCTGAGCACTGAACAGATGACGTGTTGGGTACGGTAGATCAAAAAACTTCAGATTTAGAAACATGTGTGAGAAAGGTTTCAATAGTTCAGATACAGTATTTCTTGGTGAGATCATTTTATGAAGAATGTTTGGAGTAATTGTGGTCGATAAGTGAATTCAAAACAAGGTTTTTAAAAATCATTTCATTAGTTATGATTAAAATGCGCACATGTTCAAATTGATTGTGAATTGAAAATTCGATCTGATTACCCATATATAATATTTGGAAAACAATTTCCCTCAACTGCACTGAGTACACATCAGATGACATATTTCTTCCAGAAAACATCCTTCTAAACTTCTCGGAGACAAAAGTTGTGAAGCAGAATAATGAAATTTTGAAGCACGAGATCTGGAGAAGAGCGATTGCAATGATGATTCACTTTCACAAATAGAGTTTATCAGGAACATTTTGACCGAAATCCAGTAGAATTACAAAGAAACGGTTAATCTAAATATCAATTATCACTTTTCTGACCTTTTCTCTTTTATTTTGACTTTTAGTTTTCCGAAAAAGAAGTAAGAAGTCATCAAAAATCAGAGAAAAATTCAAGAAATCCCATCAAAATATTGTCAAAAAATGGGTGAAAAATAAGAAAAATCGGGAAGAAATGATGAGAAAAAAATAATATTTTGGAAGAGAAATGATTGATGATTTCCATATTTTGTGTGTTTTAAATGATGAAAAAACTGAAAAATCTTCAAGAATCGTTTACTTTTTCTTAGAAATAAAAGTAATTTTCAGATGGACTAAACTGGAAAAACTGAAAATATTCAGAAAACAAAACTTATTTTTCTTTTTTTTTTCATTTCTGGTCGCACATTACTTATATTTCGAGCGTTTTGCTCTTCCAAAATTAGTACGGAAAACGGGAGAAAAGAAGAGTTCAAAGTGAAAAATGGAGTCGCTTTGTCATTCATTTTATGGGTTTTCGGAGACAAGAAACATCATTTCTCGTACTTTTTTCGACAGAAGACGATGTTTTTTCTTTGTTTTCTCAGAGATAATTGAAAAGATTTCATTAAATTCTTTCATTATCCAGATATATTCTATCCAATTGATTTGACATTCATTTGAGAGTTTCATACTGGGAAATAGTGATATTCTCAATACAATCATATTTTCATTCGAATGTACTTTTATAAACGAATCGGTTTCAAACAACGATTCTCTGAAAAAGAGAAATGAAGTAGTTTCTAATTAGAGTTGATATTGAGGATTCTGATGACGTTGATAGTAGTTAATTCATCGATTAAAACTGGAAGTTTGAATGCTTTTTTAAAATGGAATTCATCCATTCAAAACACTCAAAAAGTCGGAAGAATGATTTTCATGAGTTGTGTTTTGAATCAAATGCACTCGAAAAGTAAAGATCGGTACTTTTCAGTAGTTGATTCATCATGAATATCAGTTTCTCAATTCATAGAAATAAACTAATTGTCCAATTGTTACACTGAAATTCTCAGATTTCTTTTTCGGTTCCACTTGATTGTATAAAAATATGGAATACTGAATTTTAAAGGGAGAAATGTCAGAAATTCCCGATGATTCTGGTGAGAATCTTCTTTTTTTCGATTAATTAGATTCCATTTTGAAACTTTCCAGACTCCTAATCCATTTCTTCTTTGATTCATTCAACCCACCACTTCCTTAAACATACAGTATACCTTTTCAATTGACTTCCATTTCCTTATTTTTCTCATAAATCTTTATGTGACCTTCTCTTCATTTTCTCATTTTTACCCTCAACAAACCCATTATTATCACCTCTTCGCCTCGATTGAAAGTGCCTTGAAAGCTTCACGTCACTCGAATATGTGTGTATGCTCTGACTCCGCCCACTTCTTCTTCTTCTTCTTCTTCTCTTCATTCCAAAGACTCCGCCCCCAAGAAGGCTCATTCCTTTTTCTGGTCTCGTTTCCAGAGAAAAACCTTCGTCAACTCGAATCGAAGAAATGAACAAATTCTATGCACTTTTGCTCATCGTCTGCATCGCCAACGTGGCAAACGCCTATGAGGTGAGTTCCTATTTTTGTTTTTTTCTTCTTTTAGCATTCAGATTTTTTGTATGATCTCAGACTATAAAATCAAGTGAATAATAAGAAAAACCAAATTATTTGTGACTCTTTTCCGTTCCAAATTTTATGATGCGGAATGAATTGAAGGTCTGCATTTTTGAGGAAGAAAAATATGAATAATAGGGAAGAAATATGTGAAAAAAGTAGTGATTCAACTCGAAATGAAGCCAATCTTGCAAACACAAACCCATCTATAAAACTTGTTTTTTGCCTTTTCTTGAAACGGAAATTTGATGGAAATTTCAATAGTTCTTGTTTTTGTTTTTAGGTGAAAAGAATGAAATGCTCCGGTGTAAACGAGACAAAATCAAGTGAATACAAGAACTTCGGTCTCTTTTATTTTCTCCTCTTTCAATATGGAATTGTAACTTCAGAACCTAGAAAATGAACTGAAATTTCATTCTGAGAGCAACCGATTTCTATTCTCAGAAATACTGATACATTCTGAGAAAACGGAGAGATTCAACATCAGAATCGATTTCCATCTTCAAAGTTTTCTTCTTAATGTCACGGACAATATTATTTTGTTCTGAGAACCAGTTAATACTCGAATTTCCTCTTTGAGATCTTCGAGAAGAAACATTTCTTCGATCAAGAAGTTTTTAAATGTTCAAAAATATTCTTCTCGTCGTTTTTTCAGTAACTTCCGTTTCATTTAATCCTTTTTTCTCTTTTTCTCAACTAAGTGTACCACTAATGAGGCAAACGAAGGATTACATTCAATACTTCTCTTTTCACTATATTTTCACATTGATTGTTTCTTCATTTCAATGGTTTTTCTTTCTTCAATTCCTTTTTGTTTTCTTCTCTGCTCATTCTACCGTTCAAAATCAAATTTAGTGTCTTCTTTCCGTACAAAAAGTTAGGGAAGAGGCTTTATTTCGTGACGTCACACACAAGTTTTCACGTGGATTCAATAGACAACACTAGTACTCCGAGAGCTGTGAAATCTGAGAAAAAAGGCGGAGAAAAGAAATCTCATTAGTTTTTATGGGTGTGTAGATTTGAGACACTGATTGTCACCCGCCGTACGTGGGAATTACTTTGATTGAAAATGACCACTAGAATGGATATTTCACCTTTTCGATCACAAAAACAAAACGTAATATTTATTTCTTTTTAGGAGCCAGATTTGGATGCTCTCGCCGAGTTCTGCGGAAAAGAATCCAACAGAAAATACTGTGATCAAATTGCTCATCTTGCCACTCAACATGCACTCGATGTGAATCCGGTACAAGATTCAGTGACTTTGCTTCCGAATCACAATTCTAATGAATTCTCGTTTTTCAGGAGCAAGTTCGAATGGAAAAGCGGAAGCCGTCGTTCGTTCGCTTCGGAAAACGCTCTGGATACCCACTGATAATCGATAATGAGGAAATGAGAATGGACAAAAGAAAGCCATCATTCGTTCGATTTGGTAGAAAGTAGATGATGCCTTTCCACCTTTCTCTCTCTCTCTCTCTCTCTCTCTCTCTCTCTCTCTCTCTCTCTCTCTCTCTTTTCGATTCTTTCCCCATTTTTCGTCTAATCTTTTTGAACTCACAGCTCTTCTGCTCACACTGTTTCACAATTGATTTCTAGATTTCTGTCCCAATCGTTCTCTCTTTCTGTCTCTCTATGTTTCCATCCACTTCCATTCCTTTCTTCAATCTTTTGGTAACCTGAGAATTTGCAACTGAATCAAAGTTTTCATGTTGATATGTGCAATAAAATCATGTTACTTGTGCGTCAACTTCTTCGAATGAACATGAATCTTCAGTGTTTTTGAATGGGATCAGATTAAAAGAAAAGAAACAAAATACAAAGATTAAGTTGAATAAAAAGAGCAAAAGTCATATGGAAATGAGTAAAATAAAAGAGATTTCGTGCGTCGTTTCCGAAAAACTCATGATGAATAAATGAAGAGATGAAAATGAAACACTTTCAGGAATTTTTCGGCTTCGGGCTCCCAGATTTTTTGATTCTTTCGTCTGAGGATACTTTCGCAAGCAATGAACGAATAGACGTCATCAAACATAATTCATGTTTCTTTTTGAAAAAAACTTGTGATAACTAGAATGAGAACTTGAGGATTAAAGATTTTTCCAATTTTGAACGAACGAGGTTTGAGTTTTGCCTATTTGAAGATTACGAATGAGTAAGATATCGTGATGATTATTCGAAAAAGATTCAATTGACAATAACAAAAGTATTTGAGACAGATTGTGTTCTTTTATGAATCATTATATCCGATGATGTTCTGAAGAGTCCTCACAGATTCAACGAAATGTTTGAACTCTCGACATGAATCCACTTTCCTAAAGTACTCTCTTTTTCTCGTTGAAAGGTTTTTTCGTAGACAGAATTTCAGATATTTGAATGTGTTATCTGAATAATTAAAAAGAACCACCTTCAACTTTTTCTTAAATAATTCACAGTTTCAAGATTTTTGAGTTCTGAATCATTCCGTATAACAAGACATCTTCAATCACATTTCCAGAGATGTTTATGATCTATTAAATGCTCTCTTTGAGTTTTACGTAAATCTTGTTCCCAACAACCGAATTCAAAAGTGTTGATCTCGACGTCAAATGACCGAAAAGTCATGTTTTCAGTTATATTAAACATGAGAAAATGTACCAAAAAGTGCTGGAGGGCGTGCTTTGACAACATTATGTCAGCCATTTGGATTAGAAAAAGATGGGAAACAACAACACATTCTCAAGAATCTACTAAAAATTGAAAATTCTGGGAATGAAAAGTGATGGAAGATTGTGTTTAAAGTTAAAATAATGCCAGAAAACGCGAATTTTCTTCACCGTCTACGTCATAAATAATGCGTACTCTATCATTCAGGAACTCATTTTCGTGATCATAATTCACAGTTTTCCATATAATTGTGACATTCGAAGAGAGAAGACAAAAATGAGTTTCTAGGTTTATTTCGGAGTTGTTTTCTGTTGAAATTCTCTTCTTTTAAATGATGAATTCATCTTCTGGGAATATTGAGAAAAGGAAGTAGAAATCATTGAATTCAAATGTTTTAATCTCATAAAAAGTCTCATTCATTTCCAAATGTCAATACTCGAAATCATTGTGATTGAAAGGGTATTTTAATCAAGTTTTGTCGTATTCTCAGAATCAAAACAACAGAAACCACCCACTTTTTCCAACTTTTTCTGTTCGACCAAGAACCTCGAAATTCCTCTGAGTATTCAGAATTCACACTTGTTTTTTCATTTAAACGCCTCCGGTTTTGTCAAGATTTATGATGACGTGAAATCCCAGAAGTCCTCGTTCCGTCCATCGTGTCAAAATGAATTCTTGTGATGGTTGGGATCTATTCAAAACTAAAACAAGAAGGAGAAGAAGAAGACAAGAAAAGGAAGGAAGTCATCAGAATGTCATCTGAAGACATGCTTCTGGGCTGACGTACTTGGAATCTGTCGAGACGAAATCTCAGAAATAAAGGACATGACTGAAAAGTAAAGTATTTTTTGAGAACAATCTGAATCCTCAACTGAATTAAAGAACGCTTTAATTGACGTACTTTCAAGAAAAGATAAATTTAAAGAGTGTCATATTTATTGAGAAGGAGAGAGAGAGAGAGAGAGAGAGAGAGAGAGAGAGAGAGAGAGTTCGTAAAATGAAAGGCACAAAAATGTTTTTTCATCAGGGAGCAATCATCGGTTTTCTTTTGTTTTCTTTGTTTTATTTTCTGTGTTTCGGGAAAGAATCGAGGTAAAATTAATCGAAAAAGCAGAGTCTATGAAGTCAAATCGTTTTCTTTTCTCTACGTATGTTTTATTGATTTCACAAATGGAGCACGTTCGTCATCGATATAGTCGTCTGATTCAATAAAATCCTGACAAATATTTCGCATCGAAATTGTCAAATAACTGAAAAATCGGAAAATATTAATGAAATAGAGAAGTGAAATGTTGTTACCTTGCTGGAATATCTCCTAAATTCAATGCCATTTGATCCATTATAAAAAGACCGTCTGGACCAAGAGCATCGAAAAATTGATCATCACTGATTGCTGATTTAACTGGAGATGTGGCAAGATAATTACGAATTACTTTCTGAGCCTGGAAAACATTGATTCAGAAGATTCAGAAAAACAATTAGTTAACCTTTGAATTGTTACACAAATAATATATCCATTTAGCAGAATTCAAAGTGGAAACGATTGCAACGAAAGCAAGCCAGAACCAAAGGAAAATGAAGAGCTTTTCATAATAAATGTTTAGAGTTAGAACACAAAGTACAGTATCCATCTGAAAATAATTCAACTTATTAGGTGCGAATTCTTAAATTTTTATTGATTCTAAGAGATCAGGAAGAGTCATTTGAATAGGATCTCTTCTAAAATATCTCTGAATTCGTATTTCTAACCTGTACACTGGCCGGTCTCCTTCTGTTAAAATCACAATGAACAACTCTTGGAAAGTGTCCAGTTGTTTGCCAATCGTTTCCTTGAATCAAATCTCCGAGAATTGATGGTCCCCAAGCAGAATAAAGAGGAGAATCGAGAAGTTGAGTGAGAATATAAAATTGAATCCATGCGTTTATTGCTTGCCAAACAGTTGAAAGTGTGTAGAAAAGTGCCATATTCCGACTTCTTTTCTTTCGAGCCAAACGAATTCCATCCCAAATGTATACTGATGGACGTCCTTCGAATACGGCCAAACGAGACTTAAATGTGTCATCTCGATCTCGAATTGAATCCCAGAATCGATCCACGTACTTCACTGCTGCCGCCAAGTCATAACCTAAAAATTGAAGGTTCTTAGATGGAATAGAGGTTCAAATATAGATATATACCACTGTAAGCAATCAATGATTTCCAAACAAAACGTGGAATATAAAAAAGGAATGCTTGAAGGGCAAAGACGTATGGAACCCACTGATAATACTGAATTGTTACTTTCTTTCTGAAACATTTCTTTATTCTTTTTATCCTTTTTATCTTTTTTCACCTTTCTCCTTCATCAAATGATAGTTGTTCGTCAAGAGGAACAAAATATGTTCCATGAACGAAACAATACTGATTCACAAAATCAACCCTGCAAAATATGATTTAGAAATGAAACTGAAAAAGTTAAAAACCATTGTTTTGTGAATTGAGCCGGTGTCCAGCAGGTGATTGGATCTCCAATGAAATGTGATGAGAGAAGAAGTCCAGATGAAACAGCAAGAATGACAACTGTTATTCTTGAATTCAGACGGTCTGCCTTAAATCAATTCATAAGAAGATTAATATGAGAAAGGGGCGTGTCTTTTAAAACATTTCCTCAATGTAAATCAGTTTTATTCCTCATTTGTTCCTGTTCCGTACCCATAATTTCATTATTCATAGATTACTATTCTAAACCCCCTGATAAAACAACTTACCAGATCACCTTTGGGCTGAACGAAAACCCTCGAAATGAGCGCATTCACCGAGTTGATTGCTCCAACTTGCGACGACATCGCTGGAGTTTTAACTCGATGTTTCTAGATTCGCTGGAATAAAAACTTTGAAGATATCAGTTTCGTTCAGATAAATCAATAGATAGTTTTTGAAAAAAGGGGAAAAGGTGAAAATTGAAACAATACAATTTTGAGTGGGTCGATGCGCAACCTTCTCTTCACGGTATTTATTTTTATGTGTACGTATGTACTTGTGTGTGTGAACAAGCTGTAGATTGAGAAGAAGAGACAAAATGAAGAAGATGCACTGTTTGAAAAGAAATATCGGAAAGAGGGAAACAAAGTGAGCTTCTCTCGCAGATTCTTTTCAATTGGGCACAGGTAACCTGAGATTTTTCAACTTCGACCTGTATGAGGAAACAAGGAAAACGGAGAGAGATCTCAGAGAAAACCGTACTTTACGGAATGGACGTCCCGGGGGGAAGGACGGAAGATATGAAGACATTGTATTGGGAATCGAATCTTCGACAGCTGATGAAATTATTTATTTTAAGAATCTGAAGACATCATTTGAATATGAGAAGAAAGATGAGATGATTCGAAAAAAAGTGAGTATTTGAAAGAGTGGAATTCTCTAGTCAGAAAATTCAGAATGAAGAGGATTGAGAAGTGTGAATTGACTCCGAAAAGAAAAGATCTCCATCTCATTCTCATAAAAAATAATTTGGAACTAAAAGGATTTTCTTGCCTAAATTGACTTTTCCTCACATTCTGGGAGGTCACATTTTGATGTAATTACAGAAATAAAAGAGAAGAAGAAGCTCTTTCTTCTTCTTCTTCTTCTTCTTTTTCTCTTCTTTTTTCATTTGATGATGGGTATATATGTTTGAATCGAATTGTGTATTTTTTGTATTACACGGACAGATTATTGTTGCTCTCCTCCTACTATTTCCAATGCCACTGATGCGATGCGCGATGGTCTTTTATTGGTAGACAAGGGGGGCCTTTAGAAATAAGTAAATAAGGATTACGGTGGCCGTAGAATAGATGTAAAACTTCTTCAGTACACGACTTCTTTTTAATGGGTTTTTATTTGAAACAATGTTTTGGACTTGATCGAAGAGAACAATATAACAGAGAACCACGGAAAATGAGCTTTCATTTCATTCAATTGATCTTCCCTGCAAGTTAGCTCATCGTCATAGAAATACTCAATCGAATGAAATCAAGTACGACATCCTATTTGGAACAGTTTCAGATGTTTTTTCCGAAGTTGGAGTTTCGGTTCAAGACCACTTTGAAGTAGACCCTTAAAACCCTTTGGATATCCCAAAACCGTTTTCAGTTCTTGCGGAATGGTCCTACACTATTTTGCACTTCCCCGTTTCATTCAAAAGTCAAAATAAAAAACAATCTTCAAAAAGAGTTAGTTTATTTCTCAATTTCACTTCTGAAACAACATACACATCCATGGATGCATCCAATGTTTTTCACCTAAAGAGTGTTCATAATTACGGAATGAAGACGTGAATCCACGTGAACTATCATAACTTTTGATATTAAATCCACGTGAATCCAGATATCTAATTTTCCAAAGATTTTAAATTTTCCTGTTTCTTCTCATTGAATTATAATTTCATTCCCTACTCGGATTCACCTCGTCCACCATTTTTAATGTCGGAAAACTGTAGCGACAAGAACGGTTGCGAAACACTGGAATGGATTCGCGAAAGAATTCACAACAAAAAGCACTTCACTGCTCGTTTCGTTGGTCAGATAGTCGATGCTTCTGGAATGGAAGCAGAATTGGTCGTCAAAGTTCTTGTTGGAGTTCTTTTCGTCCTTCTGGCATTCTGTGATCAAGTGAGATAAATTCCACACTTTTTCTGATTTCAGAAGCTGTTTTCAGGCTCATTTCTTCGCCAATTCTCTTCTCGTTCTGGTTCCAGCTCTTCTCATTTTTGTGTTTCCTGCTGAAAAACCAACTGATGACTCACTTTTTGTCTATTTCTCTCTGTTCGGAGTGTTGACTGTTTTGGATCGTAGTCTCGAAAAAATTCCATGTTACTACATTCTGAAACTAGCTCTTTTCATGTTGCTCTACGTTCCACCCTACGTTTTGCACAAGAAAATTAGTGAATTAATTCAAGAACAACTGAAAGAGCAAGTGAGTTTTTTTTTTAATTTTGAGAAAGTTCATTTTATCATTCTTAAGAAGACGACTAGTGAGAATGTGTCAGAAATGTCCCGCAGCTCTCGATCAGGACCAAAGACCAATCAATCAACCCGAACAGCCATTTCTTCTCGTCCACCGTTCCCACAAGAAGCTCCAAGACAAGTTGAACAAGCACCAGTACCAGTTGCCGCTCCAATTGAACAAGCTCCAGTTCCAGAACCTCCAGCAGTTGCTCCCCCAACGCCAATTCCATCTGACCCAGAACCAAAGTTGCTTTCTTCTCGAAGCCGCTCTGATCTTGCCGGTGGATCTCAACGCTTCAAAAAGGGCCCACATCCAATGCAATCTTCTTCTTTTTACAATTTAAAATCAGAAGCTGACGGATTCAATTCTAGTGGTAATATTTTTTTTGTAGTCTCTTGATAACTTTATTTTTCAGCTAGTCCAGTAGGAAATTTGAATGATATGCTGTTCCGACCAACGGATAAACTCGTTTTCAATGCTCCATTTGACTACGATAATCTGACATATCATATGAAAATCACCAATAACAGTCATCATCGTATCGCTTATGCTGTCAAAGGAAATGCAGTTCCACGTGTTATGGCCAATCCAGCTTTTGGAATTTTGGAGTTGAAAGAAGAGAGAATCATTGCTGTTTCTGTTCAGAAGTTCGATTGGAATGATATTGATTTTATGAGGGATAGAATCGCATTCGACTATGTTCTTCTGCCGGATACAAACAGAGAAAAACATTTCTCAATGAGAATGTTCCAGACTTCGGATTCAAAGCGACGCAAAAATATCAGAATCGAATACAATCCGTAAGAGTTCTATTTCGGTACTTTGGCCATTAATCGAATAAAAATGCTCTCATCTGATTTTTGTCTTTCATCCAACAATCAAAATGTTTTTCTTTGCATCAAGAAATGCGAAATCATTGAGTAAGAATGAGAGATGACGTAAAACGAAAAAAGAAATGAGCCGTATCGACCGATTTTCACTGTTCTCATTCCAAGAAATGAGAAATTGAAAGTGGGTCATCTGAAGAAAATTGAATAAAAACTAAAAGTTGAAAATACATATTTGGTTTTTCATTGCCCCCCCCCCCTTCGACTTTCAACTGTTCTTGTGAATATTTCCATGAGGATACCTTCCTTCGAAATCCTCGAATTCTTTCACCTGATCCATATCCTCCTCTTTTCCTTTTCTTACTTTTTCATTCGCTTTTCTTCATCTTTTTCATCACTCCCGAACCCTTCAAATCCGATAAGCCGGTCCGATTAGTGCACCGTCCATTTCACCCCTTTCACCCGGTGAAATTTTCCGTCATCCGTGCACTTTTTTACTTTTTTTACTTTTCTTTTCTTTGCGCCTCTTCTCTGTTCCTCTTCTTTTTCATCGGGGTCATCGGCGAGAATCAGAAGAAAAGTGGGCGGAGCTTGAAGAGGGAGGGAAAAGAGGAATGGTTAGCCATCTCGAGAGAGAATTGTCACGGGAAAAAAGAAAAAGGCTTCATGCTTCTTTTCACCATATTTTCACCCAATTCTTTATAGTTATCTACCAGTTTTCACTTGTTTTCATTTCAGATTTCTAACGCCATGAAGCGTTGGATTCTCTTTTTCAACATTATTTTCTCTCTCGCGAGTATTGGTTTCAGCCAATCTCAACAGCCCCAACAACTCCAAGTTTGTCTAAGAGGTAAGATTATATTTGAGTATTCTGAATGATCTTCTGATGATTAACTCTCTTCCAAATGAAAACAAATTGACACCGTAATCCGAACAGTAGCTCATTTCCGACTCAACTTGAAGTTCTTCATCATGATTCTTAAAAATCAAACGTTTTTCTGATCTATTTCTCATATTTTCCCCTCATTCCCATTTCCAAAAGTTTCTTCAGTCTCAATCTTTGAATCCTTTTCATATATTCCTTCTGTTCCAAGCATTCTGGTTTTCTAAAAATAAGTGTTTGAAACTAAAAAGAAACTCTCTTTTGTATTCGAAATGTATACATATAACAACAAGTACATGACAAGAAAAAGAGGAAGAAGAGAGTATGAGAAGGGGGATCACTTTCCCTTTTCGCTAATTTTGTGGTTAGTTTGGCTGTTCGGTTCGGACTGACTTCCTGCCTTTCTCTCTCTCTCTCTCTCTCTCTCTCTCTCTCTCTCTCTTTTCGGACGAATCGCCGCCGTTTTATTATGAACTTGATGGTAGTGGTAGTTGAACCTCACTGTAGAATAAAGAGGAAAAGCATTCGAGAATTTGGGTCACGCAGGCTATAAGTTTTAGAGGCAAAAGCTAGATAATGAAAGAGAAAGACGAGAATTAAAGATTCAGATGAATGAAGAGGTGGATCCATTTCAGAGAGTCACAACTGAATGATTTTCGAGATACTCTTCTTGGAATCAGTCAGACTTGAATTCGGCGTTTTTTTTGTCATGAGATCTTTTTCCTGTCTAAAACTGTATATATGAAGCCTAACAAAAAACCGATATTCCTAATAATAATTTGAATACAACTACAATTCAAACGTAAATCACTATCAGTTCCACTGTTCACTCATCACAAAGTTATCGTTTGTTCTCTTTCATTCATTTACTGTATCCATTCGAATACTTCTCCAATCCATCAATCATCCCTTTCCAAATTAGCGGCTAGTCAATCTCTGCTATTATGCGTCTTATTCTGCCTTTTTTGGCTAACCGCCTCTCTTGAATCGAAAGAAAAAAGAGATAACAGCATAAATTATGAATAGTCGACACATTCAATAATTATGAAGATGATGCCACTGTTGACTGTTGAAAAGAAAAAGACGAAACGGGTCTCTTGATTGAGAGATCTTGCGTATGAATTGTTGCAATAATCTACATAATGTGTTGTTTTTCGGAGGATGAACCAGATGAGAAAAACGAATGGACAGAGGGAATGACAGTTTCACTCTTCTTCACAAGACACATTCATTTCACTCAAATAATCTGAGATTAGCATGCATTTTTGAATGAAAAGTGAATGAACTCATGCTGTGAAATAGAGAGAGAAAAAAGGAAAAGTGAATCAGTGATGTTCTGAATTTTAATTGGATTTGAAAAAGGTGTTGAAGTGTCAAAAGGTGTAAATGAATTGAAAATGAGAGGGATTTTGTAGAGTTAGGTATAAAAAAACTCCCTTCTTTCCAGATATCGAAGAGGATATTTGTCCTCAACGAGAAGGATTTGATGCTGAATGTGATGCTCGTTGTGGTCAATTATATCCTATGAGAATTGGAAGTGGATGTAGAACAAGACAAACAGGTTCAGATAGTATCAAAGAGTTCTCTTCTTAATTTCACAAATTTCAGGACAACTTCTTTCATTTTTTGGAATTCGTTCTTTCGTTTGTACTTGTCATCTGTCTCCGATCGCGTGTGCAAATCCTCAATTTGCTGTTCATCCATATCATACATTAGTCGTTCAACAGCATTCTCATCTTCTACCGATTCAACAAAAACCTCCAAACTGTGAATCACCTACAGTAATTGAATCGGTCACTCTTCCGTTATCTCATTTTTCCTTCATTTTCAGCCCCCGTCACTTTCGTGTCGAGACCCATCACATTGTGGCATGTGGCAGTATTCGAGAGAATTCGAATGGTATTCCGGAAGACCGAATGGATTGGCGCGTCCCCGTGAATCACCTGGCTAGTTCTGAAGATTAGGTCAAAATGAGAGTGAAAATGTGTTTTACAGAAGGTGAATTTGTGGCGGGAACAAGTCAACAAGGTGCCACGTGGGCAACTATTTCAACATGTGATGCGATTTGTTCAACGACTTCTGTGAATCTGACGGCGAGAGTTTGGAGACCGCCGACTGTTATCGTTGAATTATGCTTCAAGTTATTGTAGAATCAAAGTACAATAGAAATGTATGATTTCAGAGAGAAAGATACGACAATGTGTGCTCCTGTACATGCTTCAAATGGACATCTGATCAATGAAATCATTCCAGAAACCAACTATTTTCAAGTATCTCTTAAGAAATCCAATCTATTCTAATATATTTATTGTAGGTGATGCTCAGATTCTCGAATGTAACTGCAGGAGAAATGATTCTTTTGGATGATCTAACAATCAATTATCAACCGTGCCAGAAGAAAATTAAGAATTTATCTCAAACCATTCATTCGGTTTTCCTGACGTCGTTTTCTGAATGAAAATGAATGTTTTTCAGACAAATATGAGTACGATTCCTCTGAAATCGAATGGATTACCTATCAGTTTAATCAATCCGAATAGAGGAGATCCACGTGTAGTACAACATCGAATGTGTCAAGATGGTATTGTTATTTCCGGTAATGTTTCCATTTGACTAGCCTCTCAATTTCAGGTGAATGTGAACATAAACCCCATCATTCAACGTCTCCAATGTTTCATTCTTCGACTGCAAAAATGTGTGTCGGAAGACCAGGACTCGCATACTGTAGACAGAAATGCAGAGCTTTGGATGCATCTGAGTGAGTTCTCTCTCTCCCTCTCAATATCCTTCTCCTTTCAGATCATCTGCCAAATGTCTCCGTCAAAGAGAGAATCCATTGATAAAGAAGTGTATTTGTCATGTAAGAAGATCTCCAGTTAAAAGAATTGAAGGAGGAATCATAGAACAACCGACTACAGTATCCCGAGAAGTTGAAATGAATCGAGTGTTGGCTGATGACGTCACTTCGATGGTTTCTTTACTCAACTGAAAACATTTCAAAAATTCAAATTTCCAGACGAGTTTTCCGACTACAACAGCCACTGAATCGCCATCCACAACGACTAAAATGGTGACAATGGATATAAAAAGTGAAGAGAAAACGGAAGAAACAGCAAAAGTAATAGTATTGGATCGACCAAAACGACCGTTTAAATGTGAAGAAACAAACTGTAATTTCGAAAAAGACACGAAATGTGGATGGGCCGATTTGAGAATGTTGAGTCGTCATTTCAATAATATTAGTGTAGCGATGAAAAGAGGAGATGGTATTGTCGATTCTGTGAGAATTCAATTGAAAAAAATACATTTTCAGAGAATCGATACGGAATCTCTCGTCTCGATCCAAAATCATATTCTGGTCTTCTCTATAAATCGTCTTTAATTGGTCCTATCCAAATGTCGATCGACGTATTTCCATCACATGAAATCGACGTCAGGATATGTGTTCAGAATCTCAGAAAATGTCAAACACAAACTATTTCTCCGAGATCTTGGAATCGAATTTCAGCAAGAATTAAAGTTGAAAGTACTGAAAAAGTGAGTTCTTTTAAAAACGAATTTCCATTTTTTATTCCATTTCCAGATTTTTGTATTATTTTATAACAATGCAATGGACACAAAATCAATTGCCATCGATAACATTTTGGTTAAGAATGGAGCGTGTATTTAGAAAAAATAACTTCTATTGTGACCCATATGAGGAAAACCTCAAAGTTAAGAGAATCTCAATTTGAAATGCGGGATGATGAAAACACTTATAATTGCACTTTTTGAAATTAATAAATAAATCCATGTCTATCAAATGACTTATGTCTCATTTTTTTGTATTCGATGAGTTTTTTGTAACGAATTTTTAATTATAAACTCAATGAAAATGAATAACAGATAACGAACAACAGAAAAATAACAACAAATTTTTGAAAAAAACAATGGGGTTTGTTTAATCTTTTTCATCATCAGCAATTTGCAATTGCTGCTGGAACTCTTCAGTTTGTGCCTTAGATTTCTTCGATCCTTTCTTGTTTCCAGAGAACTTCTCAGCAGTTTTTTCCCGAAGTTCTTCGACTGTTTCATCCTCTTTCGCCCATTCTAATACTAAACGTCTTCCGTATAAATGAGTCGAATGAACAAGAGCATCAAAAGCGCGACTTGCTTCATCGGCAGAAATAAAATCAACGAATCCGAATCCACGATGCTGTTGTTTTTGCCCTGGTTTACGAGGAATCCGAATAGTTTTTACAGCTCCAAAAGTTTCAAAAAGTGTTTCAATTTCTTTGACTGAAGCTTCAAATGGAAGATTTCGAACAAGAAGTTTTGAACATTCTCCTTGTTCTTTCTGTTTTACATCTTTCTTTTTCAGCGCTCCTTTCTCTGTCGTCTGAAAATTGAACTGATTTTCCCAATACCTTCAAAAATTCATTACCTCTCTATGAGAAATTTTCAATTCAAGAGAGTGTCCATCTAAAAGTTCTCCCTGCATTTCTTTCAAGGCAGTTTTTGCGTCGAACGATGTATAGAATTGAACGAAACCAAAACCCATTGAAAGTGGTTTTGTTGGTTCTGCTGGGTTGAGCTTCTTGGAAATTTGTGCAGATTTGACGAGGTCTCCATAGCGTTTTCTAGAAAACATACAATTTGACAGTTGCTTGTTTGAAGAATGGTTAATATCTACTGCTTCTCGTGTTATTTAGTTTTTTTCCTCACCTAAACAAAGATTCCAAGCCACCATCAGTAGTGTCAAATGCTAGATTTTTAACGAAAATTGCGCTTCCTGATTCAATTTCTCTTTCTGCTTGCTTCTTTTTGTTTTTCTTAACCTCGGCTGTTTCTACTTTTTTGTCTTCTACTTTTTCAGCTTCTACTTCATCTTCTGGCTTTTCATCTTCTTCTGTAACTCCTTGTTGTCTATTCTTTCGTTCTCGTCTCTTTTCCTCATAAGTCATTTCTCTTTTTGATTTCTTTGGCTTCACATCTTCGTTCGTTTGCTCGCCATGTACTTCTGGTGTTTCAGTAGCTCCCATTACATCATATGGAGCCCATTCTAGATATAATGGTTGGCTTCTGAATCGAGAGTATGCTAATGCACGGAAGGCTTTCTTTGCATCCACTGGATTACCCATGATGACAAGTGCACTGACTCCTCCTTCCGATGGCATCAGAACTTTTTGGCAATCTCCAAACTTTTCAAACATTCTTTGAAGTTCTTCCGTTTCAACTCCGGCTGGTAAATTTTTTGCTAAAATTACAGTATCACTCCGTTTTTCAGCTGGTTTCGAAAATGCATCCAGTTTCACACCGTTTTCCAAAAAGAAATCACGAGTTTCACGAACGAGACGGGTTTCGGCAAGAGCGAGACGAACGCCAGCAGATTCACCTGAAACTCATTGACTCGTTTTGTGTTTGAAACAACTAATTCTAACATTCTATCATGTGATTGTATTTTTTCTTTGTTCTATTTCACGATTTTAATAAGCTTATCTAGTAAATAACTAATGAATACCTTGATCACTTGTCAATAAATCTGATTTTTTGACATTCAACCGTTGAGCCAAAGTATCTGCGATCGCATTAGCTCCCAAGAAAAGAGCATTCCACGAATGGGCACTTTTTGCAGCAGAAGCTGCTTTCTGTTCTTCTCGTTCTTCTTTGAACGTCTTCTTTTTCTTTTCTTTCTTAGCAGCATGTCTTGTCGGATTATCTGGATCATCTGGAGCAATTTCGGCAGAATCTTCTTCAGTTTGTTTCTCTCTTTTTTCATCCCCCGGAAGAATGTGCATCATTCTTCCCTTGAAAACATATCCATCTAGAGCCGCATACGCAGCTACAGCAGCTTCTGGGAAAACGAACTCTACAATGGCGAATCCTTTGCAGCTTCCAGTCTTCTTATCAATAACCACTTGCACTTCCGATACTTCTCCATATTTTTTAAACAGAAATTGAAGATCATCTTCTTTTGTTGCGTATGGCAAGTTACGAATGAAAAGGCGTCCGGTTTCAAGAATTTTCTCACGAACGGTTTCTTCTTCTTTCTCTCTGCTCTCCATTTCTTCACCATGCTCTTCATGAATTTCTTGTTCCGGTTCTGGTGTCTCAGTCTGAACTTATTTATAACTTTTATTGGAGAGTTTGAGGTATTCTTACTTTTTCGATTCCAATTTTGAATCCTCCCAGAAACTGTCCATCTTTTTGCAGTGCTCTTCTGACATCCGGAGGTCTATTGAAAGTAACAAATGCAGCTGCCACATCTTCGTTTCGTGCGATTTTCATAGCTTTGACTCTAATTGGATTCAGCCATTCTTTGACGTTCTTCCCTTTTGCAGAACTAGGTAATCCAGAGAATATAAGTGACAAGGAGGTATCACCTGAAGTTAATCATATATATCACAGTGCCAAAAAACGGTAGAAAAGGGAACTTTGTTGGGCAAATTTTAACAAAAAATGCCCTCGAGCGCAGAACATTCAGAAAACTCGTGAATAATTTTTTTTTACTTCAGGCTGTAACTGAAGAACCAAAAGCTCTAGAGAGAAACTTCAAGAGACAAAAATACTCAGGTTAAGATTTTCTTTCACGCTGTACAAAATCTATCACGTTGTATCGGCTATTTCATTGTATTTTTTCGTCTAATCTCATAAGTTTAAATGGAATTTTTGACACAACGAGGGAATTACCGGTATACCCATTTAAAAACAAATATAATTACCTTCGATTCCCTCCATCAGTTCAGCCATTAGCTTTTTCGCCTCTTCGGATTTATCTTTACTTAATTTAACTTCTTTTTCAACGGCAAATCCCTTAGCTTCGAGAAATTGATCAAGTTTCTCGTCATTCTTTCGTTTTTTAGCTAATGGTTCGCTAGATGCATCTGACTTTTCTGATTCATCGAATCCTTCTTGTCCATGAGCACGTTTAAAAGCGCTAGAATCTTTAGCGTATTTACTCCAAGCTCTAGGTTTGTTTGCATCGCCAAATGGTCGGCATTCTTCTACCTGAAATTCATTTATTACAAATTTTCTTTTATCCAACATCTAACATACTGTTAATCTTTTTGAGTTGAAGAACGTCTGATTTGATTTAGAAATTGCGTTAGCTGCCGAGCTTTCATCTAAAAACCCAACAAATGCAAATCCACGGAACTTTCCTTCTTTGGTGTATTTTAACGAAGCATCAGAGATCTGTCCATACTTTTCGAAAAACTTTCGCAGTTGTTGTTCCGTACAAGTGCTAGGTAAGTTCTTTACAATTAATCGAGTTGTCATGCGTCTGAAAATTTTTTCTATTTTATTTTATATCAATATCATTTTTTTTAAAGATAAGAAGGAAAAAGAAATAGGGAAAAGAAATTCTTCACAAAAAATTATTTTCGTGTGGATTTACACTAAAAATTGTACGCGTTATTTCGGAGTGTCGTTAGTGGTTCACTGTGACTTGTTTCTGATTCCGGTTCTCAAAAGCAGTAAAAAACATAATAGGGGTACAGGAATTTGTTTTATTTTGGGAATAAATAAAGCTTATCACCACTTCTTAATTATTAAAGTTGTTATATAATTAGCTGTACATGCTGAGAAACCCGCATAGATCATCCAATCATAGTTGGGTTCAATCTGTTCTGCATCAACCTTTCCATGATCTTGTCCTTTCCAATTACGAACAAATTCACGTTTGGCATAACATGTCCATAAGCCATATGACGATCTGGAGCCCATACAGCGTACTGAAATACTTATCGCTTAAATGAATCGAAAAAAGAGCACAGATATACCTTGAAAGTATATGGAGCTCTTTCGTTTGGATCAGAAAGAGTCAATGGGAATTCAAGAGCTCCGTTTACGATGAGAGCATGCTTAGTCATGATCCTTCCATTCATATCAAACAACTCGTTAATTCCTGGAATTGGAAGATCCAATGATCCAGAAACTTCTCGAATCTTCGATGGATCGTATTCTCCCCCGACAGTGAATGCAGAAATGAATGGCTGATACATTCCATCGTTCAAATTCAACGGAACATCAGCATACGAATCGAAGTTCTTACGAACATTCAGGCCGTGGTTGTTGACACCCTGTAATGTAGTTTGTAGTCTTATCAATACGAATATGTACTCAAGAACTCACGTTAACTGCCATTCCAGCACCCCAACCATCAGACAAATCTTCTGCGTAAACAGCTGACACCATATGAGTGAAAGGATTGAAAGCAGACCTTAAGAAGGAAATATTCATAAATTCTATGAGGGCTTTACTGTTTTGAATATGTTTTTTATATAATTAAAAGTTCAAATAAATCCTCAAAAATCTCGAAAACTGACGTTACCTTCCTGAGAAAACGGCGGGTTGACCTGGAAGATGGACATCTGGAACTGTTTGAGGCTTTTCGTTTACTTTGTTTCCTGCAATGTATAATCCCGGGAGAATCGGTCCAGATCTTTCATCGGACATTCCTGTCGGCAACTGAAGAAGTCCCAAACCTCTTGGACGATCTCGTAGATACGGAGCTGTAATTTATCAGTTCTGGTTTCACTTTTAGTCTGAGAAAACGTACCTTTTGCCTTAACCAACTGGATAACCAGCGTGAAAAGTAAAAAGAAGAACGGAGAGGTGCAAAGCATTAGTTCCAACTGATCCGATTATCAATTAGCCTCTTTTGGTGCGAAAGAAAAGATTCACTTCTTCGGTCACTTCCCGTTATCGACTCACCTATATCACTTTATCATTCCTCCCTCCCTCTCTCCTTCACTCCTCTCGAGATTTTCCTGTTTCTCGAAGATCAGTGGGTCCAACGCAGGTGGAAAACGTGCTTGAACACCCCGTCACTACGTTTTTGTTTGTTAGACTTGCCTTTTTTGAAAATTATGACCATGTCACCGATTACGGTACATCAAAAAGATCATTCTCCGTTTTTCGTTGTGATCGATTGAGATTAGAACAATGGTAATTCGAATGGAAACAGTTTCCGAGTGAACTATATTCTTTTCTTACTTCTCTTTGTCATTAAGATCTCTATTTTTTCTTTTGGAATTCGATAGATTTTCTCTTTTTCACTTGGATTTCATTCAGATGTTTATCTTCTGAATTATGCCACATCAATCAAAAATTGTTGATTTCAAAGTTTCATTTTATTGTTCTTAACTTCAAAACAAATTATGAAAATTCAGCTGATTATATTGAATAAATAATTAATTGAATAAATAAATGGATCTAAAATCATTGAAATGAATATGTTATTCAGATCATATTGTCTCCTTTCTTATTCATTTCTTCACTTGCGATGGCCAAAAGAGATCGTCTTTTTCTGGAACATCCTCCACGAGTACATCCACATGAGCATCCTCCTCCCTGTAAATGAATGATTAATGTGATACAGGAGATGAAATATTACATTTGTGCAAGCATTTGTGCATACTGGTTGACAACATTTACAACATGTTGTAGTTGTTACTGGAACCAGAACTGTTTGTTGAACACATTGCATACATCCGGGAGTACCACATGAACATGGAGGTGGAGCTGATGGGCAACATGTCTGGAATATTAACATAAACTCAGAGAAATAACTCCGCCTATGAGCAATTTGATTTTTCTAAAACCACTAAATACAGCTAGGTATTCAAAATAGTAATTGAAACCAGTACAATTGAAATTGTTTGAATAAACAAAGATATTTACGTATAAAAGAGTTTGATTTCGGAATGAAACTTCTAAACGCAAAAAAGAGACTGATTCAAACCTGTCCACACATTCCCATAGATCCACATCCACATCCACTCATTCCACCACAACATCCACCCATTCCACCACATTGTCTTTTTGCTCGAATAGCTACAGCTGTAGTACTTGTTGTAGTACTACTTGTTACTTCTGACACATCATCCGAACTTGTGAAAATGGAAGCAGAAGATGTCAGAACGTTTAAAAGAAGAAGGACCAATGAGATTTTCGAGTATTGTTTTAGATATTGCATGACGATAATTGGTAGTTTTATGCTCTAATCACGAGTCTGGAGCACTTTTATAGGAATACTGTCCACAGGATGTTTGCATTTCTCGCCGAGTCAATCAAGATTTTCGGTCATTGGCAGCGCGAATTAAGCGAGCCAACACTCGAACGAGGCTCAATTTCCGCGTTGGTCAGAGAATTATTACTAGACAGGCTCATATGAATAATTGGAAACGAATGGAGTTTGAAAGCAAGGGATTGATTCGAAAGAAAGCTCTTCTGATTAGAAAATGAAGCTCTTCTTTTGGTATGAACGAGGAATCGTCGTAGGAAAAAGCCCCTAAATGTAAAAGAGACAGTTCAAACTATATTATAAATAATACATCCGCATTTCAGATTTTCGAGAGCTGACCATCGATTTGCATAATTTTCAGTAGCAGTTTTGATGACATCTAAGTTAGTTTTTTCAAAATGTGATTACTCTATAATCTATTTCTTTCAATTTTCCTTTTTCGGAGCGGCTCACTATGAAATCAAGAAATATCAAAAAAGAAGCATTTCTCGTTTCAAACTTAAAAACTCTATCCTATTCGTGAACGAATTTTCGAAAAACAAGATTTGAAAACTTGTTATGAAATTCGAATTTCAACGAAAACCTATTCGTTGCTCTTATCATTCCACTTGGTTTCTTCACTTCTCACTCACCCCATTTACATGTATTTCCTTTCTTTTTTCCTGATTCCCAATTTCCATTTTCATCACTCTCTGTGAGAACCACAAAATGACCATTTTGCGGAAATCTGATGAAAGTTTCCCAATGACCCTGATCAGTTTTCACCCAAATGCAGTCAGATTTACCGCGACATTTAGGGAAATAAAATTGAAATAAAACCACAGTTTTCGTTTTCTTTTTTTTTTTACATTTTTGTCATTTAGAAAATCCAAATCCAAAACTATAGAATAGTTTTTGCGAATAGTTGTATTTTGTGTCCGTCTTCATAGTAAAATGAATATAAATGACCGTTGATCTGTTGATATTATCATCTCGAAAACAAACAAATGGTAAATCATTGATTGGCGTCATAAATAAAGAAGATAAGATGAGAATAATGGGTTCATGAGAACCCAATTTATTTGACGTCAGCGTGTTTTGAATATGTATATCTGAAAATATATTTGTAGTTTGTGCGAGAAATTTCAATATGAAGAAGACAGAAAAAAGAAATTTCTGAAATGTAGGAAAAGAGTTCAACTGAAAACTCAAATACACCTTCTTTCTTTTTTCTTTCTTTGTCTTTTTTTCTTTTTCTTCCAGATGGTTCTACACTTTCTTTATCACACGATTCACGCCATATCGTCTAGTTTATAATGTGCCACGACACTTTAATTATTCTTTCAAGTACATAGTCTCCTCGTGGTTTACTGACAACCAGCTGATAACTGTAACTGCAACAGAGACCACCCCTCAATCTCTCTCTCTCTCTCTCTCTCTCTCTCTCTCTCTCTCTCTCTCTCTCCCTCTCTCTCTCTTTCTCTCTTTCTCTTTCATCCCTCCCTGTATTCTTAAGTCACGTGGTGATTAGAAGACGTGGAAAAAACAGTAACCGAAACTTAATAAGAGAATTGAGAAGAAGACATTACCCAAACAGTCTTCTATCTCTAAAATTGGCTGTCAACCCTATCATTATATCATTTTTCATCTTCATCTCTTTCTCTTTTCTCTCTACAGTCTTTATGTCCACTCTCTTATCATTGTTATCTTGTCTCAATTCTCTTATTTCTTCATTATATTCTAATTTTTCTCTCATCAATGTATGAATTCCAGTTGGACGTCTAACCAAGATAGAAGAGAAAAAAGATGGATAATTCCTCTGTTTTCTTCCATTTTAATCAGATTTACTTGATAGTTCTCATAATCATAATTCATGAAAATATGCATTTCTACTACAGTAATCCTCCTCTTTTTCAGTTCTAATCCTTTTTCATTTTTTATTAATCTCTTTAGTTTCTCATTGATTTTCTATAAATTAATTTCATTTTTCGAAACAGAAAATCCACAATTATTGAATTCCAAATGAATTTCTATCCACGAGAATTTCGATGTTTGCCTATCGAATGACCAGAACCAAATGATAACTGTAACTGTCAATCTGACAACTCCGTTATAAACAAGAAAGTAATGAATTGTCGAATTATCCTCCACTATTTTTTCTCCATTCTTCCCTTCGTCTCTTAGACTCAGTTTTGGTCGAAACTTGCTTTCGTTTTCTCACGTATGAAACTCTTTTTGTTTTTCAGAACGACGACTGAATTCTCAGAAACTGTTCAGTTCATTAGATATGTTTTTTTTTTTTGCTATTTTCCCAATTTCCTATTATTGTTATTTCCTATTTCGTATCATTCTCGGCTTGTTTTGAGTATCTGAACTCGTTACATCATCATTTGTAACTTCACTTCTTCTTCTTCTTTATTTACAGACCACCTGTTTCCGTTTTACTGATTTTGACTATATATCTACTTTATTTATTCATTTTATCGTTTCGCAGGCTATGTTAGAATGACAACAACGATCAAAACCATATCTCCATTCTCAACAGTTGAACATTATCAGAAGATTGTTTATGAGTTGGTATGCTTTTTCCATTCCTTTTCCCAATGCTCTTTTGATTTTTTCAGTTGATACAGCTATCGAAAGAACCACAAAATGATCAAGAAGTGTCATGTATCGAGAAGAATATCGGAATCCTCAGAAACCACGTGGAACAGATATTAGAAAAGAGAATAGAAGGTGAGACACGAAAAGATTTTGAGTTTTGATCTGTTGGACGCACTCACCCACGTGGTGACTACATTTGTTCTCATCTGAAGCGATTGATTTTGCTTTCGAAAAGGATACACAACACGAAGATAAGGGAAATGAGAATAGAGAAAAACAGAAAAGATAACATTGTCAACGATGCGCTTTTGATTTACGATCACATCGTTCTTACATGCCAATTCGATAGAGATTAAGAGATTCTCATCGTCTTCACAAACTATTTGTACAGATGGTCAATCTGATGAGACGAGAGAAAGACCATGACAAAAAGAGTACAATTTCAGCTCTTCCGTCTTCTGATATAGATGATGATGATTTCGAGAATGAATGGGTCATACTCGCTTGGGGCCTTCTTACGTGTCTATCTCGTCTTCCATCTGAAATAGTCGATCGAGAAATCACTCAAAGTTTTAATCATCTTCTTGTTCGTCTTGTGAATATTGCTCGTCCGATGAGAATCCCAAAAGTTTGTCCAGAAGCGAAACAGTGGTGGAATCAATTTCACGAATTATACAACAGTTCTCTTCATTATTTACATGGATTATATTCTCAATTAGATAATCCAAATTGTAATATTGAGATTAAAATGAGAGCTTATTTCACAAGACAGGTATGATTTCTTTCTCCAAAGAAACCCTTTTTGAATGTGATTACAGCTTCAACCGTGTCTTGCCGCTCTACGCAGAACTTGTGCTGAAAATGCCCCTGAAATTCATTCAAATCTTCGAAAAATTCAAGTAGAAAAACAATCAATGCAAGAAAAATTAACAGAACAAGACTGCTCAGAAATCAGAAAATATTATTCGAGTTTAGCTTATACTCTGGGTTTATTAGCTGTCAGACTACAAGGATTTCGATATGAATGTCAGACATGCTCTCAGAATACTTTTGCAACTCCTGACACTTTATGGGAACTTTTGAATGAGGTTTTTATCACTTATGAACATGTTATGAATGACGCTTTGATGTGCAATGAACCTGTTAATTCGCCCATTATGGTCACTAATAATCTATTCACTTTCACGTGTCACACGTTATGCAGAGTAAGAATCAAATGGGAATCTCAAATGAAAACTGAATTTCAGACATTAATATTTTCTTCATTCGATATTCAAATTGTCAGTGAAGAAACCGCATTTGCGATTCAAAATGAAATAATTCAATGTCGATCAGGGGCAAGTACTCCAAGAGAACCTAAAACATTTCCATCGGCTGCATTAATTGCAATGAAACCAACAACTGGTGTTAAAAGAAACAATGCAACTGCAAATCAAAAAGGAACCGGAGGAAACACTGCTCATAAGAAATCGGATGTGAATAGTCAAGAATACGTTACAATTCCACCGACCTTCAGTGAAAATTCAAATGCATGGCAGACAACTTATCCACATTTGCTGTGTACAACAAGACAAAAGGTAAATTTCTTTTCTTTCAAAGTCCCAGAGAAAAATCTTTTTTCAGGACGCCGTTCTTCTCGACAGTCGTGCTGGAACAACTGGAAAAAGACCACTATTCTATTTCTACATTCGGGCGAAAACATGGTCTCCAACTGGGGATTATATTTATGTTCGAACACTTTCTCTTCCATTCACAATCAGTACGAGAAGAAATCAAGATTGCCAAGTTCAACGAATGAATTCCTCATACACTGCCACGTGTTTCTGGATGTATGGAACATGTTCAATCAATGGATTACTCTTGAATTGGAGTGAGAAACGTATGCAATCCATTTTTACTACAGTATCCCAAACTAATCGTAATCGTTTAATCTAGTTTCATTTCCTCCAATCGTTTCAGCACTGACGTGGACCCAATTCAAAACTTTGACTCGCCGTTACTTCATGGTGAATGGAGAAGTTGTTCGGACAATGGAAGAATCGGATTATGATCTCCTACAGGATAAAATGCATTGTGAGCAGTGTGGAGATGATTCGAATGAATTTGATGAAGAAGATCATCACGAAGAGGAAGGATGCATCAGTTTCAAAAACATTTTATGTTCTCATTTACGTTTTGATACGGATACAGTTCAAATGAGATTCAGTGTCTGGAGAGGAATTCTTGAAGTTCTTCAGATCTTCCAAGATCCAAAAGCAGCTGTCAAAGTCTTATGGGAACATTATCTGATGCATGGCTTCCTTGATACACAAGCAGTTGTCAATCTATTGATGCCACGTCATAACTGTATGGTCATCAGACTGACCTATATTCTTGGAGGAAGTGTTTGTGTCAGCTATCGTAATCTTTGTGGTGAAATTATTCATTTGGAGCCGTTAGAATTGAAGAAGTTGCAAGCGAAAAGTATTTTGGAATACATTTCGGATATTGCTGAAACGGCAAAAGTAACTATACGATTTATTTCAAAAAAAATAACTGAAAACTAATATACAGATCGATTATCTTCTCACCTACAACTTAGAATACATGCCAGTTTCGAGTGTAATTGAGAAGTATTTTCCAGTTGATGATGTGAAGAGAGTAAGAGGCGTCGCATCAAATATCACTGATAAAGGACCATTGAATTATGTTACACACGTCAAGTGAGTCAACAGTTTTTTGAAATTATCTAGTATGAAAAGATATTAAAAATATCTGTTAACTTTTTGATTTTCTCTCCATCTAAAAAGATTGAGTATTTCAGATTTACTCCTCTCCGCGTAGCAGTAGTTGCTTGTCGAGAACAAACGCCACGCCCATCGCCCCGCCCATCTGAATCCCATGATATTCCAACATCATCTGCATCTGAAAATCCTCATGATTGTCTATTTACTGCACCTGAATTACCTCGAAGACTTGATCCTCATCAGAACCAAAACCACGATCCGTTGATGGCTATGATGATGAATTCAAATTCTTCATCAACTTCATCGCCTACTGCAACGACTCCAACAATGATGACTCCAGGACCAATGGATCAATCATTCGAAATGCAATTAGAAGCATTGATGAAACATTATGGAAAAACTCCACAAGAAGTTCGTTTTTCTGTTTTCCTTCCTACTTTTTTATTTTCATTTTTTCAGGTCTGTGAAATAGTTTCATTGGCTGCGAGACCAATTCAATCTCAAAATTCGAATCATCCTATCTTAGCTCCGCCCATTACAACAATTCGTTCTCCATCGTTGTCTCAACATCACAATGGAAGTTTCGAGGACATGATGGATGATTTGACTAATCCAGATAACGATTACATGTCATCTCTTGATTTCTCACACACTAATCATTTTCTACGCGTTTAGTTTATCTCGAATATTTTTAGTTAAAAAACGATCCTTTTTATTATCATTTTGCTGGTCAAAAAACTATTACCAATCATTTTATCAAATCAACCATGTTTTCTTTTCTTTTTTGGAATCTTGATCTCTCTGCTGTTTTTTCGAATATATTTCATTTCATTTCATTCAACCAAATTAAAATCACCCAAAATTGTCATTACTTCTCCATCCATAAATCGATTCGACGATGAATTGTTTCGTAGATTCGAGTCCGTTCCTATAAATTTGAAACATAGATAACTAGGAATACAATAAACTCACTTCTTCAGGAACCCAATCGGCTACATTTACAGTTTCCATATCTTCGTAATAAGCACCAGGTTGAATGTCATCTCGAAATATTGTGTGTAATACAACCAATGCTGCCATTTCTGGACTACGCATCAGTTTGGGAAGCAATGTGGCGTTCAGATACCGTACCAAGTAATTCGCATTTTTGTATAAATGTCCAGGAACTGTACCTGGATGAAGACTCACAGCTGTTACCTGTCTGGAAATGATAATTTTCATTTGTTCAACTATTTTATTCCTCACCTATCCTTTGCAACTTCTTTAACATATACGGCTAAATTCAGTTTTGAAGACGCGTATGCTTGATAGGGGCCAGCATAAACAGACAAAAAATTTGGATCTTTTGAATAGCAAGCAACTCTTGCAGTTGCCGATGATAAGAATATCGCTCTCTTGCATTCGTTTTGTATCAATTCATAAAGCATAGCCTGTCCAACTACATTCACAGCATTGTGTAACTCGACGCCATCTGATGTACGGTTTTCTGGTGATAACATTATACCGGGAGCAAAGAAAGCCACATCGAATCGATGAGATTTGAGTTGATGAGCGAGAAGTAATATCTGTTAGGAATTGTAGCTTATCATCATTCATTGCACTAAGAACCTGGGCTTGATTTGTCAAATCTAATTCATAGAATGTAAGATTTCCTTCACTTTTCAATCTTGCTGATTTATGATGAACGGTCACGTGACACTCGATTTCAGAATTTTGTAGAAGGAACTTGACAATCTAGAATAAAATGAGATATTCGAAAAATGATTTTTCCTGCCTGTCTTCCTATTGTTCCATCCGCTCCAATCACTAATGCTTTCTGTCGATTTTTCTTGCTAGCTGACCATAACCGTGAAGTGAATAACTGGTTTTTCAACTTCTATTGAAAACTTATTAGTCAGCTAAAACATTTGAAAGAAGGACTTACTTTTGCTTTGTTTCTACTATCAAATAGAGCTTCTCGGATTGCCAGCAATGCGGCGAGAATATAAATATGAATGAAAATAAGAAATTCGAGAAGGTAATTTGATGTTGGATTGAAGTAGAGAGGCTGAAATTAGCATTCCATCGTATTTTTCAAATTTTGTATGCATCAATCTTCAGTTATTATAAATTTTAAAGAGATCATTACCTGAAAAAACCTCCACTTGTTCTCCAATACTCCCCATTTATGCCTCCCTGGAGGTTCTTCCATTCTTTTTCTGGAACAAAGAGTTGGATTTTCTTTTCAATAAATGTTACCAAAAAATACTGTTTAGTTAACTGACATGCATTTCGTCACTGAACTAATAACTTTGGAATGCTTTATTCACATTTTTCATGGGATAATGTTGACATGGAGATTGTTTTGATAGGAAAAGTAGGGAAAAAATAATATTTTTGATTTCTTAACTTTTCGTGAGGGGAATCCGTAATTTCTTAAAAAGACGTCACAAAAGTGCCATTTCTATTTGATAGAGAGAAATAATTTTTCGAATAGGATGAGAAATTATCATCTAGATGGGAGAAAGAATTACAATGGGAATTAAAACAGTAAAGCATTTGTTGATGGAGGAATGGCTTAGAAAAAAGGCACAAATTGAACGGATATTTATTCAGAAGCTTCCACGTCTATGAAACAGGACGAGGTGACATGGGCGGGGTTTGAGCAGGAGTTGTGATGCGAGAGGATGAGAATCCACTACGTGGAGGTGTGTAATTTTTTCCAGCATGAAGAGATTCTCTGAGACGACCGAGACGTTCTAGAACTGCCGCTTGACGATCTGTTGTTTTTTTCATTGAAGACAAAGATTGACGTGCAGGAGAATTCTTAAAAGTTTTGATATTTTATTGAGAAACAACTAGGCATAGCTTACCACGCTCGCAAACTTCGTCAGATTCGGGGGCAACTCCCCACATGGCCCAGCCAGATTCAGATGACTTCCACGAAGTGACAGATTTTGAATAGATCCGCGCAGTGAAGCCAATGAAGGGCTGCGCGAGAGGTTCGTTTCAGCAACACGACGAATTTCTTGTGATATAAACTCATCATCTCGCCGGATAGTTCCTTTCTGCTCGAGACGTTGCATTAAACGGGATGCAGGACGTAAAGCAGGGGAGTCCTGATCACCACCATTCAAGAAATTGTTTGTTGGAGAACTGAGAGCACTTCGAGCTCGCTGGGGTGTCTGCAAAAAACAACAGTTCGAAGTTCACGATGAGATCTGATACAATTATAGAAAACGCTCACTTTGAACTGGAAATCGTCGCTCAATTTTATTGTTGGCGACACAGAAACAGGATGAACATTTTCGGTTGACGATGGCAATGGAGATTCAATAGCCCTGAAATTTATGAAAACTTGTGGTCGTATATTTAAAGCTTGCTATTTACTTCTGATTAAAATCTGGAGATACGCTGATTTCTTCGCCACCACTGCTACCTTCTTCAAAACTCGATGTTTTTTGTTGATTTTGATGAGGTTGTACCATTCTAACAGAAGCTGGCGACTGTAAACCTGTTCCTCTCATCGCTCCTCTTCTGATGCTGCTCCGAGTTGCTATTGGTCCAAAAAGGGCTGATTGCTGTAAATATAAATTACTTTATGTGAGCATTACTTCACAGAAAAATTTCAAAAATAGAAACGTTAAATTTATATTCATGTTTGATCAACGTTTGATAATATTTAACGTTCATGAAATATCTTGAAGTATTTACTCCCATAAATACGTTGTGTTCACGTAGATGGCGTTTAATCGTACGAGCAGAGAGCTCATTACAGTAATAATACAAATAATCAACGAATGAATACAACTTGGCTTTGCCTCTCGAGCCGCCAATCAAATTGAATGTAGAGAGAAAACTTGTAAAATTGCGCACATCTGCCGCGCAGATGTTTCGTAATTCGCGATTCTAGCTAAAAGACTCGAATAAGAAAGAAGAGGTACTCGCTGTTAAAAAATTTTAATCGCTCATAAAACTCACATAGCTAGAAAAAAGATGTGCATAGCCTATGCAGCATAGGCTTTGGAATTCAAACGCGATTCGTGCGGAACAGTTCTGGATATTCGGAAAATCGAAATGTCGTGTTTGATATAAGAGAAGAAATTAACTGTAATATGAAAGCAGGATTCTGACGGAAAATAGAGCAGACTATTGGGGGGAATGAACTTATCCTTCGATTAGGTTACGAAAAAATACTGAAAAACATTCGTTGACTGTTTCACTAAATCTCAAATCAACTGGTCACTCTGATCATGTAGAGCATTGTCCTCATATCAATGTAGTATTACACACAAACAGATTGGTGCGAAGGAAAGAGAAAAAGCTTAGAGGTAGGGAGAAAGAGATGAAAGAAAGGGGGAAACAACAGCTATCTTTCTTACTTCTGTTCTTTTCTTATTCATCACACATCGGTGTGTGCTGTGTGTGTGTCTGCTGTGTCCATCCGGATGATGGTGGACACAACACAAGAAGACACCGACACCACCACCGTTTAGCAGGATGTCCCTTCTTATAATTTATGACCCAATCTCAGATGATTTCTTACTATTCATTCTATTGATTTTGATTCCAATGTTCTTGTTATTCTGTTGTAAATTCCGGCAGAGAAAAAATAATTAGAAATCAAAATAGAATAAAGAAAAGAAATGTTTGGAGCAGATCGACAGTTGAATTTATGTAAACCATACAAGCTGATTCGGCAATTATTCTAATGAATTGTTGCGTAATCGAATGTGTTCAAAACACAACTTCTAAATTAACTGATCAACCAATGTGACAGATAGAAACGCGAGAAATTCAGCGCCGTCATCAATGTTGTGATAACCTCGCTGCAAAAAGTGTCGGGAGGTTGTGATAGTGCTAACGATAAGAAAAGGATTCCTATTTGGTTCTATTTCTGAACCGAAGGTCTTCGATATAAGAGAACTTAAGAGCTTACAATGAGAAGGTGTGTCATTCGGTTCCGCTTCTTTTTGTTGTTAGCATAATACGAAAGCGTTTTTACGATTAGATGTTCTTACAGTTTTTCCAAAAAAAAACATAATTTATAGTCAGTGTATTCAGATATTTCTCTGACTCAAAAAACAGAAGAAAACACACACCAAGAAGAAAGGTAAACATGGAATAAATGGATGAAACTTGATATTCCTTACAATTAGCTCATGGGCTGCACCATTGCTTTCACGTGTATTTTTTATATGATAACACTCGGGAACCAGATTTATGAATTTTGAGCGAAATACACGTAGATGTACAGTTATACTATCACGATTAAGGGGTTAAAAAGTTTCAAAAGCCGCTAGATAGACTGTGAAAGAGACAAATGTAGAAAAATAGGAAACTTATTTGAATTCGTTCCAAATGAGTTATCGGAGCATGAAAATCTAAAGATGACCTGATTTGGTCTCTCAGAAGTAATCCTATTATGAGAATTTGCTCCAATGTGAAAACGTCAAATGACTGAAATGACGTGAACTATCTTGTTGAGACTGATGGATAAGAATAGAACTACAGGTAGACACTCTGGGTGTGGTATAGTAGTCAGAGTCAGTAGTGACGTCAAACTAGAGAAGCAAAAAAATGTCAAAAATGGAGAGGAAGCTCTTATCAAAAAAGGAGTAACACAGCCTTTGATGACAGAGCTGCTAGGAATGGTCTATGAAATGCAACATCATTCGAGGTCAAAACGGTCATTCAACATACCATCGAATAAGAAAATGAAGAATACACTGCACTTTTCATTTCATTTAATGAACACATGTTTCTGTAAACCCTTACGAAACGTTTTATCGATGATGACTCACTCTCATCGTAAAGGGTGCACCCTAGGATTAGAAATATAGAAGGAGCAGCACGAAGGACTTCTATGATAATGTGATGGGAGAGATTTTTTTCTTTCTCAATGTAAAATCGGTGCAAGCGAAATTCAAAAACAGTTACTCAGATTGAATCTTCAAGAAGAATGATGCGCACTCTCTCAAAGCAAAGCGCCCACTCAATAGTGATTCGAAGTCAAGTTCGTTAGATTTTGAGATTTAGTAAAGAAGGAGACTGTGAATCGACTATTTGAGTGCTTTCATTAGAAAAATACGGTGAGCTTCAAAATCGTGGCCCATTTTCATCATTTTTGTATGCCGTAACATATGTATTCGTCACGTAACAGTGAATGAAAAGAGGCACACAGTCAAAAAAACGTCTCTCATCAATGACCAAGTGTTCTTTCTTTCTCTAATTTCCGATTTTCCTTCAAGCTTACACAAACAGTCTGTAGTGAGTTGGCGGGCAACAAGTGGGAGAAGTGGAAAGTGAGTGAGTGAGTGAGAGAGAGAGAGAGAGAGAGAGAGAGAAAGAGAGAGAGAGAGAGAGAGAGAGAGAGAGAGAGAGAGAGAGATGGTAAGAGCGGGAATTGGGAATGAAAAAAGAGAAAAAGGATGGAGAGAAATAACAGAATAAATAAGATTGCGGAAGGAAAGAACAGCGTTTGATAGCCTGTTGTTCACCCGATTATTGCCTTTGATGCAATCATTTTGTTCTTTTGCACACAGATAGGTGCGTCAAAACCGTGTTCCAACACCTATCTTTTGATGTTGTTTACATCAACTTACCGTAGTTTCATTGTGCCTACGTACACCTCCTTCCAACTTGTTATTGTTGTAGTAACCACCCGTATGATTCTGAAGATAAGTACATGTCATTCAGTTCGATAATCAGGGAATTTACTGCTAATCTATCAGTACTTAACATTTTACAGACTTAGTACCGCCGATGAGAAAAGCAGACCAAGAGTCACTATAGATCTACTTATTTTCACAGAGTATAAATGACTTCAAAAATGAATAAATGAAAACTTACTTTGATAATAGCCCGAGACTCTTCTCTATGAGATAATGGATCCCGATTCATTGGACAATAGTACCCGCCTGATTTTAGCATCATATCTGATTTCGTTGGCGTTCTATTTTCGGGGTGAACTCCTTGAGCTTGATGAGGTGAGGCGTGATCGTTTGGATGAACACGAATTGGCGGCCGAGATGGCAGAAAGACCGGAGCTGATTGTTGTTGAGGATGAAGAGGTATATCGGAACTAAAAAAGGTTTGATTGATTACAATAAACACACCATTCTTGCAATTAACGAAGAACAACGTTCGCGCACACTGGATATGTAAATAATTGGAATTAATGAAACTACACGCTCACAAGTATATACATAGATATATATATATATATATATATATATATATATATATATAAAGCAAAATGAGCTCTTTCACTCTATTATTATTCTGATCTGGGTCAACGAGATGAAATGCAGTGGTGAAAGAGTGTAGAAGAAGAAGAGACGCAAATTCATTAGCTATATGAATGCATATACGAGAGAACGGAAATAGAAACAATCATCTGCCATGGCACTGCGCAGTTTGTAGAGAATTTAATATGGATAAGCAGTTGTAAAACATAGGGAAAAAACAGAAATCACTTAACTGAGTGTGAAAGGTTCTATACTTGAACGATTAACAGAAAGTGTACCCACGAAAATCCGAATTCACAGGCAATGCATAAAAGTACTAAACACTCAATTGAGGGTAAAGAATGAAATGATGGAGAAATGAGGGAAGTGAATGGATCAACCCAAGTATCTCCTCTCGAAGACGTGAATGTGAATTTGGTCGCCATCCATAAACTGTTCAAATGGTTGTATTAGAATCGATGATATACGGATAAAGTTGGTTGAATATAGAAGGAGAGAGAGGAAGAGAAAGATAAAACAAATCGAGTAGATTTGGATTACAGGTTCCCGATTGGAGAGCTGATAAACGAACTTGTTTGGATTGAAGATCTGTCTGGTCAAGAAACGCTAATACAGCTCTAGTGCAAACGAGTAAAAAGATCTCTCTATAGGCAGAATATGGAGGGTGCAATTTTTCACTCTCATTCTGCATGAAATTCTCTTTCTTTTCGCCATCTTTGGGGTTTCGGAACGAGCATGGAGCACTAAAATAGAGTAGGAGACATCAAGGAAAGAGAGACACCAAGGAGAGAATGGCGCAGACTACGTCTGTGCTGCCGCATTTGCATACCAAATTCACTTTTTCTGGTTCCCACAGAATATAAAAAATACGTCTTTGTGGTTGTGAAAAGAGGGAAGAAAAAAGGAAATAGAGAAGAGGATGCCGTGTTCAAATATGCAAAGCAAAAGTTAATACATGTGTGTTTTCAGTCAATAGAGTAACTGAAGATGAGACACAAACAGTATAGAGAAAAGAAAAACTGTCTATATTGAATATTTGATTAAAATATTCCAAAGAAGGATGAAACTTGCCTGAGAAAAAAATTCTTGTAATCGAATCAAATGATTCTACATGGGCAGGCAATATTTGCACAAAAAACTATAAAATGGAAGTTCTACATAACTTTAGTGTAAACATAAGGCCTAAAACACTAAGAGAAATATTTGAAACTTAGCAATCGTGAAAACTCTCATCATTCAGAAGACCAACACAATCAACAAAAAAGCTGTGAATGCCCACCTATTCGATAAATCGACAGTATTCGTTCTTTGCCCAGCTACAGTAATCCCTTCCTTTTCTCGACTAGTTGTCCGCACCGATCGACGTCCAACTGAATTGCGAGCGAATGTATTGTCCATCTTATCCGGTGAGCTCTAAAAGGGCACACATAGAAGCAATTACAACATCAATAACAAAGAAAAACGACAGCTCCAATCTTATTGAACTCACAATTGAAGAAGACCTTCCCCGAACCAAATGACTTCCGATAGTCATACTTGAGTTATTATGATAACTTCTATCTGACTGTGGGGCATTCTTTCTCATTTCAACCTCATCTTGCTTCTTGTGCCATTCAACTTCAGAAACTTCTTTAAGAAGACGTCTACCAGTTTCGATATCCACTCCGAGCAACTTTTGTTCCAGTTCAGAAAGTTGTTCGGTACCACCTTCTTCCTCAGCTCCTTTCAGAACATGTTTATAGAGTTTTGCTCTTTTCAAAAGCTCAGCTTCTTTCTTCGCTTTTTCCATGGCTGCAGCAAACAGATCAGCACGGCGTTGTTCTTCCTGAAATATCTCTGTGAACATCAATCTATCATACTTTTTTAACTAGCCTCTAGTCTTTCTCTCTCTATTCTTTTTCTCTCTTCTTCTTCTGAAGCTCGTCGATCTTCTAGAATACGTCTTTGTCTTTCAATTTCAAGCAACTCTTGACGTTCCCGATCTTCTTGCTCCTGCTCATATTTCCTACGTTCAGCGATTTGGTCGGCATAATTGTAAGTTACAGAACCAGTGCTTCTACGAGTCAAAGGAACTGGATCATCATCTGAAAGTCTAACCCATGAAACCTATTTCCACTGGATTATTACCAGTATAATCAGAAGTTGATTGCCTTTCATCATGACGAACTTTCTCTTCTTGAACTTTTTTCTTTTTCTTGTCTTCTTTAGTTTCTTTCACACCGCTGACCCCAGATTCCGATGAAGAATCATTAGATGAGGTAGATGAAGTCATGGCGTTTATCACCGTATTCTTGGTCGAAGAATTCATTCGAGATGCTTCCATAATAGAAGCAGTTATTTGAGGAACAAGAGGGGCCGGAACAGGAATACCGTATCTCACTGAATTATCAGATATTGAATGAAACTGAAAACTCTACTAAATACTCACTTCCGTTTGGTCCCGTTGGTGGTGGTAAAGTCCAAACTCCCATTTGATCGACTGGACATATCTGAGATGGATCTATGTTCTGAAACACTATATTAAGAACATTGCAAAACTTATATTTCTTACAATTGTGCTGACAGGTATAGCTCCTGCTGGAATAACTTGATATTGTGGAGCGAAATATGTATGCTGAGTCGATTTATCTTCAGAATTAACTGCAGTCTCATAAGATGTTGATGATGACATTGGATTTTGATGAAATGTAGGTGCAATTGGATATGGATATGTATAGATCGGATACGAGTAGGGATGATGTCCATGATGTTGATGCGAGTGATTATGCGCTGTTAATGGATGGACATGGTATTGTTGGCAATGATGATTCAACTGTGAAGGTGCATCGTTCTGAAAAATCAAAAATTGTTAAATGATTCTCAGAATTTTAAATCTAACAGTTTCTTGTTTTTCTCCTACAGAATCCGTCATAGGGACCTTGTACATGCTCGTTGACTCTTCTTCACTGCTTTTCGGATTCTGAAAGAATGACTTTGGATGATACTCGTGAAATAAACTTTTAAAAGGGAATAAGTCACGTACGATGCAGAAATTCAATATTTAAGTGTTCGGAAAAATTCACATATTCAGAAATGTTTCAGAAAATAAGAATGTATCACTTTGGCAAAACTATGGACCTATTCTATATCAGTATTGAAAGAACACAAGACGCGCGGTAGTTCATTGACTTGATGCTCATGAGAACCAATGAAATTGTGTGGCTTAGTGGGAGTGCGAAAAAACCCGCGAAAAAGATGAGAATTTCGACGAAGCGTGGAAAGAAAGGAGAAAGTGAGAAGAACGAGAAGGAACTTAATCGGATTACCGTGTGACTGTCCGTCATTGAGATACAATGGAAAGATGCAATCGTATGAATTTGAATACTACGGAGATGCAAAAAAGAAAACGCATGAGGTCGAAACCAAAAAGAAAGCCGCCAATGTTTTTTTAATAGAGAAGAACACTTCTTTTAGGTTACTGAAAGCTTTTAATGAGACAAAGAAGGTGAGAAATTCTACTTGAATAGTTGGGAAGAGTGCAACTGTTGCATGAGTTTCCAAGACCACTTCAAACTACTGAAGCGGAGGTGGATGGCACAATTTCCAGATGGGGACACTAACTTTTACATGAACATGTGTTTTAAGTGAACTTTAAGAAGTTAGAGACTGGAGAATAAGGCAAATAAAGAAAAGAGATTAGTTCTCCTGGCTCATCGAACCAAAAAATGGCCAGAAGCTGGAAATAAACCGAAAAGTATTACGAAATCACACTGAGCTCATTTGATGAGATGCGCTTCTTTCTTCTTCTTTTCCTATTCTAGAGTTTCGTGCATTTATTGCGAAATGATGAAATTTCAGAACTAAATGGGGAGCTGAATGAATGAAAACTAAGACCTTTCCCTGATTGTCACTTTCATTAATATTGATAACCATTTAATTTCCTCTAAACTTAAATTCCGGTTGACACTTGTTATGGAGGTCATAAAACTGAATAGATCATAAACCTGAGAGAATTGTTTATAAAAATTGGAAAAACGCAACATTTGGGGACGTAATGTGAAATGATAAAACGCTATCACATGCTCTTTCACCCCTTTTTTGTAGATAAACTCATCGAAAACGATAGACTCTGTGGAGAAATATAGGTCAAAACCAGCCAACTAACACGTTAAATTGGTCGGAAAAGCTTTAGATTTTTTTTGGAAGGGGGTTTCATTCTGAATGAATCATCATCGAATGGTACAATAACATTGTTGATCATTGAAATGGAAATTGAAACGACTATATAACTTCTAATATGAAAAAGGAAAGAATTGAAACAACCGGATAAAATCTTACAATTGGCTCTTTCGAAACAAACTTCCGAAGTGGAGAACCTCCTCCAGGTGTCGAGTTGTCTCCAAACGGAAACCATTCTGGCCGACTTTCTGATTCCGCTGAAAAATAGTAATTCCAAGTTTCTTATAGATTTCTCTTTAAACCTTTTTCTTTGTCCCATTGTGCTTGTTTCTGACGTAGAAAATCCGAACTTTCCTGCCGGATCATATTGTAGTGTGATGAAGTGCAAAAACTGTAATTTGAAGGGAAGGAAAATGAAAAATGTTTTTGAACCAATGTAAAAAAAAGACGCGATAAGATAAATGAATGGAAGAGAATCACATATGACTTATTGCAAACATAACATAATATTACTGTACTTTTTTCATTTTCTTAACACCAATATTCATATTCAGAATTTTTTGTGGACGTTTATGGAAATAAAACACATTTTAGGAAAATTTGGAAGGAAACAACTCCATAATTAAGGAACAGAAATGTGTGGTTGACGGGCCAGAATTCAATGTGAACTATCGCGCAGGATGACTAAATTGGCAATATGAATTGAATTTCTAATTAGTAAGGAGCAAACAGGAATGACCTACTAACCTAATTAAGCACACATGATCTCGGATTACAAAATGCTTTAAAGAAACACCATTTTTTGTATTTCAGAATATGACTTCTTTCGAAGAGCTTGTTAGTTTATAATGAAAAGTTTTCTCTTGTGAATCATAAATGATAAAGTTGTACAACTACAACCTCGACTACTATAGTAACGCTCGAGAAAAAGAAGAAAACGGATGAAAAAGAGATAGGTAAAGAAGAGAAAGAAGAGAAAGGAGAGATAGACGGTAATAAAATTATGCGCTCTGTCACTGTTCTTCTTCTCATTCTTCCATTGCCACCTCTTGTCGTCATTGGCAATATCATTGGTAGTTTGCATAATTTGATGGCCCTTAAATGAAAAAAGACCACTAAACACTTTACACTGTCTCAGAAACAATTTTGGGTGAAATGGAGCTTTCAAGACAGCACGTACAATTGCAATGTTTAATATCATGTCAGATGGAAAATGTCAACTTATGTTTAGCATGTGCAAATATAAGCTCTCGAGATTCTTCCGAGAGCCAATGAAGATATGGTTAGAGCAAAAGGTCACAGATCGATCCAAAACTCAATAAATTTACTCCAACAAAATGATAATTAAAATAACTAAAAGCCATTACTTCTGCCGTTCCTAGAACTTTTTCACAATAAATAATTGTGTTATCGAAATAAAACAAACAAAGGGTTTTCTCTAATGCGCATGTGTCAATTTTTATTATTTTTTCCGCACGGAAACGCCTGTTATACGGATACTGCAGAGAAAAGTGAACAAAAAAACATATCATTTGCCCACATGCATATATTTGCAAGGAGTAGAACAGAACAGGACAAGGCATACTATGAAGCTGTAGAGAATCAGACAGTTAGAAGGGACGATTCGAATACGAATGGCTGGCAGGTGGTTTCTGAAAGGAAAAGAGGGTACACACCACATATGAATATAGGAAACACCAGATGTTCTTCTCTCGCAATGGATACCAAATTGATGAGAAAAATGTCAATTAAAAACTATTTACGAAAGTTTTGAACATGCATATATTGATTGTGTATTACTGTAATTCCGATTTTAACACCTCATTTTCAAGTTAACTGAAAAAAGAGAAGAAGCTTGTGATGGCAGTTCAGAAAATGTACATGATGAAAAGAAGATGAGATGATGTCAACCATTTTGGAAGAAAACGAAGGATGAAGATGTCTCCCGCTGGGAAAACTATGATTTCGGTGAAAGGAAAACGGAACGGAATAGGATATCAAAAGAAAACATTTAGAGAGAATGAAATGAATGATAGGATAATAGATACTTGAACAGACCAGTTACCTCATCAGCAGAAATAAAAAGTAAACGAAACCAATTTTGTGTAGTCATCCAACTAACTAATTCCAGAAATAGGTCAAGAGCGATTTCTAGGTTTGTTTATTTTCTAGAAGAAAATTTTATAATCTTTGTTGCAACTTCGCAGCTCTCTTTGTTGGAAACTCAAATTTGATATAGCGAAAAAATACACTTCGAAGTTTTAGAAAAATATTCCAAACACTCCCCGCTCACTTTTTCGAGGTTCAGAGCTTCTCATTCGAAATTTATAGAACGTTTGACTACCAATCAAGAAAATTCAAACACAAATGTTTTCTTTTCTGTTCTCAATTTATCCCATTTATCCGAAACTGGCCACTGACACCAATACAAGCTTTTGACGGAGGTGCATAAATCGATCATAAACCGGGTTGCGAAAGGCGTCGCAGCGACTTTAAGTTTTCTTTGAAGTCTACCGACAAAGTCTACAAGATTTTTTTGTGTATGCTTCATTAATATCAAGTCAAAAATTGAAAAGCCCGCTGAAATGTGTCAGAAATCTACGGGGGCCGGCAAAAATAAGCTCGCGGACTAGTAAACGGAAACGCGGACATCCAGTCTCAACACTTTTTTCGAACCTTGCCGTTAGACTTTTTCTATGTATTTCGTATTAATTATGTTAAAGACATGATCTTTTTTTGTGAGAAAGTAGATTTTAGACCTGTTCCTGAAATACATGTCTATTAACTTTCATATGTCACAATCTTACTGATTTGAAAACGATATATTATCGTTTCAACGTCAAATTTGACGTTTTAACTGAAATTCAAGCCTAATTCAAGCCTAAAACGTCAAAATTTCCGGGCGATTTGTATGAAACGATAATATATCGCAGCACGTCTCCTAACATAAATATTTAACTGTTCCTGATTAAAGTGTTCGAACATGTTTATTATTTTCAATTTTTTTTTCAGATGGCTGATTCGGCCGAAACAGTTGAACCGGCCGAGGATGCACAGTGCTTCTCAATGTTCGTTGCTCAGAAGGCGTTTCTCGAGGGAGATTTTGAGACAGCAATAAAACATTTTTTCGTTTGTATAATTATGTTACCGGTGGAACGACGAGGGCTTTATGAAGATCAGTTTGCTGCAGCATTGCATGGTGAGTGTTAAATTTTGAATGACTTAAATAAGTGATGTAAATTTATTGGTAAAGGAATATTACTCCCTTGTAAGTCTAGCTTTTGATTTGTATTTTACTTTCAGGTTGGATTGCATTGAACCATGATAATGCGTCGAAAGCGGTTTGTTTGTACCCTCAAATCAAGCAGCTGTTTCCATTAACTATTCGGACACGAATGTCACTTGTGCGAGCAGTTCAAAATACAGACAAAGGAAAATGGATTCTGAATTGTCTCCCCATTTGCAGAGAAGCAATGGAGATTGCCACAAAGGAAGAAGATCTGGTTGCTCTACGAATCGCACGAGTCAATTTAACCACTCTCCCATTTCCCCAATGGCATATACGTATGATTAATGATGTGGTGAGAACAGATAGAAAAAAATTTATGAAAAAAAATTATTATTCAGAAGCGGAATGAAGCATTCGCAAAAGCTCTCAACACTACCATCAAAAGTAGAAGCAGTGTCGTCTTCGATATTGGGTCCGGTACTGGTATACTGTCAGTTATTGCCGCGAAGTTTGTTTCTGTACACCTATTCTGACAAATACATTCGTTTAAGAAACACAAATCTGGTGGTGGCATTAGAAGAAAACGTGTGTCTTGCAATGATTTCCAAGCAAGTATTAAAAAGAAACGGAGTCGAAGGTCGAGTCACAGTTCATGCAAAAAATTCAACAGCATTTGAAACAAATCAAAAAGCAGATGTTATCGTATCTGAAACACTGGATTGTTGCGTTTTTGGAGAGAAGATTGTTGAAACGTTTTTGGATGCTCATGTTCGATTTGCTCATGAGAAGACTGTTTTTATTCCAAATCAAGCCACGGTTCTAGTCAGATTGTTTAGATGCCGTGAAATTTTCGATATTCATTGTCAAGATTATGGTGGCGTTCGATACCGTTCTGAATATGTGAAGATCAATGATTCGCCTGCTGAGCAACCATATTGGTGTGCAACTGCAGCGGATTTTGCTGAGTTCGAGTTTCTATCAGCACCCGAAGAGATTTATTCTGTGAATTTCACAAATTTGGCTGACTTACAGGAGTCTCTAAATAGTGGCGGTGCATTAAAGCTATCGCCAATCAAAGAAGGCGTTGCTCATGGTTTTGCTATACATTTTACGTGAGTATTTATAAAACGAAAGATGGTATGAAACTTAACTGTGTTAAGATCGGATTTGACTGGTAATGGTATTGTTATTGATTCATCCGAATGCCGAGCTTGGGATCTTGGAATTATTCCATTCAAAGAGCCTTGCGTTGTCAAATGTGGCCAGGAACTGGATATTTCATGGAAACTTGAGTATGATCGTTTAGATGTATACAACAACTTTGTGAGTCAATTTCCTATGCCCGCGTGATATACGGTTATTCTTTCAGTATGCGGAAAGTCTTCAAAGGGCTGAAGACAGTCTTCGATACGAATCTGTTTTATTGGAACAAATTCAAAAAATTCGAGACGATAGTTTTTTTAAGCCAATGATGAATGAAATTTCCCAGCACGAATTGCCATTCACACTCGATATTTCCTCGAACATTCCAGCTCAATGCGTTGTCAACACTGTGGATCGCGAGACGCCCACTAAAATTCTCATCAGTGAGACACACTACCTAGAGATTTCAAAAATTTGCAATTTTAGCCAGTTTATACCGCCATGATGGTGCATTAGATCAGGAAACGTTCTTCCGGATAGAAGAGTTCACTGGGTATCGCGACTTCATTGAAAAGATAGTACCTTCAAGAGTTCGTATCATTGGCCGCCTTTTTACTTCCGATCGTTCTCATTTTGATGCGAGGCCTGATCCAAGTGCGCATTGCCAAGTTGATCTAGCGGATGTTCGAAGTTTTAATATAAGAGAGCTGCGTGATATCAGGCTGACTCAAAGAAAAGATATTCAAATGACTTCTGATGAATTCACTGTGTACGAATTCAACCTCACTGCTGAGAATTTCAGACAAGATGCATTCACAACGGTGAATAGAGTGATCGAGGTAATACTTTTAATTCAGAAGACATGAAATAGTTTTTAAGTTTTTTTTTTTCTATTAAGAAATCCTGTGTTTTAAGGTGCAACCAAATCGACCTGGCTCTGATGGCGTAATTTATGAGTTTGAAGTTTTGGGGATTCGGAATCACAAGCTGCGTCCAGTAGCAGCGTTTCTTTTCCCTGATCGAATTAACAATGATAACAAGGTATGTTTCTTCTGGAAATAGCACATTTTAAATAATAACTTCAGATGACTCTGCTTTTCGACATGCATCTTGGTGAAATGCTTATATCTCCCAAAGAGAATCAATAACATTATTCACTCACCATCATCAGCCTTAATTATCTCATTTTATTTAAACTCATTAGGATCTACGGTGTCGGCTTTCTCCAAACTTATCTCCTTTTCCTCCCTCAATCCCGTGTCTCACCAAACTCATCACTGTTGTTCTCTGCCGATCAACCATTCATTAATTCTCCATTTGCATTACTATCATTTATTTATTTTTTTGTTGAAAATTTGATTTTCCCATGGATATCAACTGACTAGCTTGTTATTTTCAAATATTTTTGTTTGCCTTTGATAAAAAGGATTCAAGGATTTCATTCTTGTCGAACTGAGAAATTTTTTCGTTTTTTTTTGAAGAAAATTGTCTTGATAAGAACATTTTCAAGAAAACAGATAGAAAACAAATTTATTCAAGATTTTTTTTATTCCGTATCAATTTCATTTTTCAGCGCTTCCTTCGCTTTCCTCGCCTGCTCTCTTTTCCTATTCGCCTTTTCTTCTTTTGAATGTTGAAGTTTCTGTAGATTTCAAATTTGAAAGATTTCCAAAAAGCCAGACTTGTCACGAGGCTTTTCCCCGAATTTTAGTGGACCGGACCTGGCCTTAACTTAAAATATTAGGTCAAGTCGAAAGTTTTGCATCACTTTTTGTTTTTTCGTCATAAAACTTCAGTGAAGTTCCTGGAACAAGTTATGCTTGCGGTTAATAAAGGTATGCATGTGGACTATATTTCCACAAAATCTGGGCTCAATAGCGCTTTTGGGCAGCGAGCTAGGCCAACTTTGCCAAGGTACCCCTATTTTCTACTTTTCGGGTATGAACTCCAGATTCAGGCGGTTTCAAGCACGGAGGACTATGATTATAGTTAGCCAACAAGGTCCACTTCTCATCCCCAATGATCATTTGAAGAAGTTTTGTTGTCATTCTCCAATATGTCAAAAATGATCATGGAGCCCCTGTAGCTGGGAGGCCGACAGATCACAATGGTACCGAAGTTGGAGTTTTGCAGGAGAACAAGAAACCGCGGGGTCAATCCATTGGCATATTATGATAGTACTTGAGTCTATTTACAAGATTTTTAATTAGTAGTTAAGGGTCCTCTTCGATCAGTGTAACTAAATTGTCTTCATAAAACACCTAATTTGGAAAATTCATTCAATTCTAGTTCTCTATTCTGAAGCTTTCGGGACAAACGGATTATTGTTACTTTATTAACAGTGATGGGACCCTACAATAGACGAATGTGAGCCTCGGTTTGTGTTGCCATAGAGTCAATACGGTACTCACTCAAAAATACCAATCAAAATTGTCATTGGCAAAGTTGGCCTAGCTCGCTGCACAAAAGCGTCATTGAGCCCAGATTTTGTATGAATGTAGCCCACATGTATACCCTTATGTACTCCCAACATGGTTAGTTTTAGAAACCTTACCGCAGTTTTATGACGAAAAAACAAAAAGTGATGCAAAACTTTCGACTTGACCTAATACAAGTCTGTAAAAAATAAGATTACTTTTAATTGTTCCTCATAACAATTCTGTCCGTTTATTTGGCGATCCAAAACGAATTTCATTCGTTCAAAAGCAATTTCAATGTTTTTTGGAAGAAGTCGTGACTCGTGCACCTGAAATAAATCCTCCAGTTCTGTTTACTTTTCAAAAGTGAAATACGGTACCTTGAGTACTGTACCAGTTGGAATATGTGTCAACTGAACTGCATTTTGAGCCGTGTTCACTTTCTGTCCTCCCGGACCCCAACCAGATATATATTTCTGAAGATCTATTCGAATATCTATCTTTTTAAATTTTATTTACCTGCTCACAATCTTCTTTTCTCACTTCTGGAAACTTATAATTTTTCAATTTTTGCTTTGGAGAAGCCATCATTCTACGGAACAATAGCCATTTAAGGATCATCCTCAAATTTCAATCTAGAATTTTGATTGTGTTTGTATCTCAAGAAACATCAGCTTGTAGTTGAATAGGTATTTATCAATGAATGCTAACACATGAAGAACAAGGGAAGAAACTGTTGATGAACAATTTTTAAAACTGAAACGTGAAAGCAAATCTGGCTGAGGATGCAATAAATAAATTAAAGGAAAAATACGAGAAAAAACCATGCCTAGGATACTGTAATTCAATAAATTAAACAACGATGAACAGATGAAACCCGTAACTAACTAAAAGGAAAATTATGCATTAAACATGAGGATGAACAGATTTGCCGAAAAGAAATATGAGACAGTGTACAATTAAATAGCGTTATTAAATATGAAAATAATTTAAGAAGATTGTTGTAGTCGCAAAAAACATTTACGACAAACCCGAACCGGACGAGAGATGTTCATTCGAGTGATATGAGACTCGAAGCGAGAGCATCTGAAAATTTGTTTGTGTTATGAATGACTGCGAATAATCTTCTTACGTCGAACAGAATATTTGACCGCAATTCCTGCAATGATGCTTTCTATCAGCAAGAGTGAATTTGTGTTCACAGTCATCACATCTTTGACGCATAACATCCTGAACCCAATGATCGGCTCTCCCCCCTCCTTCGCCTCCTTGCCAACACCACACTCGTCCAATACCATCTCCCACATACAAAGATCGATGATCTCTGCTCGGTGCAATAGCAGTTATCGGAGCTGGATGTACATTGTCTGGTCGATTAAACGCAGTATGCATCGTTAGGGCGGTTCGTTGAACGAGAACTCTTACGAACTTTGTTTCACCTTCTTCGCTTTTCGTTGTTTTGTTTCCAGAAGAAGGACTTGCAGGACCTGATGATGTCACTGAAACCGAACCAGATCCAGAAATACTTGATGATGTGATATTAGTAGAACTGTTTTTTAGTCGTTTTCGCTGTTTTTCCAGTCGAGCAGCAATTGCAGCACCACCAGAGGATTTGTCAGAATTTTCAAGCATCAATGATGAAGTCGAATTCTCGAAAGCTGGTTGGTCACTGAGACTTCCGTCATTTTCGAACACAACGCACGAATAAATCTTGACAGTTCCATCTGAGGTTCCACACATTATGACATTATCATTGTCCCATTCGTTCATCTAAAAAGTGATAATAGATACTATTCTTCACATTTCATGTCTCTTTTTCTTACAGTAGAAAATGCTAACGAAATGATCATTTGTTGTGGATCAATAGCCGGTGCCACGTCACAAGTATTCAACACTGCCAGAAGTTGTCCATTCAGAGTCCATAAATGAAGAAGAGTTGCACACGCAGTTGCAATATCACCTGTAGCATCATTGACAGCTACAGCGAGTACAGCATGAGGATGTTTGGGCAACTGTCGAATCAAAAACAGTTCTGATAAATGCCAGACAAGAACCGTCAGATCACGAGAAGCAGATACAAGAACTGCATGAGATTGGCTAGAGACTAAGCATGTGATAGCGTCGGAATGTCCATTCAGAACCGACAACTTCTTCATAGAAAGTGGCTTGTTGTTAACTTTCCAGACACTAAACTGAATTAATTATGGAAAAGAAATGAGTGAAAGACTCACGTGATGCAACCAGAAGTATTCCCACAGAACAAAGTAGTCTCATCTCCAGCAGCTGCACATGTCATCTCGTCAACTTCACACATTTCATGAACACAGACTGATTTGTCAGTATCAATTTGTCCCATTCGAACACTTCGATCAGGTAAACCCCATGTTATGTATCTGTTTGTACCAAGGAGTACCTGCAATCAGCACTGTAATACTGTATATTTCCCGAAATTATAATGGTACCTTATTTTGCTCCAGTGCAACTACTCCGATCTTTTCGTTTTGATGGATTGATCCAACTGCTGATCTGAGTTCTTTAAATGGTGCTTGTGGAGGAGTCATATTATGGATGGCATGGTAAAACAATCGAGATGTAGTGACTCCAGCCGTGTTACTGAATCCCTCAAGAATATTTACTTTTTTCTGGGGATGTGGTTTCTTGAAGAGCTGAGTTGGAATCTGACCAAAGTTATTTACAAATCCAATAGTGGCGTTTCTTGTCAACGGATCGTCAATTCGTTCGAAATCAACTGATCCTTCATAAAACAAATGATGGAAAAGATTGTTGTTTTTCACAGCTTCTTCTCCATTTTGTTTATAACCAAAGATCAAATCAATCCATTCGTGAAGGTGTGATGAGACATAATCACTTTCTAGAGCTTGTCGATGAAGACGAATAAATTCTCGTGGATCTCCATGGCACCAAACAGGAAGTAAAACATCATTCACAGGAACACCGTTCTGCTTGACACCCAGATCGAAATGATTTGAGTTTGTGAACATTTCAGGAAGAGTGAAGAACTCGGGGATTAATTCTTTCACATCCGCCATGTTGTTCCGAGAAGCTGAAGTCCAGGCATCCCCGACACTGTGGAACATACGATCTGCCAAATCAAAATGACCTCCTTGAAGAGATAGAAATTGTTGAGTGAAGGGCTCCAGTCGAACCAAGTAGGAGACAACAATCATTGCAGATGAGTAATGAGTTCCATACATATACGGTGGAGTTTCCCCAGATGGATCATCCCATTCTCTAAATCTTTTCAAAAATTGCTCTAATCGATCTGGAGACTGTGCTCCCATTGGTTTTGAGAAATCACGGAATGTCGAAATGTTGGTGAAATCTAACTGAGGACTCGTGTAATCAGCTAACACCCATGGAAATATAGGATATTGTGATAAATCGTTGTAACATCTTCCAGCCAGCGTGTTCAAATGCATTAAATACTGGAAGTTTGAAATATGTCCACTGAGCCATCGTTGTGTAACCGATTGTTGACCTATTAAAGAGGATAGAAGAGACGCGCCACGTCCTGTTGCTTCGATGGCAACATTTGCTTTTTGACCTCCCAATGAATCTGATCCACCGGATGAAAGGTTTATAGCCATTGAAGTTAATCTGCAAGACATATCAATTGAGCAATTATGGAAAACTCGGAGTCTTACTTATCAAAAACTCGATCTCTAATCTTTTTAGGGAATGCAAGAAGATAGTTACGCCCATCAGAACTGAACACTTCAAGAGCAATGGGTTGAAGGAGATATCGTCTTTTGTGAACTTCTCTAATCATATTATAACTGAATTTCGAACACAATCGAGATGATTTTGGTGGTTGAGTGGCACCAGTTGCTGGGTACGGAACGATAGGATCATGCATTTCTTGACTCAAAAAATCAAGATCTCGAATTTCTTTTGTTTTGAGAAGAGTAAATCCATCGACAACATAGAAATGATCTCTTCCAAATAACAAAAGTCCTTCAGCGGTTTCTAATCCTTGGATTCTTGCACATCTGAACATAGAATGGAGTTGTTCACCTTGCTCCAGAAGTCTCAAAAGTGTTTGATTATCAGGTCCAGCTTTCTTTTCTTCTTTCTTCTCTTCTTTTTTTCCGGAATTATTGGAATTCGAGTTAGCCGATTGATTGGACTGTACCGTCATTCCGTTCGATTCTGATGGAAGCTTCTCCGATATTGAAGACGTCGAATCGTCTTCATCTTTTTTTTCTGATGTTTCACAATCTTCTTCATTCAATTCGACACTCGTTCCGGAAACATTTTGCGAGTTAGAAGTAGGTAAAGTTGTCGACAGCCTTCTAATGAGGGACGAGTTTATTTCTAAAATCTTATTATCAATCGTAGTCGGAGAAATTTCAATTTCGTAACTCACGGGACAGATCAGTGAATGAATATCCTAACAAATTCGACGATGATCCAGAACCATCTTCTGGAGACATCACTGATACGGACGACGAATCGATGATTCGAGTATCGAGTGTACGTCGCCGATGCACGAGACATGCTTCATAGTACAGCTTCGAATCAAGTGAAATAGCAACTTTGGCTCGTTGTGCTTTGGCTGAAGGAGCTTCCAGATGAGGACGGAATGGATAGACATGGTAGAAACTTCGATTGGGAATCAACTTTCGTCGCATTCTGGTAGTTGGCCCTTCAGTTAGATCTAGTTTGAACTTTTCTAGCTTTGATGCCCGTTCGGGACCCCAAATTCCTCTCTCACGAGTCAACTCAGCTTCCCATTGATGCCAGTCATGGAGGCACCATTTACGAACATGAGCGTGCCACTCAGAATACCTAAATACTACGTTTGATACGTTATCATCTTCCAACTTTCAACCTAGTGCTTTGTGCTCTGACCAGTTCTTTGATTAGACTGACATGAACTCTGAGCCACATAAAGATGACTTGTTTGTCTGTTGATGTGTTTTTCCACGGAGCAACAGACCCTGGTCCAGATGATGGTAGTACTGTGGTGGTGCTCATTGATCGTTTAGCTGCAAATCTGGTGATTCCCGAAGCCACACGGTTGAACTTCTGCAATATAGACAAGTTTAATCAGTGACGCTCGTTGTCACAGACCGAGCTTATTTGTTGTTGAATCATATCTTTAGTTGTGTATGATGCATTCTGTGTACCAGATGCACCAGCTTGGGAAGATCTTAATTGGGAATCAACAAACTGTTGCCAGTATACACCAGCTGCGTGGGAAAGAAGAGCACGAGCAGCATTTATATCAGCCACTGACTGCTTCTTGAATGTCTCTTCGATCAGCCCCTGTTTCGTACAAATAACATCGGACCAAACACGGCATGCACACATAGCCACTTGAGCACTCGTTCTGTCCAGATCAGATGAATTGTCCTGTAAAGATTTAACTTTAAATGAATTGGAATTGAAAAATCAAAAACAGACCTGGAATAGAACGTCTGGAGTAACTGATAACATGAATATGAGATGTGTCAATGAAGCAAAGAACCATGCTTCGTTAGATGCCAAAAACAGATATCTCTTGGAAACCAAAGTACTAAGAGCATCAAGAACTGACAACTGAACAGGAACTGAATCAATTGGACGACTCAATATGAATAAAGTCATCCTCATAATACAGCCAGTAATTGGTTCTGCATTGACGGCCTTGTTCACTTTTTTGCTTGCAATCACTTGAATATGATAAAGTGTTGAAAGCATTCTCATAGATTCACTTCCTAGGACAAGTCCATTCCAAAATGCATCAACGGCTCGGGAAGATAACAACGAGATGTTGGAAACGATTTGAACAAGATTCTGAGGTTGCGTGTTGGGTGGAAGTGCTGATGAGGCGAGTAGATCTGTGCTGACAACGTGTTCCAGAACAGAATGAAGAAGAGCAGTCAAACACGCTACTTGTGTTTTTCGAGTTATCCCACTTTCCGATATATTCTGTAAATTTCTATGATTGCATCTCAGAATTTTTTGAAAACATACATCTAGAATTATATCAATTATGGTATCATTCTTCGACATATTTACTTGTAAATTATCAGTGACAATCTTCTTCAACAGATCCATTACTATCCGAACATTTGGTTGGGCAAGAACTAAAAACTTATTAATCCTAAATAAGAGAAGACAAATCGGAACTCTTACATGCTTGAAAGAACTCAGCATCTGGTGATCCATCCTGGCTTCTTCTATTCGTTACTTCTGATTTCACTCCCATTGCGTTTGTGTCTTCAATCAAAGTCGAAAATAAGGCTAGAATGAACTCATCGGAATGTACAATATTCAAAAATGTTGGTGAGTTTTGATACATGAATGTAATCATTTGAATGACTGTTGATGGGTTTGTGGTTGCCCACTGTTGATGAATTGTTGATTGTTGATAAATAGACGATCGGATCATTGCCAACAATGGAATGAGGGCATCGAAACAAAAGTTTGCAGAGTTGATTGCATCGAAAACAGAACTATTCGAGTTCAAACCAAACACATGTGTCCATACAAGTTCCATATTGAATTGATCACAAAACCTGAAAAAATTCGAACAATGCCCATAACTGCTCGAGTGCATCACCTTAAAGCGTGAACCGGCTGACCAACAAGAATTGATAGCATTGCATAGTATGGATACGGTTTATCAGCATGAGCAGCCATCAAATGTTCCAATGCAGCGAATCCTCCACAGTTTGATAATTCTGGGTTTATGTCGATTTTCGATCCAACTGATCCACCATGTGCTGAAACGGAGAAACCCAGAACAACGGCCGCGCGATTTCTGACTACTGAATCTGCTTCAGACAACCATCCTCCATTAGCCGAACCTTCTTTGAAACGAGCCAACAAAGGCTGCTGATTGAGTATCAATAACAAAATACGAAGAGCTAGATAAATCGTTCCCGAATGAATTCCCGGAGACATTAGAGCGAAAAGCCAATCAAAACCAAGAGTTCTGACAAGCTGCTCACACATTTGTTGTTGCACTTGAGCATTCGAATTAGACAAGAAGTTTGCGATGATATTTAGAAGACGATTTCTAATGTATACGTTATGAAGTGCTTCTGGAGGATCTTCTGATGATTCGAGGAACAGTTTCTGGATTTCAGAAATATGGAACGGAAGATGAGAATCTTCATAACATTCAGTCTCAGTCGTTGGAAGTGTTGCTGCTATACATTGGCCAACTTTCAGGACACTTCGACTGTCGCATTGTGGTTGAATGATAGCTGATATCAAGTTGAAAATTATCTCATCAGTGTTACGGATCATTGCGGGTTCGTCGTGTATTATCAACAAAAGACGAGAAAGAAGAGAGGATCGACGCACGACTTGTAGGTTAATGAGCTGATGACTAAAAGGCAACAGTTGAGTTATACGTAAAATGAAGATACACTTACTCTGTTATGAGCTCATAAAAATGATCTAGCAACATTTTATGTAGTTCGCTTGGAGCTCCTTTCCATACTTTTAGGTCACATAAAAGATCTTCGAATGCTGACGGATTCGCAATCGTTGGTGCATTTTCACGCGATGTATCTGCAGTTCCTGTTACATTAAAAACCATGTGCATGATATGAGAATTCAGCATGCTTGCTTTGTCCTCCAATAAAACTGCTAAAATCTGATATGATCGATTATTATTCCAAGTGGCGAGTAATCGAGGTTGTGACCGAATTGCAGAAACGAGTGATTTCAAGGAAGCATAGAGACCTTCTGAGTCAACAGCCATAGCAATGAGACCATACACACTGGCAAACCCTCCTATTGAATCGAGAAGTGATGGAACTGGACGAGGTGTAAATGTTCTCATTCCGAGATACCCAACAATAACTCCTCCAAATGTTCGACCGGCTCCTGGTGCATGAGAAATCGTATTACAGAGAACACGAAGTGGTGTACTATGGTCATTTGAGGAGATCCCCAGCTGAAAATTGGTTATGAACATATTAATACAACAAATTCTTACATGTTGCGATAATATATCAGCATCCATTTTTCCATACATTGTTCGTATTTTGGCAAGGGTTAACTCTTGAGTCGCAGCTGCCGAAAGAGAGAACACAATCTGAAATACGGAAGTCGGTTTTAATTTTATTCAGATATACACACCTTCTCTTCGTGAAATAGTGGTGTTCGATCTGCATTCGCTGTTTGATAATTTCCAATGTAGTGTGGCTGTAGTTGTACAACTGCCTTCACTGTTTCGGCAGTCATTGGCTCTTCGGCAAGAAATATGGAAGCTAGACGAAACCTGAAATTACATTAGTATTAAAAGTCTACTATGCTTATATCACATACCGCAATCTGCTCGGTCTTCTTAGAGACGGTAGTGTTCCGACCACTGCATTCACTGAATATGTCTGTGCAAGTTGGGCTGCAGCTCCACCTGCATTTTGAGCCACATACATAAGCTTCTGCGTTGAAACATGTCGGCCGTTCAGGTAGACAGAAACCTAAAATATCTTGACCATGATCAACTAAATATGTTTAACAGATGCTTCACTATTCTGCATTCCGAATAATAATAAGAGGAGATGGTAACGGAGAAATTAGGAGTTTTGAAAGAGGAAATATGCGAGGAATAAGTGTCTAGAAACTACTTCTATCGTTAAACATACACGTCGCAAAGTATTTTCTGGCACGACTTTCGATGAAATATTGAAGATCTGTAGGTTTTCTTTTCTCAAAACTTATAATTAGCTTGATTAACACCAATCACTAAACAAAAGAAGTTTGAAGTGTGCCATACCTGTGAAGATTTCAAAACAGATCTGTTGAACACAACAGCCAAATGGAACCATTCACCACACCGAACTTGATCGGCCAATGTTATTCGAATTAATTTATCTGTTTGGAAATTGGCGATTTTCTCCAGATCGGCTCCTGGTTGATCAATTTCTTCTGTTGAAATCAATAAACTTCGGTCGAATGCGGATAATTGACATTGAAAACAAGCTAGATGCATAGGTTGTGGAACCTTCTTTGATGATAACTCCGAATTAGGCGGAGCAACTGCACGTGTTACAGTAAGAAGTCTGATTGGATGCGCATCTGCTTTTTTATCTGAGAGCGAATCTAGATAAATCCAAGTAGAGAAAGAGAATCCATTCAGTGGAGGGAAAATGCGTTCTGCTTTTGTGGTTGAAAACATAGGAGCCAAAGATGGCAAGTAAAGAGCAGCAAACCCTTCCACAGCCATATCAAATTCCACAAAACTTGGAGCTGTTCCAATATATTGATCTCGTGGAGTCATCATCGAAACTAGAGCTTTGACTCGTTGAAGTGGAACTGGACCTCCTTCGTTGTTCACCACATCATCTCCAATCTCATCTTCATCGTCATCATCCAAGCTTCTACAACACAGCGGACTATCGAGACGAAGGAAACTCCGTAACTGATTTGGAGTCAACGATTGATAACTCAGTCTTTCAAGAAGATAATAAAATGGATGAAGAAGAACATGATTCTCGGAGAGAAACAGTTTCCCAGCAATACGTAGAAGCTGATTTGGCATATCAACTTGGCACATTATCTGCTGATTTCTTTCTGATTTCAAAATCGCTTTGAGAAGAAGGGAAACATAGTATTGTGCTGCCACTGTCCATTTCATTTCATTCGGAGAAGATGCTGTTGGGGAAGAAGGTGTTGATGATATTGATGGAAGCAGGCACAGCATGGAAATGATTGCTCCAGGGTGCACCAGTAGGGATGATGTCCACGAAACTATCGACTCTTCAAGCGATGCTCCGTCATCATTCCATCGAATATCTGTTGTCATTTTCTCGTAATTGTCTAGTGCCATATTGAAAATTAACCGACAAATATAACAACCGAAATATATACTGAATGGCATTCCTTTCGGTACATTTCCAGCTTCAATATTATCATCCAATCGAAATACTTCATGGCATGCTGCAATTTCTGAAGCAAGATCTGCATGTGTCAATGATTTCCATTCAGGTCCATCAATGGAAATCACGGTGGACTCGTTGAATATAGAAGTTAAACGCAGAAGAGAAGTGATACTGTCCCATGTTATCTGAAATAAAATAAGATTACATAATTTTCCAGTCACAGATCACCTCTGTGGCAAAATATTTTGCATTCGAAGGTTCGAATCGCATGCTCAAAGTGAAAACTTTGAAGATAATGTGTATGAATTCAAGCATTTGACATTGTTCTTTTGGTATTTTTCCATCAAGATCTGGCTTTACATTAGAAAATCTCTTCTCGAGACAAAGTAGCAAAGCCGAAAGTGCTAGAAACCCTCCAGCTTTTCGAAACTGTATCCGAACTTTGTGTGATTCACGTACAACACCAAGTAAAGCCTGAATAACATTTTACTCTTAGCACTGTATCCAGGTGACTTACTTTCAATAGACTGAACATAACTTCTAAATTTTCTATCGGTATACGATCTTGAAGTGTCTGTAATATTGTAACTTTTATGCAAGTTTCAAACATGTGCAACCAACATTGATTAAATGCACAATATACTGATCTGTAGGAGCAACTATGAGCAGCTGTTTGACTAGCTGGAGTAGCGAACTTCGCCATTCTTCGTTCACTTCTGATTAAGTTTTAGAATTTTAAGACAGAACACTTGAATCTCACCACAAACTATTTCAATGAGAAGTTTAGCTCCGAAACAATCCGTGAATAACTTTCCATTTTCCGTATTATTCTTGATTATTATAGTTAAGAGATCAGTTGTCAACAAAGATAACTTCAGTTGATCTTGAGTTCGGGAACTTGTCGAAGTTACGGTAAATGATGCTGACTGCACGCTCTTTTCATACATTTCGTACATCCGGCGAATTATATAACAGAGAGCATCGAGAAGTCCAACTTCACGGAAAGCATCCTGCGAAAATAACTTTTAGGTTTCAACTTGATTACTCGGCTCACTTTGATTATCGCATCAACTGTGATCAGTTTAAAACACATTTGTACAATTATTGTGCACATTGCAGTTTTTCCAGCCGAAATTTCCGTTTTTAAAAGAACACAAAGACTGTAAAAAATGAAAATAAACAAATTAAAGTTTTACAGTATCTTACCTAATAAGTTCTCGGCATGGGATATGACCTAATTGAAAGACTGCGAATTCGATGAGTTCTAACAATTTGACCCTAACTGCATGTGGTTTTCGTTCTAGTTGATCGATGAATATTGACAGAGGATAGTCTCGATCCAAAATGAAATAGTTAGCTGGATCACAGGTATAAATAGAATGAAGAATATCGATCACGATACATGATGTGGACTCAGAAGAACTCTGAAATGTAGATTACAAAAATAAGAAGATAGATGAATAAAACCTCTAGAAAAACGTGATAAAGAAGTGCAAATGCGTTGAGATTTCGAACGCTGAGGCCATTTCCAGCAGGAATCGGAAGTTGAAAAGATGGAAGTTGGACGAGACCAGAAGTGTACTAAAGTAATTGAATAGCAGTTTATGTTAAAAAAAAGGAACCTGAGGAGTGATTTCAAACTTTCCACTGTTGACTAATGAGATGGCCATCAACAGAATATTACGGACTATTTCATTGTCACTTTCATTCCTGAGAAGTGTTCGTTTGTGTTTTCGAACTTAACAGCTATTACCGTAATAAGAAATCCTTAATCACTGTGTACCCATCAGCTTCATAAAACTCATCCAAAAGTTGGTCTGTCAAATACGCCGAGTTCTGAAAACAACCAGTTAAGAAAGAAATGTTATATATGAAAATTCTTGCCTTTAGAAAACAGGATAAACATATAATTGATTCGGCTGTTTTCTGTGCATCCGATTGTGAGTTTGAAGAGGCCGGTGAGATATTTTTGACAAATATCCTCACACACTTTTTTACAATTACGTATTTGATAACGGCATTTGTGATTGACTGAAAATATTAGTCAAAGTAATCCTGATCGAACATGAGAATGCGAATGAACTTATGGTATTAGAACTTACTTTATCTGCGATAACTTCTAGTAATCTTGAGCACAGTTTTCTCCAACAATTGTTCGCTTCAGTAACATGTGACGTCGTTCCAACGAAAAGTAGAAGTAAATCGTCTTTTCGAACAAGTTCTTCACTAACACATCTGAATTCAGTTCATTTGAATATAAGTTTGATATTTACTTTTAAAAAACGTACTTAAACCTGCATAATCCTTCCATAATTTGTGATATCATATCATACAATTTTTCATCATTTTTTCGTATCACTTCTTCATAATCTGAACCATTTTCTGAGTTTTCTAATGCTACAGTGGCCGCTGCAGGAAGATCGAAGAATAGATAAATTGTTTTGACAAGTGTTGATGGAAGTGAAACTTTACAAGCAGCGTCGATCATTACCTCATCCTCTCTGGAATCGAATACACTTTTTTGGAATTGATAGCAAACTAACGATGATAATAAGAATCGGATTGCTTCCAGGATAGAATACCCTTTGAGTTCTGTTCCAGGACGTAAAAACTCTGCAATACTTTGCGCAGCTTCGATAGTTCCAGTACTGGCAGCTCGTTGTCTCACTTCTTTTACTAGTACGCTACATAAGAATGTTGCAAAATGAACGACTTCTTTGAACTCCGATGCCAGCTGCCTGGATGAGTACATTGTCATGACCTGAAACTTTTTAAAGGTACCAAGAAAACAGTCAAAGTTTTTACCTTGTGAAACAAAGGCAACAATCTAGATGGATCATTGCTTCTATTACCAGAAACAGGGATTTTCAGATATTCTGAGAATGTTTTTCTCAAATGGAGCAGCGAAAGTGTCCGCTCGTCGCGAGACTCCATTATTTTTAATAAATCCTTTCTCTCATTCGTTAATTATGTGTTTGCTGCCACTTCTCGAACTTTTCCGAATGCAGTTCCCAGACGCTTTTCTCTGAAAAAGTTATGATTTTGTATAGAAATTTAAAAGCAATATTAAGAATAGTTTTTGAAAAGCAAGAAAAAAAACTGTAGTGAATATGTAAAACAAGACATTTTCAATGCAATTGTCTGTGACCTTTGCCAACACGCTCTGTAGACACGCGCTAGAGAGTAAGAGACAACAGAGCACTTAGTTAGCAATATATGAGTTGACATGATTACTTACATCTGAATGTGAACTTTAACGAAATCCAGAAATTTTCAATGTGATAAGAACATTTTCTCCTTTAACACGTTTAAGTAGTCATGACAGTAATCTCCTAAATTCAAAAAAATAACATTAATTAATGTTATTTTGTTGAATTTAGGAGATTACTGTTACTTAATGCATTAACTGCGGATTATATTTAGTTTGAGTTTAACTTGAGAAGAAAATAATTATTTTACAAATATGTGTAAATCATACCAAATTTACTGAAATGATATATAGATTTATTGGACACTGAAATCAACCAAGTTCATTAGATGGGAAGAAACACAGAGAAGGAAAGAAAAAGGGAAAAGCTCAGAAAAGGAATTCCGTCTCTTTTCTATCTGAATGCAGTGTGTCCTTTCTCTTTCTCTTCTTGTTTTCTCTCTACGATAGATGCACGCCTTCAAAACAAGAGGAAGATGAAAAAAGAGAAGGAAGAAACAGAAAACAATTTTGGCTGTCTTCTCTAACTCTCTGGAAAGAGCATACATTTCTTTTTCTATCCGATGCCCAATCCCACTACGTCTTCTTCTTCTTCTTTCGATGGAGGAGAACCCGAATTGAGGCAATTTTAAGAAAGTGTTAAATAAGAAGAGAGTGATAGAGAAAATGGTTATAATTTTTCTCTCTGATTTTCTGCGAAAAATACGCAAGTTGTCATCCAGAAGGAAAAAAAATCGGCATAACGAAGCTATTTATAAATTCATAGGTTTCTTTTTTTGATTCATCCAATAAAAGTATATAATACAACAATAAATTTAAAAATGACGAAGTTTCAAAAAACTAAAAAAAATTCCTAATAATCAAATCACAGATCGGAAAAAGATTGGCAATAAAAAACTTTGGTGAAAAATGGTGAGTAGTAATTTAGTATCATTCAAAACGATTATTGTTGTCCTCTTGAAATATCTGCGATTCGATCAGTTTCCTCTGTTATAAGCTGTGCATTTTCGAGACTTTCTTTTAGATAGAATGCATGGAAAGTGTGCCCAGTTCCCAAATAGAATTTGGATTGGAACTCAACCCAATGAAGACGTAAGGCATGAAGAAACGCGGAAAGACCTTCCATCATGATCAGAATAGAGAGTGAGAGAACTGCGAAGATGAAAAATGCCTAAAACTCAGAATGACGAATCATCTCCTGTTGACTTATCACTCACCACAGACGCCGTCACAGGCTGCAAATAGAAAAGGACAGTTTTGTTTTCTATTTTATCGGCCGCTTGAATTCCTTGAATGAGTACCATATGCCACATCACTTCTGAGAGTTCTGTAACATTATAGTCATTTTTAGATCAATATTTCTCAAACTAACGTGCATGCGCTAATGAAAGTGCCCACAGACGGAGATATGAAGCTGTATGAGATACACATCCAAGAACGAATTCGATAGTGTGAATTGCTTGATGTACAAAAATATCGGAGAGGGAATGATGGATATTTTCCCCAATATCAAGTTCATCGGCCAGCAACAGTTCGGCGTCTTCTTGCTGAACATTTCATTAGGAAGTACTGAAATTTCTGAACGACTCTCATTTACTCACAAATTTCGGTGGTCCCGTGTCGACAACTGGGCTAGTTGGAGCACTAACTGTTGTACCATTACGTCTCATGCTCTTCACACTTTTTGTCTCTTGTAATCTATGGCGTTTCGAAGTTACAAATCTGATCCATAAAGGCTTTCCAAATAACATAATTGGAACACATGCAACAGCTATGGAAATGAGCATAGTTTCAACAAGTCTCTGATTTGGATACCAATATCCAAGGTGGCAATTGCGAAACACTTTACCATTTTCATCATAATACCCAGTGTTTCTTTTCTTGAACATGAACATATTTATGAGGCCAATAAGAAGTGATGGAGCACAGTGTGATCCTGAAAATATTATGAAATTCAAATAACTTTTTGAAAATCAAAGAATACCGGGATAATCATATCCCAGAACGTTTTCGGCATTTACAGTGAAAAAAACCCATTTGACTACAATTTGAATACATAGGTAAATGAAGATGCAGGACAGGAATATGAATTGAGGGATGAAGTTAGTAATGACGTCTATGTATGATTTGAAATGCCTGAAAAGAGAAAGAAATTATTGGCAAACTCTCTGAGACTTTTCGTACAAATGATTGAAAACAGACAGAAATACACCGAATGTCATTTGAGTAATACCAATTATGACAGACGCTTTCATTTTCATCGAATTCAGGAATGATAATCGATTATCCGCAACATTCCATATAGGATCAACTCCGAATGGATACGTTTTCTGAATTATAGAAGTTTGTAATTTTTTTATTTAATTGGAGTAAATTACCTGAGTATCGAACGAAGATTCGGGGACCAATTCGAGCGAGAATTCTCGTTTTTTCCTATAAGCGCGAGCAATCCACCAATCCAGTTGAGTTTCGCTGTAAACACAAATTGATTTGACAATAGCTGTATTACATGAAATACTTGTATGAGCTGACCCAACCACTGCCGAAGACATTGAATGATTTAGCAAAAGCGTCGTTGTACAAGAACCCTGTGTAAATCGAGAAAATTCCCATCAGCATCATGATATAACGACCACCGTAGAATGTATTGAAAATCTGAACAACTTTCGCTGCCAACGAGAGCTAGATGAAAATTTGAATCACCTCATCACGAATCTTTCTTGCATTGATCTTTTTTTCATTTTTGATGAAATACAACGCCGCAAAAAGAAGAATTGCTCCATGAGCGGCATCGCCAAACATAACAGCAAAAAGAAATGGGAAGGTGACAATGGTATAAGGTGCTGAAAGCATATTTTCACTTTTGGACGAAAAACAGAAAGTAAAAGGCATTTTTGAATTGGAAAATTGATGAATGAAATCAAAACTAACCCGGATTGACTTCTCGGTATTGGCCAACACCATAAGAATCAACAATACTTTGAAATACGCTTGTGAATTTGTTCGTTCGGTGTAAAGTGGGAGGCGGTGCGTTTGTCCAGAGCTCATTGAGAATTGGCTCCACTTCAGTACCACTGGCCTTCTGAAGTACAGATAGTTTGATAAAAATCAATTTTAAACTCACGAATCCGTCGTGAAGTGCTTGTCGAACATCATCTTCTTCTACAGCAGGTATCCAACATTCACCTGCCAGAAATCCATTTGTATCGACCTGAAAACGTTTTAGAGCTCAAGGCATAATACTAATGTATTCTCACTGTAAACATGTTCATAACGGCAAATACAGATTTTTGAATTTGAATGTTTTTCAGCCACAAGGGAATTTCGAATGATAAGTCTTTGAGAATCTGACGAGAATTGCATTTAGTTTTATTTCAAGGTTTGTTTAGTTAAATACCGTATAACGATGTGTTTGTGTAGTGTCAATGACAATCGTCAAATCATTCATTCTTCCTTCAGTTTCCGACATTTTCATTTTTCTATCTTTTGAAGATTTTGGACATGGATATTGAGTTGCGTTAAACCTGAAAAGTGAAAAGATTTAAGGAATCTCGAACGGAATACTCACCCATCACAAACTTTTTCAACAATTAAACGAAGAGATTCTCCTTTGAAAAAAACTATGAAAACGCATTTTGGAAGAGGTTCCAACTGTAAATGTACCAGCATGTTAAATATTTTTCATTGAATACAATTGAGCTTACTGTTACAGGATCGTTAATAACGAAAAACGAATCTGAAGTCCGGACAAATGCGGTACGCCGACAAGCACGCCAGAGCACACGTTCGAACGACTCCTTCTTATCTAAAGGAAGCACACCGGCAACAAACCTGTAATGAAACTCTATTTTCAAACAATGATTATACTAACCATGCATTATCGTCGCTTCCCATAAGTGGTGTTAATGGCATATCATTGTTGCTGGGCAAACCGCCAAACCCGAATGATTTTGAAAACATTTCCTGGAAAAGTGGAAATTAGGATGAGTCAAAAACAAAAACACACTATGTCATCAGTGGTTGCTGAACGTTCGAACCTCGCCTTCGCCTCTTCCTCTTTGTGCTGAAATGAGAATGGCAGTTTTCGTAGTTTCAACTTTCCATGGGAATTACCACTTGAAAAAAGTCGTCAACAAGTTTCATGACATGTAGAAATTCTTTGGCCGAATTCAAATTTTTTCGTAGTGCATAGTCATTATTATTCAAATCTAGAAATTCTTTTTCCAACTGATCCAACTTGTGTTCCAATTGAATCATTTCTGCTTGAGTTGGAGCGGTTAAATCAGAGAAATCAATAGATTTTGGATCAAGACCGGGTTTACACGTGATTACTTGCTTCTCGAGAAACCTTAGTTTTCTTTCCATTTCTTCACATCGACGCATTTGTTTTACAAAACTACGCGAGTAAAGCGACAATTTCGCATTCAACTGCAACTTTTTGATTGATACTGTTAAATGATATTGAAGATCTCACATCTATAAACTGAACATTTCCATGTTTCCCAAGTTCTGCAACACATTCGAAAGCAGCTTCTTTTACAAGAATCATTTGATAGAGTTTCATAGGCTCAGATCGAAACATTGAAGTTTCTGTTCTTCTGCGAGAAGTTGACTTGTGTGAGGCATTGGGATGGTTTTTCCCCGGTGGTGTTAATGCTAATTTGGGAGACTGGTGGAGAATAGGTTCTGAAATTGAAGTCGTCGTCGACATATCGCGAAGCCAGATGACGTCGTGTGCCGATTGTGGGGATGAACCGAATTCAATATGATCAGGATGAGAGTTAGGTCTATCAAACGACTTATCGAAATTCTGACTAAAATAGAAATGATTGGGATACTGATACTGATTCACTCACTTGAAAACACTTACTGGATAACCAGACGCTTCTTGAAGCTGCGTATTATGATTATCTTCTCTGAAAATTTCTGATAAATTGATATGTTCTCTGTTTTCGTCTTGATTATTCCGGACTCTTTCGATGCTCAACTCTTCGTCTTCAGAAGATACAGAACTGAAGTTCGGGAGGCTCTCGCGAACTGCCGCTGTAAGATGATCGATTAGAATTGGTGAGAAATATATTTGGAAACAAACTTAATAATCGACGGGAGAAGTTCGCGACTTTTTGAAAACTTTCGATACTTAAAAGATTCCTTTGATGGACACAATGATGACGTGAGAATGGCTCCTGAAATAACAAAAATTTCTGATTCCTTCGCAACTGGGAGAATGGTAACAGAACAAGCAGAAACTAAGAACGATGCAATGCTGTCAAGAAACTATTATTATTAGAACAAACATTGTATTCTATTCAAAACCGTTTTCAGCTGCAAAAAAACAGCGTTTGATTTCAGATTATGGTCTTGTTCTAGATACAGAACTAAATGAATCCAAATTCATGAACCAAATTAAATATTTTTGATGAATAACGGCAAATATATGTTGAAGAAAAGGAAGGAAAGTTCAACACTGCATTCGCTCCCCATCAGACGATTTTTCAATTGTTGATAATGACGAAAAATAGAAATTAGCGTTTCATCAATGATATAAGGGCTATCAGCAACATCATCTTGATAGAGAAAGAGAAATAGAAAAAGAAAGAGAGAAAAAAGGATGGATATATACACAAATCAGTCATTTTGTGTAATCATTTCAACCTGCGCAGTTCTTGATGACAGCGGCGTCTAAAGATTGAAGACAATTGTAAGACGCAGGTAATGGAACCCGAAAAACTACAGTGAATGGCATCTATTATTTTTACTTTATGTAATGTGTTCAACTATCTTTCGAAAACAAAGAGTTTCAGACTACTTTCCATGGGTGGTAAGATGGGAACAAAAATATCGTTTGTTTTTGAGATACTCTATTGGAGACACTTTCTATGATTTATGGAGGGGCACCTTTTCCGAGAACAAAAATGAACTATACGTGAAATTCTATGTTGCAATGCATTGAGACTCGAATATAATAGTTCCCACTAAGACCTAAAATAGAACTATACTCAATTCTAATATAAAACCAAAATGTGATCTGACTTCTCACTTCGACTGTCAAAGAAAAACTATCAAATTCAATACGTGTTTCCAAACTTCAAAGTACACAAAAATAGATCTTACTAAGAGAAGCAAAAAGTGTCTATTCTTCATTGTTGCCTAAAATCAATTTACACATCTATCATTTTTGATATGCATTGGGCATGTGGCCTTTCGATTGCTATCTTCTTGATTTTCAAGATCAGGGAAAAGTGTGAATGACAACGCCATTTTTAAAAGGCAAAAAAGATTGACCGATCTAGATGTGAAAAGGTACTACACAGACTCACCTTGACGTTGAAAAATCTATATCCTTGGGAGTTCTCTCTGAAAAATGTTGAAAACTTGGTGGAGATTGGTGTTAAACTTACGAAACATCGTGGCAATTATCGGACATTTCAATGAACTCAGGGATTGGTTGAAAAGCTGGTTCTCTTGTGAAATACGGCAGCACACTGAATATTAAATTGCACAATCGAGAAGCGGACTAGCACAATAAACAAAAATTATTTTAAAACTACCTATTCGTTTTCTGAAAACGACAAATCACACGAGGAGTAGAAGCAAGAAGGGGAGGTCGAAATTTTAGTTTTTTCTTGGAGCTTCTAAAATTATATATTTTTCATTGATATACTGATTTGATTCTAATCACTCAAGATTAATTCGGTGCCGTGGTGACCCATCACTGAATGAATCATCAATAGAAAAGGAGTCGCTACATATTTGCCTCACGATCTCATTATCGTGCTGGTTATCATCTGGTGGAACAAAACCCACGTTAGAGAACGAGCTCATTGTTCTGAAAAAATTCAATCAAATGACTGGAAATATGGCTCAAAGAATGAATTTTGAAATGCCCAAACACAACGGCAAAAAATAAAGCAACTTTTTTTTGGCTACAGTAAAAATGTCTGCACTTTAGCGTCATTTGACAAGCTTTTCCATGTGAGTCCCTCGCCACGAAAATAAGTACAGTAAAAACTTTTGACTTTAAGTTGTGCGCCTTTAACGTTTTCTATAGAAAGGCGCAAGGGCTACGGTTTGAAGTTCTTACTGTATTTTTTTATTCTGGTGGGTATTATTTAGGGTATGATTTGCGATTAAAAATTCTTAGGGTACAAGAATCTCAAATTTTATATCTTTGGAAAAGCTGTTGAAAGACAGAGAGAGGAAGTCAATCGTCGTTCTTTCTAAATCTTCTGAAGGTTTATTTCAGTCTTCGAACGAAAAAAGGGAGAACTATTTGGGTCAACTTCAGACGAAGTGTTCAGCTGAACGGGTCTCGAATTCGATCTGAACAAAGATATAACATTTTGGAAAATCAAGAGGGTAAAAAAAGAATTTCACAAAAATCTGTAGTACCCTTGGAATGAAATTCCATATAAATTTTATCAAATACAACATGATAAATAAATATTTAATTATAGTCACTTATGTCTTTCTTGTTTTCTATCCATTAACTTTAACAACTATTACTTAACTATTCTACCGTCGTCTGTGACTGAAGGTTCCAGATAGCTTCACAAAAACTCCTTCGATTCTTTTTAGTTCTAAAAGTGATTAAGTGACAGGGTTTTCGTTTTTATCTTCCAGATACCGTTTCATCTGTTATCTGTTTCTCATTAACTAACTTTTCGATTCAATGATTAATGTTTTCTTTTTCACTTTCCGTACAGTGTAACGTATATTTGAAAAAATCAAGAGCAACAATTATAACAATTTAATTGAATTCTTCAAATAATAACACATTATACAACTATTTATAAAGGTACACCGTTTCTGAAAATGAAACAATTATCTAATTTTTCATTATTAACACTTGTGATCGAATCCTTTCGAAAAGAGAAGACGTCTTCCGATATCATCTGGAAAACCGATGTCTCTTCCGTCGAATCATTGAACATCAAATAGAGTGTTGTTGGGCTGAAAGTGCAATAAAGTTATGCGAAACAAGATGGCTGAAATCTTCTGAAGATTAAAGAAACATGCAGAATCTGAAAACTAATCTAATTTCGTTTTCAAAGTGATCAATGAGAAGTGACAAGTTTCGAAAGAACCAATTAGAAAATGTTTTGAACTATTCCCACAGACGTCTCACATTTTAACTCAATTTTTCATTTAGTCTCCTCAAAATTTAGAATTAATTGAATTTGAGAAACTAGTAATTAGGATATGTATTCCTGCAATACCGTATCTAAGATTCTCTTGGAAAAGAGAACAAGTTCATTAATCATGTACCGCCTAGATGGACAATCTACAGTATCTTTCTTTCTCTTTTCACTTTCACATTTGTCTGATTTAAAAATCGAATAAATGAAAAATCCTAGCACAATCTTTCAAAATCCGAATTAATTTAGTGTCAATCAACTGTTTTTACTTTCACAATGTCAATTCAGTTTGATTGATATACTTCAGAGTATGAACCTGAATATACATTAATCAAAATCATGGACACGGGGACGACGAATGTAATCGAACTGAGAAAAAGTAAAATACTACCGATTTTTTCAAAAGATAAAAAACGAACAACTTACTTGATTGTCGCCAAAAGATCTGACAGGAAAGTTTTCTGGATTTTGGCATTTTCTATCGAACAAAAGTTTAACTTCATCGTTCTAATTTCAGATGCTGAAGAAGATTGCTCTCGAAGATATTCTGGAGAATTGGAAGATGTCCATCCTTTGTAGATTGCCTCGAGTGAACTAAATATTGAATAGCTTTTATGCGCGATTGATTTCATTTTTAGATGACTACGTATAATACGATAAAGAATTTTTTATTTAGAGAACTATTTACCTGTAAGATACGTTCATTGAATCGTTGAAGCCTTGAAAAAGTACTTGTCCTTTCGAGACTCTTGTCACTGTTTCGAACAAAGCGTTGCTCAGAATCTCATCTTCCGGAAAATTGAAAAACTGAGCAGATTTGAAATGAATGTCAAATGTAGAGAGCCATCTGAGAAACGTTTCCAATATTATATGTGAATATTATTCGAATTAAACTCACTCGAGAAATGAAATTATGTTAAAGACTGTCATTTTCTCTGTGTTGACTGATATTTCGAGTGTATTCAGATAATGAAATTCCAGATGTTGAAAGTGATTGACTATTTTATTATGGCAGCTCGTTTGTATATTTTTCAACATGATCTGAAAATATAACAGAGACCATTTAGTATTTTCAATCGCATCCTTACAGAGAGATCTAAAACTTCGGAAATCGGCTTTTCGTTTTGAACGGCTTTCGTTAGATCTTCAGCAATATCTCTCCATTTCTTTTTTCCCTCTTTTCTAATTTTCATCTTGTTTATCTTCTTTTGATTCTTCTTCGAAACATTTTTCCCGAGATCCATAGTGTCTCCTGAAATTATCATCAAATAAATGTTTTAAAAAAGGTTTGAAATCAGTAAATCAAAGTGTCATACTTGGAAGAAAGGTCATCTATTTTAACAGAAGAAAAACTGTATGGGTGGTCTCCCAATCGGTTAATAAAATCTGATCCGCTAGCACCTACGGAGAGACGAGAGAATGAAGTGAATAGATACCGTAGAAAGAGAAGAAAGGGGGTATGAACAATGTCTCTCATTGGCAAGAAAAGAAAAAAGACAGATAAATATAGAGAATTGACATTTTTTTTACTTTTCAAAAGAAACCTTCAAGCAATTTTCATACATTTTGCAGTCGTGTTCGAAATCGATTTATTCTTGATAAATTTGTTTCTGAAAAATAATTTTTGAATAAAAGAAGAGCGGCAGGAATATTCGATTCCGCAAAAGTCGAAACCAACAAAATCCTTTCATTATTTGATTATTATAGTATTTTCCGGTTTTATTAAAAACAACCACAAATTGATCTCTTTTTTCCAGGGCGTGATTTTTTTCCTTCATTAAATAAATTATTTTATTCAATTATAATATAGTACATCATAAAAACAGCATAGCACAAGAAATGACGAGATTTTCGTAATGTGTGTGTGAAACTGAGAATCAACAGAAATACATAAGATGAATTGGGGTGCATAAAAATATACAAACATTTTCAAGAGTTTTTATCCAAGTGTGTTTCCGTAGAAGGTACAGGAGTTGTTGACACTTTCTCTTTTATCGCTGAGGCTGGAGTCTGAGCTGTGTAAGGCGGCGGCTGTCGAAAGACTGGAGCTTTGACAACAATCGGGATTGGGATTCGGTACTGCGGAAGAGGTTCGATGACTTGGCGAAGCATTGCAAACAAGCATAGATCAACGTTATAAATGGCTGAAAATAGGTCATTTTGCGTAAGATTTGGCAGACTTTTTAGATACTTACGTAGTTTGGTTTCAGCCAAGTAACTCAAAAACCGAGCATCATTTTCGCACGATATTATTATATATGGTTGCTCAGTTTCTATACATCTCGCTGAAATATTGATAAATCGTTAAAAGGTGGTTGTCAGAATGAACTCACCTAAATACTTGGGATCAGGCTTATCCTCGTGCACTTTTCCACCTCCTAGTTCTATAAGTCTCACCAAATCTTTCTGACACGGCTCAACAAATTTTGTGATATGAAACTCGATATCTTCAAAAACTGGTTTGTGCCGGGCTCGAAGTACACTTCTTTTGCAATTGTACGCTAATTCCTTTTCGAGAGCTTTGTCATGTAGAAAATAGTCGAAAGTGTCTGAAATTTTATGTTAGGTCTATACTTCTTGCCAGCATACCTCTCCACGTCCGTTGTATGTAACTATCTACAATCCATTCTGGGTCTACAATATTTTTTCCTCTGATAATAGCTTCCAAAAGATGGAGACTTCTTCTTCCAGACATCACCACAACATGAGTAGCTTTTTGAATTTTTTCAGTATATTTTCCACCCAAAAATTCGACTTTTTTCTTTAGTATTCCTAACGTTTCTTCATCTATTGCATCTCCGAACCAGACGATAACCTTTGGATCAGGTTCTGGAATTTGATAGAAATCTTTGTGCAATCGATTCTGTCCAATTTTTTCCAAATGCTCTTTCCATCGGCGGTCTTTTTCTTCGATGCTTGCTAAAGATTTTTTAATTTCTTCCTCTGTGGGGGCAGGCTCCTGAGTGCTGTAAAAGCTTTAATATATTTTTGACCTGGTTCTGAAACTTACGCTAATCGTCGAGCTGGGAAATAATATTGTTCGTTTAATACTTCATTTCGACTTCGTACTGCTTTCTCATGTGCACCATCTTGTACTACAATTGGAGTTTTCCAACAACCTGAAAACAGAAATGTTTATTAACAAGTATGTATTTCTCGGAAACTTACAAATCATAGCAGCAAACTCATTACTGAACATTTCAATGACTGCTGGACTACTGTTCACCTCATGACAGTTTTGTCCCAATTGATATCGTGGATTTTCAACATTTGGTCGTTCGTGGGGTTGTGCACTTCCGCATACATAAGCATCAGCAATCCATTGATAGTTCACAACCGGTATCTTCCATTCCACAGCTTTAGTCACTTTTTCAGCGGGACTGTAAAACATTTTTCCATAAATCAGAAAAATTAGAAACAACTCACGCTTTCGCAATCAATAAATCATTTTGCTTTGCCAAAAATGGAGTTATCTTGGCTCCCATCGCTTCAGCCATGAACGAGATAGCTCCTCGTTCAGATTCATCAAACCCAGATAAGGAGAACAGCTAAAAGTATTTTATTTTAGTTATATGAATACTCAACATCAAATCCCTAATTCTCCATACCTTTCCCAAATATGGTCTGAAGTTTTCATTGAAAGGTGCTGGTAGATGAGCTAATTTCCATGGAATATCTCCTTTTTGACGTTGAAATACATCAACCAGCCATTGCATTGAAATAATGCGTTTTCTCTGTTCTAGAGATTGTCTCACATTAATATTACGACAAGAATCAACTAGAACATGAGATATTTGATGAACCTTTTCAGCGAACTTCGATGGTTCAAACTCGATCTCCCCACCATGATACTGAAATTAGTATTAATTTACAGAAAACTGATAAATAGAATTTTACTTTAATCATAAATTCCAATGTCTGTCGATCCAATTTGTCTTCGAATAACTTATCTGGATCAAAGCAATGGATGAGCATCCCCGAGAGAAACAGTTCGGGGTCACTGATTATTGGAGGTGGAAAAGCATTCGGATCATGATGCATATGCCCTGGAGGTCCTGGGCGATAGACAAATTGATTCGATCCAGCGGATTGTGGTGGCAACGAAGTTGAAGATAATGGGGTTTGTGGGGTGACTTGTGGTTGTGGAATGGCTTGTGATGGAAGAGCCATAGGCCGCATGGCTTGTGGAGCTACATCGTCTAAATTAAAACTTTATTACAAACAAGAGATGAAAACTCACTATGCAATGCTCTCGGTAATACTGGAGTGTGCTGTTGGGATGGATGTTGATTTGGGGACATTAGTGATGGTGATCGGAGATCTGCCCCGATTGCTCCGGGAGCAGGGGCGAAGTGTGGAGAAGCAGTGGCACCGGGCGTAGGTTGTGAAGGGAATCGGTCTAGAAATGAGAAATTAAATGAGAAATGAAAAAAAAAATTTAAAGGCACATACGAGGTGTTCCAGGTGTTGGCTGCTGCTGCCCACCTTGTGGGGAAATATATTGTCTTATTCCAGGAGGCGCCTAAAATTATTTTTTATATTTTTTTAAATTAAAAATGATAGCTACAGTTGGGGGTCCTTGACGATACATTTGATGAGCTGGCGATGGAAATGTGGGTGTGCCTGGAATCGGATATCCAGGTGGTTGTCCCGTAGGAGTCATTTGTTGAGTGGGTGGGTATGCGAATTGCGGTTGTGGTTGCGGATTCGTCCCTTGCGGATATTGAGGTCTTTGCGGAGTTCCTGGAGGTCCTGTCCCTGGTCCAGCAGATCCAGGCGTTGTACGTTGACCTGTTGGTGTTTGAGGTGGATAAACTGGAGTCATTGGACCTGGTGGACCTGACATTCCTGGAGGATATGCTGGAAAATAAAATTAATGAAAAAGACATGTATGGAAGAGCGCGAAGAAGGCACGAGTGAAATCAATTTCATAAGCCTAAATGAATCTATTTTCAATCCTCTTACCTGATGGCGGATAAGGCACTCTCTGAGCAGCTGCTCTTTGCTGTGCCGCTGCTGCAGCTTGCCTTGCGTACATTTGTTGTTGCCACTGTGGTGGAGGATATCCTGGTGGATATTGCGAAGGATGCCCTGGATGTTGATGCATTCCCATCATTCTATACGGTGAATCATGCATTTGTTGTGGGTTTTGGTTACCGTACTGTTGTTGTTGCTGGGCGGCCGCAGCTGCCATTGCCTGTAAATATTAACTTTGGCTATAATTTAACCTAATTGGTTCAAAAATTACTTGTGCATGTTGTTGTTGTTGCATTTGGGCAGCTTGGTAGTCATATGGAACTGGAGCAGATGATGGAGGCCCAGCACTTTGTGGCGTTCCACAATTTGAACCAGGTGGTCCTGCACTTTGAGGAGTCATGGGTGCTCCTTGGGAGTGTATTGGACTTTCTGTAATGGAAACTTTATCGTATGCATTCGTTTTTTTTTCAAATATACCAAAGAACTGTTGTTGAGGTCCCATTTGATGATTCGGTGTACCTGTGGAACTGCGTTGACTACTTGGAGGACCAGATCCTATGTATTGAAGAGTTTCGTATGTAAATAAGTTTTGAAAAAATACCTGGTTGGTAAATATTTGCAGGACTCATTGTCGGAGTTCGTTGCCAGTTCTGTTGTGGTAGCTGAAAACCAAAGGAAGATTAACTCAATTCGTGTCGAAATTCAACTCGAAATCAGACGGGAGTTTTTTCGTCAGTTGAATTTCCCAGGTAGCCAACCTTTTCTCTTTATTTCGTACTTTGGAAATTAATGTTTAGAATAGCAATAATCGTCAAATTGTATTTTGATAAGCCTAGTAAGTTACCTGTTGCCTCGGCTGTTCCGGCATGACAAATCCAGATTCATTAGAGGTCTGCTGTGGCATTTGCTGCGTTTGGTCAACCGCCAGAGGATTTTGTATTCTTGACGGATCAAGAAGACCCAATGGAGGAGATTCTGGCCTTTGACTGACTACTTCATCTGTTTCCATCGAATCCGACATGATCTAGTGAAAATAATGTGATACCTTCATTAAACTGGACAGTAAAGATATTTAAAAGAATTGTCTGCTTTTTTCGAGGAAGCTATAAATGAATTAAATGAATAAGATTCATTTCGGAATGATGTAAACATTGAACAAATAGTAACCGGTGGTTTCTCTCAAAATGATTTTCGGGAACAACGATGATATATATCATGATATAGAAAATCTGATATGCTGTAAGAATTATAATTTTCTGTCGATTTCCGGAATGAGATCTTTCAAATTCGCCCATTGTGCTTTGTTCAACGAAATCCCTTTTTTGCTTGGCATCATTTTTTGAGTATTCTAAAACAAAAAAAATTAGAAAATGAAAACTTCGGTGCAAGACTTTGTCGATGTAGTACTCTCTGATATTGACATACTGTTTCCCTTTGAAATTACTGACAGTTGCGTATCTCAGATTTCCAATTTCGAACATCTTAATAATTGATATTACGATGATTCTGGCATAATAGTATGGCTAAAAACCTCATTTCCATCACTATCCTTGACTCTTCCTATGACTTCCTCGGTTTTGACTTTCTTCGAATCGGGTTCTTGTTCCTCATTAGCCTTCGATTGTCTTTTCTAGAAGAGGAACATAAATACAAGGATTTCAATTAGAAACACAACTTGGAACTCACCTTTGACATTTTTTCTTTTTTTACTTGCTCTTTTACTTTCTTCTCAAGCTCATCTTCAGAAGACGACGAAGACGACGACATTCTGAGTGACGATATCGATTTTTATAACCATTAATAACCTAACAGCGGAAAAGAAAGAAAACTATATAAATTTAATTGAATCAGTAACTTGAAAACGTATCTCCAATAAGATTAGAATTGTAAATTTACAATAGTAATATTTAGAAAATAAACTTTTTTCAAAAAAAAATGCGGCGGACTAGAAAATATGCTGAGCATAATGTCAGCCAGCGGTCAAAATGTTCTTCCATCTGCAAACCCTACTTTTTTAATACCGTTTCTAAATTAAGATCTGAATAAAAAAGAAATATATTTGTTCTAAGTTCTCCCGTTTTTTAGAAAATTTTTTGATAAATTCGTTTTTGATTGAATGCACATTAGTATCTCGATTCAGTCTATGATTTTATAAATCGTATACGCATGTGATTCAAAAAAGCAAATCTCCTTTGACGATATAATGACTATTCAGTGCCTTCTTCTATTTCATTTTAATTTTGAATATGTTTTGCTGCGTTTCTAATTCCATGTTTCAAAAATAACCGGTTCCCATATAGCTCGGAAATCAGTTTGTTATCTCATACCGTCTTCTGTTCTATGTTCCCATGTTTTTAAAAATCAAAAAATGTTAGGTGACAGGCAGGAAGATGATATATTCGTGTTGAAATCTCTCTAATCGATTTTCTCCCATTTCTCTCATTGTCGATTCGAACTCTTTCCTGCAGAATTTGTCGCCCGATGACATCGAGAGATGACCTTCGCTTAGTTTCACCCAGTTTTCCATGTCGTTTTCATACTATGAATCTATAAGTCGTCTGTTCCATGATATTTCTGTTTCTCCTTCGAAACTTTTTTCTCATACATGCTTCAATCCCACATCTAGAAAATTCTCAAAATATCAAGACGTCGTCAAATCGAATTTCGCTAAGTGCTTGTGGAATCTAATTTTCCAATTTAGTCTCAATTTTGACGAAAAACCTAAATGTTTCATGTCTCTCTAGTCCTCCTCACTGCCTTCTATTACCCTCTGACCACTATGTTCTTTGACAGCAGCAGCAAGAGCAGTATTAATGGCGCGACTTCTCATGAGTGATAATGTGTTTGTGGGAAACGACATTCTCTTGGTTTTTATACGAGTACATGTTATAAATCAAGATGCATGTTTTTCACTGATTCATCTTCAAACCTTGAGCTTATTATAGACACGTACTGGGATTGAACGTATTTCATAAAAATCTGGCTTTATGACTTTTCTTTAAAAACATTCTTCTTGCAGCATTATATTTTTTTAATCACGCGGATTTTTTGCTCAGAACATGTGACACATCACCTCATTTCAAAATATTGTGATCTTTGTTTTCAAGTTATCCACGAGAAAAACTAGTTTTGAAACAACCATCCTTGTTTATATTCTTCTCCAGCTGTTCATTTCATCGTATTGTTTTATCTGAAATGTTGATTTTTTCAGGTAATTTCATCCTCCTTGGGCCCACCGGTGGAACATAAAAATGGTATTGCGAGAGCAGGAACACGAGCCATTTTTTATTAAAATTGATGGAAAATGGTGTCAAATCGATGATGCGGTTCTTAGAGCACATCCGGGAGGAAGTGCCATAACCACCTACAAAAACATGGATGTGAGTTACATCTTGCGATTCATACTATTAATAATACTATAAATTATGATCGCACTTCATGTTGTGACATAAATCTCATTTTGTGTACGTGCCTGTGAATTTGTTTCGTGTAAGCGAAAATGCGGAAATGCATTGCACAAAGTACATAGAACATTTATATTCACGTGCTAAACATGTGTCATATATATCTGATTCTGAGGGTTAAAAAACTACATTTGTCGGAACACTCGATGTAAAATTATGAGATAGATTTTAATTTTTCAGGCGACTACAGTATTCCACACGTTTCATACTGGATCGAAAGAAGCATATAGATGGCTGACAGAATTGAAAAAAGAATGTCCAACACAAGAACCAATTATTCCAGATTTCAAGGTACAATCATTTTATTAACAATTAGAAATGATATCTCGTTCAGGAAGATCCAATCAAAGGAATCGACGATGTGAATATGGGAACGTTCAATATTTCCGAAGAAAAGTCTGCACAAATTAACAAAAACTTTGACATTCTTCGAATGAAAGTTCGTTCTGAAGGCCTGATGAACGGTTCTCCGTTGTTCTATATGAGGAAAATTCTTGAGACAATTATCACAATTCTATTCGCATTCTTCCTTCAATACCATACCTATTATGTTCCATCTGCTATTCTTATGGGAATTGCTTGGCAACAATTAGGATGGCTCATCCACGAGTTCGCCCATCATCAATTGTTCAAAAACAGATATTACAATGATTTGGCCAGTTACTTTGTTGGAAACTTTCTTCAGGTATAACTGAGACTATAGAAGTTCGTCTTACTATTTTTCTATTCAGGGGTTCTCATCTGGGGGCTGGAAAGAGCAACACAATGTACATCACGCTGCCACAAATGTCGTTGGTCGTGACGGAGATTTGGATTTAGTTCCATTCTATGCTACTGTTGCTGAACATCTCAACAACTATTCACAAGATTCGTGGATTATGATCCTTTTCCGTTGGCAACATGTTCATTGGGCTTTCATGCTTCCTTTCCTCCGCCTTTCATGGCTTCTTCAGTCGATCATTTTTGTTAGTCAAATGCCAACACATTATTATGACTACTATAGGAAAACTGCTGTTTATGAACAGGTATTTTAAAAAAGCTGTGATCGGATTCTTACTTTGAATTCATTTGCTCAGGTCGGTTTATCTCTTCACTGGGCCTGGTCTCTGACTCAATTGTATTTCCTCCCCGACTGGTCAACTAGGTATGTTCCCATAGTTTCCAGAAAAACAACAATATTTCTATATTAAAGAATAATGTTCTTCTTCGTCTCCCATCTTGTTGGAGGTTTCCTTCTAGCTCACGTAGTCACTTTCAACCACTATTCCGTTGAGAAGTTTGCATGTAAGTTCACATTCAGATTCAAAAATAAGCTGGTTTTTGAATTTAAGTGAGCTCTAACATCATGTCCAACTACGCTTGTCTTCAAATCATGACAACAAGAAACATGCGACCAGGAAGATTTATTGATTGGCTTTGGGGTGGACTCAACTATCAGGTAATTGATAATAACAAAGAACCTTCGATCACTGAAAATAAACTCACTACAATAGAGTTTAGGAGGTTAAAATTGTTTTTTCTCATTGCCACATTCCATTGTTTTTGAATTTGAACAATGTGTTTGTTCATTGAAGCCTATTTACATCACATTTAACACTCAATATTTAGGGATTAATTAGACTTTGATCCTAATTTTGGAACTCATCGGCATGTAGTGTTTCAACTCGTGATGAAGAGTTCAGAACTGTCAGTTTCGTGACATTTTTTAATTCTTGATAATACTGATAACAGATGGGGTGATATGTAGACTATGGTTCTAATGATAAGAATAAACCGACTCCTTTTGAAAGTGAATACGTGATAAAAAGTGATTGATAGGTTATTTTGCGGGTTAACCGGAACATCTCGCTTAGATCATTGTAAAAAAGGGATGTGGGTGGTCATTCCCCAAGTATAAGGATTACTGTAGAAATCTGAGATCTCTGAGAAAATGATGGAATTACAATTGGGAATGGTTCAGAAAGCTAACACTTATTTTCAGATTGAACATCACCTGTTTCCAACGATGCCACGACATAATCTGAATACTGTCATGCCAATGGTAAAGGAATTTGCTGCTGAAAATGGTCTTCCTTATATGGTTGATGACTACTTCACTGGCTTCTGGCTCGAAATTCAACAGTTCAGAAACATTGCCGATGTAGCAGCTAAACTAACCAAAAAAATTGCCTAATTGTATTATCGCATCCCGGTTTCCTCTTGTTCAATAATATTTTTATGTCTTAAGTTTGCACTGGTTAACACTCATTTTTTCCATGTGATATGTTCTTATTTTGGTTAGTGATTAATGAAGCTTAATTATCCTCGTAATTTGTTGAATTTGAGTTTAAGAGATAATCGGAAGAAATCCGAATAGAAGAAACCAGGAAACAAATCTTTCAGATGATTTGAAATTCCAAACATTTCTTTATCATTTTCAGTCGGTTTTTTTTTGGAAAGTAAACTGTAAATTATGGAATCAGATGTGGAACTTTCACCTATTTTAATATTGTTATCTAATATTCGACGACCTCAAACAGTCAGGCACAATCAAGAAATAGTATTGATTATTAGGAGAGTGTTAGACAATGAAGAAGAGAAAAAGAGGAAAGAGATAGATAGACTCTGCTGCGTTTTCGGCCATTTTCACGGCCGCCGCTCAACCGAAATGGTCGTCGACAAGAATGCTTCCGGGCTTCAAATGAAGGTTAGTCGACTCTAAATTTATGAACTTAAATGAAGATCTTGAAGGATACTGTAGTTCAAGTTTTGAAACTTTATTAACTGAAAAAGTAATTGTTTATGATTCTTTGAAAAGTAAAACGTCAACGGTATAGTTTATAGTGACTGTGAAGTTGAGATCAAACTGCGTCTCGAAAACTTCAAAAACAACAAAAGATCCCGAATTACAAACGTGTTGAGTTATGTGTGAATGAAGATAATAAAGATATGGTATTTGAAATTTTTCTTGATTTATTGTTGAGTGAATCTGAGATTCCAAAAAACTATCTGAGAACGGAGAAGATTTCGTTGAGAAGAATCTACATCAAACCTTCAACAAAACCTGAAATTTCAAGACGTTGTTTTCTTTTCCTAAAGGAAGAAAGGAATTCCTGATTGTTCTGATTCCGAATACAAAATGTTTTTTTCATATCACCAAAGTATAAACTCTTTCAGACTCAGTCTTAACTCGTTCTTTTCCTATTTTCTCTAGTTCTCAAACTCCATTTTCTTCAAAAATCACACCACTTTTTGCATTTGTCGTCCTCTTTTTTCCAATACATCTGCGTCTCTTCTTCTCACACACTCTTTTCCTTACTCTAGTTTATCGGTCATTTCTCTAATTATCTCTAATTACAAACACTATTTCATGTGAAAAAGGGTAGAGATAGGGCAAAGTGCAAATACTTTGATCAGATTGTTTTGTAAAACGTTATGGGTCTGGGAGACTGTAGAAGAAAAGGGAAACGAATTTCAGGTTGATGGCAAATGGCTGTACCTAAGCGAGGAACTTGTGAAAAAACATCCAGGAGGCGCAGTTATCGAACAATACAGGTACACCATACCGTAGAATATCAGGAAGAATGTTGTCACCTGATTTTCGATATAAATATTGAACTTCTTTCGATGTATTTTTACTTTGTAGAAACGCTGATGCCACTCACATATTCCACGCTTTTCACGAAGGATCTTCTCAGGCATATAAGCAGTTGGATCTACTGAAAAATCATGCAGTTCATGACGATAAACTGGAAAAAGAACTTGAAAAGAGACTCGATAAAGTTGATGTAAATGTATCTGCTTATGATATCAGTGTCTCACAGGTATTAACAAAATGAATTATTCTGAATCTTAATATCTCATTATTAAGGAAAAGAAAATGGTTGAGTCATTCGAGAAACTGAGGCAAAAACTTCATGACGATGGATTGATGAAAGCAAATGAAACATATTTCCTATTCAAGTCGATAAGTACTCTTTCAATTATGTTTATCGCTTTTTATCTTCAATATCTCGGATGGTATATCACGTCTGCTTGTGTTCTTGCTCTTGCTTGGCAGCAATTTGGATGGTTAACTCACGAGTTCTGTCATCAGCAACCAACTAAAAATAGGCCTTTGAATGACACAATTTCACTTTTCTTCGGAAACTTTTTGCAAGGTTTTTCCAGAGACTGGTGGAAGGACAAGGTGAGCATTTATTCTCGATTACCTCTTTTAACGTTTCTTATTTTTCTAGCACAACACCCATCATGCTGCCACAAATGTCATCGATCATGATGGAGATATCGATTTGGCACCTCTATTTGCTTTCATTCCAGGAGATTTGTGCAAGTACAAAGCCAGTTTCGAGAAAGCTCTTCTTCAAATCATTCCATACCAACATCTTTATTTCACTGCAATGCTTCCAATGCTTCGTTTTTCATGGACTGGTCAATCGATTCAATGGGTTTTCAAAGAGAATCAAATGGAATATAAAGTATACCAAAAGAATGCTTTCTGGGAGCAGGCTACCATCGTTGGACACTGGGCTTGGGTGTTCTATCAACTATTCTTGCTTCCAAGTTGGCCAATTCGTGTCGCCTACTTTATTATTTCTCAAATGGGAGGAGGTTTCTTGATTGCTCATGTTGTAACTTTCAACCACAATTCCGTGGATAAGTATCCAGGTATCTTACTGTGAATAGAAACTTCTCATCCGTATATCATAAATTTCAGCCAACTCTCGAATTCTCAATAACTTTGCTGCTCTACAAATCTTGACAACTCGTAACATGACTCCATCTCCATTCATTGATTGGCTTTGGGGCGGACTCAACTACCAGGTTATCATTTCAAATCGAACCTTTTCAAATAATTTTTTTAGATCGAGCATCATTTGTTCCCAACAATGCCACGTTGTAATTTAAATTCGTGTATGAAATACGTGAAGACCTGGTGCCAGGAGAATAATCTTCCATATCTTGTGGACGACTACTTTGACGGATATGCTATGAATTTGAAACAATTGAAGAATATGGCAGAGCATGTTCATGCTAAGACAGCTTGAAACGATTATCAATGAAATCCATTTTTCCATCTCATTCGATTGTTCTTTTTCTGCCAATTCTAATGGAAATAAAAGTTGATAAAATACCAAATAGTTGTTTATTTTTCAACAAAAATACATATTTACAATCAAAATAGAGAAGCCAGCGGTTTGATTTCATACTCTCGTTGGCATTAACATTGATCCGGATCGAACTTCTTTTGGTTCAGTCAGACGACTTAATTCATCTGGACCAACTGAAACTTCAGTTGAATGGGGTACTGCTGGAGATGGACTTCTCGTATTAAGACCACGTCGATTGGCAAATCTTCGGTATGAATTTGGACGAAGACGTGATATTAATGGACGAATTGAACGAGTTCTTTTGAGAAGTGATTCACCCGAAAGAAAACGGGAAACAAAAAGATTGAGACCACTTTGTGAAGCTGAAAATAAAAAGATTAGAAAATCAGAATACAAACTACAAAAAATCTTTGATATATCAAATGAGTTACCTTGCATTCTTTCAATTTGTGCATGAAGACTCAGAATAGAAACCAAAATAATGACTAGAATGACAATTGAAACGAAATTGAACGCAATGAAAAGTCTTGAATTCGATGAAGTGGTCAAAGTGAGAAGAAGCGGAAAAATCAAATGACCTGAGCAATGGCCGGAGAGTAAAGTGAAGGTGTTGTTGGCTGGAAGAAATGATGAATCAAAGAAAAGGGAAAGAGGGTCAATATTACCTTTCAATGATAAGCTTTGATTAATGTAAATGACAAGAGCTGGTAAAATAGGAGCTAGAAAGAATCCAAAAATAATTGATCCAATGAGTAAAAACTGTTCGGAAGCAATGCAACAACATCCAATTCCACAGCCAAACTCAAATTATTAAAATAGTTTTCAATGTTTTCTTCTGAAAACTTACGATTGAGACTCCAACCAAGAAGTATGGTGCCATATAATCAGAGAAGAAAAGAGAAACGACACGTCCCCACATAAAGAAAATCTGAAAACAAAAATTGAAAGTTATGTCTTGATTGAAGCGAAACTAACGGCAAAGAGTTGATAATAAAAGATGGATGCAGACGACTGAGCAAGAATCAAAAACGGGAATAGAGTATACATTATGTTGGCAATTGAAGCGACCACAGAGCACAAAAGTACTAATTTCAGACTGCTGACGTCGCTTTGTTGTGTTAGACCTTAAAATGAGAAAAGGAAATGGTTTAATGTCATATTAGTTTCCAGAAAACTATGGGTTCTTTTCATTAGTTTCAGGATGAGTGCTTTGATGATCGAACGTCAAAAAGAACATGAACTTACTCTGACAATTCTCGTGATGAGGATTATTATTATTATTGTGTTCAAGATCATCGTATTCTGTTCTTCTGATTGAAATTGATGTCTTCATAGTCACATTAAATTCAGTTTTAATGCATAATATCATCAAAGGGATTTGTAGAATTGCAGTTGCATAGTAGATGTAATCTTGACGAAGGGATGGATTCAAATAGAATTTTTCAAGACTTGGAATATGAGGTCCTGTCGGTAATACTGGATTCCTTTTTGAATTACAATCATCCTGATGTTCAGTTGGCGCTGATTGATAGAACATTACAGCCACTACTGCACCCATTGCACCGATCAAATGAAGAAGCTGAAATCAACGAGATTATATTTTTATAATCTTTTTCATCGTATTTTATTCCATTTCACATTCAAACTCCTAACCTGAACAAGTAAAAAGTTTTGTTGTTTGAATATAACTCCGAAGTTAGACGTCACAGCCGACAAAGATATTCCCAAAACAGTGCCGAAGACGATAAACACGATACAGAGAAGAAAAATAACGTGTTCAGCATGTGGGAGAGCCGAAAAACAAATGGAAATCAGAAGGAGGCAGATGATGAAAACATATTTGAGTGGAAGACGTCGAGAGAGATTCGAATGGAAAACTGCTCCCAAAAAGATGGATCCATTGAATGCGAAATGTAAATTGAAGAGATGAGCAGATGAAATAATTGAAAAGCATGCCGAGTGAGAGTAACTCAAGGAGATGAAAGTGACCTGAAAATAGGTAATAAATGGTAAACAAAAGAGGGGATGAGAACCGAGAATCCAATAAGAGCATAGATCCACAAATGAATAAGAAACAGTGATGGATGCTTTGAAGCAGTCTCTTTCGCCTCCACAATACGATCAAAAATTGATTTCTGAAAAAAAAAATTCGAGGTTTCAGAAGAATAAAAAAAGGAAATCTCAACTGTTTTTGATGTTGATTCTTCAATTGAATCCGTTATTTCAAAGGAAATCATGAGGAAGAGGAAGCCAAAAGAGTTGGGCGAATTTCAAGGGAGAATGAGAATTTCTCTGTTTTTCTCTTTTCAATAGCAATTATAAAATACCCATTTTCGGAATTATATGTTTTCGTTTTTTTTTTCGAAATTCCTTGGAGAAAACTGGTAACTATAGATACTCACCATAGCTGATTTTATCTTCAAAAACGCCATTCACATACGATTCTCAGTTTCAGTCGAATGGAAATTCTGAAAGTTCATTTTAGTTTTTCAAGCGAAAAGTACATGGTAATGAGGTCACAAATCGGAATGGATTCTAGAAAAAAACATGAGATAAGTTCATTGGAAAAAAGAAAAAGTAGTCGAAAATCTATGGGAATATGAGCTTTTAAAGCTCATTCCGAGAAAGAAACAGGTGATGAGATCACAAAAGAAATATCTTTTTTGCAAGAAAATAATCCGCAAGAATACTCATCTGACACTATGAAATGAATCATTTTCATTGAATTCGACGGGATTAAGAGGAAAAACAGAAGATGTTTTTGCACTGTCAATACCAAATGAATAGAAGTTCCTTGTGACAATAAGGTCTATTAAAACTCTTCTTATCATTGCCCATTTTCTATTCGAATCGTTGACTCAAACAATTGTACCCGGAAAATAAGGATAAAGGATATGGACTCCTCTCATAATCAGATGTAAGCAGTTCAAACTAACAGATAAAACCCTTTTAATTCTCAAATTCTATGATCCTGGGCTTAAAGTCTCTCGCGGAAAATAGGAAATTGATTCCAAAGTGTGTGGTTCATCGTTTGATCCATAAGTTTTGAACACTTTTAAGCTTCGACAGGAAATAGAGATTGAAAATTTAAATGACTGGAATCGATCATCAGGAAGGTAAAAACGGAAATACGCAACAAATTGAATTGGCAGAAAAAGGGATTACTGATGCGTAATTGTTTTTCTCATTTTTCCATTCATTTGGTGTCTAGTGATGACCTATGAATCTTATAAACTGCACTTTGATCTTTACTTCGATTTCTTTGTTGAATAATAATTTTTTGTGCAAATTATCTTTATAAATGCAAATTATCTTTATAAATCAGATTACGTTTGGTCTGATCAGTAATGAATGCTTTGGAAGAAAGTATGTTTGGATCAAGATGAGGATTGAAATTAAAAATGGTTGATTCCGTATTTCCTTCATTGAATGAAAAAGAAATAATTTGAAGAGCGCCCTTTTGATTTTTGAATCAAACTTTGTTCCGTTATATTCTTGTTTTGTTCAAAATCGAAGCAACTCAATTTGATAAGAAAAAAAGCAAATTTACTTAAAAGTTCATAACAAAAAGTGTAAAAGTAAGGAGAGGAGAGAACACAAAATGTGGCAGAATTAATTAGTTTGTCCCGGGGATACAAGGATAAGAAGAAGAAGCCAAAAAAGGATTGGACAAACAAAATAAACGAATGAATCGGGAGGATGGATTAGATTAACGTCGAAAAAAAGAGGCGGAGCTTTCGAGTTATACTGATAATAAGATATATAATCCGGGGGAGTGCTTGTAGAAAAAAGTAGGGAAGAACGAGCGATTGAGGAGGAAAAAAGGGGATTGGTGACGTGGAATGAAACCCGTAATCGAGAACAAAACTACTAATTTAGAAACAAAAAAGAAAAAGTTCAAATTCTCAGAAAAATTTAACATTTCCCTCATAAAATAAATGTTGTTCGCCAAGAAAATAAATGTTTTTTCTTATTGAAAGTGTTTGACGTGTGGCTGTTATTGATGGAACATGAACGTAAAGGAGTCTGAAATCGAATGCATTTATATAATTTCCGTTGTGAGAAGTGTCACCTGAATATCCTTGTTTTCAGATTATACTCCGTTTAATCCATATTTATTTGCATGTATGAACTGCTACTTCTTCTGTACATGTCTTACACTTCACTTCACAACACCAAACAAATTTACATTCACATTGAGTTTGACGAATCTGAAACTTGAATGAAACGTGTCTTCGAAATGAGAAATACCTCCAATCTTGTGTTATATCCACGTCCACAGCAAAGCAAATCACAACTTTCTGAGCTGTACGAATTATGAATGCATTCTCTTCCAGATGTTCCCAGAATTCCTGAAATACAAAAACTAATGATTTAGGGAAATGATGGTATATAATTAGAGTGAATGAATATCTTCTTACCTGCCGTCAAATTCTTTTCACAATAAGACGGTGATCTATGTACATAAGCCATTTCGTTTCCTCTTAATGGAATTTTTCTTTCTGTTCTTTCTTTTCTTCGTAATCTTTTCGTCGCCTTCCGTGTCACCTGAAACCAATTTCAGCTTTATTTCAGTCTATCATTCATTCCTATGTGTCATCCTAAAAATGTCATTCTCCTATTTTATGACATTCACTACTGTATTACATCTTCGAGCTCGACCTGGACTGCGAAATGATCGTATCGCTTTTTGAGCAAATCAGACACTTGAGAGAATTTTTGCATTTGGAGCCAACAAGTTTTGAATTCGCAAGATCCGGAAACTCCATGACAACGACATTGACGGCGAATGTTCTGAGCGATTGCCTCTCTTCCAACAAAATAATTGTGCTTTCGAACCAAATTAGCAACATTTTTAGATTCTTCGAACTGCTGAGTCTCCCATTCATCCAGGAATCTTCTTGCGTACCGTACTCCATAAGGAACATTATCAGAACATCCACCCCATGAAAATTGATCACGACTCATTGCGGAATCCTTCAAGAAAGTATTAAATTAGTTGGAAGAAATTCATGAAAAATACCGAATCAGCTTGATATCTTTGCATTCCTGGTTTACTATCACATCCACATTCAGTCAAGTTTCCAGTATTACATCCTTTTGTTATCGAATGAACGATACTTGCAGCCATTATTGCACTCAGAAAAGCAGCTTCTTTGTTTGCTGAAAACTACTTTCAGAAGCTGAATTGGATTACTAATGGATACCTGATCTCAACGTTTTTCCCAGAATATCTTGAAACTTTCCATGTCTTGTTTCAGTTACTTCATCCCGCGAAGAACAATTCCATCTGAATGAACATCTATTTTAAACCTTAATTGGAAGAAGAACAAACCTCTCAAATTTGAATTTATTTTCGCATTCCCTGATCGCTTCTCTGACTCCACGTGCTACAAATGGAATTGAGAATGGATTCTCTGCACAAATTGCCTGTTGATTTGGATTTAAACCATCAAGACGACGACATAATTCTTTGAAATGTTCTCTATCCGAAGAGTGATAATGGGGGCGTGGCAAATAGTCATTCGAGCCAACGAATGCCAAAGTTCTGTAGAATATTCGATAGATTTCAATCATTTCATTATCAATATTTTCACTTACAACCAATTATATGGAATCGACGGAGAAGTCGGCTGACCAGATGGTTGATTGTTTTGAGCATAGACGAGAAGAACGAACAAAACGATTTGACAAATGAAAAATCTCATTTTCTGGAAAATGAATAGAGCCGAAATGAATTCAAAAATGGGCGAAGACATAAAAGATGAAATGGTTGGAAAATATTCTTAGTTTGTTTCTCTGCTACAGTACCCATATTCATTGGAATTATAAAAGGTAAGTTGTTACAAATTTCGAGTATCTTCAGATATTGTTTATCAATGAGAGTATGCTCTCTCAATTTGAGATTTGGAACAATGAGGAGAACAAAAAATTCGAAGATAGCAGAATCCAAAAATGAAGAGACACGTTCAAAGGAAATAAAAAGAAATTAAAAATTAATGAAGAGTTCGAATTTCAGAGAAAAAGATAATTTTATCTGGAAAAATGAAACCAGAGAGTGAAGAAATACGAAAAAGAAGGAAAAATGTGAATGTGTTTGGAGAATTCGAAGGTCGAATCGATGGTACTGGATCTTTCCCTCTTCAATTCATGCTTTATGGCCCGTGGATCTATTCAGAAAACGAAGAAAAAGAAGGAGATGTCTCTCTGCGGTATGCAAATAGAAGACATCAAAATGGAAAGAAGAGTAAAAAGATTGGGAAAAAGAAATGAACAAGATGGTAGAAATTCGAGAGTTTTCGGGAGATACGAAGTGAATCGATGGGCAGAAAGACATCGGTTCAAGTGAAAATCGAATTTGAATCATGTGGAAAATCAAAGAAAAACAATGAAATGAGTTGAGGGAGAAGAATGATTTTGTGAGTTGACATTGGCTTCTGAGACACCTATTCGACATCATTTTACGATCTTCTCAATGCTTACAACCATCTGCCCCCGAAGAGATTTTATGAAGGAAATTAATCCGGGAGAGGAGAGATTTCGGATCTTCTGGTGAATGTGGTGCACAACGATTTTATGATTGAAGAAGGGGCCAATGGTGGAAAACACAAAAGAATTACACATTCTTCAAAATAATTTTCTAAATTTCAGAAATATTTCACTATTCTCTGATAATGACTTCTAATATAGAGGCATATGATATGATATTATTACTTTTGGCAGAAGTTCAGACATAAAATATTCATTGAAAGTCTGTGAACTCTGACAAATGAATCTTGAAATAAGAGTTCCATGAGTCAGAATATTTTCCTTCGACTCGTGAATGCTCATCCTAAATATCTTTCCGAGAGTCGAAAGGTCGTGATTCGAATGTTCCTTCACTTCCCAATTTTCCATCTGGTTTCAATTTTAAACTTTTTCTCGAGTTTTCCGTGTGTGTCACATTGTTATCTTCGAGTTATTCTCGTTTTTTTTTACAAAATGAAGAAGAGAGGCGGAAACTATGTATTTCTAGTGCATACTTCATAAAACAAAATGTGAAATTTTGAATTTTTGACACGAAAAAGGCTTGAGCAGAGAAATTAATATGCGAAGAGAATATCAGAAAATGTGAAAATCGGGAAAAGGTTTACAAACGGGTAAAGCAATAGATCGGAAAGTCCGAAATTAACATTAAAGTCATGGGGGAATGTTTCTTAGAAATCATAAAATATAAAAATCAACAAAAACAAAAATCAAAACGAGAAACATTATTAAAACCAAAAATCTAAAAAGTTGGTAATTGTATCTAAAAAGTGCGATCAAGACTTTCGAGGCCATCAGATGATTCCCGTGAACTTTGCGGAGGTGGCGGTGACATGATCCAGGTAGGTTCAGCACCAATTCGAGATATGATTCGTTCGAAAAGAGAACTCGATTGTTGTCTGAAAACGAAAAGATAATGATGAAATGGAAAGATTCTATGAATTTACGTTTCAGTTTTCGCCGTTTTTGTTGTTGTCATGTGCAGCTGTTGGTTTTCATTGGATAGCAGTGTGGTTTCTGTTCTCGATGATGTTATACCATTTGTTGATTCGCGGCGAATGTGATCATTTGATGGAATATAATCAACGATGGCTTCGATACTTCTTTTCTTTTTGTATCTACAAATATCAATTTCTTTTCAATTGATTCACATTCTCTCTGATACCGTTCCCAATAGCCCAAAAGGAAGTAATCGACAAAGAAAGTTTCGAACGCATACGAGAATCCGGCGTTCACAGCAGCCAAAGCCACAATAAAAATACGGAACCGCATATCGGGGATCTCGACATTTCCAAGAAGAGTCCGAAGTTCATCGGCTGGCCATAGAACGATGTACAAACAGAACTGAAAATATCATTGATTTCGGGTTTCATGTTATTTTCAAAGTCATACCAATGTTGTGAAAGTAGTGAGTACACACAATGGTTTATTTGACCACAAATTACCACGATAAGGAGGTCCTTTCGAATAAACGAGAGCCAGAGTGATGTATTGGAACATTGAAACACTGAAAAGTGCTGTACCCTGCATACTCCGTTTATCTTCCACTTCATCATCAACTGGTGGTTTATATGGTATAAACCATGATTGTTTTGATGTTGAGAAGAAGACGATGGACTGAGTGACTCCAATGATAATGAGTTGTCCGATTACAGAAGTCATTGATGCAATTGAGAGAAGTCGAGTTGGCGGAGAAGTATGTGCAAGACGGTGAGAAGCTGGAGTGTTGCCGAGCAGTAGAGCAAATGCAGTGATCAGGAACACGTCAATGAACATGAACTAAAAATAATATGCGTGATTCAATCTAGATATTCTAAATTCCCACCTGTCCGTCAGTTAGAATGTTTGATATCCAGTACAAATGCATCACTGTTACGAATTGAGTGAGTGAATATCCAGCCATATATTTGAAAATTCCAAACGATGTCACAAGTGCTGCTCTTCCTTCACTTATCACAGTAGGTACACAACGAATATCCGGTACTTTTGATGTGAAGGGAGCAGCGATTGAAGCTTCCGCATCAGAAAGAGAAATTCCTGAGCAGGTTATTAATGAGATTAGAATGAACTATTCAGAATCATACCTGCATGAGCTGCTTTCAAAGCTGCGCAATCATTAGCTCCATCTCCACACATTGCGACCGTATAATCGATTTGTTGCAGTTGTTCTACCAATAGTTGCTTCTGATCTGGAGCCATTCTTGCAAACACATCGCAAACGCAGCATAGTTTATCAACGAGTTCTGGATACTCATGAACAATAACGGCGAATGTTGGTCCTGAAATAGCCAGGTGATAGCTGCTGGCAATAAGATGACTGAGATTTTCGGATGTGACTGGATTTGGAATCTCTACTTCTGTGTTAGTTGGAGAAAACCCGTCATTTTCTGAAGATCCCTTCCACGTGGACGAACACATAGAAATCGAAACAGAGGCATCGTCCTCGATTACGTCATCCGAAGAAGATACCGACTGAAAGAGTAAATTTAAAAACACGATTGATTCATTCATTCACCTGTTTGATAAGAAGTTTTGTTCTGCCATATTCGTCAACTTCCCCAGGTATATGCTCTACTAAAAACGCTCTTTTGGATGGGCGTATAATTCCACATTCACGAGCAACAGAGAGACCTGTGAGCAGATTATCTCCAGTTACCATTACCGTGCGAATGTTAGCTCTAAAACAAGATAATTGATTGACAACAGTCTATCCGATTATACCTGTTAAGCTGATTGATAACTGGTAAAGTGACTGGTTTAACTCGATTTTCCATGACAATTAATCCAAGCATCTGAAGATCACATTCAACTGCCCCTCGTTTCACTTTTGAAGCTTTATTGAAGTTCATATCAAGTGAGCGACGTGCGACTGCGATCAGGCGGAATCCGTGCTGAGCGTAAGCATTCACTCTCGTCTGAAAATATGACGTTACCGTAGAGCTTCAAAACTTTGAACGAACTAAGTAATCCTCTGGAACTGTTGACGGATCGCAAAGTGACAAGATCATTTCTGGACTTCCTTTTGAGTATAGAACCATATTGTCCGGACGATCTTTTTTTGGATCGAACACTATCACAGACATTCTTTGAAGTGATGATGAGAACGTGAACTGTCTTATGACTGAATATTCTGCCGTGTTGTCATCTGTCGGTTTTATAATCGAAGGTTGTACATTGTCAAATCGCTGAGTTTCTTCTTCAATGTCACCAATTCCTTCTTCCATTGTCCATTCAGTCTTCTGGAATAGAATCAAATCCAAAGGATCTCCGAGAAGAACTCCATTGATTCTGAAATAAAACTATTCCTGGAGCTTGAAAGAAGGATTTGTGATTAGAAGGTTTTACCTCGTGAGTGAATGACACGTAGCAATTGCTTTGACAAGCTCTCCATCGAATGGGAAGTCTTTGCGACTTGTCAAATCTGTGGTCTCCTCCAGAAATTCTGCACTCTCCGTTTTCCCTTTCTCTTTACTTTTAGCAATATTTGTTGATTTTACTGGACGAACTTTATGAAAGTCAAGCCCGTCTTCGGTAAGTGTGCCGGTTTTATCGAAGCAAACCTGTAGTTTTGAAAAATAACAAAGAACGGTTACGAGAAAACATACAACATTGATAGCTCCACAGGTGTTAATAGTAGACGGAGAAATACAGAAAATTTGTTTCTTTTTCAGTCGAATGTGCGCATTGATTATTCCCACTGACATTGCAGCTGAAATTAAGTAATAAACGAGATCCCATCGCTAAAGATTTTCACCTGGAAGAGCTGGCGGAACCGTAATTGTAATGATGTCTAATGACCGAACGATGATTCGACGGAGTGTATTCGCACGCATGATCATGACTGCAATGGTATAAACGAATCCAAGACCCGAAATGCACGCGAGGAAGAGGATGAACTGTGTAAATGTATGATTAGAGAAATCATTTAAATGAAAAATTACTTTGAACAAGTCTTTGGTGAATCTGAAATCCACTGGTTTTGGATACATAATTGACCGTACAAGTTGACCCTTGAGAGTGGAATAAGCAGTTCGAAGAACGATTGCCTGAAATAATTGATCTCGTTTCTACAGTGAAATGTTTGAACATCCCTTTTGTATTTCTGTTACAACTATTATTTGATTCAAGAATGACTTCATAATTTAAATTTTGCTTCAAGTTACTCCTAACCTGTAGATCCGAATGTCGTTCATATTTTTCGATACGGTTCTTTGATATTCCGAATCTAGCTTCGGCTACTTGATAATCTCATCTCTCTAGTTTTATTTTACTACTCCCAATCCATATCACCTACTCTTTACTCGTTCTCGATTTTACGAGCCTGCCGCCACCTTCTTTCACTTTTCTTCCAATCGCATTGATAAGAAGTGAAACCGGTCAGAACTTGGAAGTAATCAGGTCAGTAATGCGTATGAAAGCGGGTATAAAAGAGACGTGAGAATACAGTTTCTCATATTCTGAAAACAATGCAAGTGTCATCAGCGACATTTGTAGCAAGCAGCCTTTCAGCGATTACATTACTTTCGTGTCTTCTTGTTCTTTCAACGGTATATCAAAATGTTCAAAATTATTGGACGGAATTAGATGATGAAATGATTGCAGTTCGTGTAAGTGAATAAACCATCAAACTCACAATAAGTTATTGGATTATATATCTTTACAGAAAGATCTTGATGATATGTGGCGTGAGATTATGCATATTCAATCAAATGCTTTAGGATCAGTATTTCGTGCCAGACGTCCACCACGTGGGGCATATTCTGATGGAGATTATAAAGAGGCGCCACCTTTACCAGTTTCATATCCTTCTTCGGGTGGATATGATGAATCCTCTGCACCAGCGCATGATGTTCCCCCACAAGCGCCTGCTGGTCCGGCTCCAAGCTCTCCAGAATCATGTCAATGTCAGGCTGAGAACAAATGCAAAGCTGGCCCACCCGGCGCAAAAGGTTTTCCTGGACTTCCAGGACCAAATGGTGTTCCAGGAGTCGATGGAAAACCAGGATACGACTCTGAAGACGTGGAACCACAGTCTCAAAACACTGGAGCATGTTTCCATTGTCCACAGGGTCCACCAGGATCTCCAGGTCCAATGGGCCATCCTGGACCCCGTGGAATGAAAGGAGCGGATGGTCAACTAGGACAACCAGGAAAAGATGGAGATCCAGGAAAACCAGGAGAAATTGGACCAAATGGATTCCAAGGAAAGAAAGGCCCTGATGGAATTCCAGGGGAGAAAGGAGCTGATGGACGTAAACCACTTGGTAGACCAGGACCAAAGGGACAGAGAGGAGAACAGGGACACCCAGGACCACAAGGAACTCCAGGCCGCAATGGACCAACGGGATCAGCTGGTGACCCAGGACCACAAGGAGGTCCTGGTCCACAGGGAGAACAAGGTCCAGATGGAGGACCAGGAGAAGAAGGAAAACTGGGAAGACCTGGACAAGACGCGTAAGTATTTTTTAACTTCTCTGGACTATTCTCAGTACTCCGTTCGGCTACTAAGATCTAAGATTACAGTGAATATTGTCCATGCCCGGCCCGTGGTTCACATGGAGGATCTTCTGGAGGAGGTGGTGGATCTAACGGTGGAGAATACAAAGCTACCGGAGGAGACTCTTATCGAAAGAAGAAGCTCTAACTTTCTGCCGCTTCTCTTACCTTCACTTTTTTTCCCCGATAAAATCGTGTCTGTAGAATTTGTGTTCCACAAAACAAAACGTTCTTCGAGTTCTTCTCAATGTTGAAAATCGCGTCATGAGTTTCGTCAGTCAGTGCAACCTAAAAACTGTAAGATAAAAAGAAATGAATTTTCATTAGGCTTACTTTTGTGATTGGTACTGATTCTCCGGTGAGAACGCTTTCATTGACGATAACTGTACCATTCATAAGAACTGAATCGCATTGCATCAAACAACCATGTGGAGGAATAAGAAGGATATCGCCAGGAACCAACTGCAAAAAGAAGATTAGGAGACTAGAAAATTTTTTCGTGTTAATGCTTACTTGATCGCTTCCAACTGTCATCTCAATTCCATCTCGAATTACTTCCACACTTTCACTTGAGTGTACCATACCTCGTAGTCTGAAATATTTCAATTCGTTTATTTAAAACAATTGACTAAAAGGGGAGTACCGCTAATTCTGAAATAACTCGAATTTTATAGGGATCGATTCAGCTCGCCTAATCGAATTTTAGTACTTCATATTCTTCGAAAATCCCTGCGAGCAGAGATATAAACGCTCAAAATGCGAAAAACAGTAGGAAAGGGAATTTCGTTGGGCGAACTTTAACAAAAATGTCCTCGTTGTGAGCGCGAACATTCGAAAAGCTCGAGAATTCTTTTTTTTTCGGCTGTAATTGAAGAACCGAAAGCTCTAACTATAAGAAGAAACTTCAAGAGACAAAAATGCTCAGCTAAAGATTAGTTATACAAAATCTATCACGTTATATCAACTATTTCATTTGAGCTTTTCGCCTAATCTCATAAATTTTAATGACAAGTGTAGTTAGATAAAGATCTATCTTTCTGGACAAAGGCTTTAAAAGGAAGCCACACCCTTCATCTACACCTCTTGTTAAAAAACAAACAGATAAGGGAGGCAAATGTTACAAATTGTCACATAAAAAGATGCCGATTAACAGATATAATACGTATATGATGAGCAGGTGGTCTCAGTAGGGGGTGGGGCTAGACTCCGCCCCCATGGTATATAAGTAGAGCAAAATGCTCATTAATTCAACGTACTGGTGAGCGACCTGCTATACGCGGTCAAGTCTCCCGCCCCGGTTCGCATACGGCCTTCTACCGTATCGCTCCAAACCTTTTCCGTACTGGCGTGGCTATATACCATTTCAAAATGTTTTCTTTTGGGATTCTTGTTTTGTGATGAATAGTGAAAAGGAAGATATTTGAATTTCTGATCAGATCCATAACAAAAAACTAAAAGTATTCTCGTCGAAGCTTACCGTATTTCTTGTTTTCTAATTTGCCATACATCCATAACAATGGATCCAAGAGAGAGAATAACAATGAGTGAAGCATAGAATGCATATTCGTCATTGTACCAAACTGTCACACTGCAAAAGTTAACTTTGAAAACGTAATTTAGAATACATACCTGAATATTTGGAAAACATAAAAAGGTGTAATAACTTCCATGAAAAGCAGATAAAGAATGGGACGGAGTTGTACCACAATTGCATTTCGCCCATAAAACTCTAATCTCCTTGAAATTTCAGAAGAGGATAATCCGAAATTAGCTTCAGAAATTCCCAATAATGTTCGGCAAGGAATACGACTTGCGATTTCGGAGGAAGTTTTCCAACAATCAGATTCTTCATCTGATTCATCTGCGGTTTCTTCTGATTCTTTATCACCAATCCATATGTACTCGAGTTTCCGATAAACAAACCACCGAAGTTCAGCTATTTTTTGCATTTCACCACTTTCGCTTGGAATCATCTGAATACAGAACATCTGACTAGTTTTCAGTAAAATAAAACCGAACCGCATCAAATTTCCGGAGAACCGGTTGTAGCTCTGTGACATTATGATTATCACTGAAATGGGATCGTGTAATTCGAGAAAGAATCAATTTAATCTCACATAATATAGATGTATTCTGCTGATTCAAAATTGCATGGTACCATCCGAACATTGACATTCCATCGTTGTTTCCAATGAAGAACAAGCCGAAATATTCCGAGAGACAGGATTGTGAGAATGTAGAACAAAAGCTGTAAATAAGCTATATGTATTTAAATAACTAGAGAATAAAAAACATGTTCAGAAAGCCTAGTGTTGATATCAGAAACTTCTATATTGTTCAGAAGAACATATGTTTCGGAACTAACCGTTTGTAACGGTCCGGTTCTATAAGCGAAGAGAGTGAGTGTGTGGTCTCCAGATTCGAGAGTCATTCGGTGGCGTCGTGCGCCACCCGCCTCCACCATGCCCAGAAGTTTTTGTAGGTCTCGCCCAACACTACACCAAACGGCGAGAACACTGAAAAAATTATTACAAATTTGAAAATTTTCAGAATAGTTCAGAGAAAACGCGAATAGTTCGCGAATAGCGAATAGTTTCCACTTGATCAAAAACTGAGAACAGTGTGCGGAAGACTTGCAAACGACGAGAAATTGGAAGAAAAATACATTTTTGTTTAAGTTTTTTTTTCCATTTTTTTGCCGCGAGACATTCCACATGGATCAATTTTTAATTGATGACTCATGGCACAGAAAGTTCGAATGGATTCAGATTCATGAAGGACTAAATACCATCTGATTTGTAAGTTCATCAGATCTTGAAAATCATTTTTCGAATCTAAGTGTATTTGTGTCATTTACAAAAAAAGAAGAACGATTTGATACTGAAGACACAGAAAGTGTGAGAATTTATATAATAGATGCGAGGTTTTTGGAGAAAGAGAGTAGAAATGTCACTGATTTTGATGGATCACCTACGAAACAGGAAATTTCGAAGAGGAATAGATCGGTATCGTTTTTAATTATTCGAACTTTCTGATTGTTTTTGAAACTATTCACTTAAGTAAAAAAAACAATTTTTCTTATTTTTAGCTACTCACGAGCAGGAAAAAAGGATGAAAAATATTTTTTTTGTTTTTCGCATTTTTTCTTTTTTCTGTTCGTGGGTAGCATGTGAATAGCTTTATTATTAATTAGGTTTCACCTCTGAAGTAGGAAGAATAATTTTAATTTCAGTGATTCAAAGCGATCTCGATTAGGATTTTGAAAGTGAAAAATTACTAACGCCAATATTTAGCGGGGGAATCTAGCCTTAAAGCAAAAAACGACGATATATAAATGCCGCGTTTTTGCTTGGCCTCTCTTGCAAATATTAAACGGAGGAAACGGGGAGAAGCCAAGAGAAGAGAGTATGAAGCTAAAGTAAGACGCAGACATGAGGAAAGAAGCTCTCAAAATAATGTTACGACGCAAATTCAAAAACGAAAAGTTTAAAAGGAAATGTTCAAAGTAATCACCTATTAAGTTGAATAGTTCATATTTTCAATAGAAATAATTCAACGTTTCCCGATACCTTTTAAAGGATCATTCTATAGTTTTTGCCATTCGGTCCTAGAATACCTACAGTAGCAGTGATGCATGTAGGTGCGCTCCACGGACAATGTCCAATTTTTCGAAAAAGTTATTTAATGCTGAATTCTTGTTTCTAAATATTCATTAAAGCTTTAAAGCTGGTTTTAAAAAGCTGCATTGAAAAAATCTTTTCTGCCCGTTTTTCTTAAAATACTGTTTTAATCATTTGTATGAAAAACATTCCTTCATAAATCTTAAATTAGTTTTTAAAGTTTTAACCTTTAACAGGCTACAAGATGGATCTATTCGATGATGTTGAAATAGGTGATCAAGATGAAGGAGAAACTGTGAGTTAAAAAAAGACATTTCCGAATAAATAATTTTATTAAGATGGAGAAAGAAGCCCCGGATGCAATGAAAAAGGTATGTTTCTTTGGAATAGTGTTGTTTAATTGTTTAGTTTTTAGCTGGAAGCAGAGAAAAAACGAAAAGCCCGTGAAGAAACAATGCGTTGTCTAGCTAATATGCAACACGATGAAGGTCAAGGTTCATTCGATGAAGTTCCAGCGAAAAGAGCAAGAGCAGAAGATAGTGAATCTGAAGAACAGATGGAAAACATTATAGTTCACACTATCCGAACAGATAACGAGAACTGTACTCACGAAGTCGCGATACCACCAAATACAACTTTTTCGGAATTAAAACAGAGTGCTGCTGAACCAGCAAAATATTATCCTTTCCAACTGGATGCCTTCCAAGTATTACTTTCGTTGTTCGATAAAGGAATTACGTGTTAAATTTCAGAAGCAAGCCATTCTTTGCATTGAAAACAATCAGTCAGTTCTTGTTTCTGCACACACATCTGCTGGAAAAACAGTTGTTGCCACGTAAGTAAATCACAATTAAGATGATGTAGACTGTTTCCACTTGAAGATATGCCATTGCACAATGCCTTAGAGAAAAGCAACGAGTGATTTACACGTCCCCCATCAAAGCACTTTCTAACCAGAAGTATCGAGAACTTGAAGAGGAATTCAAAGACGTTGGATTGATGACTGGAGATGTGACAATCAACCCAGACGCTTCTTGTCTTGTCATGACAACAGAAATTCTTCGATCAATGCTTTATCGAGGATCAGAAATCATCAAAGAAGTTGGATGGGTTGTTTATGATGAGATTCACTATATGAGAGATAAAGGTTTGTAAAACATCGGGGGCTGAAATAACTGAAACAATTTAGAACGAGGAGTGGTATGGGAAGAAACTATTATTCTGATGAGCAATAATGTGAAGCAAGCTTTCCTTTCGGCTACTATTCCAAACGCAAGAGAATTCGCTCGTGAGTTGGTTTTCACCACTAGTGTAAATGTTTTGCGGCTATAATTTTTGTTTCATATTGCAGAATGGGTATGCAGTATCAAGCAACAACCTGTTAATGTTGTTTACACTGATTATCGTCCGACTCCTCTTCAACATTTCATTTATCCAGTCGGAGGAGATGGTATGTATGAAGTTGTGAATGTGAAGGTAATTTTTATTAGTTTCCTATTTCTTAATATAGTTTTCTGAAGGGCGAATTTCGTGAAGACAAGTTCAGAGATGCCATGAGTGGCCTAGCAACTGCTGGTGATTCGGCTGGAAGTTTCCAAAAGAGAAGAGCAGGAACACAAGGAGACTCAAATGTTCTGAAAATCATCAGATCTGTCGCCTCAAATGACGGTCTCAATTGTATTGTTTTCTCCTTTTCTCGTAAAGAATGTGAATCATATGCAATAAGTCTGAAGGATATGGATTTCAATAAGGATCATGAGAAAGGAATGGTCAAGTCAGTTTACGAGAGTGCGATTTCGCAGTTATCATCAGATGATCAACAGTTGCCGCAGATTATGAATGTAAGTTTCTTTTGAAGAAAATCACTCACTCATTGTTCAGATTCTCCCGCTTCTTAAACGCGGTATCGGTGTTCACCACTCTGGTCTTATGCCAATATTGAAAGAAACGATTGAAATTCTATTCGGTGAAGGCCTTGTCAAAGTTCTTTTCGCGACTGAAACGTTCTCGATGGGACTCAATATGCCTGCTCGAACTGTAGTATTCACATCTGCCCGAAAATTTGATGGAACTGATAATCGTTACATTTCTTCTGGAGAATATATTCAAATGGCTGGTAGAGCTGGAAGACGTGGAAAAGATGACAGAGGAACAGTAATTCTGATGGTTGACTCTGCTATGTCCGCTGATGATGCCAAACAGATTATTAAAGTGAGTAGATTTCATGTGCGGAGAACCTAATTATTAATTTTCAGGGTGCTACGGATCCATTGAACTCTCAGTTTCGTCTCACATATAACATGGTTCTAAATTTGATGAGAGTGGAAGGGATGGCAGTGTCATGGATCATCAAAAACAGTTTCCATCAATTTCAATGTCATTCGAAAATTCCAGAAATCGACAAGAGTAAGTCTCGCTTTCTTCCTACAGTAATCTTCATTTATTCCTCCAGAATGCAGTCAGGCAGCCAAAAAGGTAGCTTCTTTCAAATTCCCATGGGAAAACGAAATGAAAACTTTTGTCCAACTACAAACAGAGTTAGAAAACACTCGAGAAAAAATTATGAAAATTCAAATAACACCGAAATATCTTGTTGGTTTCCTTCATGCTGGACGGCTTCTCAAGGTATATTCGAAGTAATTCAAATTTACACAGAAATAGTATTATTCAGATTAAATGCGGAGAGCGCAATTTCAAATGGGGAATTCTGAATCAGTTTAAAAAAGAAATAAATCCAAACGATGCAAATGACAATATGTAAGGGCTTCAAGTTGATGAGAGTTTTATTTCAAATTGTTTTCAGTTATGTCTGTGATATGATCATTGCTATCGATGGAAACTGTAGATCCGATCCAACCAATCCAGCCACCCTCGTTCCTGGATTTGACTCAGCTAATGTAAGCACATCAAATATTACAAAGTTCGTTGAGTATGATTTATTTGTTTCTCTTTTAGCGTAAATGGATTCGTGTTCCGATGACAACCGAACGAATCACCGCTATTTCGGCAATCCGTATAAAAATTCCGGAGGAAATTGATTCTTTTGACGGACAAGTTCGAATAAACGGGGTTATGAGATCAGCTGTTAAACGAATGGGCGAAGAATTTCCACTTTTGGATCCGATTCTTGATATGGAAGTTAGTTACTCAAACCGCTTAGTTTCTGTTCAAATCAACAAATCAACTATATCATTACAGATCAAAATGCCACAGATGAGAGATTTAGTTGACCGGGAAAAAAGCCACAAGGCACGATTGGATATTCACCCAATGACAAAAAGGGATAATTTTGAAGATATCAGAAAACAATATGACGAGAAACTGGATGCGATCAAAGAGCTGGATGCATTAAGAGCTGAACGTAAAAATTTGAGAAGCACTTTGCACTTGGAGGAACTGGATAACAGAAAACGTGTCTTGAGACGACTCGGATACTTGCGAAACGATGATGCTCTCGAATTGAAGGGAAGAGTAGCGTGTGAATTGTCTGCTTCAGATGAGCTGATTCTAACAGAAATGCTTCTGAAAGGACTGTTCAACTCGCTTGATGTAGCTCAAACCGCTGCACTCCTCTCGTGTTTTGTTTTTCAGGACAATTGTTCTGCTCCTAAATTATCAACCGAGCTACAAACATGTCTCAGTGAACTCCATGTAAGAACAACGTTCTCAGAATGAGTATATATATTTTCTCACTTACAGGAACAAGCTCGAAACGTGGCTAAGGTTTCAAACGAATGCAAAATGGAACTAGTAGAAGATAAATACGTGAGCAGTTTCAATCCGGGCTTGATGGACGTTGTTTCGCAATGGGTTAGCGGTGCATCGTTCAATGAGATTGTCAAGACTACAGACGTTTTTGAAGGTATTTTAAAGCTTTGAAAGTCGTTGAGAGTGAAGCTATCAAAAAGTGATTATGTCTCAGCTAACAGGGATTTTTGAAAAAAATAAAGTACTAGAGTTTCGATTAGGCTCCGCGAGCTGAATTGATCTCTATAAAATTCGAGTTATTTGAGAATTAGTGGCACACTCCTTTAAGGCATTTGAATGATTTCATATTACAGGTTCGATCATTCGTTGTCTTCGTCGGCTAGAAGAGGTTCTTCGTGAAATGATTAATGCTGCGAAGGCATGTTCCAATAAAGATTTGGAACAAAAGTTTGAAGATGCTCGCAAGAATCTGAAGAGAGATATTGTGTTTGCCGCATCTCTTTACCTCTAAGTTGTTGAATTTTTCAAAAATATTATTTGTTGTTATCCTCTATGATTGTTCCGGCAAGTTTTCAGTAAATTTGTTTCCGATCGTTTGAATATATATTTTTTTTACGCTTTGAGATATAAAAGGCTATTGTCTGAAAGAAACTCATTTGATAGTTTTTCATAGAATTTATTCATAATATCAACGAATAGGAGAAAACATTTATACAAACGAAACAAATTATATCTTAGTACATTCTTTAACTTTATCTTTTTCGGGTGTCTTCATAAGCTTCAAAAGAGCAAATGATTCCAGTTTTGCAGATGGAATTTCGAATAAAAGAGTCCAAATGGTTGCAAAAATACACGAAGCGACAACAGAAGGAATCACTTTTGTCAGATACTGAAATTCTTTGATTTATGATAATTTTTAGATGGAATGTAGAACTACAGTATGAAATGCTCCAATAAAATGTGGAGGCGTCCTTTCAAGATTAAAAATCGCATTGACGATTAAAATATGACAGAGATAAGCACAGAATGTTAGTTTTCCGAGAGGAGTCCAAAACGATAATGACATGAATTTTCCAATGAGACCTGAAGTAATTGTTTTGAGAGAGAGAGAGAGAGAGAGAGAGAGAGAGATCTCACCAGACTGTCCTCGATTCACTGCAAAAATAAGCCAACAAAGTGAAATAGACCACGCAATTCGACTGAATCCGTAATAAGAAGCACGTCGCATTGGACTCCAATAGTCTCCTCGATTGTAACTGTGAATTGTGAATATCGATCCCAATGATAGAATAAAAGCCGTTAACCATAGACCAAAAACAACACTCTAAATAATGTCGAATGAGAAGGGAATGAACTTCAAACGAACACTCACTGTTCGGAAATGAATCTTTGTATTTCTTGTTTTCAACATCAAATATCCCATTGCAATTCCAAATATAAACGGAGGAATTCTAATATACGCTGCTTCGTAAACAAGATCTTGAAGTACATGAATTATGTTATCATCTCCTGTCATACTGTAATCCTTCTGACTGAAGTCTTTTTTGTTCGAAATAGTCTTACTATGCTTGAATCAAGGTTAATGGAAGATCAAATCGTACGAATAACCAATAATTGAGAATAGTCGATAATAGAATGACAGTTATTGATATCACAATTCCAGGAATCAATCCAAGAAGGAACGAGATCAGGAAAATCGGAGAAATGAGATACATTTGAGTATCAGCTGCCATGTACCAAGATATTGAAAGGCACTGAAAAATCTATTTTCGTCGAGGGTTTTTGTTGTTTGACTTACATTCTTTCTTGGTTCGTAGATATTATTTATGTATAAAAGATTCTTCCAACCGTATCTTCTACAATTCTCCATATCTTCCCTCCTTACTATCTCATTCGGACCAAAATCTGTCTGAAAATGTAATTTCTTCTTATTTCTTTTAAAACTGTTTACCAAAGGTCCATAAGTAGCATAAAAAAGGATAAAACTGAGATATGCTGGAGTCAATCGAAGGATTCGATGAAGATAGAAAATGAACCAAACTGTCGGAGACATTGCTTTTCTGATTGTTAGCTTCGGAAGGAAAGAATAAGAAAGCAGGAGTCCAGATAGAAAAAAGAAAGTATCAACTGAGAAGAAGGCATTCACCCAAATTTCATAGCTTCTTGTTTTCAGAATATCAATTGCTTTCAATGGATTGTCTGCATTCTCCCAGTCACCCCAGATATGCCCAGAAACAACCCAAGTGAAACTAAGGAATCTGAAAATCAAGAACTCTCAACTCTATCGACATAATGGTTACCTGATGCACTCGACCCCTCTCAAATTATTCGGATTTTTCGATATTCTCAGAAGAGATCTTCCATTTGATAACATTGAAAATGCCAGAAAATACTTGAGTGAGTTTTCATTTGCTCTCACTTCTTCTACTTTTTTCTCTCCGCTTTCCATATAAACTTTCTCGTTTTCAACTTCAAGATAGTAATCGGCGACAGTTGCGAAGACACACAAAAATACAGTAATCCCTAGGACTATGGTAACCATCCAAAAAAGAAAATCTGGTTGAAAATCAACTGGACGACATGTCACATCACAAACGAATTTCTCATCATTCCCAGAGACTGACTGATTTTTTGATGAGATCGGAAGTATTTGTAAGTGGTTCAATGCCAATTTTAAATCGTATTCCGAGCAACTACGTGGCATGCAAATACTCATTTTCACATCAGTCGGACGTCCTGCTCCACATGTTGTTGACAATGTCTTCTGAAAAGTGATGATGACATTTCAAATAAACATTTAATTTAGAATCATACGACAGCATCTCCCGACTTTGCCAATATCTTTCCAATCGGCAAATTCAAATGAGCCCAACAGAATTGAGTTCTGAAATGTGCGTTTTTTGAGCAGAAAACTGGAATAATTATACTGATAAGTGTCATCTTTTGGATTTTTGACATCTAGACATTCATCATATTCTCCCATCCATACTTTATTGAAACCAAGTAGATTTGGTGGAATTTTCCCGAATGAATCAAATTCTCAAATACTTTTATTTCGAAGTTTTATTTCGAGTATTCACTTACGATACACCGAATAAATATTATCATGAAATATTTGTTTCTTTGAAATTTGGCATGATTCCACATTTCCGCATTTAACCAGTTCGGCTGAAAGCGCTTCAAGACCTGAATATCAATTATGAGAGAAAACGTCTGAAATTTTCAATTAGATTTTTTATTCTATTCCCCAATTAAACTATCAAATAGTTAATGAAACTACAAATTCAAGAATAACTCACTTGTTTTCCATTTGTCGATATCCCTAATGCATTTCTCAGAAATCAAATTTCTGCTTGAAAAATCGAATTCTTGTCCATTAACTGATTGAAAAAGGAACAAAAATGTCAATAAGGGATAGATTTTCATGCTATTTTTCACCCAGACAAACTGATATTCATTTCATTTCCTTTTTGTTTTTATATTTTTTTCATTATCACTTGATAATTTTCGATTGTGATGTAACTATTAAGTTGATAATGAGTATGGTTGTAGTCTATAAAAATTAAGAAAAACAAAGAATCCTCAGAAGAAAAGATGACTACGGTAGCATATATGATTTGATCAAAATGGTTTATTACTAAGAAACTTCTAGACAAACAAAATCGAATCGTTTTCTGTATTGACATTATCATTCATCTCACAATTGAATGTCTCTTCATTCCAAGTATTCATCTTAACGATGGGAATGTAGAATATTCATTCTCGTTTCTCCCTTTTTTGAAGAAATAATCATTTTATTCAATTTCACACTCTATTTCGTACATTTTATAACCTCAAAATGTACTCAATGTTTTCCTCTAATGACGTCACATTCATAAAAAAAACAAAGGTTTTGAATATCAAAGAACGTATTCGTGTTTCATTGTCTCGTTTTGGGAAGTTTATTCGGAGAGAAGGTAAAAAGTATCGTAACTGTGAAAACATATAGACTGATTTTCTGCTAAATGTTTTAAATCTACAAAGCGCTTGACTGATGCATTTATTTTCTTATGCGTTATTTTCGTGTTCGGTGATATCCAATTTTTTCAGTACTGTTATGAAAGTTTGGTTTTTGGAACATTTATTCGACTTTTTACTTCCCATAATTCATATTATTGACACAAAAAAGTATATGTTTGAAAAGGTGTCATAATGACGTTCAAATGATTAGAAAGTTGACAAAAGTGATAAAGAGGTGTGCATGGGTAAACTAAATATAACGAGGAACCGACGAATAGCGGTCACTTCTTTTGTCATTCTTTTGTCTTTGAACTCACACGAAAACCTCTATTTTCTCTTTTTTTAGTTCGTAGCTTCGCTGTTGAACGTTTCACTTTTATTGAAGTTTTAAGTGTTTGAATTTCAAATTTTCAAAGAAATAGAACGATACAAAATCTGAAAAATAATTTTCGATCAGTATTTTCTTTCATTTCTTCTTTCCAAATTGATCTCATAACTATTGTTTCTGTTTGCATTTTCTTCTTCTTTTACTTCTTTTGTCTTCTTCTCGTCGTTTCATTTCCTGGTTGAAGGTAGACGTATTAATAGTACTAGTTTATTGGTACAATTCTTCTTCTCTCGCACATTTTCTCTTATGTTATTACAAAACAATTATAGATTCGGAAAAGTCAATTAACCAGGTTCTGATGATTTCAATTCCAATCACCAGCATAATTTCTTCTTGAAACAACATTGAACTTTTGAATTTCTGTGTAAAATGACGATCATACGTCAAAACATTTTCAATTTTGTTATTAATTTGCTTCGAATTCTTCTCCTAGTTTTTTCAGAGTTAACTGTTGTAGGTGATCATGGAGACTACCGTATCTCCAAATGTAGACACTTCTCTCCAAATCATTGGATACGTGGCACTTCTTTTATCGTGTTGTGCTTTCGGAACAATGTTTGTTCCGTTGAGAAAAAGAAGTTGCAAAGATGGTTTGTTTTATTCATTTTTTCAATTAAACTTCTGAACAAAAGCTGGAATTCTCTAAGGCTTCTTCGTGCAATGGATTGAATGTGGAGTTGTATTCATTGTTGGATGCATCTTTTATTTTGCACGTGGATTCCCTAAATTTGAACCGATTGCTTGCATTGGAGGATTACTGTATGCTACTGGTGAGTTTATAAATGAAAAAGTTCCTTTATTTTTACACTTTCTAGGAAATGTGTTTAGCGTTCCGATCGTTGAAGGCATCGGAATGGGAGTTGGTTTTTTGATTTGGACTAGTTTACAGGTTGTAAATTGAAAATCATAATTAACTCGAATTGTAAATTAAGATAATCGTCGGCTGGGGAGTTGCTCGATTCGGTGTTTTCCAGTGGATCGCTCCACAAAATGTTAAAAATGACGTTCTTAATTATATCGGAATAGTTCTCACAATCATCAGTGGAGTTTTGCTGATCTTCGTGAAACACGTTGAACCAGAACCAGAAAATGAATATGATGTTACTAGTAAAGAAATGGAACACCAGGATGAAATTGAACGGCACAATAGAGATTCGGACAGTTCTGAGAATTCTTCGATGGATATGGCTGGATTAGCAAAGAAAATTCCGTATGGAGGATGTTCAAGAATCGTTGATGAATCATTCTGATATCTAAATTTCAGATTCATTCTTATGGCAATGATCCTAGCTTGTCTTCATGGTCTCATGATGTCTCCAATTGAATATTTGAAACAACGAAATCCTGCTACAGATACTTTTCAAGGTTGTTATGAATATCTTGACTCTGTACAAATTATTCATTTCATTTACAGTATTCGACTATATTTTTCCATTCTACACATCAGTTTTCTTATTTTCTACAATTTATTTCTTTGCATACTGTGTCATTTTGCGCAGAAAAGCTCATGTCGAAAGAAATTTGATCATTCCTTCTATTGGCTACGGTCTACTCTGGACAACTGGTCAGTTGTTCATTATAAAACTATTCGTGAGAGAATTCGTTATAGGAATGACTCTTTGGTTTGTCTCAAGTGATAAGCTATCCCAAGTCGTTGCATATCCGTGTACCGCTCGTCTCCCACCCTTGATAAGTGGAGCTCTTGATGTTTTTGTTTTCAAAAGCATTCAGGTTTTAATAAATCTTGGGATCTGACTACATTTCGTTTTTAGGGTACTCGTTCGTTCACAATTTTGGCGATTTCTTCTATCATCGGAGTTGTTTCAGTGATAATGATTGCATTGTCTAATCAGATTTGATTCGAAACGGAGCATAAGCTTTCTTCTCTGATTTTGATCTCGATAAAAACTGTATTATTAAAACAATAGACTGAAAATAAATATTATTCAATTGTTGATTTTCCGATGTTTAAGAGAATATATTTTTTTCTATAGAATATGCGTATTCAATATTTATCCGTAATTTACAAGAGTTTAATTTTTTGTGCAAGCTTATAGATTTTCTAAGTAACAGATCGAAATATGAAGAGCCGAAGGAAGAACACTAAAAAATATTTTTTATTTTAAAATTTTTTTCATGTTTTGATTTTCGAAATATATACATTCGCGCGCAAAAAAGATGTTGTTGCAAACGCGCTCTGATGAACAACTTCAATATTCGAATAATGTTTCGCGTCTAAAAGCAACCCAAAATCGATTTTGTTGTTCAAAAGAACTTCTGACATTGTCTAATATTTTATTCTTTCTCACATTCTTTACTCATGCTATTGGTCAAATCTGATATTTAAATTATTTCAGAGAAATGTCACTTTTCGGGTCTTCTTCGACACAAAAACCTGCGTTTACTTTTCCGACGCCATCTGCACCTGCGAGTTCGTCTGGATCATTGTTCAGTAGCACGTATGAGTTCTCTTTTCCAGTTTACTGCATTGATGGTTAGTCTTTCAGAACTCCTGCCAAACCGCTGTTTGGTTCGACTACACAAGCATCTTCAACTCCATCTCTGTTTGGAACCACAACAACGTCAACGCCATCAGGTGGATTGTTCGGAAGTTAGTAGAGTCATTTTTAAAAATTTATGATTCTTATACCAGAAACTGCAACTTCAACAACTACGACTTCTTCAGCTGGAACCCTTTTCGGTGCAGCTCCAGCCACATCTACGGCTACTCCAAGTTTGTTTGGCTCCACGACAACAGGTGATTTGTTTAAAACTGTTAGTAATTTTATCACTTCTCTTCAGTTTCTAGTCAATTTAATCCAAAAGTGTTGTGTGGTATAGTGGAGAGAAAAAGACGACAAGAGAGTTGATTAAAGATAATTTAAAACCCGGGTCTTGTACCAATAATTATTTTCCATATTGGAGTTCTAAATTTGGGCGGTTTCAATTATGGTTTTTTCAAAGTTTGATCTACCTTGACCTATTTGTGTGCGTGAAGAACGATATTCTCTAATTTATTTCTCTCCTATCGCTCTTATTCTCTCGTTTTCCTTGTGCTCGTTTTCCTCACATTACTGTCGTTCTCGTGGTCGTTTCCGTTGTCGTTTGTTTCACTTGCTGCCTGTTCCGTAATCTTCTTCAAACAAATCATCTGCACCGACTCGAAAGATACCAGGATCTCGGCGCAAAGCAATCCATAACATCAGTTTGGAAGATATGCCAAGAGTTACTCCGGAGCAAGAGAAAACACCACAGAATGCGGCAGATAGGACTACCACATCTACGACATCTTCAGGCTGTCGACGAAGCTTGTTTGGAGGAACTGAGGAAACTAACAACAAGTGTTCCACTTCCACCGCAAAAATTCCGCCGGTAACGGTTACTGGACCCTCAAATACTTCAGGAGCCTTCGCTACAACCACAGGAGGACAAAACAGTACTGCAACAACGACGGGAGCTCAACCAGCACCAAAAATGTCTGTGGCAGACAAGATGGCGGCGTTTAGAGGAGGAGGAATGGGGAGCAATACTCTTTCCCAGTCCATTTCCTTCGCTACGCCTACGAATCCTCCAATTGCAAAACCGCCGGTCACTTCACAATCATTGTTGACTGCAACGACTTCAAATTTGACCTCCGCAGCCTCACGTCCACCCTCAAATTTTAGTTTGAGAGGTTGGTTAACATCAACTTATGCCTGAGGTTTCTTGTGATAGCTTTAGTTCATCTTTCCTGGTGGCTCTCGGTAGATCACACGTTTAATCCTGAAATAAACCGAATTGGTTTTTTTCTATAAGTAACATCCAAAAAATACTTTCAAACTGATATACATTATGAGAATATTAGACAATTTTAAGGTTAACAGGGGAGGGAGATGTTTTTGAAAATACATTAATACTTTTTCTTCAGCCAGCAATCCATTCGGATCTACTATTAACACTGGTACCACCTCACTGTTTGGATCAACCACTGCAAAACCTACGACGGGAGGGTTGTTTGGTTCTAGTACTAGTTCTGGGTTCGGCACTCTTGGAGCTTCTCAACAGCAACAGCAACAAGTTGTACAACAACAACAAGTCATCCAGGTTAGTAAAATGGTACTCGTCATCTCTAAAACATCAGATTTCCTAATTTCAGCAGTATCATCCATTCGTCAAAGCTGTCGCAGATCCAAAAATATTTGGAAATGACAATGACGGTCTGATTGCAAAATTCAATCAGGTTGCAGCAAGTTTAGGAGTTGGAAAAGCTCCGTACAAAGACGGAAACCAGGTTCAAACATTCTCTATGGAAGGAAATGTCTTTGAGAAATTTGTTGTGAGTTATCTAGCGCTAATTTTACATTTCGTTTTGAACTTTTTTCTATTCTCAGGGGATTGGTTACAACAAAATTTCTGAAAGAACTGATGATGAAGGATTCGTTACTCTGGTACTTCGACATCCGATTGCTAATCTGAATACTGAAGAACGTCGAGAAAAAATTCTTGAAATAATTAAAACAATTTTGGCTAGTGGACCAAGTGTGGAAGTCCGCTACGCACCGGGAACTACTTTAAGATCACTTCCTGATGGTTTCACTGAGATTTGCATAATTGCCAAAGAAGGCGGATTCGTGGCCAGTGCCATCAAACTCGCTCAAGCTCTGAATGATGCGGCTAAATTGACGCAGCTCGAATCACAGTTGCAAGTTGATAGAACAAGAGTTTTGCCGAAAGTTGGAATGTCAAAAGCACAACGTGATCGTTATTTGGAAACTGTTCCAGATGGTAAGTGATGAATAGTTCTAACTGATTGTTTCATATATTGAATTATGTATATAGATTCGTTATTTGCATTGCTTAAATTGCAGGTGTCGATGAGCACATTTGGAAACAAGCAATAAGAGAAAATCCAGCTCCCGGAAAGCTGTTGCCTGTGCCGGTTCGCGGATGGGAAGCTTTGCGAGATAGGCAGAGAGCTCAAGTTGGTGAATCAAAACTATTTAACGAGGCAATCAGCTCTTTAGGAGAACGCGTTGAGTTTGCTGCCGTAAGTACTAGTTTTGTAACTGTGATTTCAAAATTCCTTTGCAGAATGAGCATGCACAAGCTCTCGTTGCGATGGAAAACATTCGTAATCGTCATAAAACACTCTCTTATCGTATCATTCGAGTGTTATTAGCTCAATGGATTGCTGCCCGATTTTCACGACAAATCGACACAGATGAAGATGTTATTGAAGCGAGATGTGATACACTTCTAGCACAAATGAATCAAAACCACCAAGTGAAGGTTTGTTCTCACTATTGATAACTTGATAATTATATTGTTCTATAGTACTTCGTCGATCATTTCTACAATATTTTGGAAACGAAGCCGGAAAAATTGCAAGAATCGATGTGGACTCTGTTTGACATGACAATCGAAGACCAACATTATGCTCGTAGAGTTCTTACATTGTTCGTCAACATTTGCTGTGGACTCTTCGAAAAGACAAATCAACAAATTGAGAGTCTCGAAGCTTGTAGACGTGTACTCGAAGGCTAACTTTGGATTCCCTCAAATCTGAAAACATTATTGTATTCTGTTTTTTATTGTTCATTTCTTCTTTCTCCTACAGGTCTATGTTTCTTACTTGTGCTCGCTCACCTACCTTGTGCATGGAGCAATGTTTTCATACTCAAATAATCAAATTTTTACAGATTATCTGTCTTTCCCTTTTTTCTATATTATGAAACACGGGTCGGTCGTGACCATTTTTTATATCTTTTCACAATTCGATTTCTGAATGTCGCGCGGCGTCAATATTTTTTCTTTTCTCCTAACAAATTACGTCAACATAGTTCTTCTTTCTCAATTGATTGACTTGCTCATTCTGGTTTAAATGTTGTAACATTGTTTTCCATTGTCTCCTAAATTGTATTCAGGATGAATTGTTTTTTGAAATGAGACTGATACTATAAGATATATTTGCTTTCTCGCTCAATAGCGTTGGGTTGGTAATTTCCAATCAATATATATATTTTTTTTCTAAGAAGAGTGAAACAATTAACTATCATTCACAGATGGAGAATGAAGATAAAGAAGAAGACCGCCGTCAAAGATCAGATGAAGCTCGACGAGCTGCCATGAGACAAAAAATTCAGCAAAAGAAAGATAGAGATCGCCAAATCGCTATCGACATCGCAAATGTAGATCAGAAAGCCACGAAAAGAATTGTGTTTGATGATTCAGATGACAATGATGAAGTAGAAAAAATCACAGAGAATGGCAAAAAGGTATTAGAAATTAGTTTAATTAATTCAATTATACCAAAGTGTTTGCCTTAATTTCATTTATTTCCAGAAATCATCTGTCAACGGATCGAAACGACCGAAATTGTTCGATTCTGAAGGCGAAGATGAGGATGAAAACGGAAGTGAAATTGAAATTAAAAACAGACACTCTGGACCAAAAGGAGAGCAACTGATGAAATTGGAATCGCGGTTTAATAGTGATCCACGTTTCAAGTTAGATGACAAGTTCGCCGAAAGTGAATCAGATGACGAAGATGGGAATGAGCCACAGGATGCGGAGAAAAAAGAAATGAAAATGGAAAAGGATAAAAATCGTGAACTTCTTTCAAAAATTCTCGGTAAAAGTATTGAAGAGAAAAAACCAAAATCAGCTGAAGCCACTGCTCTAAAAGCCCGTCCGTTCACTCGTTTCGACCCTGAAAATCCGGAACATTTGGCATGGATGAAAGAATTCGAAGCTTCTAAAAATCCACAAAAAAGAATGAATGAATCAAAAAACGAGGATTCGGAAGATGAAGAAAAGGATGATGAGAACACTGAAGAAGTAGGAAAGGAAAAAGGGGAAAAAGAAGAAAAAGAAGAAAACAGCGACAATGATAATTATGAAAAAGCGGAAATGTACTTTAAGATGGATGATAAGTTTTCAGCAGAGGTAAGATCTCATTTCGATTCAAGTCGTTCAGCTTATGTTCTATTTCAGATGAAAGGACGGAATGATTCTGGAGAGACATCGAACGCAGGCTTCTCATTTTTGTCCATGATAGGTAGAAACTATGAAAATGGGCCGAAAGAAGAAGATGAAGATGAAAAGGAAAAACCAGTTGAATTCAATAAGAAAAAAGAAACTAGAATGGAAAATGTAGAACAAGTCGGAAAGGCAATACTCAAAGTGAAAGTTACTACGAAGTTTTTCATCGATCCACTTTCGGACGAAAAGATAAGAAGTATGGCGGCAAACTTCCGGCGAACACAAACCGTTGAGAAGATTATCGATAAGTGGGCTCCTCATCGCGATGCTATTTTTAAAGTAACTTTTTTCAAAAATTTTCTAACAGCTACGTTTTCTCATTGTAACAGTTTTTGATCTTCACATTGAGATAACAAGAAAAACAACGCTCTAAAGCGTAATCGGCATTTGGAAACACGTCTCCCCATTTTTCAAGGGAAATGTATTGTCTGTCCCTCTGGGGTATCTCAAATATACGAGACTATTCTACCGTTTTATGCCAGTCTTTTCACTTAAATACTGTGCGGAAAAAATCTATAATTCGTTCAATATTTATTTGAAATAAAAACGTATTTTTTCTTTCAGCTGTGGAAGAAACAGCGTCGTGATGCAGTTAAGAAACGAAAAGAATCATTCTTCACAAATGGAAAAAGGAAGCGAAAAGCAGAAACAGATAATGAGGAAACTACCACAATCGCATAGGCTATCCTTTTGTTATACATTGTTATTCAGTTGTTTTTCTTTGTTGATTTATCTTTATTTGTTTTCAAATGAAAAGTATTCTTGCCAAATGTATATAACTTTGATTTCCATCAGTTTCTGTCTATATATATATTTTTATCTCTCCAACTTGAAGAACTAGGGGAGACTAGTTAAAAGGCCAGATGTCATTTGCGGATATTCTTGATTCTAAAGCGAAGGAACCGAGGTTGTATCAAATTCTTGGATGTGACGAGAGAGCAACGGTAGTATTTTTATTTTGAAAATATTTGATTTCATAATTCAAGACGGATCAAATCACGGCCGAGTATCGGGCACGTGTCCGAGACTTCCATCCTGATAAAGTTTCGAAAGAGGAGAGTCCTAAGAATTCCACAGACAAGTTTATGGAATTACAGGTATATTTTGTGAAATCACGACTCCTGAGATTATTCTGAACGCCGGTGTTTTCTGTTCAAAATGATTTGAGTTCAGAATGCGTATTCCATTTTGACGAGCGAGTCTCGTCGAAAAGCCTACGATTCATGGCTTCATTCACCATTTCCTGCTTCTTTTGAAGAATTTACAAAATCGCAGGATACTTTTCAAATGGTAAATAATGCTTCATTATATCCTTGAGTTCTTTTTGTTCCGTCTGTTCCGCTCTTTCTGTTTACTGAATGTGACACACAAAAAACAGTGTGAAACTGTAACAGTTTCAGTCGACACATTGGGCTATTCCAAAAACTCAACCATCTATCGCAGCTAAGCCATCTGAAAAGCTTCCTGCGAGTTCGAAAGATGATTTTTCGAAAAAATCAGAGTCTCGATGGCCTGAAACTGATAGATATCAATCATCGGTGGCTTCAGCTTTTCGAAATTACACATTGTAAATAAGCAAGAGTTTTGATGAACGCACTTAGTAGTCATTCCATTTTAAACATTCCAACTACTATATTACTTTGTATACTTTGTATAAATCATCGTTTTTGATAATAAAATATGTCTTGAACAATCCTTTTTCTTATTGAATCTCCTATGCCGTTTTACTCGGCTTTTCATGTATTTTATAACTTCATTTCCGTTGTGTGTCACCGTACACTTATTAACCTCCAGATATTTCTCTACTTGTACGGCGATTATACAAGCTTTGTATGAACGGTGAGGCTATCCACGATTGTTTAGTATGAAAAATGAGTTTATTTTTAGCCTACTCGTTTGACGGTCTTGTTGGTGCTGCTCTTTTATTTATTTGTACTTGTGCCTATTTGAAACGTGTTCCGCGCGTCAGTAGTTGGCTTCTTTCCGAGAAAAAAGGATTCTTCGGTGTCTTTTATAAAGTAAGTTCCGTTTGATCATGGTTTCGATAAAATTAAAAATACTTTAATTTCAGGCCGCTGTAATCGGCGTTCGTCTCCACTCGCTCATCGCTCTTTCGTGCCTAACCGCTGCTGTCTACGTTATTTTCGTTTGCTAAAAACATGGTCCAGGGAAAGCTCAAGCAGAAAACAACTCTGCCAAAAGGTGTCAAACAAAAGGTCAAAAAAGTCAAGAAAGAAGGACCAAAGAAAGGAAAATTCTTACACATCGCTCCAAAGAAAGCACATATCATCGAAGCTGTACGTTGATATTCTTTATATATTATATTCAATGGGTTCATTTCAGGAGAAAGTTTCTGCTCATGTTACGAAGATCATCAACGATAAAAATGAAGAAATGGTGAAGGGTCGTGCTGATACTGCTGTTGGAAAGAGCAAGAAGTAATCTAATATGTATTGGGTTTTTGAAAAATTTTCTGCACTTATGTCCGTCTGATTTGGAAATAAACGTTGTTGTTAATATTGTATTCCTCACCATCAACCAAGTGATGTTTATTACCAATCACAACTCATCCAACGATTTCTGATGTTAGTTCTGATTGGGACGGTGAAAGAAAATTGATCCATACTAGAAAGATCAGTTTTTCAAAAAGTGCGCGCGCCCCACAAACCAATAAACCAATTCAAATATACTCTCGTCTTTTCTTGATTGTCTGTTGATTCACCACCCACGAAATCATTTTTAAATACTCTTTTGTTTCGCACTTTATACTCTGAACTTTTATTTTTATTACAAGAGGAGATCTTCCGGTAAGATTTCAATCTTCTTTTATTTCTCAATAACTGATTTTACCGTAAACTGAATAGAAACCTTAGAAAGACTAATAAGACACATATGTATTTTTCAAATTTCAAATCTCAAGTTGTCTAGTTCTTGAAGAGTTTCTGAACTTACCGGAATCTGATAGTATCGATGGTTTCCACAATTTATCATTTCTTTTAATTAAAATTTTCAAAAAGTTTACTTTCATTGGTGCATTCATTGGGGAATCCCTTCAATGGAGTGCTAGTTTCAAGAAAGATGCAACTTTTCTCTCATTTTTCGATAGTAGGTGTCCGCAGTGCAAACCATTGTTCGCACACATTGAAAACACGTTTAATCAGGGAGGAGCGTCATTTCGAGGTCATTATCTATCTGTTTTCTTCTCGAAATCTCTTATGAAAACAGCACAAAGTTGAACGCCATCGATAGAATCACATGAGAACCTATAGGAAAATGAGGAGATAAATAAGTAAAGCAACACGCTGTCGACACGCTTCTTGATCATTCTGTGTAGCTGATTGGAATTATATATCTTGTGATAGATTGGAACCGATTCGATAGAAAACGGATCGAAAAGAAAAGAGATAAAATGGAGAGTGAATGACATGTGACTTGATTATTTGCAAAAAGAATAACCAAAAAAACAATTCACATTAAAATCAGAGAACAACGAAGAAATGGCGTCAAGGCCTTTTCATCAAAACAATCCACTGAGCAAACTGTATCCAAATACAGACAAGCTATCGATCGTTGATTCTTTTGCAAAGAACTCTTCAATAGCATGAACGCAATTCATTAATTGTACCAAGTGGAATGAATTCCAGGTATTATACCCTAGAAAACTATGCTGATTACGGTGGAATTAAAAACGAGTATGACTGACATCTGCATTATTTATGTTATCTCAAAACTTCGTACAGGTCCGTTCGCAATTCTAAAAACACCTGAAACGACATCTGAAAGCAAAAACCAGAACTGCAAGTTTAGTAAATGTTATTAGAGGACCCAAGGGTACCTAACCTCGGGAATAGAGTCGGTAGATTCAAAGATTCGAAAAAGGTCAGAAAAAGTGACCTCATCGGACCTTCGTTGAGAGCAAACATTGACCTTACTATTTTGTTGTTTGAATGAAACGATGAAGACACAAAGTGAAAAGACAACGTGCTCGGAAATGAAAATAGTTTGAGAAGAATAGAGAAAAAGAGTCAGGTCTTTGCGCACTTTAATAGCTCGATTAGTTTAATGAAAACGGTAAGATGGAATGAAACCAAAAGTTTATAATTTATCTGAATTCTAATTGTATTTTACGGATTGAACGCATCTGAAGAGACTGTCTGAAATTAAAACATTTATCGTTCTCTTCTCATTTTCATTTCATTCATTTGGTCACTATAAAGGTAATTCTAAATATGTTTCCTTTGTTTTTCGTAGGGAGAGAGAGAGAGAAAGATCTATTCTTGATTATTTCAAAAACTACAGTTGAAGCTTCGCTGAATGTGGATTCTCCGTATTCATAGTTTTTCCTAGACTTCATTTCTTGATCATCGAAAAGTTTCATTTTCTCCGTTCTATTTGGCTACCGAATGGCTCGATCGTTTCGTTGATTTGTTGACATTTCTCGTTTCTTTATTCCGCGTTCCTTTCAATTCCTCTCATTTTTGTTTCTTTTCCTCATGTCCATATCGGATATTGTTTGCGAACGGATGAAAAATCAAAAAGAATACGGTTCTCAGAGATCAACAAAAACTGATCTTGCTCTTCCTAACTCTCATTTTTCCCGGCATTCATGATATATTATTTCAAGTTCACTGCAAACTTTTTGAACAAAAATGACCATGTGAGAGCAGAAATAAAGATAATTTGAAATGTAGTCTTCGATAAGAAAAATAAGAAATTTATCGATAAAATTCAGAATTTCAATTGAGTGAGATACTATTTTATCAGAAGATTCAGAGAAGAAATCCGGAGAAAAAAAATGGTTTGAACCACTAATGCATCAAGTTTTTTTCAAGTTCTTTTGTTGAGCACATCGAGAATAATTGAGAAAACTCTGAGTTTCAGTAAATGTTCAAATTAATTGCAAAAAGAAAATCCTCAAAATATACATCAATGCTTGATAATTTGTGAAAACACAACCATTTCAGTTCAGTTCTCTCGAATATCAGAAGGCCCTTCAATCGCGAGAAAACTGTGAATATTACTTTTTCCTTCGAATACTTTTGAAACTATTGTCTAGTTGATCATTTTCTATTCATAACTCCGCTTTGATCGAAATGTTTCTCTTGTTTATCTCATTGCCATCTACTGAAAGACCTCTTCTGTTTCCTCGTTTCATCTACTCTTTGTGAAGGCCACCGTATTCCGAAAACACGTATATGATTTTATCAATTCTACACTCCATCCGTACTTCTCGCTTGAGTATTTTCAGGTCAAAGTCTTTTAATGAATAGACATTTTGAATTTGTCTTTCTCGATTTTATCTTTTTTGAATCGCTGTTTCGGGTCGTATTCCAAACATCACCCATAGAGAACTCTGAATACTCCCTTTATCATATTTCTGTATATTCTTTCGTTTTCCTGTTCTTTGGCCCTTTTCTGTATTTATTCTATACTATTTTGCTCTTTTCTGACTGACTGAAAAAACAGAAAATAGCCTTCTAATCTTTGGACATTTCTCTGCGTCTCTCTTCTCTTGCACTTCTTTTCTCTAATATTACATTCTTTTCAATACTATTTTCTCTATGGTTTGCACTTTTTGTTTTCGAGTTTTTGTGCCCTCCTTGGCTGTTTGAATGCCATTCCCTGACGATATTGTCCTTTTGGTTGTCCTCGGAAAGAAGAATAGATATATCGAGAGGATAGAAGAGAGATTAGAAGAAAAGACGGAGAGTCGGAAAGTACAACTTTCAGACGACGAGAAGAAAGGGTCCGCTTCCTGCCTTCAGAGAACAGACATTGTGCTCTCATTTTTTCCATTTCTACAAGTTCGCAACGTTATCAGACTGTGAATGTACCTTCAAAATAAAACAATAATTGAATTCTTATCAGATCAGTAATTATAGTTTTTCTTTAAAATAAGACACTTCGCCCAAATCAAACAAAGTTTTTCACAAAACAGATGAATGAAAAGAGAAGATATTTCCCCCCAAACGGATTGAAAAACGGATAAACTTTGCATTAACTTGACAGAATAACAGACTTCTTAAAATCGCATATTTCTCTTTATTTATGATGTTGTTTAAAAAATATAACACTACTGAGTAGTTTCCATGCATATTTTTTATTAAGTGAAGATCGCTTGGTAGAAAAAGTTATTTCGTTTGCATCGTTTTGATTCAGAATCAAACAAGAGTAATTTCTTTTCCATTTGCCACAAGAAACCGAGTTCAATGTGAAATCTCATCTTCATATGAGTTCGTACGATGTACTTTTGTCAATTTGGTTAGCACGAGTTTTCTGATTAAAAGGTGGAGGATAGATTGTAGTGTATAAAATTTGTCTAGAAGCATGACTAATATCATATGAGGGCTTCTCTTTCTTGGAATTTATCCGCCACCGCCTCCTCCTTCATCTCCTCCTCTTATTCTTCCTACTCTTGCTCATGTGTTCTTCCAGTCAGAACTTAATCCACTTCATCTAATCTTTCCGTCGTCATTTCTTTTTCTTTTTGTTTTTCATCATTAAAATGACGATTTGAATTCAATAGTTGCCATTCGAAGTTTTAATGAATAGAGTATTATGTCTGGAAAGTTTCCCTCTTTTTTCCTCTTTTCCTCTTTTCTCTCTTTCTCCTTATATGTACTCTTTATCTCTTGACTCTCTTCTTATTTTCATAGTATTTAACAATCACCTACGTTATTTTCTGTGTCTGCGTTACTTCCGTTTATACACTATCTCAAATAATTCCACTTGCTTCTGTTAGTCTTTCTCTCTCTCTCTCTCTCTCTCTCTCTCTCTCTCTCTCTCTCTCTCTCTCTCTCTCTCTCTCTCTCTTTTCAATGGAAACGACGTGTCAGAGGACGGGAATGAGTGCTCGTATTTCACCACCTCAAACACATGTCGCTTTCCCCTTTTTTGGTTCTCATCATTTCATTGGAGTTTTCTGTCTAGGAAGGTCAGAAACTAATCGTAGCTGCTTAACTTCTGTTTTATATTCTGATTTACCTCACTTCAAAAAACTTCTAGTAGACATTATTATACTACAACATTTCCAGGTCAAAAAACATTTGGTTTCTGCAAAACATAAATCTTTTCTTTAGTTCTGAAAGAGAAAGTATAGAGTTATCTTTCAGAAAATCTTCCAGATGAGACAATCAGTCTGATAATAAATAACTTTTCCATTCATTTGATGCTCCACATTATCACTAACTCATCATTTTGTTTTTGATAAAGGACCATATCCAAAAAAGAGGAACAAGATGAATAAACAAAAAGAATAAAAGAAAAAGAGACATGTATTCATCTCTTTTTCGTCATTATAATCATATGCAAAAGCTTCTCCTTTGTGCATAATTTCCATTTTTCTCCATTGTATTCAACAGAAAAGCATCCTTTTTTCAACAACTTTTCTATCTTTTCCCGAAAGTTGGCACTCCAAAAATCAATTGAATTCATCATGTTTTTGTGATTTCTAACATGTTTTCAGCTGTCTCTTGAGAGGATTCATTAATTCTGATCTAACGAAACTTCCGTTTCTTCTGAGATTCCACATCGTCATTCAGTTATAATTAGATCGTGAGAAACATCTTAAAACATAATTCTCACGTCACAGGAGTCTACTTTCTTTGAGAAAAATGGCTAATTTCATTGAAAAAGATCATCATGTAGATGTAAAAATCTAAAAAAACGACGAAATTCTGGTGAAAAGAGCAGGAAGTTTCCCAGTAAGTTGTCATTTTTTCATCTGACTAGAAACTACGATTCACTAATCTTTAGAGATCTCTTCGTCGAGAAAGAAATGCACTTTGCTCAGATTAGACTTATTTCTTCTTTTACCTGTTGGTATTGGATGAATATACTAAATTATTATGTTATTTTTCTTACCTTAACTTACTAAACATCGAGAAACGAAGTGGTTGTTCATTAGTTCGTATGTTGTTTCTAAACTCTTTCATTCCATGGAAGAAACTCCTCCTTCTTCAAATTCAACCAAACTGGACACTCCGCCCCTCTCTTCTTTTTTTCATTTCTGCATTTATGTATCTTCAACAAAACGTGGTTTGATTTGGAAACAATTGCCTTTTTTCTTCTCGAAAGATGGATAGATCGTCTCTTTTCGATCACTGTTTTACACAAAACACGTGGTCTCTCTTCCTCTCTCTTTCTATTCTTTTGTATCTTTTTGTCACTCTTTCGGTACGAATTTTATCATTTTGACAGCCTATTCTCCATCTTTTTCTATCTTTTTCCCCTTTCATATGTTATTTTTCCTCGCTTTTCCCTCCCGAAAATTCATTTTCCAATTGAATTCATCGTCGGTTCTCTGGTTCTCGATCTCTTTGCTAAAAGAATTTCAGCACTTTAGTTTTGACTGAAATCGTGTTGTACTTCTTGTTTTTGCGTACTTCTTGTTGTCTTGTTCGTACTTTCTCTGTTCAAAAACTGCATTTAATCTACCGTAATCTCATTCCATTTAACTCTGTAAAATTCTGAAAAATATTCACCAGCATCTGCCTGTTTTCGTCTTCTTTAATCCCGTATTTCTCAGTTCTTCCATTTTATTTTCTGAAAATAAGATTATTGTAACAATCCATTTTCCTCAAGTTTTTGTGCTGATCATCGAAACAGACTTCCCCATTATAAATAGAAAATAATATCTTAGGCTCCACCCCTTTTGTAGGAAGCCCAAAGAACATTTCATGTTGGATAGTATGTCTTTTCCGTGTTAACCAGCATGATATTTACACTACAATCAATAGAAAATCAGTAATATATCGGTAGGAGAAAGTGCGAAATGTATCTGTTTTTAGACTTCAATGTGGTCAATTTGAAGATCAACTACGCCATTTGATTCGTGTATTTTAGTCGTGATAATTCTTAAAATTGAGAAAAAAGATGGAAAAGGAATAGTAGCTTTATATAATCTGAGTTTTGACTTTGGTTATGAGAGATAGTCTCATTAATTTTCTTCGAGTAAACTGAATGCAAACATCGAATAATTGGAATCCTGATTCTTATTTTCCAATAAAATCAAAAAAAAATTCTTTTTGCTTTCATTTTTTTCCGATTCCTAATATCGAGTACCTTTATTCTAAAGAGAAACCATCTGGTTAGTATTCTCTCAATTCGTAAATCATTGATCAATATTGCGCATTGGAACTGCCTATGTCACGCTTCTTCTCATCAATTTATCACAATTTCTCACTACAGTTTCCTCCTTTTTCTCATCTTATTTCCCCATTTCATCCGTTTTGGAAAGATTTTTGACATATTTGTTCAGACTTTTCACCCACTCAGACTTCATTCTTTCATTTCGGTTTTTTGGAGTTCATTCATTTCGAAAAATGAATCATCCGAAAGATTAGTAATTTCTCTTCATAACAGCAAAAAATGACTAGTTACTAGAAGCGAAATTTCATTTTATTTGTCATCGTCTTGAGGGAAAACTACGTCAATATAACCTAAATGAGCCGCCCATTTTGTCATGGAAACGGACTTCTCATTGTGTATATGCCAGCTTCCGTGGGAGAAAACGAGAGGCACAAATGACTACAACCTACACACATGCTTCATTTCTCTTATATAAATTCTCCTTCTTCTTGCTTTTTCCTTCAATACGTAGACTTTTGATTGTATCATCATGTACGTAAAACCATCAAATCAGAGCAAAATTTTCATTCGAAACAAGATCAGAAGACGTTGAATTAATTCTGCTTCACTAATTTTTCATGAATCAATCTTTAATATTCTTTGTACTTCCGATCCCTTTGAATCTTTTTTTCTTTCGATTCAATTCCTTTTTTCAGTATAAATGAATGAACGAGGGATGCTTGTGGATCCGAGATTTGACGCTTTTTTCAAGATTGAGCAAGTCGACGATTACAAATATGATGGAGGTGAGAATAAATAAAAATAGAGAATACAGGAGACTGATTCGTCCGTTTTCAGTCGACACATCTCCATCGACATCGAATGGAATTCCAGAATCTTCGAACGGTGGTCGTTTGATTTGTGATGTTTGTGGTGACGTAGCATTTGGAAAACACTACGGAATAAATGCATGTAACGGATGTAAAGGTTTCTTTCGAAGAAGTGTATGGTCTCGTCGACAATACTCTTGTCGTTTCGGAGGAGATTGTCCCGTTGTCAAAGAACATCGAAACGTATGTAGATCATGTCGATTGAAAAAATGTTTTGAAGTTGGAATGAATCCTGATTGTGAGTTTTCTGTTTTATTAGGGAATAAACTGATTGATTTTATATCTTCAGCAGTTCAAAATGAGCGTGATAGGAATGCAAAAAACGGCAGTGGAATGGGAATAACGTCGCTTACATCACCAATTCAACCAACTTCTTGTAAGGAGTTAACAATTTCAAATGGACAAATTAAAAGGAAACGGATGAGACCAGAAACTGTTGATAAAATGACTCAAACTGACGGAAAAATGGAAATATCAGATGATTATGAATTCGAGAGCATTGGAGAAAATCCAACTCCACCGGGATTGTTACCTCTAAAATTGGAAAGAATTTCAACGCCTCCATCAGATTTACCTGTTCCAATGGACTATTCAATTCCTTCATTAGTTTTGGAAGTCGAACAAAAAGTGTTCTATAACTGTCCGGTGGCTGTTGATAACTCAATTAATGCAACAAAAACTCCCATCACTTTGCCATTTGAGGTAGCACATTCAATCAAAATTTCACATTTTATTTCATATTTTCAGACGGTTTTTCGTCAACCTGAACTTGTTTGCAACCGCTATCCAATGCGATTTGCCAACACAAGAACATTGACTCCGGAGGATTTGATCGATGGATGGAGACGTCATTTCACTTATTATTCTGATTGGTGTCATGCTATGGAAGAGTTTCGTTCTCTATCTCCAGATGATCAAATTGTGTTGGCGAAAAAGAAAATAATTCTACATGGATGGCTAGTTCATGCTTACTATTCATATAAAAGTGGTTGTAATGGTATCTGTTTTGCGAATGGAGCTGCTCATCTTCCAGAAGGTGGACATCCAAGGTATTCAACGTTTCCATATTCTGAAAATCACGCTTTTTGGTTTCAGCATCACTGAATTCTACAAGGAATGTATGCCTCGTTATCTGAACTATGTCATCTATCCAATGCATAATTTCCAAATGGACGATATTGAAATGGTGCTTGTTAAATGTATTATGTTCTTTTCGAATGGTATGTCACTTTAGATCTACATGTATTTCTATATTCGACTTTTTCAGAATCTGGTTTGAGTGTTGCTGGAAAAACAATTGTTTCGGCTGCTCGTGAAAAGTATTTGGCTGCTTTATACAACTACGGAAGATCGAACAAATGCTCAACATCTGCTCAGGCAACACTTCGAATCGCAAAGTTCATGATTATGCTTTCAGCAATTACGGTATTGTTTTCTCTCTTATTTCTAAATATTTGAAAGTTTTCATTTCCAGAGTTTGACCCATTTGATGAACGAAGGAGTCCATGTGACGTCACTCTTCAATATAATCGAATTCGATGAACTGATCCAAGCGACACATAAAACGACGCCACCTCATCATTCCCCTCCGCATTCAATGTCTTAAGTAATCTCCATTTTCATTAGTTTTTTCTCTTTTCAAAAAATCTACCTCAATGATCTCTATTCATATCAAAGTTGACTTTTCATTATTTCAATGGAGTTTTTTGAAAACAAACATGATTCTTTTTGAACAATTGGACATATTTAATCAGATGTATTTATAGTTTAAAATGTATATAAGTTAATGAAATTGTATGTTACCCGAGTTTGCAATAATTTCAAGAAGAGTATAAACATATAAGGCTTTTATATATAGAAGGAAATAGAACAATATTTAAAAAATTCAAACAGTTTTTTTCACATATTCAACACTTTTCGATGGATCCGTTGGGAAATACTCTTGCAATTTCGTCATCAGTCTTTTGAATGCCTAAAGATATTGATTTCAGATAATAATAGATTAATTAAAATAAAACTATACCTGAATATATTTTCTTTGTGTTTCATCGTTAAGGACGTGTGCAATGTTACTGACGTACGCTTTGGCCGAACCAGGACGCTGATGAATACCGGAACGAGTTACTCCAACTGGCCATGGAGCGTTTCCAATAGCCATTTCCATATAGGCATTGTTAGCTTCCAGATAATTTCTTTCGATTACAAGCAGTCTGAAGAGATAACACATCGTACTAGTTACCAGATGTCGTAATTATACAAAAATGTCTTACTTGCAAATTTTCGCTAGATGATGCCTAATGTCATTGTTAACATTGTATTTTTCCATCGAAGTCATCAAACTTTTTAGATGCATCACGGTTTGTTTGTGATGAGCAGCTTCGTGCATTCCTAAGAGACTATATTTAGTGAGTGTGAGAAAATGCTTATAAAATTGCGCTACATATTTTCTTACAAAAGCTGAAGAATTTATTGAAAGTCTTAGCCAACCTTGTGCTGTCTTTTTTACATCCAATGGTCTATCATTGAGATCACGAGCCCATCTTGCAAGAATGTAACGACATATTGATAGAATAATATCACAATCTCGCTTCATATCATCTCCTAAATTTTTTTGAATATTATCATTTTTTCATGTCATGTTTTATACTCACCAACGCCAAGAAGAGTTGAACTATGTTCGATACTCTTCCAGTTATCCTCTTCGTATCCTTTTGGGAGAGCAATATCATGTCGAGTTGCACTATCAGCCGTTCCTTCTACAACTGCCTACAATTCAATAATTTAATCAGAATTACTTCGATAGATTCAATAGTGAATTCGAATTCACTTACTTTGTCCATTTCTTTACCAATAACTTTCATCGCAGTTTGTAATTCATTCTCCCATCCCTCATTCAAGTCAGGCTGTGCAAGTTCTAATTGATGAAGTCGCCTTCTGACATCGTATTCAGATTCTCCTGAAAGTGTTTCATGATTTTTCTTTTGAATGAAATCATTTCTTACCGAAGAGTAAGATAGGCTGTCCTCTTTGTCTAAGACGAAAATGAATATCTGCAATCGGCGTCTTTTCATCGATTTCTGCTTCGCTTTTTTCTACAACAATTTTTTCTTGATTTGATGCCTCTTGTACAGCTTCTTCGTCTATTTTCTGAAAAGTTCTGAACAGTCATTTAAATAACGAATCTTTCTTTTGTTTATGAAAATAATAGAATTTCAAATCAGTCTATGTTGTCCTTATCACTGAAAAATCTGTAGTTTTCAAACATAAATCCTTATCTACAAAAACTTACGCGCTTCTTGCTGGCAATTTCTTCTTGTTTCGCTTCATATTCTTGATTTCTTCGTGACTCCAAATCAGCACCTCTGAGATACTTAGCACCTCCATCTTTTACTTCTAAATCCGATACCGCTTTTCGTTTTTTTGCCACTTCAGCGAGAAGTTTTGCCTTGAAATCCATCGATAGCAAAAGAATATAATGAATTCGAAATTGATAGACAGTTGTTAAAATATCGAGGAGACGCAGAGAAAGAAAACCGCATCTGCGCTCTGTTGAGAATCTCGCCGGCTTCTGGGTCTTGGCTCAAATGTCTTTTTTTCTAGTGAATAATCGTTGTTCGATCGGGAATTTTATAAAAAACACAAAAAAGACTAATAATGTTTGATTTCAGATGCTCCGAGCTGTTCAGAAGCGATTTTCTTCAACGGCACCACTGATCCGTCCGATCCAGCGGGTACTGGTGGCTAACAGAGGAGAAATCGCCATTCGAGTTCAAAACACTGCACGTAAAATGGGAATTGAAACGGTAGCTGTTTTCTCTGACGCTGATCGAAACTCCTTATTTGTTAAAAAAGCTGATAAGGTAGGGATGAGACATTGAAACCACAGGATACACTGCTTTCAATGCAGGCCTTCCATATCGGACCTCCCTTGGCTGCAGAGAGTTATCTCAACATGGATAAAATCATCAATACCGCTTTACGTTCTGGTGCTCAGGCTATTCATCCTGGATATGGTTTTCTTTCTGAAAATGCTGGTTTTGCCGAACGGTGTGCTCAGGCGGGATTAGTCTTCATTGGGCCACCTGCCCAAGCGATTAGAGATATGGGTGCAAAAAATGTATCTAAGCAAATCATGGAAGATGCCAAGGTTCCTGTCGTGAAAGGCTTCCACGGGGAAGATCAATCAGATACTAATCTTAAGAAAAAGTCTCAAGAGATAGGTGAGTTGTAAAATACAATTTGTATTAGCATTTCTTCAATGAACAAACTAATTGCTTTTTCCAGGTTACCCGGTGATGCTGAAAGCGGTTTATGGAGGTGGTGGTAAAGGAATGAGAATCGCATGGAATGAGGCAGAGTTTGATGAAAAACTTGCTTCTGCTCGTAATGAAGCCAAGAAGTCATTTGGAAACGACGAAATGCTTGTCGAAAAGTTTGTAGAAAAGCCGAGACACGTTGAAGTGCAAGTTTTCGGAGACCACCATGGAAACTACGTCCATTTATGGGAAAGAGATTGCTCTGTTCAAAGACGTCATCAGAAGATTATTGAAGAAGCACCTGCCCCAAACATGGGTAGAACACTTAGAGCTAAAAAATGATTCTTACATCAAATTTCAGCACATGAAACTCGTCTGAAACTAGGAGAATCTGCGGTTCGCGCTGCAGCAGCAGTCGGTTATGTTGGAGCAGGAACTGTTGAATTCATCATGGATCCACGTGGAGAGTTTTATTTCATGGAGATGAATACTCGTCTGCAAGTAGAACACCCAGTCAGTGAAGCAATCACAGGCGAGTTTCATACTAAAGAAGCGATAATTTTTTTGTGTAATCTGGTTAACTGAATATCTATTTAGGAACGGATTTGGTGGAATGGCAACTCCGTGTTGCTCAAGGAGAAAAACTTCCTCTCAAACAATCTGAGATTCCACTCAATGGTCATGCATTCGAATGTCGTGTTTATGCTGAAGATACCCATAAAGGAGCCTTCATGCCAACTGCAGGAAAACTCAGCTACGTCGATTTCCCAGAAGACGCAAGAATTGATACTGGGGTCGTTTCCGGAGATGAGGTTTCTATTCATTATGATCCTATGATTGCTAAGGTGATTTAATTAGTTTTCGTTAAATTCAAAGCAAGACTATCCTTCCAGGTTGTGGTTTGGGGTCCAGACCGTGCTGCTGCCGCTGCCAAGCTGGAAAGTGCTCTGGCCAGGACTCGAATCTCTGGACTCCCAACGAACATCAGCTTCGTCCGAACAGTTCTTGCCCATCCGGAGTTCGCTGCTGGAAATGTATACACTGACTTCATTCCTGACCATCACGACGAACTTTTCGCTGAAACTGAAACTCCTCCAGAAATTTATTTGGAATCTGCCGTTGCACATACATTGGCTGCTCTCAAAAAATCGAATACTGGCGTGTTCCAAAGCCTGTCCTTTTTCAAAATAAACCTCGCACCGCGATTTGTTCAGAAAATTGGTAGGTTTTATTAGTATATTTACATGCGTGCAATTTATAACTTCAGATGGAAAAGATGTTACTGTTCAATTCGACTCTGACTGTCGTCTGACAGTATCCTATGATGGAAACAGCTATGAAGCTTTACTTAATGATGTGGAAGCTGTTGGACATAATGAATTCAAATTCACTTTAGAAGCTAACGGAAGACGTTGGAGTACAATTGTCAGAGATCTACCAGAAACATTAATGGTGAATGGTGTTGGTCAGAATGAATATGACACTCCAAAGGTTTATGAAACTTTTGATTCATTAGCTGGAGGAGCTGCTAGTCATTCTGCTGTTGCACCTATGCCAGGAATTATCGAAAAGATTCTAGTCAAATCAGGAGATCAAGTATGAATTAAAACTCAAAAGGATTTCCTTAAATATGAAATATTTAGGTAACAACCGGGCAAGCACTTGTTGTTATGACTGCCATGAAAATGGAATACATTATTCGCGCTCCAGAAGATTCAACAATCGAGACAATCAAATGTCAAGCCGGGAAGAATGTACCGAAGAATGCAGTTCTTGTTCAATTCGCATGAAATTCTTAGAAATAGACACTTTTTAGTAGTTTTTCGTAGCTTTTGTTCCGGTTAAGTGAGAGCTTTTTTATCAAAGATTTCTGTCTGGCAAGTGTAATTAATAGTTGAGTACGGTTGTGAATCTCAGATTATTATGTGCCTTTAAAGAAATAAAATTATGTGAATATCATTAAACAAAATGTTCATTCCTAATTCTTGGAAAGATAACTATTGACCACTTTTCTTTTCTTTTTCCTTATTTGCTTTCTTTTCTCTTGCTTTTCGAATAATATCCAATTGAAGACGTCTCATTTTTTCCTCCTTATTGAGAACAACTTCTGTCATATTCACTTCATCCCCTTTGTTCTCTTCAGTACGTTCTCCTTTCGGAATATTTTTAACCGGATTCTCCTGAGCAACATTCAATTTCTTTCGTTCATTCGGAAGATCTTCATTCAAAAGTTCGTTGTCTGTTTCATATTCCTGAACATCAATGTCCAATTCCTTCATTACTATTCTCAAATCCGTTCGTCTGACGATGTTATTGTTGAAACGAATCAAGTATTTATCATTTGGATGAGCCTGAATATAACAATACAAATTGTATTAATTTCAATGCGACTCACACTTTTCAGCTCATTATACAGTATCTTCTTTTTTCTTTTTTTCTGAAAAATGATTTTTTTGACTTATAAATGAGTTTCTCTTACTTTATCAATTTTCGAAAGAGCCTCGAAATCATCCAATTTTGGGACCATCCAATCCTCTTTTTCCTTTTTGAAACAATCTTTCGGAGAATTAATTTTAACTGAATCTCTCTGAAATATAGATTTCAGAAAAGAAATGAAAACTTGAATCTCACTGCAAAAAATGTTCCTTTCTCGTCTTCCCAATCAGCTGCTTTTCTTTCTTTCATCTCTTCTTCTGTCAATTCTGTCTCTTCGAAAGTATATTTTGACGATGGAGTTTGTCCAGATTCAGTTAATATTTCACGGAGAATATTGAAAAACATGCTAAAAATTCGAAATTTTTTTGCTCATAATGTTGGAAGACAAACTGATAATTTGGTCTCTGCAATGCAGATAATCCTTTTAAATGATTGATAAGTCTCTCGAAACTTCTAGGCATTTTCTCGAGTATTTTCGTCGAATTTGTCTTTGCTTCCAACAATTTGACATGATCTCTTTCAGAAAACCATGGAACACGTCCATTCAAATCAACTAAAGTGAACAAAAGTGACCATAAATCATCTCTTCGTCCAAGCTCTTGATTAAGATGAGCGTTCGGAGATACGAAATTCACAGTACCACGGAATGGAGCATTCTTCCGTAATGGACGAGCTTCGTATTTCTTAGAGTCTTTATCCTGAATTCATAATAAAAAAACTGAATTTATTGAAAACAAATGCAAAAAGATTTATTGAAAATAACCTTCCGTATATATTCTAATTGACCGGCACTCAATATTAAACCGACATGTTCAGATGACAAAAACACAGAAAAAAAACTTGTTTTATTTTACTTTCATTTGGTTTTTGGAGATATTTTGTTTTTTCTAAGTAACCGGCACTCTAACAAGGATCACAAAAAATAAGCCAGCAGGCCGGTCAATTAGAATAAATACCGTATACCTAAAAAAGGTTTTTTGAACATAAAACTGACCGTCAACCACGCCCACTGTCTCGCCAATCCGAAGTCAATAAGATGAACAATGCGCCACCGTTTTTCATCATCTTCTGCTCCCATCACAAGATTTTCTGGTTTGATATCTCGATGAATGAACCCTTTCTCGTGAAACAATTTGACAGCATAAAGAGCCTGAAAACATTAATTTTTAATGAGAATTAAAGTTTCGAACTCGACCTGAATACCAATACGACTCCAAGTCCCTCGAAGAAAACGACGATTATGACATTTCAGCTTCAGATTCCGAAGACTTTCGCCGAGGAGAGTCATTGCTATGTAACCTGAGAATAAAAATTCGATTAGATTGATAAATTCCTAAATCCCACCGATATTCTTTTCTTTCTCAAAGGCGATGGGCTTTGGGAAGTGAGGTAATTCATTTGGATACGTCAAACATCTCATAATAGTTATTTCATTTAATATAAAATCCATTTTTGATAGACGGCTTTCCACTTTGATCGCATAACTTTTATCAAATCCATCGTTCCTTCCAACAAAAACATTTGCGAATGTACCTTCACCGATTTGTTCAATTAGATACCATTCACCGAGTCTGAAATTATTCGGAAAATATTAATCTTCAGCGGACAAATTAACTTTGCCGGAACCGTTATTATCGATCCGATGTCGATTATGCCAGCCTGATTCGACTCTTCCTCATTCAATCGGCCTTTTTCAAGAAATTTCTTTTCACCTTCACTCAGTTCTTTCTTCTTGTTTTTCTCCACTTCTTCTTCTTTTTTTTGATTCAACATAACTTTTTGCACAAGAAGGAATTATTTTGTTCAAAAAACTACAAACTATCAGATATCTTTTCAACGAACGATTGCAAATAAAGGTTTTTGAGCATATTTTAGCAAGGTGAACTGGTTAAATGAAAAGTGTTACCAGTTCACGGGAAAGTTAATTATCAGTTCTGAAAAAAATGAAATTCAGCAATTTAAATTATTAGAAATGAGAGTGACAAGTGTGGGAGTATACTGTATTTGAATACAGTATCCCAATGACTGTCAGCGCTTACAGTATAATCTCGCTGATTATATCAGAAGTTTTGAATTTCACATAATTCACAATTTTCATATAAATTTGGAAGAAATGTATATGTCTGTCTGTTTGTGTTGTACACTAGATAGTTTTTCTTTTGGTTTTTCCAGTGTGTAAACAGTCTCTTTTCTCTATTTTCCTATTTCTCGTAATGTCCATTCCGTTCGTCCATTTGAGCCAGACCACTACCATCATCATATTTTGGGCGCCGCGCCCGGTCCGCGCACTCACGATTCTTCATCATCTTTTCTCCTTTTTTTTCTTTTCATTTCTCTTCTTCCTTTTTTCGGCTTGGGCTTTGTTTGTATTAGGTTCGGCTATGTGTTCAGGAGGCCAGTCATCATCCTCCGGCTGCAACGGCTCCTCCTAGTTTTCCGTTTTGCCGTCCATTTCGTCTCATTTCCCGGACAGTTTTGGTATTTGTGTTGTGCCATTGCAACGTCACAAATGGCACCAAAGCTACAGTAACCCCCTCCTTTCAGTTTGTGTGTAGACCGATTTGAACTTGGACTATCACTTAATGTACCTTTAATTTTATATGTCTCGTTGATGTTTCCTAGTAAATTATTGTGTTTTCTTCAGTCCATTGAAGCTATCTCTTGTTGAAAAAATATGTTCATGTTGATTAATTTTATTGTCTGATTCAATTCTTCGGGGTTTTAAACGCAAGTTAACTTAAGTTGAGATCGTTCCATTTTCACTGAAAGTAATTTCATATTTTTATGGATAGTAATCACTGACTCTTACCTGGAAAACAGTAGCTCTTGTTCAATATGATAAGTTATTTTATGATCAGTTCCATATTTATTTTCTCCACTTCTGAATATTTGCCCTTGTTCAATCATCTCTGCCGCTGATAGGTTAACAGTTCAACTGAAAAGAGAGAATCATTGTGTGTTAGCCAGAGGAATGAGCCGGACATTTAGTTCTTTCGATCACTGTGGACGCCCGTACCAGTTTACACAGTTCTCCTTCCTAAAATGTTTGCGTCTCTATATCTTTTATTGTCTCTTCTTGTGCTTTTTGTTCATTGTTTAGTATTTCACATATAACCAATTCCATTGTGTCAGCGAAGAGAGAACACATACAATTCATTTTTGTGCTTTCATTCTGCAAGTGGACATGTTATGATACAGTAATATGATAGGTTCAGTCTATATCATTTCATATAGGAAAGACATTTATTCACATATCCAGTCATATTTACTGTGAAAAACGAGGTGTGTTATCGAGGAAGTGGGCGATCATTTAACGGCTCACAGGTTTCAAAGAGTCTCTCTTTCAACAAAAGTTTATTCAAAATTAAGTATATATTATTTGTTAAATACATGGAGTGTTCAAATACTGGATTAAATATGATAGATGAGAAGCAGTTGAAGGAATCACAGTTAAATTCATAAATTTGATCATTTTTCCAGAAAATTTTTGTGAATCGAAATGAAAGTTCACATTATAATAGCATGGGTATACTGTATATACCGTATACACGATCAACCAAAACTTCTAATTTTAGGATTCCTACAACTCTCTCCTCACATATCGGAAAGTCGAAAAACATCGATATTTCAAAAGCTTTTCCAACAAAAAACTTTTTATATTTTTTACGATCGTTGTATTTTTTCATGCTGCAAAAAAGCAGACTATTCGAATAAAATATTTATTTTTTAGATGCTCCTGTGCACCAACTTGTGTTTTAAGCGTCTCGATCAGTTTTCAGCCGGAAAAATTGGTCACGAGATCAATAACAATGAGTGAGTTCTTAAATCCATTTCCAAGTTGAATGACGTGGTAAATAAGCTTTTGCGCGATAGTCCTATATTTGCACAAAAAGTCCCATTTTCTGTGAGCTTCATCGCCGGAAAACTGTTTTTCTTTGTTTGCGCATACAAAGCAGAGTATGAGTGGACCTCTGGTGAGACGATGGATCTGTGTCCGACAAAAGTAAGTTGAATTATTTATTGATCTTTTTTCTAGAATTTCACTTTATTCGTTTTTCGTTTTCTATTTTCAATTCTCTCTTTTTCTTTCTCACAAATTCAATTTGGATTTCCGCCATCATTCCACGTCTGTGTCTCTACAACTACTACACTGTCTCATCGCTATTCTCAAGAGAGCACGTTTTCAAAGGCGTGTCGAGTTGGCAAACAATAGGTTTTCGGCCGTTGTCCACTGATTTCAGCCATTTCTTCAGCTGAAGTTCTTGAAATTTCAGCGAATTTGATCGAATGAGTCGATGGTCTGCCGGCTCAACACCAGGGAGGTATCAAAATAGAAAGTGAAACAATTTGCTCAAAATTAAACATTGTTTTCAGCGTCAAGCCAGTATATGGCGCTCGGTACCCACCACTTCATCATGCCAGCCCTACAAAAGCGACCGAGGTTCCAGGAAGAATGAACAAATTTCAAGACTATGAAAATAGGTTCTCATTTGACGTAGAATAGAAAATTATGAAAAACGAAAGCATTAGTGGTTAATTAGTCGCGCAAAAGCTTATCTGTCACGTCATAATTCCAAATACAAAAATCATTTTCAAAATATAAATTTGCATTTGAAAGTTAAAATATTTCAGTGTATCAGATGCATGGGACACTCGAGTGAAAGTGGACGAGACATTGGCTTCTGCATCAGCCGCAAAAGTACTCGCAGCTCATGCGGCAGGGAAAACGCATCGAGACGAGGAAATTATGCCGCCAGTCAGTGCGGCACCGACAAAAAACAGTAGACAACAAGCATTACAAAGGCTCGCCATCCAAAAAGGTATTAGCGGAAATTCTCATCTCAATCAACATGGACTAACGCTAGGGCTTCCATTTTTGCACTGTAAGGGTGTATTAATCAATCAGAAAGACACCGCAACTATTCTCCGAAGTTTCATTACCAGAGTAGCCTCAGAAAAGAAGCAAATTTTAAACAACAAGTAGTTTTTAAAAGAAAAGCTTGACATAGGTGTTTTTAAATGTGGAAGTGCTTCATTTTGAAAACCCAACTCCAACTCCCATAGCGCCTACAGCATTTTCTCATTACATTTGTCGTTTTCAGAACCTTTGCCATCATCGGTTTCGTCAACGCCTCAAACTGCGAACCCAATATACCCTAAGTTACCAGAAATATCAGATCAACCTCGATCGGCAGCACCTGTAGCCAGTGCTCCGCCACACGGTTAGTTTATAATTGCAGTGTTTTTATTAAAAAGTGATTTTCATAGGCGGTGATCGTGACCAAACTAGGTTTGCACGTCTTCGCCGTTTGTTCTCGAATGGAAAATCATCTGGAAGAAGTTCTCCTCCTGTAGATGTTGACTTGGACAAGTTGAGAGAAGATTGTTGGATGGGAATTCCACATAAATTGAGACCACAAGCGTGGCGACTTTTATCGGTATGTTGTTCAATTATCTTTCTTCCCGATTTAATCGTCGCTGTTTCAGGGTTACTTACCAACAAATGCAGAACGTCGGGAAGTAACACTTCAATGTAAGCGAGATGAGTATTGGCACTATGTTGAGCAATACTTCCATTCAAGATTTGATGATCAGAATGCAGATACTTTCAGACAGGTATCTGCTCAGATCGTCTAAAAATTTTTTGATCAGTAAAGTTCAGATCAACATTGACATACCACGAATGTGCCCATTGATCCCTTTGTTTCAACAGAAAATGGTTCAAGAGGTTCGCTCATTTTTTTTTACTAATAATCGCTTCTTCTATCAAGTATTTTCTCTCAGATGTTCGAGAGAATACTCTATATTTGGGCTATTCGTCATCCTGCTAGTGGCTATGTTCAAGGGATAAATGACCTAGTTACTCCTTTTTTTGTCGTATTTCTTTCCGAATTCATACCACAAGATGTTGAAGTAGGCTCTTTCGACGTTTCACAACTGCCTTTAGACCAATGCCAATTAATCGAAGCAGATTCATTTTGGTGTGTTTCTGCTCTACTCGACTCTATTCAGGTTTGCTGAACCATGTAATATCATCGAAATTAATTGTTTTTAGGATAACTACACTTTCGCACAACCTGGAATACAAAGAAAAGTGCTTCAACTTCGGCATTTGATGAGCAGAGTAGACCGTTTGTTCTTCATCGATTAATTGATTGAACCAGTAATTATTCCAGGGCCTCTCCATAAACATCTCGAATCAAACGGCATAGAATATCTTCAGTTTGCTTTTCGTTGGATGAATAACCTTCTTATGCGGGAAATTCCACTCCGAGCCACTATCCGGTTATGGGATACTTATCTTGTAAAAGATGCCATGTTAAATCGTGAAGCATAAAATAAATTTTACAGAGTGAGCCTGATGGATTTATGCAGTTCCACAACTATGTTTGTGCTGCTTTTCTTCGTACATGGTCGAAGCAATTGCAAGCTGAGAAAGACTTTCAAGTATGCCGTCTTTTGACTTTATCCTAACTTTTACATTCATCCTCAGTGTGTTATCTTTGAACTTCCCATATTTAGGGCGTAATGATTCTTCTCCAAAACTTGCCGACTCAATCGTGGGGTGATCGTGAAATTTGTGAGCTCACTGCCGATGCATTTTCCCTTCAATCCGTTTTTGATGGAGCACGGCGTCATTTATCAGCACAAGCAGCCTCGCCTTGAAATCGAGTAACTTCTAAGACAAATATCGTCTGTGATTCTAAATCTGTGATGTTCTATTATTATCATTAATCTGTATTGAATGTTTTCTTTTGGGTCTGATCATCCGTTTTTTGTCTGTACATTTTCTCTACTCGTCATATTTCCTTTTTAATAGAGATAGGTCTTACTCACATAAAATTATTGCGACGACAAGTGCCTATCCTTCCTATGTGCTCCTGTAAAATAATTACTTTCTTTGCACCCGGGAAAATCCAAGTATCATACTTTCACTACCCTCACCTACCTTTGATCCGATAAATCTTTCATTTCGACAATTCTGTTTACTTTTCCTATCTTTTTTTCCAGTTTCCTATTGGAATTACCATAAATTTCTTCTATTCAGTGACTGCCGTTTGCTGAAGATGATGATGTTTTGAGAGATTTAGAGAAGTTTGAAGTTCCGATATGACCTTCATTGGTATTTGGAGGTTTTCGAAAGTTAGTTTTACCTCATTCCTCAACATAAAAACTCTTCGTTATTGGTTTTATGACTCATTTAGAAATTATATTTTACAGTTACTCTTAAATGGTCTGTTTGTTTTGTTGTTTAATTCCGATTGATTCCTCATTTGTGAGCTTGAATTCTAGTGAAACAACACCGTTTTGTAGGAAAAAAATGACTTGTATTTAATTATTTAATTGAATGAAAATTTTTCAGAGATTTAAAATCCATACTTGGAAATAAAACTAGACGAATACAAACATATTGAGAGTGTGTACATCTTATTTATTGAATAACTACACCAAACAGTCACATTATTTTCCTCCTTCTGTCTATATCTCTTCCAGTTTTATTATGTTTCTTACTTCTAACTCTTTTTCCAATATAGATCAACAACTCTCCCTTCGTTCACGATCTGCCCCGTGCTGCCCGTGAAATTGAATGATTTGTCTCTGAGCCTCTTCAACTTCAATACTCTTTCCATCTCCTTTCTCCCATTTGCCACCCCGGGGACAAATTCACCACTACTGTGACCGACGTTCTGTCAGAAAAACCACGAACAACGTTATTGAATTTCTAGTGAAAGAAATAAAGAAAAGTTCCTTTTTCTCTTATCACTGATTTATTGTTTTCAAAAATTAGAGAGGGATGCACAAGAGAAGAAAATCATTCACTTTTGTTTCTGTTATCAGTGTTGAATAACTAACGGTGTGTGACTCATTTTACAAACGTCTTTTAAATTCGTCTCAATTTCACACATCACTGAACATTCCAACATATAGGCCTTTGCTCGATGAACATCTTCTCTTATTCACAAGCTCCTTTCAATGTCACAGAATTTATAATCTTCGTTTTTTTTCTTATCCTTCCTGGCGAAGGCCGTTAGTCTCCGTGGCAACCACATTTGTTTTCCTTGCTCGCACAAGATTTCTTGATTAATTTCAGTTTGCTTCTGCATTCTCGTTTTCCCTTGTTCAGAGAGATGACGATTTCATACAGTGGAAATGTGATTCGAATTCTTCTCCGATGGAAAGGATCTATTTGGAGGTATAATAAGGATTTCAAACTCTTTCCTGCTTTTTAAATTTTTCAATTTTAAACTCAATTTTTCAATTTTAAACTCAGCATTGTTTACAGAACAGCGTGGCGAGAACTTGTGATATATCTCATTCTATTTTATTCGATTCGCCTGTTCTACCTCAAAGGAATCGATTTGCTAGATGATGACGATGACGATAGAGTGAAGATGAGAAGTATTTTAGTTTATCATTATTTCTCATACGAATTCAACTTTTCAGAAATGTTCGAATCATTCTGCCGACAATGTGATTCGTATACTCGTCTCATTCCACTCACTTTTCTTCTTGGATTTTATGTATCCAACGTCGTGGCTCGTTGGTGGCGTCAATTTGAAACTCTCTACTGGCCTGAAGATATTCTTTCTGTTCTCTGTATTGTGCTCCACCAACACGATGAAAAAAGCAAACGAAGGCGGCATACGATCGCCAGATATCTGAATTTAGCGAATGCGTTGGCATGGTAAAATACTCTTCATCAAGGCTATAATTCAAGAACAACTGAAATTTCAGGCGTGATATTTCTTCGAAAATCCGTCTCCGTTTCCCGACAGTTCACAGTCTCATTGAAGGAGGACTTCTGACAGAAAAAGAATATCAGATCCTTGAAGCTATGCATGTAATCATTAGAAATGAGAACATCTTGACTTTGAACATTTTAAATTGTAGATAGAAAACGAATCGAGTCGTTGGATGACTCCTCTTCATTGGGTTCAACAAATTATGCGCCAAGTTGAAGAGGTACAGCATATTTTGAATTTTTCGACTTGATATTTGCACCAGAAAAACCTAACTAATTGTTCAGGAAACGAAGCCTACCGCTTCTCTTCTTAATCAATTTGTCGGAGAGCTTCGGATTTTCCGTCAGTCTCTTCGAAAATTGTATTCATATGATTGGGTTTGTGTTCCACTAGTGTACACTCAAGTTGCTGCTCTTGCCACCTATTCCTTCTTCTTTTTCTCTTTATTCGGTCGTCAGCCACTTCTGCCAGATATCGAATCAGGAAGAGAAATTGATTTGAAAGTGCCAATCTTCACTATAGTGCAGTTTTTATTCTTCGTTGGATGGTTCAAGGTTCATTTTGGTCCTAGGTGTTGTTCAATTCCATTAAACATTTTCAGGTTGGGCAAGATTTGATGAGACCATTTGGATTAGATGATGACGATATTGAGTTGAACTACATTCTTGATAGAAACGTTCGTATATCATTTGCAATTGTCAATCATCTCCAAGAATCTATATTGCGTCAGTTTTTTTCTTAATTTTCGGTTGAAAATCAGTTTTTCAGCTGATTTTGAGAACGATGATGACAGGTTATGGCATGAAATGCATCCGCCAACAAATGACGGGGAAACATCTCCATCTCGTAAAATACCACAACTTCCACACTCAAAGTACTCGAGACAACTTTCGGAGCATCCTCCACGTCTTCATGCCTATGTTCCTATAGACGACGAAAGGAATATCAAGGACATGGAAAGTCATCATGGATGTCTCTCACTCAAAAAGGACAAAAAACATCTAAACTGGTAGCCACAATCAATCACCGCAATGTTCTTCAAATTCTTTCTAACGGCTTTGTTTCAATTTGTTTCCTACTTACTCATTTTCAATACTCGACTATTTGCAACGAGTATTCTATCTCAGTATTATTTTTGCTTTATAATTCCTGAAATCTAACAACTACATATCTTGTCCGTTATTCATATTTATTCATTTAATGTTAATAAAGAAGAGTTATGTTTTCGAAAAGTTTACTCTCAAGCATAGAAAAATACTTTCTGAATCTCGAAAAATATTATACGTAAGAGGAATGCATGTTTCCAGAACTCAGTTCTTCAATCTGTGCATGTGCTTCCCCTGTATCTGCAGATATATTTTATTCGTTTTCTTCTTCTCAAGACAATACTGTTTCTATCCTTTGAGTATCATCTTTCACACAATATCGTCAATCTCTCACATTTCAACCCCTTCCCTAAAACTTTTACGTCTTTTCCGATGACTGTAAATCAAACGAAGTCATATTGTGTCGCTAACATGAAAGCATCAGCAGAAAAGATTATTAGTTATACTTCCCCTTCTGTTCGTCCCTTCTCTTTTATGATGAATGATAGAGAGTGGTCTGCGTGTGTGTGTCTCCGAGAGAAAAGAGTGAGCAACACATGTTTTACGATCTCTCCAAGTAGTTTATGAACTTGCCGACAACATTGAAATGAAACAACAGTCAAGAGACAATGGAAAGTGACTCTGGAGCATCGTAATGTGATTTCCCATTTTCGGAAATGGGTTGACTCAAGGCGGTTAAACCCTTTGATTTATAGTTCATTTGATCCTTGTTCTCTCCGGGAAAATGCTAAATTAACAAGTGTTGGAATCCTTATTCTTTGCAGGTTGTTGTTGGTTTAACGGAATTAACTTTATTCCAAGAAAATATGAAAATCCGCCAGAGCTGTGTTTTTCGGACAAGAGATTACTGTAGGAATACGGTAACTAAAATTCTTTTATTTCTCATTCGTACTTTCATTCCCTACCATAAACTTAGTTTTCATAAAAAGGGTGTCTTAATGGATTTTAGTTAATAGTCAATCGACCTCTATGTTCCTTTTCCCATTCAAAACCGCAACAATATCGTCTCTTTTCGCAACAAACCCTTATTGTTGCATCTCATTAATAATTAATAATTCGTGGAAGTGAAACCTAATGGATTTGAGAGAAAGAAAGGAAAACTACCGTAATCTTTTCGATCCTTCTTTTCTTTTTTCCTTATTATTTTTTGAATCTTGAATTCAAACTTTCGAATCAACCTTGAAATTTATTGCTCATAAAATGTCGCCTTTCGAAGCGGGAAACGACGGAAATGTTTCATTTTATGATGATTCCCAAACGAAACAAAACCGTTTGTCTATCTGATTTCTCGAAAAGATAAGAGAATTTGAAATAACAAAATGGATACGGTAGATATTAAAACAGACGAATAGTTTCAGAATGAAACGCTTCTGAGCAAGATAGAACCGAAAAGAACAGAGATTTTCCCCCTTCATCTCAGAATCTTTTCTTCTTAAACTTTCCACTTTCCGATCCCGTAATCCACCTCATCAGATGCTCAAAAAGTGCGCAATAGACACTGCGCCTCTCCAATTTACCTATTCTCTCTCTTCTTATTTTCGATATATACTCGTTTTCTTTACTGCTTTGTCGGGCTTCCAACACAAAAACTCCTGACCCCGATCACTTTTTTGTGCTTGCTCGTTTTTTTCTTGGTTGCTCGATGGGAATCGGCTGCGCAAGACGTGGATCGGTGTAATATAATGAGCATATGTGACCAGGAAAACAGTGTGAATATTGAATAGAAACAGAGAAAAATCACGATGGGCAGTGAGAGAAATAAAAAAAAAAAGAAATAAAGGAAAAGTGCGCAAAACACAGAAAAAAGTGAGGGTTCTTGATTCAAAAAAAGTCAAGATGAGTCAGGATTTCAGGTGATTTGGAAACAGTTTTTAATGAATACCACTTGGAAATGTTGCTCTGAAATGAACTAAACAAGGGGAAAATGAAGATGGACCTCGAGAAAATTTGATAAAAATGCAGGGAAAAACCTGAAAAGCTTTAAGAAAATCTCTTCAATTTCAGTGAACATCTTTAGTAACGGTTGTTCTGAAACGACTCTCGATCTTAATTTTCTTCTTAAACTTCAATCCCCGAAGTACTTTTTTGCTCTAAATCTTCATTTCGTTGTTTTAATGACATAGATAAATGTTCCGTTGTTCTTACTGTCTTCTCATCCACAGGATGCTTTTTCTTCTTGTAATTCTTTGTTATTCGCCCATCTCATCACCCAAAAAACACCTGGTGAACACGGAAAAAGTATGCCAACCGGCTGAGAAAGGTGTGAAATGTGAGTGACCTAGTAGCCAAAAGGCCAACACAAAGCTCATTTAGCATTTCGGTGCCCAGCAGAGTCACGACAACCGGTCTTCTTCTTTTTCTTCTTGCCCTTTGTTTCTCTATCCGTTCAACATACCGCCAATGCAAAAGGATCCATGACAATCCATCCGGTCATATAACTGTGTTGGTGTAACCTAGTTCTCTCATTTTGACTAAAGAGAAGTCATGCTTCGATGAGTTTTGTCACCCATCAACTAGCCATTCGACAGTCAAAACAAAGGACAGGTGTTCGGAGAAACAGAATGTAGCGGTATTTCTTTAGATATCACAAGCAAAAGTGAACGTGATTGCTTAATGAGTTGTTCATTTTGAGAAGAAAACTGGGTCAATCAGTGTGCGAGATAATGGTTTTTTGAATGAAGAGTTGGTTGGCAGATGTTTTTTTGATGAAGGGAACAGAATAACTATTTGAATTTGCAGAATATAAATGGAATAAAATGTTAATGAAGAAGCAAAAAGGAAGAAAAAGTTAGCATAATGAATATTTTAAAATGATTAAAAAAAGAGAATCTAAGTATGAACATCTTTCTTCCATTCAGTTTCTTTGTTCTTTAGAAGCTCAAACTCATGTTCATTTGGTTGAAGAATTGAATTGAAACGACTTTTCTCGATGACCCCAATTGGATGCTCTTCTTGAGAACACCCATTTCTTCCCAATTCATTGACTAAAATAAATTGAAAGCACTAGTATATCAGTCTTTTTTCCCAAATAAATTCCATAGTTTTCTGATGAAATCGGTGTTTTTCCGAGAGCGTTCCGTGAGCAACAATCAAACGACTCTTCTATTTTCATGTTTCTTGATATTCGCTTCTTGAGCTTTCTGTCAATCACAAAACTATTCATTTTGAAAATATAGAAAAAAATCGTCCATAACCGGAACGGAACTCTTAACTAGACCATAACTGACCAGTCCTCTACCTCTTCTCGTTTTGGTCATCACCAATCAAAATTTCGGTCTATTCATAATCGGATTCAGTCTCCGGAAGCTCGTCTCGACCGTTTTATGCCTAAAAGTATTGAAAAATCACGAGCGTGACCTACTTTGACTCAAAGCGCGCGGAAATCCGCTCTCGATTTCGATTTTGGATGCATATTTGGACACGGGCAAATGATGAGAACTCTTATTCTTCAGTTTTTGAAAACGAACAACATTTTATTTATGTTCTCCCGAAATCATTTATTCATTTGATCAAACCGAAGTTATTGAAGGTTTCATTATTACTTATCCCTAATACGGTATATCTGGATCCATTTCCTACTGTAATTAAACAGAAGAAGACATTTCGAAGTGTTCGAGAGTGTCATGAAAACCTTATTGAAATCGGCTAAAACGCTTGATTGACCACAACAATACTCGAAGAAGAGACAACAATTGTTCCATTAACTAACCCATCTCTGCAACATTTCGTCCCGACCTGAACATACCAATTAGGTGTCCGGTAGTGGTTGTATTGGGTGACAAGAAAAGTGACCGGTACTCTTCGCTTTCTGTTACTTGCCTGATGGATAGGTAATGTTGTGAAAGAGAGAGAGAGAGAGAGAGAGAGAGAGAGAGAGAGAGTGAGAGAGAGAGGGGTCCAGTAGACTTTGTAAATGCACCACCGCTCCCAATTATCGTGTTCATGTGTTTATGAGAAAGAAGAGAAACGAGGAAAAGGGACTGTCCGAGAATCATCATTATCGTTGGTGACGGTGGTAGGTAGGCAAAAATGTTATTGTTACCCCCTCCCTCCTCCTTTTTCTCATAACTACCACCCAGCTTCCATTAAGATTAAACGGAGTGTTGTTGCATGCAAAGTTTCAAGCCAAAATTGGTTTCAGATTGATTCATATCAAAATACCATATCCATTACATCTTTCATTATTTCTGATAATTTTTGTGTGGGTACTGCCCAGGAAGTCATTCGAAATCTCAGATGATCCATTTCCTCATCTCGATAGTTACACTTCGAGAAGAGATTATCCTACTGTATTTTCCGTTTTTCCGTTTCTTCTTTCCCCGTTTTTCACATAATTGTTGGTTTCACCCCTTATTCTCAAATACACACAAAACGAGCGTCCGAACGATAGTAAGAGGGATTGAGGACATTTGGAAATGAAGGAGATGATGAACAGGAAGTTGTATAAGAAGAATGAAGCATGAAAGAAAAAGAAGAAACTCAAAGTCAGGATCAAACTATTTTCATTTGTTTCGTATCGAATCTTGAACTTAGGCATCCAGATGGACAATCATTGTAAGCAAGACTTTGTTGCTTTTCAGAAGTTTTTGTTATACTATTCAGTTCAATTTCTAGTGAATGAAACAATACAGTATGGATTTGAATTTGACACCAGCAAAAGGTACAAGTTGGTACCGCAATATAATTCAGTGTTGAACTAGTAACAGTATCTTCAATCCATCAAAATGTTATTCTTGTCGGTATGTGCAATGATCCGTTTCCTGTCCCGTTTCCCCTCTTTTTCTCCTTCTTCGAGGCTAATTACCTACATGTTCTGTGTACCGTATCAAAATACCCTTCTTCTCTTTCTTCCCGTTTCCGTGACGTTCTTCAAGAAAATGACACTTTTTGAATATATACATATCCGAATGTTTGGATGTTGCATCCGAAGAAGGTCTTCATCTTTTTTCTACTGGATGTCCTAGAATCAAAATGGACTCCACAGCTGTCTCTCGAGCGCGGCGCCTGTTTTGTGTGTCTTGTTGTGCCCCCAAATGTCACCTGTTTGTACCATTCATCACTTTGACACCCACCCTCTGAGGCAAGATTACTTCTCTTGTCTCGGTGACTACTAGTACCTACTAATTTACGACTCGATTCGATTCGCACTCTTTGATGGTCGTGGTCACCATGTTTTTGATGATGTGACATGGGATTCAAGGTCTCCTTATGTTTCCAGATTTAGACTCATATGAAAGTGTTCTAGAAGTTCACTCATCTCATTTGATTACTGTAGTCCCATATTTCTCAAAAGAAAGAGAAGAACCTTTTTCGGAGAAGAAACTTTGACATGATGTTAAAACACCTTTAGAATCAACTATGTTCTTATCTCTTTTCCACCTTTTTTTTCTTCGATTATGCCATGTTGTGATGTTCGTTTCATCCATCTCCCCGTCGTCCATCAGCAACAGAAGCGCCATCCACACTCATTTTTTGTTTAGTATGTTTGGTATTGCATCTTTTTTCTATGATTCTCCAACTTCTGCTTCTTATTTCTTTAGCTTATGCCGTCTTCGATCATCATCGTATCGGCATAGAGTGTCCACTCCTCCTCCTCCTCCTTCTACTTCTTCCAAGAGGGCGCTTCTCTTTCTGTCCTGTTGCGCAATCGAGTCTTGCTTCTTCTTTTTTATTCTTATTTCTTGGTTGTTGAAGACGTCGGATCGACGATGTCGCCGTCGTATATCCAGTTTTGTGTCAGAGATGTGATGGTGTCTACGAGAAATCGGAAGAGCGCAGAGGGTTTAGAGAAGTGGAGTCCAGGGGGCAATCGGAAGAAATTTAACTATTAAGTAGAAAGATATGAATGATCAGAATCTTCATTCAAAAAAGAAAGATTTAGAATGGCTAAGATCTTTCGGCAAATGATACGGTAGAGTAATACTGTAGATTGAGTTTATTTTAGAAGAAGATATGTCTGAAATTCAGTGTTAGTGAACAAGAGTTTACTCAGTCGGATTCTCTTCTGGAAACAGTTCCTCAAAATATTCAAAACAGTATTATTGAGTACTCTTCGGAAAACAAAAAGTATTCCCCAATGTTCCTTTTGCTTTTCAAACAAATTTCCATACTCATACTTTTTTCTTCTTTTCTTCCATTTTTTTGATTCAACTGACCATCTAAAAAGTGTCTCATCTTGTCTCGAAATTCGCATAAAAAGCTGCGTCAGGTGTGTGGTGAATCTCGTTTTTCTCATTTTTCCTACCGCTTTTTCATCCTCTTCTTCAGCTTCCTTTCGCACTTTACCATCATTGCAAAAACGAGATTCCACCTGTGTTGATCTTGTCTCGGACTGAAGCTGAGAGGCGATTAAATGCCCCCGTCTCAATCCGGGACGTTGCCAAAACGAAAAGGGCAACTATTCGTTTGAAGAATCAACAGTTTCGGATGACGACGTCGACATTGGAGGATCGACGACAACTTTACGACATGCTTAGTTCTTCAGAGAAAAAGAGACTATGAAGATGCCATTGACCACTACCATTCGATATTCGGGTTTTTGTTGGTTCGACCGATTACAACACCATCGTCTTCTTTTTCTTATTCTACGTTTTCGTGTGTCAGAAGAGTTTTCGAAAAGAGACGCAGCGTTTGAGGAAAAAGCTAAAATTGAGTAGTTGCGCAATCGTAATAACGCCGCCGTGATGGCGTTGTCGCAAAAAAAAGAAAAAGAAGAGGAAAGAATCGGATATTGATAAGAAGAAAAATGAATCAGGCGAAGTGGGATTATGATGGAGTTTGGATGAGGATAGAATTTCTGAAATAGGGATGAATTGAAAATGTTCGCATCAAAAAAAGGTATTCAGAAATGTATTTATTTGTACTGGAGTTCTGATTCTACACCCTTTCAAGAAGGTTTTGTTCAGATTGAACCTATTTTCAAATCTGCGTGTTGTCTGTGATTTTGTGTTCTCTTGCTCAGTTTACATTACCATTCCCACTCTATTCTGAGAGCACTTCTCTTCATATTTCAGCTTTTTACTGTTCTCAACAGTTTCTAGATTTTTTCAGAGAAAAAGAGACTCTAATAAGACTAGTAGATAAAAAACAATAAAATGATGTGGTCAATCTCTTATAGTAATAGAAAGATCACATGGATTGCCATTCGATTTTTGTCATTCTTCAAGTTTTGTCCACTTATTATGTATGCTTCTTCTTCTTGCTTTTTACTACAATAACAACATAAGCAGAAGATGTTCCACTCTCATCCCTTACGTTCAGATCTTCTTCTCTTTATTCTTATTCTTTATTTCTTCTTTCTGTATACTTTTACGTTGTTTCTTGTCTGGGACAGGGCCGAACGGTACGGCAAAAAGCCGGTTTATCCCTCTGCCTATTGGCTGCCAAAAGCCGATGGTCAGTTGGAAAATTGAGGAAGGAAGGGCGGAGTCGAGAGAAATGAGATGGCAACGAGGGAGGACGACTTCTTTTTCGTGTCGCGCCGCGCGGAAAGAAGACGTCGGAGGAGGCACGGACGACGGATCGCGTCACACCTTGTCTAGAATCGCTGACGCAACCGGTGTGTATCTAAGGATGCGCACGCAATCCCTATGATCGTCTTCTTGATGGCAGATATTCAAGATATTTACAAAGTTTTTTTTGTGGAATTTTGGGAAGTTTCTAGAGTAAAAAATCATGCTCAATTCTGAAGTTTATTTACAATATTGCATGATTTAAATTCCAGATTTCTTGGTATTTACGGAATGAGAGTTGATGTAATAGTTACTGTAAAGCAAATGGTTTTATTTTATTTGAAAAGAGAGAAAGAGAGAGAGAGAGAAAGCAATACTCGAGAGCTCTGAATTCTCCTCATCACTGATACTGTTTTCTCTTCTTCTTTTGTTTTCTCAACACCTCATGAAGCTTCGATCTTACTTCGCTATTTCAGAATTCCCATCTTTACTTCCCAAGAAAGCTTGATTTTTCTGTCAACTCTTGTCCTATTTTCCGTTTGCTTTCAATCCTTTTTGACCTCATTAATCGTCGCCCACACGTTGACTTCTTCACCTCAACTCTTTTATAGGCTCCACCCCCTTCCTGTCCCTCTCTCTTCTGCCCTCTTGCTCTTCTTTCTTTACCTCTTTCTTGTCTCTTCTTTCACCAATCGCCCGTCCGCTGCCGCCGCCGCTCCTCCACCATCACCATCTCTTGACTCCGCCCCTTTTTGTTCACCCATCACCATCACACCATAAAGTATCGAATACCGGACGGGGCCGCCCGTTCCGCTCTCTTGATCCTCATTTTCAATTTCACTTTTTCTTCTAAATCCTCCAACTCTTGACTGTACTAATCCTTTCCGATTTGACCGTTCCTGTTGAGATTTTCAAGACTTGATCGCTTTGTTTCTCTTCATGGGTCATAAAATTACGAGACAGAATCGAGACAAAAAATCTAAAAGTGCACCCACGACCACCCTCATTTTAAAAAAGATCTTTATCTATTTCTTTGTTTGCAAGAATCGACGCGTGCCGAAACTCATCCACACTTCCTTTTTTGAGTGTCATTTGTCCCGCCTAAACTCTTCGTTTTTTTCGAAAAATGAACATGTTAAGTAATGCAAAGATACGGAATATCTCATACTTATTCTTACTTTCTCTTCTCCTTTTCTCTTTCCATTCTCAGTTCTTGTATTATACAGGTACCTACTTATCCTGGAATGCAGACACAGAGCCCATTTGGTCCGTTACTTGGTCTTCCATCTTCTCTTCTTCCCTCTCCAGTTACAGTAGCAACAGCAAATGGTCATCCAACGCCTGTGTCGATGGCCACTTTCCCATCAGCGTTTGCTGCATTTGCATCCCAAATCAGGAGTACTCAACTCCAATCATTGCTTCAATCTCAGTTACAAGCATTGAACGGAGAAATGGGATCATCTGGAAACGGTCCGGGTACTCCGTTATCCAGAAACAATTATGGGCATCACCTGCAAAATCAACAGAATCAACAGCACGGAGGAAAACTTCGAGGGGTAAGTGAATACAAAATATATGATTTCATTGACGCTCAAAAAACTCACTGAGCAGTGTAAAGACATCTGAAACGTTCTGGATGAATAACATTTCTTATTTTGGTTTTATCATAAAACCAATTACAGACAACGGAGTATCCATTGAGAAAACGAGTGGGTGGATCAACAGTTAAAACTGCCAAAGTATGGAGGTATTTCGACGAGTTACCCACAATTGAGCAAGCAGCAGAATGTCGAATCTGTCGGAAAAAGATAAAAGCAACAAACTCAAGGTACGTTTTTGTCTATTTTATAAGTTGTCTCTATTTACAAATCTCCGTTCGAATTCATATCAGTTCCTTATGTTTTCTTGAATCAAAGCATCTGAAACTCCAGTAATCAAGATATTTGGATTACAGTATCTCTGCCTGAATCCGTTTGTTTTTGACTTTCGAAGTCTTGAATATCGTTTTTTGTTTTTCTTAAAAACACTGATTAACCATTCCTTATTTCTTCTATAGACACCTTTTTCTTTCAAAAAACTCATTCAAAATCAGTCGAGCGTCTCACCTACACGTATCAATTCTTTCATGAAATCCTTTGTTTTTTCGTCGTTCGAGGTCCCAAAAAATGTCAAAACAACGAACGGAACATGCTAATTTTAAAGTTTTTTCAAATTTTGTTTGAAATTTTTTGAGGGACCATCTCGGTGTTCATAGTAAATAGTTTTCAGCACAACTGGAATGATTCGTCATTTGAGAAGTTGTCATGTACAAGAATATCAACTCGTTCAAGAAGCTCGTCAAAACAGTATGATTGTCAAAATGGGTGAGTTAGAAGAGATTAAATTTGAAAGTTCAAGTCTTGAACTGTTTTTTCGTTTCTCTTATCTCCTAGATTCAAAGCGGTTGCGCAATGATTTGTCTATGCTATGTACATATATCTGTCTGGCTAGATGCCAGTCTCCAGAACCCCCTCCTACGGCAGACGACAAAATAAGAAGAGAGGAAGAGAGGAAACTGGTTCGTCCAGTTATTCTTTTCTCATCTTAAAGGACGTGGTGGTCAGCGACTAAAAGAAAGAAGAAAGAAATGCATAACAACACGGTAGAGAAAGAAAAATCTCTATTGCGCTATGTTTCCGAAGTATAGCTGGTTGCGCAATAGATATCCAAAGCGCTTTTGGGCGATTGCGCGACAAAAATGAGAAAGATGAAGGAAAAGCCGAATTAGAAATTGAGAGAAAAAACATGTGAGAGAGAGAGAGAATGAACAGGTATTTGGAAAAGAGAATTCACGAGAATTAGAATTCTGAGGTTCTGTGAGAAGATATTGGTACAATTCCTTTGAGATGTTCTCTTTCTTATTTTCGATGAGAAACACTTTCTCAGTATGAATGAAACAAAGGTTCTGTTTCTAGTTTCGAACAAAAATAAATGATTCCATTTCTTTCTATTTTAACCTTTTTTCCTTTTAAAAATAGAATATTTTCATATCAAACACCTTTCATCCAAGGATACCTTTTGAAAACAAGTTTTTCGTAATTCAAACCATTTCGAACGCATCACCATCTGGTGCCATACTGAATGTTCTTCTCTTATCCAATAGAAGAATCTCTTCTTTTTTTCTCTTTCAACCTTTCTCGCTCTTCTTATCTGAATCTTAATTACCGATATTTAATTTCCTATAGCTTTTTTCAAGGATGCGTCCAGGTGTAGAACCATCTGGAACGTATAGTGTCGTCTGAATTTGAAATCAGATTTAGAATATTCAGTAGAAGAAGAAAGAAAAATTCAGTCAACTAAACTGTAAAATAAAATAAGAATAAATTGTTTTTCAGAGGAAAAAGCTCGTGCTAAACTTCTTCGAGAGATGAATGAGAAAGTGATAACGAATGGAATTGAGAATCATCCACTTGTTGTCGTCAAGAAGGAACCACAGTCATCAGAATCTCAGAAGTCACCATCTGCTTCTTCATCGGCTTCTGATACGGCTTCTTCTGCTTCGTCTTCTCACTTTTCAACAAATCCTCTCATTGGACTTCCTGCTCCAGTTGCCATAAAACCAGCAGCTCCTCCTCCTTCTTCTTCTACAATTCTCAATCTGAGTCAAAGTCAAAATCAATGCCAAAATCAGAGTCCACTTTTCAAAATTCATAATATTAAAAGTGAAGCAACAGAAGTCGAAGAAGAGGAAATCGAGCAGAAATGTCCTCCAGAGATTCTGCATCGTCCGACTGATTTGAGTACAAAAATGATGTTGATATCTCCGAAATCAATGAATTTATCATCTGCTTTCTCGAGCATCGCATCTTTTGAAGAGAAGAAAAACGAGAAAAAGATCGAGAATGACCATAAAATTCATATGCAGGTCAGTTAAAAGAATTTCGGAATCAATCATTTTATTTAATTTTCAGATTGCTCTTATGCTTTTGCTTGATCAACAACCATCCCATCTTATCGATCGACCAGGATTCCGATCACTTTTCAAATTTCTTCTTCCCGATTATCATCTTCCAAGTGGAGAAATCTTTCAAGCGACTATCGTTCCTCAATTATTGGATCATATGAAACTACAAATCGCCGGAATATTTAATGCGAATAGTAATTCATCTGGAAGGTTAGTTCTGATTTTCTTTTGAAACAAGCTCTTCTTTTCACTGCAATTGACCTATATCTTTCTAATTTTCTCCTATAAAATTGTGATAAATGGCACAAACTGGCATCCCGCCGTGGGTAGAAGGTGTCCTATCTTTGTGTCGACCCAAACGATTGATGGGTTTTTGTGGGTGAGGCGAGAATTTGAACAACACGAAGACACATTTACATGCCGACGGGGAGAGACAAATTTTGAAACAAAGAGAATTGGTAATGTGAAATTTAAAGAGAATGGAACAAGAATTTGTGGAAATAAACTCAAAAAGGGATAGTGAAGAAGGAAAAATAGATATTCGAAGAACTGATTATTCTGATTTCATGTATCACGAATGTTCATTTGGGACCTTTACATAGAATTTTGAGCCTTTTTTGAAGTTTTCAATTTAGTTTCGGAAGTAATCTTATTTTGATAGAAGCACAAACTATCTTTTTTTATGAAAGAAAATTGAATATTTCGATACTTTCTCGTTTTCGTTCTTCCTAAACCCCGTCCATCTACAGTCACATTTAAATTAATTGTCTTTGTTCGAATTCCAAGAGTCAAATCGAAAATGACCTCTTCTCGTTTCGACTTGTTCTCCGTTGAACTCTCCCGCATCTAAAGTCCAATTTCAGTATTCCTGATCAAGTGATGACGTCATCATCTGCCACGTCATCCTACGAAGACAACTCAGTTAATGAATCTCAAATAGCTGGACCAAATATTGTTGATGAAGAGGAAGAATTAATGGAAGAGGAAATTGAAGAAGATGAGAATGTTGATGTAAATACTTTTCCAAAAAAAAGTGATCAGAAGATCAAACAATTTCTTCCAGATCGAAGATGATACATCATCTGCTTCATCTTCAGTTGACAATGACACGTGTGATGCAATGGCTTCCTTTATTCATTTTATTGGAAATGACGCATTTCCCCATGTAAGACTAACCCTGTTTTCAGATATTTTCAATGGGTTCTAATAATAGATTTCTAATTATCAGTTCTCTTTCGGTTTCTCCTTCTCAACCTTGAAAGTTTTTGCCGTGCAGTTTTAGTTTTTCTTCGTGCTTCATTAGTAATCTTGGGAATAATTAGTTCTTGACATTCTGGCCTTTGGAAATTCATAACATTTCGTCAACTAAATCTCTAACTTTAAGCCGTTTCAAAACCATTTCAGGATGAGCTGATATCTCTTCTCTCCGTCGTCACCAACATTTTCACATATTTCTCAACTCGTCAACATGTTCAAACTCATCTTCAAATGAAAGTTTCACAGCCAACAACTCAACCATTGGTACAACAAGTTCGCTTCGTTGCTTCCAATTTATCGATCATATCCGATTATATTCGTCATACTCCTGATATGCAATTACTTCCATTGGCTGTTAATCAAGAGACAATGCTCGAGAAACTTGTCGATCATATTGATCAAATCGTTTGAAATCTTTCCATTCGAATCTCTTTTTATTTCCCCATTTTCTTCTTGAAACCCTGTGAAAAACTGATCATTTTCTGTGTATTTTGGTATTTGTCCCTTTGATTTTCTTTCTTTTTTTGTGAAGCTTTACTTTTCTCTCGCCCATCGATCGATGTTTCTTCACATAGTTCTTTCATTCTCTTTTTTAAACTCCGCCCACTACCGTAACCCTTTCCGATGATGGTCTCGATGCTTTATTTAGATCTACCGTAATCTTTATATTTATTCTTCTTCCTGTAAATTATTGACTTTTTCTTCTTCATTTACCTCTTCTTTTCATTTCAAATATCAACTGAAATCTTTCAATTTTTTGTCTTTTAATGCTTTGCCATTCTATTTGTTTTGATAAAAAATTGAAATTCATTTGACATCTAATTACATTTTACAAATGAATTGCTATAATTACAGAAAATACAGTGAAAAATATTATGGAATTGAGAAAATATTGATAAGTTTTGTTCGTTCTTGTTATTCTGAAGCCTTGATAGTTGATCCTGCTGATTTCAATGCGTCTCCTGAAAAAGAAATTATTGTTTGGAAGAGAGAAAAATTAGAAATTCACCAGCTGCATCTCTTCCTGAATTGAAAGTATCACTGACGAATCCACCAACAGCTTTAGCTCCATCAACAACTGCTCCTCCGGCTGCGCTTGCTCCGTCGACTACAGCTCCTCCAGCGGCTTCTGTAATTCATATATTGAATATTCTGATTTATAAATAACTGAAACTCACTGGCTCCGTCCACAACAGCTTCTCCAGCAGCCACTGTAAATAAAAAAACGTCAGACTACGTGTGTATAATCTATATAACTACCTGCTCCACCAGCAATAACTCCTGCTCCGTGAGCAACACCACTGCCGACGGCTTCTGAAATTTCAAAAACTATGATCTCTGTTTGTTTGAAAAAAACCTTACTTGCTCCATCAACAACAGCTCCTCCAGCAGCAGCAACTCCATCAACAATTGTACTTCCAACCGATTCTGTAAACATATTCATCAAAGGTTCTGTTATCTAATCTAATTTATTCACTGGCTCCGTCGGCAACAGCTTCTGCGCCTTCAGAAGCCTTTTCCCCAACATAATTTGCTCCGTCTTCTGCAATGAATCACTTATATCAAATAATTGATACTAATAAGACTAACTAGTTCCCTCGGCAGCCGCTTTGCCACCTTCTACTACAGTTTCTCCAGCGGATTCTATAATCGAATGAAATCAATAGAAATGTTTAGTAAATGTTGAAATTATCATTAAAATCACTGACTCTATCTATTACTATCTATTGATTATCAAAGAAAATCTATTATATATCTATCAACTAATCACAATGAAGATACTGTTGTTTTTATTTAAATCTAGAAAGTTAGTATAATTCTTAATTTAACACACTTGAATTAGTAAAAAAGAATCACTCAACTTCATGCAATTAATATTCATTGAAAATTATCAAATGATAAAGGGACATTCGCACGATGACTAACTTGCTCCTTCAGCCAAAACTCCAGCTCCATGAGCTACATTTTCTCCAACGAATCTCATTCCTTCTTTAGTTTTGTTAACAGCGGTGGCTGAAATGTGGAGACGTAAACTCAAAATCTTAACACAAATTATCTCACATGCTCCATCAACAACAGCTCCTCCAGCAGCACTTGCTCCATCGGCGACGGCCTCTCCAGCGGCTTCTAGAAATTATAAAATCAACTTGTTGATGCCCTAAAATCTTCGAAATGGGCGATGCGAGCAACCAAGAAGTTTTGAATAGTCTCATGGGTTTAATGAATTAACAAAAAAGGGTTGTTATTGATGTGAATTCTTGTTAACTTACGAGCTCCTCCGACAACTACTCCGGCTCCGTGGGCGACATTTTCTCCAACAAATCTCATTCCTTCTTTGGTTTTGTTAACAGCGGTGGCTAGAAAAAAACAGAAATAAACAGAAATACTCAAAAGAAAAAAAGATTTACATGCTCCATCAACAACTGCACTTCCAGCAGCACTTGCTCCGTCTGCGACAGCTTCTCCGGCAGCCACTGAAATTGATTTAAACAAATGAAACTGATAACAAAACAATGCGTGTGTTATTTCAGAACACATGTATTCCATTTAACTCAAGATTGCCCCAGATATTAATTATGTTGGTGCTCTCTTCGAAACAAGTATTTCTATAGACTAAGTCAACTGTCACTCACTTGCTCCGCCGGCAACAACTCCAGCTCCATGAGCAACATTTTCTCCAACAAATCTCATTCCTGCTTCTGAAATAATAAACATGACTAGTCAATCGACGACTTCGAAAAACTTACTTGTTCCGTTGATTGCTTTTCCTCCAACATATTCTGAAACAAACAAATCAGACTGATTCAAATGGTTTTTGATGGTCTGAACTCACTAGCTCCACCATAAACAGCTCCTGCACCATAAGCAATATTCTCTCCAACAGCAGTTGCTCCATCAACGGCTCCTTCTCCAACTGCTTCTATAAAAGAGGATATTAGAAGGCATTTTGATATATTAAAACTAACTCGCTCCGTCAACGACAGCACCACCGGCAGCTTCTGAAGAAGATATCATCTCCTTTGGGAATGGAAGGAGAATTAAAACTTTCTCGCCCGTTAGAAATATTTTATACACTATTATCACGATCAAAGATGATCATTTTACCCACATAAAACTAGATTATCAGTAGAGAACACTTTGTGATTCATTGCTTTCGAAGACGGAAAAACAATGTTTCCGGTCAAAAATTATGGTCTTATAAGAAAAGAAAGTGACTTACGAGCACCGTCAACGGCTTGTTTTCCTCCTTCTACAACAGCATTTCCAGCAGATTCTGAAACACAAAACGTTGAGCTTTCAAACATTTCTCTCTCTCTCTCTCTCTCTCTCTCTCTCTCTCTCTCCCAAACTCACTAGCTCCATCAACAACAACTCCTGCTCCATGAGAAACTTTGTCTCCAACCCATTCAGCTCCGTCTTTAACTGCTCCGCCGGCAGCATCTGAAAATTTAAACCTCTGTTTTTGTATTTAATAGGAAATACAGTAGTCCTTGAAGCTGATGTTCAACAGAAAACTTACGTGCTCCGTCGACAAAGGCATCTCCAGCAGCTTTTCCAGCATCATGCATCGATTGAGCCATATTATCTGGAGATGAAAAGTCAATACTCTAAACTGAGAAAAATGATATTGAACAGTACTTGCTCCTTCAGCGGCAGCATCGTAAACCACTCCGGCTCCATGTTTCGTCTTTTCAACAGCAGTTTCTGAGAAAAAACAATTCCCAACTTGACCTATATTTTATTTTTACTCACTGGCTCCATCGGCTACAGCATCAGCTGCTTCGTCGGCTTTTCGTCCAGCGGCTTCTGAGAAAATGACTCGTTGAGTATTCGAGAATTTAAAAACTCTTCAACAAACAAAATCAGCTATTTGCTATTTCACCCTCTACAAAAAATCATTTTTCTATATTTTTTAAAACTAAAAATCTATAGAAAACGAAAAAAACTTCATTCAATGTATATTGATACCTAGAAAATTTTCGATAGAGGAAAGAATAACATGCAAAATCCCTGATTTTCTATAAAAATAATAATCATGCAGGAATAGAAACAAAACAAAACAAAACAAAAAAAAGGGAAAAGTGGGTATAAATAGTGAGTTGAATGGGGAAAGGAATTAAAATTCAGAAGGGAAAAATAAAAAATATTAAAAGAACTAACTGGATCCTTCGACAACGGCTTCTGAAAAATGAAATTTAGAATTTCAATAATTTCGTTAGGATGAGATGTTGCTCATAAGAACTTGTATTCACCTTCAACATCATGTCCAACATGTTCAATTTTCTCTCTCATATCAGCAACTCCATCACGCCCCTGCTCGTATCCATCATGGGCGGCATCATTAAGAGTTGATCCGGCTTCTCCTAAACCAATTTATTCATCTGAATAAACATTTTAAAAACTTCAACATACTGGCTCTATCTCCAACCCAATGCATTCCTTGTTCAGCATTTTCTGATGCAGCATTTGCAGCATTACCTAAAAATTTATTTTGAGAAACTAAAATTAAAAATAAAAGACAAATAAACAGAAATTGAAAAAACGACGTTGAAAATGGACATGATGATAACGAACAAAAAACGAAGAAAAAAGCAGCTATCGCCTAGGAATTTTACTCACTGGTCTTCTGTTTTGCCGCATCGAATTGCTCTTTTATCACCGATGAGACGGTCGCTTTAATTCAAATTTCAACAATTTTTTTGGGAGAAAATCTCTAAATCTATAATTGATACAACTATAAAATTCACGCAAAAATAACTTTGATATTTCTAGGTTTTGAGTAGTTCTCTGAACCACAATAGTAATCTGTAAACTAGTATTCAAATTGAAATATTTTTCTAACCAAGTGAACTAGGTAGTTATTGTTGGAAAAGAAGTAAGTTCTAAACATCTATCAATTGGAAATTCAAACGAACATTCACACAAAAACTGAACATCTATTGCACACAAAAACCAGAAGACACTACCGGCACACGTATTTCTCACCAACAACATCTCCAGCTTGTTTCTTTGTCTCATACAAGTAATGATCAACTTTTCCGGCTGCGTCAACTGAAACGATATTCACTTTTCCAACACATGGGTCTTCTTGCTGTGGCTGTGGATTGCATGGATCAGGTCCGTTTCCATGACATTCCACAGTTGGGGCACGGAATTCATTAGTTCTGGGGTATTGGGGTTGTTGTGGGGCTCTTTGACGGCATCCACCGCCTCTTTGTGGGTAGGGTTGGGGTTGTGGTGGGGGCATAGTGTTTGGAGGATAGTAAGGGCCTGGAAGGCAACCTCCAGTTTGACGTGGTGGTTCTGGTTGTGGTTGGTAACAAGGGGGCTGGGGTTGTTGAGGTTGACTGTATGTACATCCACCACGTTGTTGTTGTTGAGGTTGGGGATACTGTTGGGGTTGTTGTGGTTGTGGCTGGTTATCATAACCTCTTGGGGATGGCAAGCATCCACCAGTTCTTTGTGGTTGAGGTGGTGGTGGTTGCGGTCTTTGTTGGCATGGGGGTGGTTGCTGATAGGGTTGTTGACATGGGGAGGGGTCCTGGTGGGGAAGACAGTTATTTCTTGGGGTGGGGGTCCGGGGTTGGTTGTGGTGGACGACGGTTACGGCAACGTTCGCGACGACGAGCGTCAGCTTCAGCACGGGCGCGCTCTTCGGCACTCTGTTGACGTTTGAGTCTATCGGTTTGAGTTTCTAGTCTAGCAGCTACTCGAATGGTATGTTTCTCTGCTGTAAACTAACTAACTATTCAGGTAAGTGAGTTATTAGATTAGTAAGGGAAAATATTTAAAACGAGGGTTTAATGAGTAGAATCTCGTTTATGAGAAAAAGTGGATAGTTCGTTTTTTGATTCTACTCACAAACTCTTATGATTGCAGTTATTTATGTCCAAGTTCACTTGTCAATCAATTAAAGTTTATTTGTCAACTTAAATATCCGTCATCACAGCAAACCTAGTTGAGTCACAAATTCTCCAGTTGCAGTGTACACATATGTTTTGACTGGTTGCAGCATATGAACTGAATATTAGATGGTTAGTAAAAACACACAGAAGTGGTAAAGAGAGAGAGAGAAAGAGACTTTGACCTTATATTGAATTAGATGAGGACAATAATATACATTTGTTTTCTTAATCAATGAATAGGACAGAGTATTTCAATACAATGATTGATTTGCTGAGGGCAATATAACAAATACTGATGAAAGACAAAAAGAGGAAAATAACTAACCGACTGCCTCGGCTCCACTGCTGGCGGCTTCCTCGAGATTCCGCTTTGCTCGGAGTGCAGAAGTCTGAAATCGGGTCTCAAGAGTTTTATTCAATCTGTTGACTCACTTGTTCTGATACCGGTGCACTGAAGCTGAGTGCGGCGCACAATGAAACAAGAATTAATAGAGTTCGCATTCTAAAAGAAACAATTACTTGAGAAGGATCCAAGAGAATTCCAAAGAAATGAAAGTATGGGAGAGCCGAGAAAATGTCTATCGCAAGAAAAAGAAGAAGAAGAAGAATGATCAGTAGAAGTTGGATCTGGGTGCAGTATTTAAAGGGGAAGCTTATGACGTTAGAACTTTGAGATTTAATATTTTAAGAAAACAGAAAGAAGGTATCGAATGACGAATAATAAAAACGAAGAGAAGAAGGAGAAGAACTCTGATTGTTTTTGTCAACTGCTCATTCACACAAACATCCTCTTTCTCATTTCTCTATCTCTCTCTTATCAAAGCAATTCAGAAGATTGGAGTAGTTGTGAAGATAAAGAAAACGGAGAAACAACTGCTTCTCGTAGTGGTCTTTTCTGATAAAAAAGAAAAAGAAATGAGACTTTTCTTGTTGTCTCGATGCTCCACAATGATGAAAAGATTGATGAGATCCGAATGATTTCTTGTTTTCCTCCAATCATTCTGACGATGACAATCACAAATCGTTCGAATTGTTTTTTTCCCATGATCTGGAAGATAAAGAATTCAAGATTATTTAGAGGGATATTCAGATTTTAATGAATCGAAGATCATGAAAACCATGAAAAACATGCGTCATATTTCAAAAATGTTGTTGTTTATTTGTTGAAGAAAGATCAGAAGTATCCGATATCCATCTATCATCTTTGAGTAATGATGTTTCAGAGAGATGTGATAATACAAAAACAAATCACTTCGATCACTGAAACTTTTGAAAAATGATACTCTAACGGAACAATAATCTTGGGAAGTTCGTCTACTGATTGAGTTTTCAAGATTATATTTTGAGTGAGATGTTCGGTTCAACACTCTGAGAAGAGATGACTCAGTACATCTGTATAGTCATGAACCTGCCTTTCGAATACAGAAAAGTCTCGAATTCTGATTGATCCATCCAATGGATCATTAGAAAATGTGCTAAAATTAGAAAATGAGAAAAGTGAGATGAGAACCGGAAAATGTTGAATCTGGGATATTGGTGTACGTGTGTAACATTGGTCACTCCCATTACTCCTCCTGGTACCGAATGACTCCGAGGGAGCTCAAGTTGGGAGCCGCCAACGGGCACTGCCATGAATCTCCTGAATCCTTTGATAATCCATCTCAAATGAAAGAAAAAGTGCAAAATTTAAAAGAATGAAGAGGAGAAAGAGAGAAAGAGAGAGAGAGAGAGAGAGAGAGAGAGAGAGAGAGAGAGATTAATGGAAGAGATAATTTTTGAAATGTATTACACTCCAAAAGAAATCAGTGATATTCAAAAAGAAGTGTAATTTTCTTTCATGAGTCATTGATGAGAATTGCATTGTTTTATCTCACGAGTGTACACTTTTTTATCCGGAAACCAACGGTTTTTTTTTCGATCAAATGACGAGAAGAAACCGAATTAAAAAGTAGAAAATCAACGGAACGGAACTCAAAAACGGCAAGCCATCGAGTCGAGAAACGATGGGATATGGATAGTCGAATCCGGAATTTGCGGGAAAGTGAATAATGCCATCCGAAAATAGAGGAAATTGGTCTATAATTGTTATTGCCTGACTGTTCGATGCGAATGATTCAATTTTGAAAGTACAATCATTTATTAAAAAACAAAAAAACATAACAATAATTCAAAAAAGTGATAGGAAGATGAATAAAGCAATGAAAATAACAATGAGAATTAGGAATTGGTTTGAGGAATCGGTGAAACTTCTGATACTGAGACATCATCATGCGCTTCCTCCTCGTTTTTCGAATCTTCTTTAAGTTGAACATTCTTTCTTTCTGGAATGATTGACAACAGAGCATCCTTCCAATCTTTATGAACTGAATAATGAACCAAAATTTCGTACACCTGATTAATAGTGAGCACCTGTGAAATACAAACATATATATATAAACAGACTTCTTCTCCAGAACTCACTCTTCTAGTTTTCATCAATAAATGTTCATCCAATGGCAACCTTGCGTGCCCAAATCCTTTCTCTCCCGCAATTCTATGACAAAGCCCTTTTTGAGAATTGTGATCTACAATTCCACCAATAACATAAACTTTCGTATCGTCTAGTTCATTCAACACATTTTCCGATTCTGATGTCAAATAGACAATGTCTTCTGGTTTAAATACCGTTTCTAGCTTTTCATGATGAAGAAAGATATCTTGGTTTAAGTTGTGCTCATTTCCATCGTAAATCTGAAGTTAATTGCGATTTGCCATCAATTAATCTTTCTCTTTATACTTTTCTTGATGGTCCGTTGAATCCAACGACATGAAATTGAAATGGGTTTGGGCTGTGTCGGTTTGCAGTATAACACCAACCAATCTGCTGTACAGTACGTTTTTGATCTTTTTCAATCATTAAATCGTCAAACGACATATCCAAAGCGATTATTTGCTGGAAATATAATGTGTGAAACTTCGTTTTCATTGAAACTCACCTTGCTATTCGATTGAGCCATCGTTCGAAAATCTTTCCTTTTTCGCAACTTGGACAGATCTCCAGCCTCCTTTAACGCAGCCCGTTTTTCCTTCTTCCGCATTCTTTCTGCTGCTCGTTTAATCAGCTTCTTTTCTTCCCATTTCTGCTTATATTTTTGACGTCGTAATTGTTTCTTCGATAAATTTTCTGGAGTCGCTGAAAAACTTTTATCAAAAAATAAAACCAAAATATTTACTTACGTTCTTGGATTTCTTGTGGTTTCGTTGATTCTTCAACGTTTCCTACAGTTTCATCAAACATCTTGAATTATTTGAACAAGTTTTGATTTTTTAATTGAATTATTAATAAATAAAACGTTTAAAACATATAAAAAATATTTTTTCTGAGAACTAACAAACGCGCTCCACTGCTACATGTTAGAGATGAGAGACGCTGTTTCCCTTTGCGCTATTGTTGATATGACGATACTCCGTTAACTGATTTTTTATATTTTTTAGGTTGAAGTGTCTTCTTATTAAAAATGGCTGAAGATTGTTCAAACATCGACGATTCCGATAATCTAATTGTAAGATTTCATTGAAATAGTAACACAACCAATGAGATCATTTTTAGACTGTGGATCGAAATCCGGTACCATTGGCGTTCTGCGCTCATCCAACTTCAAACGTTGCGGAGGATGCTATTACAAGAGAGGAGAAAATCGTGGAACAATTTTTAGATGTTGTGGATCCCATCATTGTGACGAATCCAAATGAAACTCGACAAGCACCATCATTGAAAAGTTTTGGGTGTGATTCAGAAAGTGAATTCGAGTTTTCTGGTGGCGATGAAAGTGATTTCGAAAATCTGGAAGAATTACAAGCTGGAGGTCTGGATTCCGATGAAGAATTCGATCGTTTTGTCAAGCTTTCTGCAAAGATTATTGAAAAAACTCACAAATCTGAGTATCCCAGAGATAATGGAACCAGAAAGTGCCGTAAATCTAAAAGTGCTCAAAAAGCAGTAAGTTACATCAATTTAATGCATCGATGACTCAGTATTCAACTGTTTCTCAAACTTTCAGCCGAATATTCGTGAGTATGATGATATGCCACCTCTCGAAAATCTCAGTATCGAATGTAAAAGCAATTTGATAGAATTTGGTTTCGTTAGCAAAGTAGTTGATTGTCAAGGTTTTTTCATCAGAACAATTTGGAAATAAATTCCGCAAATTTTAGTTGTCGTCGTCTCAACGTGTGCCGATGTTCTCGATTTTGACTCGTTCCTTTTTGATCAAAAAGGTAATGCTATTGGACAAATCTACGATATTTTCGGACAAGTGAAGACACCGCAATATGTTATTCGATTCAATTCTAGTGAAGAGGTACAAAAAAGAGAGAGGTTCAAAAAAAATGTTCAATATTAGGCATCGTTGATACCAATTGATATGAAAGTCTACTACGCACCGACTGATGAACAGTTCTCGAAAACTCCATTCAAAGGACTTAATCTCGCAGCTGCTAACCGAGAAGCAATTCGAACACTGAATCGCAAGCTCGATCATCAGGAAGCAGTTGAGAAAGTCACAGACTGTAATCAGATTGCTGAAGTTGATAGTGAAGTAGAATTCAGCGACGACGAAGCGGAAAAAGAATACCGCTCAATGAGTAATATTAATTAAATGTAAAAAAGTGAAGAATCAATGTCCACTATTTCAGACACAGCCCAAGCAAATCCGAGTAGAAGTAATGAAGGGAATAGGGGAAATCGAAAACGTAATCGTCGTGGTCGTCAAAATGTTCGATTCGTAACCAACAATACTGCTCCAAAACCGTACCGTCGAGACTATGACCCCCCACAATTCTGGGGACCAGCGCGACCCGCTCGTCCGCCACAATCAACCGAGGAAAATCCATATGCCGAGTTTGGATGCCACGGTGGATTCAACGGAAGATTTGGGATTTAATTGTTCGTACTTTGTTATTTGTCTGATTTGTTTTCTGTTATACTCTGAAACTGTTATTTTCTCTCATTTTTTTTGCAAACCTTATGAATACGTGAAACCTTTAACAGTTGTAACGACATTCCATCAAACTGACGATAAGTTGTGTTTTATAAGATGTCTGAAGATTACGTTTACGAGGGAAGCAGTCGAATTTGGCTCGTCTGCAGTTGGGAGAATGGTCCAATATGTTATGGAATGATATTGTAAGTTTCTCCAGAGACCTCGAATTAATTCATACTGTATTCAGAGATATTATCGGGATTTTATCCCTAATCGCTTTCTTCGTTCTCACTATTGCAATTGTATTTTTTGGTTGGTTCGGAATATTTCCGAAAGCGATTCGGGTGGGTTCTTCAACTATTTTCATGTTTTAATTACTGATTTCAGCGCAATCTTCACGATTGAATCATTAAATTTTTATTAATGCAGAGGAGGAATTGCCTACAATTCTAGAAAAAGTTACAAAATGAAAGCTTGTTTTAACTACTTAATAAAACAATAAATATTATGTATTCTTATGAAAAACATTCGGGTAAAATGTAATAGAGGCAGCGATAAATTGTTGGGAAACGGCAGGAGAAAGCTTTTGAAAAAATTGAATATTTTAGAAAACAAAATGGGAATATAATGGGAGAAAAAGAAAGCAGCGGGTGTGAGAAGTGAAAATGGAAACGGCAGTAATTAATAAAAACAATGAATATGGAAAACATAGAAAACAAGGAAAAGCAAAAAAAACAACTGAAAATTGAAAGAATTAAAGCTGTTGGGCTAGAAAGAATAGTTTTTGAGATTAAAATAAAAAAGGAAAAGTAAACCTGGTGTTGAATGAAGAGAAGAGTGGAATGACAATAAGAAGTTTCAAAAACGAGTAGCTAACAGATTAATATTTTTAACAACTAAAGAAAGGCAGAGAGAGAGAGAGAAAGAGACCAAAGGAGAAAAGAGATTCAAACAGAAAATTAATTTCATTTTATGGATCAGAAGAAACGTTTATCATCGAAATCCATGTCGCCAGAATACGGATCATCGTCCAGATCATCATCAAATGAACCACCGTTCTTAACATGTGTCAATAGTTTTGTATTTACTTCGAAGATGAGTCCTTTGTATCTTTCTGGTGAACATTTACCACAGAAACCACCACAACGACCAATTACTTTTGCATTATTCTGAAAGAATTTCGAATTGAATCCCTGCATCAGCACCAATAAACTTACATAGTATCGATCGATTCTGGATGTCGTTCGATGTCCCTGATCTTCCCAATTCAAATCGTCAACTAGTTTTAATCCTGCATTTTTCAGATCAATCGAGAATATTCCTTGTGGACACTCTTTCATACTGTAACAGTCACCCGCTGTTCCATATGGCACGTGAACTCCATATTCTCTTTTGGCAAATGTGTAGTCGGACACTGAAATTTAGAACTTTTTGAATTATTTTGAACCGTTTTCAATGAACTCACAATGGAATTTTCGATTCAATAAGTCGATGCGAACCTTGCTGAACCTCGTCAACCCAGCATTTGCATCACCGACATCTGAACAATGGCATGAATCATTACGATCGCCGTTAAATGGACAAGTATGAGGGTAGATAAGTCTGAAATATTCTTTAACTCTTTCTTTTTCGCTCTTCTTTTACAAACTTTTTTCCGTAAACTTCTGCGAAATTGGTTTTCGGATTCACATTTAAATATGCTTTTGGAATAGTTGAGTTCATCTGATGACAATAAACTTCGATAGTGAATCCATCGAGAAGAACTGTATAATTTCCATCTTGAGCCCTTCCACTAAGCGATTTGAGCTCTTGACAAGTTGATGGAAGACCTGAAACGCTGGTTTTATTTCTCGATTTCTTTTTATTCTACATACAATTCCTTTCGAAACAGTATTGAGTTCTGCGTGGTTTCTTTGTTGTACATTTGACTCTTTCGACTCGGCGGCCATCTTTATCCACACATTTGACACGACGACGTCGAATACCTTGTCCACAATTTTTATTACATTCACCCCATGGACCGAAACTCCATTTGAATTCCGAATTACATGGATTCAATTCACATTTTTGAGATTCAATTGGTTTCGGGAACATTTCACATTTTTCTTTTGGAACAGCAGGCTCATCTTCGAGCATGAATATAATTGGAATCGTTGAATTGAAATTATCTTTTCGACGACATCTGACATCTCTTGTTTGAACTCCTTCTCCACATGACTTTGAACACTGAATAGAATGTATTTAACCGAATACTCTTTTTGAATAAGAACATACTGTCTGCCAATCTCCAGGTACCCATTCGTATGGACAATTCGATGTATCACACTCTCTAACTGATATCGGTGCCCGAACAAGTTCACACATTCTCGGAGCCGCCCGTTTGCCGGAAGTGCTCACGCAGTGCACCCTGCGAGTTTGTTTTTGTCCACGAGAACATTCATCCTTGCACTGAAAAAATAGAAAATAATTAGATGTTTCAAACAATGAAAGTAGAGGAAAAGATAGTTTCGGATGAAATTCGGATAGAGATTCTATAGGGTCACCAACACAATAAAAGTGACACGTGTCTTACCATATCCATTTGAATACGAATGAAGGGGTCTGAACGCTTTCTGTTTTTATGCGATTAGAGAGATTCGATTAGTCATCGCGACATTCAGTTTTGAAGTACTAAAAGTGTTTTCTCATTCAAAAACTGACCTTGCTCCATGGAGTGACATTCCACTTATAAGCTGGACAGGCAACTGGGAAACAATTGGAAACAGAGTTCAATTTGGTCATCGAACTACATTCGGAATCGTCCACTAAGTTCTTTCTTCCACGATAACAATGAACTTCACGTCTTCGAATTCCTTTTCCACAAGTAACAGAACACTAAATTTGAATTTATATTCCAAATTCTTCTGATTTATTCACATACCGAAGTCCACGCCGTGGCTTTCCATCTCGGACAATGCTTTGTCCGACAACGAATTGTTTCAACTGGTTTCGTATTCTGATCACATTCTGTACTGGCAACTGTCACATTCAACGATGGATTCACACATTCAACGATTCGACGTTTCATTCCTCGACCGCATTTTGCGGAACACTGGAAATCAGTCGTTCAAAATGTTCATCTGTTTTGAATTTCAAATAGGTTTTTATAATATAAAACATTGGTTTTTTTTGAAAATTATAACTTTTTGTATTGAATTACTTAATAAATGAGTACTCTTGTAAGATTTCTTCCGGAGTTTCTAATAAATTGATTGGTATATAGATCCTCATTCAATTCCCATATTTCTAAACAAATATAAACTACGACTATTCTATATCATGCATTAAAATTTCTTTAATTCAGTAATAACTAACATTAATCTAACACATATAGCAACCAAAAAAATGAAAGTGATTTTAAAAGAAAAAAGTGGTGTGCGAAAAGCCTCACCTATATCACGGCCAATTGTAAATGGACATCACAATGAGCGACATGCAACACGTAGAAATGAAAGCCACATAGACAATAAAGACACATTTATTGATATTCAGATGCTTGTGTGGATGAAAGGCAAAGATCATAAGAGCGATAGAGTGAGAGAGAAAGAGAGAAAACAACTGAAATCTGGCATTCTTTTGAGAAAGAAAACATAGGGGATTGAACTGTTTTGGGAGGGCTTTTTTTGACTTCTTTGAAGCATTGTTTTGTGTGAAATTAAAAATAAAATGTTGCAATTTGAAAATATAAAACCCGTTTTGAAAATGAAAAATGAAAACAACAAGAATGGAAAAGCGAAGAAAACATGCAAAAAGACATGGACATGGCACAAAATGGAACGACGACACAAGAGAAGAAATAAAGTTTTTAAACCTTATTCACTTGGTATGTATAGTAATTGTTATGATAAAAAGTTTTCTGCCGATTCCTCCGTGTCTTCTTTCGACGACGTGGAGGAGGTGGCAGAAGAGAAGGATTACTGTTAATGTTATTATGATGAACCCTATTGTTACGTACCGCGCTCCATGCTGACGATTGCCAGGAGACGACGGGTGGAAGGATAGGAAGCAAAGAAGCAGAAGCGGAAGATGTCGTATTGGAAGAAGATGAAGATGTCATTGAAGATGATGTTTTGTTATTCGAACGAGAACGACAAGGTGGCATTTCACAGTCTCTTTGTTCACGTGGTTTAACTTCTATGCACTCAGTATCATCTTGTTTACGACCGGAAAGAACGTCTTCGCACCAGATTCTTCGTCGTTGAACACCACCTCCGCAAGATACGGAACACTGGAAATGAGCATCAGAACACATTTTTTGATTAAGAGTATACTTACATGAGTCCATGGAGATATTTGCCAAGAATTATTGGTTAGTGGTGGACAAAGTTCTTCATTGCATTTATCAAACATCTTTGGTTTTCGAGTCTCATCGCAAGAAGCAGAAGTACAGGAAACACTTCGACGACGCCATCCTCCCCCACAAGATGCAGAACACTGGAAATGGGATGATTATCCATCGAATAAATACTGTACTTACTTTAGACCAATCTCCGATAATCCAGGATCCAATATGTTCTTCTCCTTTTGGACATGGTTCAAGACGACAGTTTCTGGCACTTGTTGGTCTTTTCTGTACATCACAATCGATATCTTTCAGAAGTGTCCTTCCACCGTCTTCTGCACTGACACATGTTACATTTCGACTTTGTTGAACATGAGTTCCACAAGTTGCTGGACATTCTTCCCATTCAGCAGTCTTCCAATATGAACAATCACGGAGACGACAATTCCTCATTGATACTTCTTTCTCCAAATGATTGCAATATTCATCAGGAAGATCTCGAACATGATCTCTGCATTTCAAAAGACGACGTTGAGTTCCATTACCACACGTGGCTGAACAGGCAGTCCAAGGACCAGTCGCCCATCGAATTGGAGGAACATCTGCTTGAAGTTTTTGAAGAACTCTTGGTCCTTCACACGCATCCTTTTCACATGATTTCTTCTCACGAGGACGAGTATTCTGATAGAATAAATTGTAGTGGAGGAGGGAATAAAAGGGAAACTCACTCGATCACAGAAATATTCATCAACTACAGTTTCTTCTGATCCACGAGTACATGATACACTTCTCGTCTGAATTCCAGATCCACATGTAACTGAACAAGGAGACCAATGATTTGGTTTCCACGTTGTACAAGGAAGTAAATGACAAGTCTGACGAGTTTCTGGTACTTTTGTATCTCCACAGAAGGAAGAATCGACTGATTGATCACGATAGATACATTCAATCGAACGTTCCCGATGACCAATACCACATGACACAGAACACTGAAAGAATAGAATATTGATTAGATAAAGAACGATTGAACTGACAGCACTCCAATCAGATGTTCTCCAGAATGGACACGTTCCGAGATTACATGTTTGATGAGATGCCGGACGATCAGCAGCTGATCCACAAAGTGACATATCAACTTCACTTCCATTTCCAGAAACACATGAAACTCTTCTGGATGACCATCCATCTTCACAAGATACACTACATTGAGACCATTCTCCAAGTTTATATTTTGGACAAGGCTCTCTGTGACATGGTTTTGTTATTATTTTTTCCATTTTGTGACAACGATGTTCTTGAAGAACTGATCCATGACGATCTGTGCAATTAGCATCTCGATATTGTACTCCGTCTCCACATTTCACTGAACATTCAGACCAAACTCCGAATTGCCACCAAGTACATGCGTGTTCATTACATGCTTCATGTGTATGAGCTGTTCCACATCTCGAATTATGAGTCTCACGATCAGCAGCATCCAGGCATTGTGCATGACGCATTCTAACTCCTCCATCACAACTTCTGGAGCATTCGGACCAATGACCATATACCCATCGTGGACATGGAATTCTATTACATTCTCTTTCGGTCGCTTCTTTCTGTTCTCTTCCACAAAGTGATTCATCTACTCGACGATTCGAATTATCAACACAATATGATTTTCGATGCATTTTCCCATTCGATCCACATGTTTCAGAGCAACTCGTCCATTCTCCATAACTCCATCTTCTACCGGAACAATCATTGTAACAACTTGCGGATTCAGATGGTTTTGTGTTTCGATCACAAAGATGCTCAGTGACTGGAGTCTGTCGATCTCCTTCCATTTTAACACATGATACTCTCTGACGTTTGTGTCCAGAACCACATTTAACACTGCAACTAGACACGTCTTCTGTTACCCATCTGAAAGGAAATAAACATATATTTACAGTTTGAGATATAGGGTGTACCTGGTAGAACAGTCGATATTACACATTCTAGATGTTTGTTTCGGTTTAACGACTCCTTGACAATTCCTGTCATGAGCCTGTCGATGAGTTGACATATCCAAACACATTAATTGTTGAGTCTGTTGTCCACGACAAGCTCTATCACATTCAGTCCAAGTATCCAAAACTCTCCACAAGTAAAGGGAATTAGAAATAGGTCTGATCACGGCACTTGGCGCAGCAGCAGTCATGTATTCATATGAAATATCAGGTGGATGACTTCCAACAGAAAGAACATGAACATAAATATCACTTCGAATGGGACCAGTTCCATTGATTCGTTCAATTACAGCATCAGAACCGGAATACTCGAGTACAGTATCCTGGAATGCAATCTGTTGACGAGCCAATGACACTTGAAAATGTCCGTTGAGTAAGAATTCGCCATTAGCAGCACGAAGAGCTATAAATGAAAAAAGGTCTGATTAAATTTGAAAGAGAGAACTCACAAAGATAGTTATCATCTTCTTTCATATTATTGTATCCTTTCTGTCGGATATCAATATTAGCTGATCCTGCTGGAATCTTCATGACTTCATTATATCCAAATGTTCCTTGTTCATTAAATGTTCCCTTCACAACCTTACAAGATGAATCGTTTCCACCACAAACACCGCATTTATCTCTTCGAAGAGTTGAATGAAGTTGATGATCACATCCTAAAAATTCATAATTGATTCCCGGTTTCACTTCTTGTTTCTTTTATCTTACCTGCAGGCATACATGCTCCAGCAACACAAATATCATCTCCGTTTCGATCACAAGGAGTTCCATCGACAACTTTGTCTTTAAGAAGATAAAATGCAGCAGATCCACTCAATCGACAATACAATTTACATCGCTCGTTTGGAGCAACATTCGCATATTTTGGAACCCATTCGGTATTTGATGAAGCGACTCCTTGTATTCCAATGTCTTTATTATTGAATTCAGCACATTGAAGTTCACGATACGGTTTAGTATCCCATGGACATTCTTGTGTATTACATGACCTGTATCGTTCCCGTTGTCCAACACAATACTTTCCGCCGTTTCGAGGTCTAAATTTAAATATGAAAAGAGAAAAGGATGAAAGTCTTGCTTGAGTGGTTTGAAAGCTGGAATTGTTCAAGCTGGGTGCTCTTACAGTTCGAAACTTTATTGTTTTCTTACTGTAGCTCTATACTTGATTCAAAAATGAGACTAAAGGATTCTCTATTTCGAACTTCTCTTTAGGCGGTCTAAAAAGCCCAAAAGCATGGACGGACAAACATTAAAATTGATCAGAAAGCATTCCGAAAGCTTTTCGTTTTACCTTGAATTATCAATTGAATTTTCAGATTCCACATCATTTTCTTGTCTGAATTTCATTTTGATTCTCATCGATTTTATATTTCAAAACGAAAAGATTAACTCACTTTGGATTATCACAGTCACGTAACGCCTTTTGAACTCCTCCGCCACATGTACGACTACATTCACCCCATGATCTCCAATCACCCCATTGACCATCGATCTTGGTTAGAGATTCAGGTGCAAGACGAACACATGCTCCATGATGACAAAACTGGAATGAGAAAATTAGAGAAGTCTATGATGGTTGTGGAATCAAACTGACCATACTCCTCGATTCGTCGCATGGTGTTCCGTCGGCCCAAGGCATATGCTGTGTTCGACATCCCATCTGGCTTCCGTAGAATGTTGCACACCAAAGACGGCGACATGTCGGCTGAAAATCATAAAAGGTTCCAAAATATAAAAATAAATCAAAAACCATATAAGGGCACAACTCAGAAGCTGGTCCAAAGACGAATTTGCATTGTTGATGAGCGTCATATTTCTTTCCTGGCTCGTCTCTTACAAACACATCTTCGTAGTAGCGACGTTCGACCGGTTGATCGAATAGACATTGAGTTTGTCCTCGATTGTTTCTAGAATCAGAAATAAATATGGAAAATGAAGAGATTGAATTACTCGAGGAATCGTTCGAGCATTCCAGCTGAGCACGGTGACCAGCTCCATGGATGAGTATTATATTCCAGTGTAGGGGCCATTATATGGAAATTATTCTAAAATAGAATTAAATAAAAAGAAAATTAATGATACAAAAAGTACCTTGTTAACTGGCATATAACTGGAACACTTTCGTTCGTCATCATGAGGAATCGAAAAGACGTGACCCAATTCATGAGCAATTGTAAATGCAGCGCTCAATCCATTATCTTCGATAATGGCGCAACTTTTCTGCATATCACACATTGTTCCCAGCTCTGCAAGTCCCAAAGTATCACATTTTCCCTGTGATCGACATATATCTTTTCGTGTTAAAAGGATTGCCACGTCATGATGTTGAACAGAGGAATCATCTGGATCATTATAATATTGCTGCCATCTACAGAAATCTTGAAGTGTTTGTTGAGCATTCTGAGTGATTCTTGGCCCAGCGTTTTCTGTTTTCAATACAATTAACTTGACAACGACGACGTTTATGGAAGCACGAAGTGATTGATGACGGTAGATTGAAGCAACGGTAGAGAACAGTGTGAGTACGTAGTCTTCCAGTGATCGACCATGGTATTCATACATTTTTGTGTCAGCCACCACAAGAACTTCCACGTAGTGGTCCCATGAGTTTGCGGCTCTTCGTGAACGGGCTTTACGTTCTAGAAATTTTATTGTTCGTATGGTTCTTTCGAATTTCTCTCTCTCTCTCTCTCTCTCTCTCTCTCTCTCTTTTCTCTCATTTTTTTCCCAAAGTGTGAAAAGTGATTTCCAATCGACCACACACTAACCATTATCCATTGCTCTTCTACTTGCTTAACTACCATTAACTATTGGGACCCTCTGCGAACCTATAGTTTGTGTGTGTTAGGGTGTTTTAATGGGCTATTACACTTCACTTCAATGAGAGCAAAACGATCTATCTGAGCTTCTGAGACACTTCTAAACTTCTTTTTTCTCAAAGATTGTTCTTACAAAATCTAGAAAAAAAACAACTTCCAGCAAAAAATGCATCCGCCTACTCACAAATTCGTTCCCAAACTGATTGTTTCTTTGTGTTTGTCCTCCTCTTTTACCCGGACGTACGCAACAAAAAACGGCTCGCGATTGAGGGGAGGACGTACACAAAACGTACGTTCTGCGCAACTTCTTTTTTTCTTTCTTTGACTCTCTCAGACTTTACGTGCTCTTCTCTTCATAAATCAGTGCCCTTCACCTACCACAAAATCATCATCAACAGTCACAAAGTTCTCGTGTCTTCTCTGACCTTTACACGTCGACAGGAGCAGCTCTCGAGCAGACACTCGAGCGCCAGTCCAAAAAATAGTGTATAGAGATGAGAATTTGTTCGAATAAAACCGGTTGTAATGATATGAAAACAAGAGAAAACGAACGGAGATATTCAAAACACTTCAGAGTGAGAAAGAAAGAGAGAGAGAGAGAGAGAGAGAGAGAGAGAGAGAGAGAGAGAGAGAGAGAAACCAACTTACCAATGACATCTTCCCACTGGTCTTGCCACGTGGCAACCGTCGCCTCCGTCTCGTTGACGCTGGTCGAATTGAGATGATCGAACGCTTTGAAGTGCATTGGGTCGAATTTTCGGACGAGATGCTGTCGATGTCGACCTGCTCCGTCATCTGAAACTATCTGATAACAACTAGTCGTTTCACCTAGAAAAACCTGATTCGTTTCCATTGATAATCGGTTCAACCGTATGGATTCCACTCGGTAATGCGAGCATACCGAACTGAAATCAACGGAAATTCATATGCATAATGGTTTGAAAAAACATACCAATCCATCGTCGGAATCGCATAAATTAACGATACTGTGCTCATGAACACCTTTAACGTGTGCACGGTAAATACAATCAGGATCCGTTCGAGCCATTCCGCCTCTAACTTCTTCCTCCGAATCCAAATATAAAACCATTGGTGAATAGTTCGAGTTGGCAAAATGGGGAATACTTCTGGAAATGTTTACGATGAAACAAACTGAAAGAAGAAAATGATTCACTTGTTATGAGAGTCTGGAATTTGATTCCATCGGTGCAAATGAACGATGTAGACGGCATCATCTGATCGTAATCGTAGATGACATGCATGTCCACAATCTCTTGCGACACCATGAAGTTTCCGATGTGGATCTGATGATTTGACTTCACGTTTTCCACGTCGTCCATAAGAATCTCTTCGGACGATGTGATGGGTGTCAATGACATGCACTCCAGCGTCGTGTCGCCATCGAGTGTGATGCACTGGCACGCCTGAATGATCCTTCTTTGATAAATGATTTGAATTATTCTGATTACCTGAGTACTTGGCCCTGGAGAACAGCACATCTGGTGAAAATTCTGATGTTTTCGTGCCACTCCCTGCTGAAATTTTAGAAAAACGAGGTGAAATTATTGTGAAGAAAAAACGAACATTGCAACGCAAAAACGAGGCAGACGACGAGGAGTAGGAGAGCGGCGACGAAAGGCTGCAGCAGATGGAATGAGCCGCCGATGGAGCGCATACCAACAGCTCCGTGATGATGATTATTATGAAGATTTGGAGCAGAGATTGAAGAGATTTGAAGAATTCAGAAGCTCCGATGAAGTGCAACTGTTTCTTCTGAATCTCTCAAACACTACCTTCTTTCGATAGAAGGCCTTCTGATTATACTACTGCTCGAACGGTTTCTGCTGATATTTCGGCGATTTTCCGAGTTTTTGATGTCGTCGAATTGAAGAATTAATAGAGGAGTTTGTGAAATGAGGGCTTGAGAAGGGGAACAGAGCATCACAGTCTAAAAATGAAATCGAATAAGAATGAGGGAGGGCTGGTTGTCTATGATTCGAATTCGTAGGAATTCAAAGAAAAATCGTCTGAGAAACCCTTATTCATCAAACTTCTAAAGTCATTTCCTTCGTTTTCACTGACCAGTGGATATCCTCCAATTCTCATCAACAAACCTCATAAAAATCAGCTTTGAACGGGGCACAATTTATATAAACTCTGTGTGCTCTTTCTCGTTTTTTCCTTCTTCTTCTTTCTCTTTTCGTCTTGTTCCGGAACTACTCTTCTTCTTCTTCTTCTTCTTCTTCTTTCGACGAAATCTGTAAATTGTTTCCACTCATTATTTTTGATTTATGGGATTATTTTGTCGTGGAGGAGGAGGAGCTTCAGAGGAACCTAATAGCTCTATAGTACTAAACCATATGAAAATAGAATGAAAAGGGAATACAAGGTGTCATAAACTACTGATAACAATCATAAAATAATTAGTAGTTGAAAAGATGAAGAGATTTAGAGAATGAGGAAACAAAATTTAAAAAAATGAATACATACATAAAAGAGAGAGAGAGAGAAAAGTAGCCTCTCCAATGTAGGAACAGGGACCCATGTTGATGAGAGTATCCGAAGGGATCTGTTGTGTGTAGTGAGATGGTAGTAAACACTTGAGCTGAAGGGAACTTCCACCCCCGACTGATGATTTGGGGAGCAATTGATGATAGATGTAGTAGGAAGAAGAAAAGAAAAAAGAAGATCTACAAATGATTTGATTGGAGGAGATAAAGATCGAATCAAAATTGATATCAGAGGAAGATATACAGACAGAGTCACCCTTATTTTGAATCGCGAAAGAAAATTGCCAAATTCAGTCGTCTTATATATCAAATTCAGATTACCTGAACACTTTCTAACAAGTACCATATTTTGAATCTCGTTAGCTCCGCCCCTTTTCTCCCTTCTGAATTACTATTTTCGACAACTTAAAATGAGCATTTTGACACGTTTATTGGTGAGAAGAACGAGAGAAAATGGACGAAATGTAACAAAAAAGTAAACAGAAAAGAGCATTTTTCGTTCGTTCGGTTCTTTTGGAATGGAAAAACTAACACTTGAACTATGGAAGAATGTAAAAGAAGAAGAAGAAGCACATGGAGGAACTTCTTCTTCTTCTTCTGGATCTTCTTTTGAGACACGACAACCCATCTCAACGAAAAAATCAAAATGGACGGAAATTAGGAGCAGATGTGGTGTAGGGTGGTGCAAGTTGAAAAAAGAAAGAAAGAGACCAAACTTTTTGTTTATTGAGTTTTGATTTTAAATAGTTTAGATTAGAAGAAAAATGATGAACGAATGAATGAAATTTCTGCAAAATGATCCACGATTTCCCGTGGAATTGGAGTTCAGAGAGATTCAGAATATGAAAAGAAACTCCACGAACGAGAGTCTTGTGTCCATTTTTTGGTGAATCGGAATGAAAAGCAAAACAAATCAAACAAGAGATGGTGATGTCAAAAAGTTTTGGATTGAAGCCAAAAAAGGAAAAAAACAAAAACATTCATACCGTGCTGGGAAACAGAAAAAGTGTCGTTCTTGCGTTCTTCCCGATTTTGTTTATTTTTTGATTATTCATTTGGCACTTGGCCAACCAGTCTCAATGGGGTTGACCTACTAAAAAGTGGGCGGAGTCTAGAGATAGAGCGAAGAGGTAGAGACGCAGACATTACGAGTAAAACAGGTAAAAGGAAGTGATACGAACTAAGGAAACGGAGAGAACTCAAAGAGAGATGATAACAGATAAAAGATTCAGAGATAGAGTGTGCTCTCTCTCTTGCGGGAAAAAGCATATTCTTCTTTCTCTTCTTATTCGTCTTTGAAGAAAAAAAGGGGGACCTGGGGGCAACTGACGCAATTGAAACATGGTCGAGCGGTCGATGGCGGCGGGAAAGACAAGAAAAGTGAAGAAGGATTGGACAAGAAGACTAAGAAGAAGAAGAAGGAGAAGATGATGAAGAAATGGATGGAAGAGCAATAGAAATGGCACCCGTGGAACTGATGATGATGATGATGGAGAGTTAAAAAGATAAGTTTTTGAAGTTTCAAATGGTACAATAATGAACTCTCTGATCGCATAATATCAATCAGTCCATCAAGAAATACATCATCGAACTTGAAGTTTCTTCAAAGATGGAAAGTATAAAAGAAAGGGGAGCAACATGATACTCAAACTCAATCTAACATTTGTATTAGAATAAATAGCTGAAGAAGACATCAGCAGAAAATGTGAAAACGTAAATAAATATTGAATGAGATATTTGATCTTGACCATCAAAAGAAGATAATCTAACAGTGAATGGATTAATAATAATGGAAACGTTTCTACAGAACACTGAACAAACACTTTCTCTTTTATTCCCAACTACAGTACTCTCTCAACTCAATGACCCGAAACTGCCAAAAGAAGTTAATGTCAAGTTTCTTCTGCTGAAATGACGACTATCTAAAAGAAGAAAAACATTCGGAAAAAGTAGAATAAAACTAATAGAATAACACATAAAATATATAAATTGACATGCATGAAAGATGACTTTTCTGGTTTCCGGTTTTCCTCTGTGAATTGGAAAAAAACTCCCCAATTTCAGAGAAATGAAAAGAAGTTGATGATGATACAGTATGACTTACCTGACTAGAAATGTGTAAAAGTTGAATAAATGGGAAGTTGAATTTGAGAAGTTGAATCGAATTGACGATGTCTGAAAAAAGAATAGAGATAAAAATTACAGATTTAAACAGAATTCGAGAAAATATAAATACAAGAAGTCGTTTTTTCTGCTATCTGAAGACTAGAGATTGCTTCCCGAAACCACAAACATTTTTGTCTGTTTTATCTCTAATTTAGTCTCTCGTTTTCTATTTACTGTCCAGAAAAGAAGTGTAGAAAGTGCGCGGGAAACTCCGAGAGAGAGAAAGAGAGAGAGAGAGAGAGAGAGAGAGAGAGAGAGAGAGAGAGAGCTTCGGAGGTTTTGCAAAACTTTTTCGGGCAATAATCCGCCGGCGAGTACTACGAGAAGCACACAAAAGTAAGCAAAAACTGTTTCACAAAAAACGGTTCGACATTTTATATGTTAAGGGCAAATTCGGTGTTCATTAGAAATCGAAACTCCATAAATGGTAGCATCTGATTGGAAGATAATGAAAGAGAGAAGAAAATAACAGGAGAAGAAATTAAGAATTGGAAACGGTCGAAGGACCTTTGGATGTCTGGGGGTTCATTGATTCCTATATTAATCTACTTCATATTTATACTCTTGTTCCAATTTTATAAAACTGAGTTTGTTTCGCCCACTCAATATATCAAAATATCTCTCTTCCAATTGTTTTTTCTCCTCCCGTTTTTGTTAGTTTTATACCACTTGATGAAGAGAAAAAGTACATAATACAGTGTGTCTGGTGATGATGATTATGACGATAAAAATGAGATGAAAATGAGGAAAGACTAAAAGAGAAAAAAAGAACACGAATCGCTTTTTCCACAGAAACCAAAGAATTCATGGCCTCGAGAATAGCAAATTGACAGAATTAATTATCCGAAAAAGTGTGGAATGGGAGACGAAATGAGGGATTTCTGAACAAAATGAATAGAAGAAAAAGGTGTAAATTGGATGGGAAATGATGGGAAATGATTAACCTAAGAATGCAACAAAATGTACAAAAGAACAGGAATGATCATTTGAGAGGCCATCTTTTTGGGGAAAAATGCACTTTTTTGTGCTCTAAGCGAGAGAGTACTATAGGATGAGAGACGCAGAAAAGTAACAGGAAACGGTTGTGATGCGCGGAGTGCTTGATTTCTGTGCTTTTGCATGTATTCCGATGGAATTTTAGGAACTTTTCAAGGGGTTTTTGAGAGGGTTCGTCGTCGAAGGGGGAGTCAAAATTGAATTGATAAGGAAGTGAAATGATATGAAATGGTGAAGATAACTACAGTATTAAACTACCATCAACTAATCTGAATGATCGAATGAAGTATATGATTGAATGAGAGTTGATTCCTGAAAACAAAATGATTTCTCTAAGTTCAGTTTCATTGCATCATCGCCAATATGAGAACCGATTGACCAACAGGGTAAATTTGCACAAGGGAATCCACCTCAAAGTCTACTTCTTTCCTGCCATTTCAAATACCCATAATGATGACTAAAATGACGTGAGAAATCAAGAAGAACAGGAACCAAAAAGAAAGAGAGAGAGAGAGAGAGAGAGAGAGAGAGAGAGAGAGAGAGAGCTCTTGATTTCTGTGCTCCTCATTCCTTGTTCGGATGAGCTCCGACTATGCAACTTTCGCGTTGGCGCTCCAATCGCCGCAAGAGAAAATAGAGAAAATAGAGAGAATGAAAGAGCAAGAAAACGGTCCGATTTTGTAAAAAAAAAGAGAAGGAGGAGGAGAAAATAAACTGTGACGTACGTTAAGAAAAAAGTGAACATGGATACTTGAAACTAGGAGAGACTTCGAATGAAATTAGAAATACTTTGGACGAGTAATGTAAGTTTCGACGACAAATCAGTTTAAATACAATATTCGTGAAATAGTCGATTTGTGTTAACTTCTTTGACCTTCTTTTTAATATTCTGAATCAGCTGGTAATACATTCGAAACGGAGGGTCAAACCCTAAAAACACGGAAAGAAATAGGTGTAAAGGCCTGTTTTATGGTACATATTGGTGTCGAAAAACGAAGAAACGAAGGATATGATTCGTAAAGTAAACGGTCAGATTTCACATGAAACCTATTTTATGACTATAGAGATATTTCTTAAAATACAAAGATGTGACTATCTTGATTTATTAATGAAAGAGCAAATTTTAGAACTCAGGATTTTTTTCTTTGAGAAGAGAAAAAGAAGGGAAAAAAGGAGAAACTGAAAAAATTCTTCTGAAAGATCAAAAAACCAGACCAATTATTCATATTTTTACTATTTCATTCATACAAAAATGAACCAAGAAATGGCAGTTAATTTGTCATTCAGAGGACATTATTCTTCGAAATTCTTCTCGGGGGCGTCATGTTCTTCATTCCAAATATGGAATATTATTCTAGAATTTCGCTTGGAATAAAAAAGGAATTGGATGAAAGACAAATAAAAAAGATTATGAAAACGAGAAAACAGGTGTGAGTTTAACAGTTTTTAGAGAATTATTTGAGAGTAAAAGTACGATTCGAAAAGAAGAGAAACATCAGGTCAAAAAGGAAATAAAAACAGGTGCAAAAAGAGACAAATGCTCCAGAATGAACAAGTGCCCTTCGTGACAAAAAACATTTTAAGCTGAAGTCTCAAAAGAGAAAATATCTTGTTTTTGGAAGAAAATAGAAGATCTTTATCAAAAATAATTCGTTTTGATGGGTACTCGAAAAGGGATCATCGATGTATCCATTGAGTTGAAAACTCTTTTTCTGATGCATCTGACTCTAGTCATCTCGTCAAATGCTCACTTGAAACTCTACGAAATCATACGAAACATATATCTTTACAGTTAAAAAAACATAGTGATCGCTCAAGGAAAACTTGACAACCAGACAAGTAAAATCGTAAAATCGTATAGATCTTCTCTCTTGAAACGAAGGGCACCGCGGGGGCAAACGATGAGAAATCTGAAGAGATGGAAGAGAAGAAACATCTCAGGACCAGTGGCCAGTCAAAGAAGCTCTTCTCTACCTCTTTCTTCTGATTTGTCTGCGTCTTTGAATCACTAGAAACCTATCATTCTTCTTCTTCTTCTTTTTGATACATGGACATCAGAACAACATACACATTTATCATCTTTTTTCTTAATTTTATATTCATTTATCCCTTCATTTTTACATTGATTATCTTGTAACTTTTCAATCATTTTTTGAGAACTCACATTGATTCCAAATGAGATGATTGATCCAGTGAGATTGGATTAATGCTTTCAGAAAACCTGCAACAAGTATCAGTAATTTTGTATCGGAAAAGAAATTAACGAAAAAAGAGGAATCGGAGAAATAGTTTTGGAAAGAGGAATGGCAAAACGAAGTCTACCAGCTGTTTTCTGTTCCATTTAGTACCACTTCAGTCACCAAACAAACATTTTTAAAATTATGAAAAACTGATCTTGAGCATAGAAACAATCAAAACACATGAAACGTGGTAGAGACTGTTTATCCAAAAGGATCTCATGGGAAATGCAATAATCAGAATTATAAGAATAGGATAGCAGCAGGAATCAGTGAACGTAATAAAAAAGAAACAAGGGAAACGAGCGAAAGATACGAAATAATATGTCTGAAGATTGCACTTTTCGAGCCTCGACGGTCAGTCATTTGGTCAGTTGCGACGAACGAAAAAGCTGTGAAAATGATACATCGGGTTGTCGGCTCTCGGAGAGAAAAAGCAGAGAAGCCACATGGTGGATAAAGAGATATTCAGTTGTAAAGGACAATATCTCCCCTTTTTACTAGTTTTTTTTCAAATCCATTCATATGAACTTTCCAAAAGAATTTTGATTCTTCACCAAAATGGATTCCATTTTTAAAAGTGAAACAGTCTCCGGATGAAATAGTGGTTACTGTGGTTCAATAGTGGTTCAACTGAGAATTGTTAAAACGTCTGAAAGTCTGATTTCCAGCTGTGAAAAATGAAGTCCATGGACGTTCCCCCTTGTCCGATCCTTTGTGAAACCTAGTTGATTATGAATGCCCACGAGGATGAAATAATTTGAATGTAAAGATCATTAAAATCAGGAAATTTTGAATTTAATCTCAAGAGAAAAGGTGCAAAATGTTACAATTTGAGGAGATGAAAATGACGATAAAAAGTGAAAAACGGAAGCGGATATATTACACTTTTATCACACAAATAAACGTTCGAACACCAATCGTTTTCTAGAAGAAAAATATCAGTTAACCTAGACTTTTAAAAGGATTCAGATGGTCGATTTGAATGAAAACTGTCAGAGGATCAGTTATGAGCAACTGAAAAACTCGAGTTTCTGGTGAACTTTCATCATATTTTCACACATCGAAAAAGAGTTAAAAGTTAATAAATATGAATGTGAATGTACATGAGAACATTCGTTTTTCAACCTGATTTTCAACTGTAAAGTGAAAAAAACGGAAGTTGGAAGATTGGATTTATCAGAAAAATTGCAGGAACGTTGTAGGAAGAAAAGGGGAAAAAGAGGAGGAGGAGGTGGTGGATGTAGACTAAAGAAAATCAAAGAATTCAGAAGCTTTTAAGATAAAAACGACGACTTTTCCGAGAATAAAATGAAAAAAAAAGAATAGAAATGAAGCGGAGGCGGAGGCGGAAACGGAAAACACTGAAAATTTCAGAAATGATGTCTACATTTTAAGGCAAATCGAATACCAAAACGATAAATTTTGAAGCTGTGAAAGGCGAAAGTTTACGATGGGAAGTGTCTTTAAAACGACTTCCTTGAGACTTTTTTGACCTTATCAATTGAGGAAACACGTCATTTGGAACGTTTGGGTGGAATATGAATGATTGAAAATAGATGTTGAAAATGGGAAGAGAATCTGGAAATAATCATCTAAACGAATATAAAATACTCTTTTGAGTAGGGAGGGCTTTCGATCGAATGGTCACTTGCTTTTTTTCCTTTTCGAATGACTTCTCAATGGACACCTATTTTGTTTATTTGAACAGTCTTGATCCACTTTTTTCTTTGAGTTTTCGAAACGAAAGATCAAGATTCTTTGTTTTGAATAATAAACGAAAAACATAAAAATGGAAAAGAAGAAAATAATGATAGTGGTTGAATAAGAAGAAGAAGAAGAGGAGGAGGAGAATGATGAGGAACGGAAACGTTATCTCTGATCTCCATCTTACTATTATTATGAGACACAACTGTGTAAGTTATGGTATCTTTTTAGTAGTTGAAGACTTGAATGATTTCTAAAGATTTTCTCTATCAAATAGGTTGAAATTAGAATTTTCTTACTGACTTCCATCAATAAAACAGTCAATCACAATGAACAGGTGTTTCTTTTTTCAAATTGTACAATTCGAAATGACACAAAAAAGGAATGATTTTCATTGGAAAGAGAGAGAATAGGAAATGGAAAAATACGTGGAAGAGATATTCAAATATAATTTTATTATCGACTTCATGAATATTGAATATGTGATATGAATCATCGATCTGATTTTCATCATTATTTTTTACAGACAGAGGGAGATAGTAGAAAAGTGTATTTAAGAAATATAAAAATATAAATTATGGTAAGGAACCATAAGAGGGTTGAGAGTTCAGATCATCCATCAGACAGTTTTGAGAAATACGACTTGATAATTCCTAGAACCAGAAAGCAGAACATTCGAAAACTGATTGAGGAGTTCATTTTTCTGTCAAAACTCTCCAAAAATGGACTATTGGTTCTCAAAAGTACAATGAGAAGTGACGTGTTCTTGCCAGCTGGTCTTCTTCATTTTGTCGAGACGAGGGTGATGAGGGAACCGATGGTTCTGCGTCCAGTAACAGGAAATTCGGGACACCTGCTAGGGTGTCAAATCAAATTTATACCCATTCTTCCACTAAAACATCCTTCAAAAAACTCGATGGGCTGTTCTAGAATAAGGGATCTTCTAGAAATGGAAGATGATTTTCAATTGATCAGACTGTTCTACTCAACTCAATTTCTGAGTTCAAAGTGAAATAATGTTCTCTATTTTGACTTTTCGAGATCAAAAAGTGGTAAATGAAAGTGAAAATGAAAAGTGCAACAATTCGAAATGGAGAAGAGATCATTGAAGCAGAAGTGAATGAGAATCGAAAGCCATTGGCGCCAAAACGACAGTCAGGCGCCAAAAGGGAAATAAATGAGGGTTCGGAAGGTTGAAACAACACAAAGACACATGTGAAAAAATTAGATTGAAAGAATAGAAAAAACTGTGACGGAACATTGAAAAACTTTGTGTTTCTTCAGGGAAGCACCACTTAGAAAAATGAACTTCCTTCGATTAGAAAAGGAGTTTAAATTAAAGAAAAATTTCCTTCTGAATTATTAAAGTTCAACCCCTTTTCTGTGTATATTTCGTTTCCAAACCAATGCAAAAAATAAATAATCAGAGAACGATAATAGGAGAGCTACCGTAATCTACTTCTCGTTCTTCATCTCACTTACAGAAAAAATCGAAAAACGAAAGAAAAACTTCAGAAGAAAAAATATAAAAAAGTCTGAGATTTGATTGTGTGCACTCAATTCTTAACTTAAATCATCCATCTGTTTTCCAGTTTATAATTGAAAAAAAAGTTTTTATAATGCTAAAAATATGAAATTGTCTTCAATTCTACAAGAAAATCCATTGGAAATCAGTGAATGAACCCATTTCTACCGTAATAAAATGTTCAAAAAAAAAGAGAAATATGAAGAGGAAAAAGAAAAGAAAGGAAAGGTAAAAGTGTGGAATAATCATAAGAAACACAGAAGGAAAAAGAATATATTTGTACAAATGAATGTGTATTATCAACCACCTCAACAGCTTTTGATTAAAACTATGAAAAGGTAGATATATAATGAAGGATTAGGAGACGCAGAATAATAAAAATAAGAAAATGATGGAAGTAAGGGAAGAAAAAGAAGGAAAGAACGGTGATTGTGTTGTACAATACGACAGGTAGCAATCTATTGTTTTACAACAATAATATTGGTGCAGTTTTTCATATTTTCACTTCTTCTTTTCTCTCAATATGAAAATATATTTGTTCAGAATTGAATGTATTTTGCAAAAGTTCAAATTGATAAAATGATAGACAGGAAGCCGAATTATCACTTTTTATCTTATCTTTTTCAATTTAGTAGCAGAAACTCAAAACTAATCTGATACCTTTAATAACTCCTTTTTCTTAAAATGGATCAAGTAACCAAAACGTTCTGATTTCAAAAAAACAACGAAAAAGTTAAAATTTCAATTATTTTCGAATTTGATTTCAAGAAAAGAGTCGATTGAAACTAATTTTGTTGACGAAACTAATCAATTCGTAAATAAGAAATAAAAGTGAATGAGAAAGGGATTAGGAGTCGGACAGTAGTATTTATATCGTAATAGTACCCGTCGTGGTGGCTCCAATCGACTACTGATAATTCAGAAAAGATAATTTCCGCTTCTTTTTCGCTGATTATTTTCTTTCGTAATTTCATTTTCAAACCAAGAAACCAATTTCAGAGAACGAAAATATGCTCCCGAACAGTTTTTGAGATAGGATCTAAATTGCGAATACGAGTTTCTATTTGAGGAAAAGTTCAAAAAATGTTCTGTTCCAAACTATTTCAAAAAGAAAGAGAAATTCTTGAAATTTTCCCAAAAAGGGAGAAAAAAATTTGTAAGGCCAAAATCATAATGAATAAATACAAAGAAAAAAGTGAAATGAAATCTGAAAATTAGATTCAAACGAAAAAATGAATTTACTTCGCCTAAAAACCGATGAGTGGACAGCTGGAGCGCCCTCCGAGAATTCGTGATAAACGGAGGCGCCGCCTTGCTTATCATCATGCCATTTTTCGAATTTTCAGTCAGACTTCGAAGTAAAAATAGTAGGAAAATAGTAGATACGGAGAGAGAGAAAAGAGCGGAAAGTTCAAAACAACGAACGAAAAATGAGAAAAAAAAGAAAATTGGTTACTGTATTCAAAGTTTTGACAGTGAGATTCAGGACGAGAAAACGAAGAAAACTTGGGAAAAGGTTCATGGTTCAGTAAACAAAAAACAGGAAACGGAAACTCTTTCTCACATTTCTTTTTTCGAAGCAAACACTAATCCTAAACTGAGAACCCGAACATGGATTAAACCATCCGTTTTCTCATTTTACCCGACTTTTTCGTCCAAAAAGAAATAAAATGTTTCGAAATATTTCTTCTTTTTTGTTGGACAATTCAGGGTTTTTCTTGATCAAAATTTGAGTTTTTTGAGTGGAAAGGTCCATTAAGAATCCCAAGAGACAATGATTTTATCATTAACGAATGGTCATTGAATCTCTTTTTCTTTCAAGTTTTCTGTTTTCGGTCAAATAGAAAAAGGATTCGGAGAAAGAAAAGGAAACAAGTGTGAAAGTTTAGAAGTTTAAGAACGATAAGAAGCGGAAATTAAAGATTTATTCAGTGATGGGTCTCTAGAATGATAAGGTCAAAAGAAATGAGTGGAACACTTCTTTTATTTCCTTCATTTGAATTTGGCGGCTTTTGGGACATTCAAACATTCCTTCTTTTTCGGGAAAAATAACCTTGAGAGGTGTTAAGCGGGTTTCTTTCAAAAACGTTTTCTGAAGGTTGACTATCGCCGTCCGGTACTTTTTTTGAATAGGAACTAAATATCGGAAGCAGTCGAGAAATTGAGAAAAAGCTGTTATAGACTCCAGTGGTTAGAAAAAAAAACAAAATAAGACGAATATAACTCATCTAGGTAATACTAAGTTTTCTGAAAGAAACTGAAACGAAACTGAGAGTAGGAATAGGGAAAATGCCAAGAAAAAACACATTAGATGCCAACTCATTGAATTGAAATGTCTCCCTAGAGAAGTAAAAGTGACCCTATCCGGCCCGTTACACACAAATACACAAAAAGAGCCTCGACCCCCCCCCCTTTTCTAACCCAAACACACAACAATATCGTTCGTTTTCTTTTTATCTCTAACACTCTGCGTCTGTAATTCTATCTTAGAGGCTCTGAGAGCTCCTCGGAGAGCAGCTTGTGCTTGCTCCTTGTACGGCGGTACAGTGTCCCTTTCCTCTCTTTTGTGTGCTTAGGTGTTGTTTAAACAAATAAGTTTTTGGCCATTCTCCTCCCTCTCAAACCGTCTTCTTCCTGTGCATCTTGTTGCTTCTTGGCTCCGAGAGCTTCTCATAGCGAGATTGAGTCCTAGACAACATGGCGACACTACATGATAAAGAAGAATAAGAAGGAGGAGGAGAAATGGGAAAATGGGATATATGTACATTCCATTTGAATCTTCTCTATGAAAACGCAAACACTTCGATATAAGACATCACTGGAAATATTTTGGGAATTGATTAATAAACAAGCCTTTCAGAGATTTCTATCAGAAAATAACTTATTAGCACACATGAACAATTAAATTGAAATCAAATGTTTCCCCCTTTTTATCTTTGAAAAAAACGTTTAATGCGATTTATTGGGTAAAAATGCCACCCGAAATTATAGAAAAACGTTGAAAGTCTCAACGGAAACTGACCGAACTGAAAATAGGAATGGTAATCTGAAAGAAAAGAAATCGAAAGTACACAAATGAATCATTTATGTCAAAAAAGGGCATTACTATCCGATTTCTTTTCTCTTGAATCGGATGGGCCAAAAATAAAATCAAAATATACTGAAATCGTAAAATATCAGAACAATTGGAATATTTATGAATCATCGAAAATTTGTGTTTTGCAACAGTTTTTTTTGAGGAAAAACAAGTGGGTTTTGCAAGAAGAAAAAAGAGAATTTTGAAATTCAAGTTTAAATTTAATTAAGTGAGTCTCGATTTTTTACTCGTTTTTTTCCTCTTTTCACGTCTTTTGTTGCAAACTTTGGTTTAAAAGTTTCGCAAAAAAAATAAACAATGGACACTGCGTTGGAAAGGGAAACGAAACGAAGAAGAAGCCAAATGAAAAGGAAAAACCATTGGGAGCAAACGAAAATTCAGTTGAAAACAAATAGGTCAAAGGTTATAAAACTTATAAATAATGGAAAATTGAAGATTCATTCAATCGGAGATTCTAGAAACAAATCAGAGTAGATGAACTTGATTCTTTCTCTCTCTCTCTCTCTCTCTCTCTCTTTCTCTCTCTCTCTCTCTCTCTCTCTCTCTCTCTCTCTCTCTCTCTCTCTCTCTCTCTCTCTCTCTCTCTCTCTTTCTCTCTCTCTCTCTCTCTCTCTCTCTCTCTCTCTCTCTCTTTTCTTATATTCTCATAATATCCATGAAAAGACAGAAATTACATTACTCAAATAAATGAACTATGTGTCTCTTTTTCGATTTTGGATTCAGCAGCTGGCTTGTTGAGATTTATTTCGACAGCCGTGAGAAATGAAAACTGAATTCTGAAGGAGCTCTTCATTATTCATACGATAGGCAAATAGATAGTTAAAAGATGAACAAAAAGAGTTACAGTCGAACAGAAACCGAAGAAAACTATCAACGGAAACAAATTTAAAAACAAGAATCAAAAGAACAGTGAGGTGAAATGACACGTCATTGAATGGTTTTTAGTGGATCAATGATCTCGAAGTATGAGTATTGAAATGCGATATGAGATGAAATTGTTCGGAATCAGATCAGAAGACAAGGCGTTTCTCTTGCTCTTGACTCATCTTATTATTTGTTTTTTATTCCGTACGCACAGAAACTTTTGAGGTATTTGTGATTTGTCTATAGGTGGGTGGAGATGAAGAATAGATGCTCCCGAACGGTAAATATAGTGTATTTGATACAAGGAGAAACAGGAAATAGAGGAAAGAACCGAATGAAAATGACGTGATGAACCGGAATAAGAGCATGTGGTCTACAGTATGACTCAAAGATTTCATTCAATTCAGAATCAATAAAGAATGAAAATCTTCTTAAATTTGAAGTTTCAAAAAGAGAACCATGGAGATTAATTGAATCTCTGTACACCTAGATAAATTTAAACGGAAATAGAGAATAAAGAAATGAACAAGAGAACGAAGGTCATTCTGAGACACTGAACAGAGACAAAGACAATACCTAACTTCTTAACTCTTCCTTATTTTGAATTTAATTCATTTATTGGTTTTCTTTCAGATTTGATGTCGATTATGTTTCATTTTCATTGATTTTTTACTTTAATCGTAAGACTTTTTTAGTCTTTTTCACTTTCCAAAGACTTTTCAATTTCTTGCTTCATTCATTGTCCTATGACTTCATCATTCTTAGAAACCATTGTCGATTGATTGATTCTAAAAGTTCTTAAAGCTTCTCACTCTCTTTAAATCTTTCATTTTTCCATTTATTCAGAGAAGAGATCTTCTGCTTCAGATACCTCCGGAGACACCTACTTCGTCTTCGGCATTTCTCATTTTTTTATCTACAGTCTCATCTTCTTTTCGTCTAATTTTCTATACATTTCTTTTCATTCTATCCCCCCTTTTTCTCTTCTTCTTCTTCTTTCAAATCTCGATCCAAAATGTTTTCTGCCACGTCATCATCATGTTCAATGCCCCCATCTTCATATAATTCTTATGAGAAGTTGCCACGTCATCATCATCATCATCAAAATGAAAATTCATTCTATATTCCTCTTCATATTCTTAACTATTTCCAATGTATTATTCTTCTTTATTTCTTTGTTTTTACTGTTTATTACCATGAACGATATGGAGGAAAACCTGAAAATGTACAAGTTACATCGGCTGTTTTCGATTCGAATTCCAAAGAACTTACAATTATATTCCTATTTGATTCATCTTCAACACCAAGAGAATTGTATTTGGGATTTGGTTCGAGTGATGCAGAAACATTGAGAAATGAGACACAAATCGAATTGAAACCACCTCCCGGATTCGCATCGAATCCCCATATTTTTGTAAGCTTTTGTTCTTTTGAACATTTTTGAACAGTGATAAAAATTTTAAAAAATTCAATTTTCTTCTATTGTTTCATAAAAGTATCTGCTAGTTGTTTCAGTTTTTAACTTTCAAGAATCTCATCTTACTTTTTAATGTTTTCAAATCTATTTCGGATATTTTGTATATTTTGAGAAGTGATAGACAAAATTGTAAAATTCCGCAATGCTTTCAAATTATTCGGAATAAAATAATAATTTTGAAAAGTTTCGATACAGTCAACACAACATCTGTTTTCTGTATACAAACTTAATTTGGGTCAGATTGAACATAGAACATATTCTATTAATCTAAATTCGGTGTAGCCTCATTCTGGTATTTTGGAAATCATACTTTACTGATCATGTCATCCGTTTGAAATGCTGACAGTTGATTTGCATCAAAAGATCATTCAATAACAGTTTTTTGATATGGACCAATTGATCAAAACACGAAAACGTAGTATAACTCTCAGAGAAAGTATTCCAAATGAATAAAATTTCAGATGTGGTCATCAATTGAATCAGAAGAACCAGAATCATTAACTGTAAACTCAGAACATCCAAAGTCATTTTTATTAAGAGATCATACGGGTCATCCATTTTTAGAGGTTTGTTTCCCCATTCAAAACGTCTTTCATCATCATTCTTTCAGTTATCACTTCAAGAACCACATTCTGATTTTCGAGATGTCGTTAGTTGTTTTAGTCCGATTTCTGGAGATTTTGAAATGGTATTAACTTGTGAGTTGTCTTTTTCTATTTGGAATACAAATCAAATTCAGCTTTAACATCGTCAATTGCAATGGGATCTTTTGTCAGTATTCCATATGAAGAACTCACTGGAGAACTATATAAATTCCTTCGAATATTCGAGAAATCTGGAAATGTTCGTTTGACAGCATTTCCTCTCATTCGTCATCAACCACGTCTTGATTCGACTGAAAATTTTCATCTGAAAATGCTAAAACTGAAAACAGACGTTTCTCATTTACATTGTTGGCTGATGCACAAAAACCGAGCGAAATTCATGATCTTCCAAAACTCGGCGGAAATAGTTCTTCCGATCTCTTCCACGTTGGAAAATCCTGTTTACATCTCGGAATTTGCAACGATATTCGAGACTCCACGTGTCGAAGGATACGGTATTTTGGAGTATAATGCACGGATTACAATAAATAAACGACTGGGAGATTTCTCAGATTTCTCAATTCGACAGGCCATCGAATCAGCAAAAATTGAAGAATTAAATGGAAATTCAAGAGCATTAATAATGAAAATGGTATGGTTTTTATCAAGGTTTTCGAATCAAAGCATTCATTTTCAGCATTCTTCAACTCCTCAAAATCTCTTTCATCGCGGGAAAATGTATCCATTTTTCAAGAATTTTCCATCTCCGCCACAAATAATTCCAAAGAAAACAATGAATAAAATCGATAGAATAATTGAAATAATCGAAGAATCTGATACATTTTGGACACTAATCCGAGAATGTTCGGAGAATTCAAAAATATGGAAATGTTCTTCTAGGAAATGCATTAGACCATCAATTCGACATCGATCACTTCATGGATGGTATTCTTATGATATTCATTTCTCAAAGTTTTTAAATGTCGAAAGTTTCAATTGTGATGATTGATAATAAAATCATTTCTCAAGTTATATTCGAACGATTTGTTGATTGAAATGCTCATGAATTTATTTATTTAATTCTTTATTCAGCTGTAAGTGTCCAATTGAGTCTATCGGCACTGTAGAAATTATAATAATAGTAATCTTCAGTGAGTTTTTCGAACTTATTTCCGAAATCGTTATGTGTTTTCATGAATTCGGTAACTGTTCTATTCTTGAATAGTGGACGAGTTTGAGTGAAATTCGATTTACAGTCTCTATCAGTTTTCCACCAAATATCTCTCATCTGAATAGTTTTTTTCCGTTCTTTTTCACACATATCTAGGTACTCACTTTTTGAGCTTCTTCTTCTTTGAAATACTTTGTATCAATCGTGTTTCTATACATAAATCTCAAAAATTTTCTCATCGCATCACGTTGTTTCAAGAAGTTGTAGGCTGATTCTTCGGCATATGTCACATTCGAAAGTTTATTATTCTTATTCAAATACGCGTTTTTTGTTTTCTGAATGATTCAAATAACTTAGAAAAAGAAAGAAAAGCAACAAACCCAATTATCAGGAATCCATTCCTTCACTACATTCATTGCATCAGAAGTCGATATTTGATGATTCACTTTAAAAGTGAGCTACAAGAAATGAATTGAAGAAATGAAAGAAAGGATCAACCCACTTTCCAGACTTCTGTTTGATTTGCATAAAGGAAAATGGATCTGAAACCCCATGTTGTGATCTGATCCCATGCATGAAATCTCATAAAACATGAACAAAGAATGAATACAAAACAGATTGTTTTTGGAAGAGACATCCTTTTGAACAATGTGATTCGATTTCAAATCTGCGTCATTTAAATAGTTAAGTACATTGGAAAATAATACTTTGAACGCACGCGAACAAATAGTTAATTCTGCAGATCAAAGATTTCTGAAATACTACATTTATGATGAGTAATACAGAGATTTCCAATTGGACTATTGATTGTAAGAATAACCTTTGGTCGAGAAAAGAACTAGAGTATCGTTTGTGAGAACTGAGAACATCTTCTCATAGCTGAATCTATCTGAAATAAAAATGAAATGTTACGAGCTGTATATGAAAAATAGCTGGGAAATCATTGTTTGAATCAATTGAGTTTTTTGGTTTTAAATGAATTACAGACTAATGAAGATCGTTTTCTGATGGACATCTGCCGATTCTCAGTTGGAACTGACTTTTTTTCCTTTATTTCTGATTGACCCCGTTCAATTGAATCCAAACGAATCCAAATCGCCAGGAAACCTTTCTTCTATTCTATCATTAGTGTAAACCACGCGGTTCCAAAGCGTCAGTTGTTGCTCTTGCTTTTCAAGTTTCAACTTCTCAAAATAAGATTTTTGCAAGACACGCTTCGAAAATCGGAAAATCAAATCGCCTGATTTATAAAATTCGTGTCTCGATGAAATGTTAATTTAGTATTACTTTATGCTAACACTCTCATATCTTTACGCCTATTCCGCCTATTTCGAGGTCTTTTGATTCTGATGAAATGCAAAAAATGATTCTCCTAAATTCGTTTCTTCAGTAACTTTTCAAATGTGTTTCGTGATAATTAATAGCTTCCTTGTACTAAAAGAAGACCGCCCATGTGTTGATTGATCGACTGATAAGGAAATGAAGAAGGGATTTCCCTTTTAAAGAACTATGCAGTGATAAATGAGTTTTGTGGTTTTCTCATTTCAAAGAACACCCCAGAATACACGAGATTTTAAATAAAATATTCATGGAATTTCGAGAAAATAAGAAGAATTCTTTTCTCACATTTCTAATGAAGTATACGGTATCTTAATAACACATTTGGAAGAAGACAAATATTGTTTGGAATCAATCAGATGAGAAGACATTGAGGAACTAAATTTTTCAAAGGTTTCCTTGGGCTTTGGTGTTTATTTTCAAAAACCATCAGTTTTGTTTCCTAGTTCCTTGTTCATGTTTCCGTAATTAATGAACAAGACTATAGTTGTAAACAATCCTTTTTTACAACTTGAACCATTGCATCTGTCCACCAGAAGGGCCATCCGAGAGAGAGAGAAATGAGCAAGAAGAAAAGAGAAGAAGACAACTGGTGTAGGTACAAACCTCCGATCGGATACCTTTCCATTTTTCTCCTTTTCCTCATTGGCTCAGTTTCTTTTTCTCATTTGTTAAGAAAGTTCTCAAATGTAAAAAAGGAAAAACATTTCATTTCATAATTCTATTTTCTATGATAGAAGTTCGAAATACCTCTGAACGTTTACTTTTTCCATTTCCCCCATTGCCTTTTTCGTTATAAATTCTTGATCCCGCCCCTTTCTTTGAGACGCTCCACATAGTCCAAAGATGATTACTGTAGTCGTTTCAATTAGTATAAAAGAGACGAATAGTATTGGATAAATGAAATGAACAACTTCAGAATGTCTCTTCTCATCAAAAATGGAACAATTGTCAACGACGATGCAATGTTTAAATCGGATGTATTGGTTCATGATGGAAAGATTATGTAAGTTTGACAGGAAGCTTGATTATCACAATGAATGTAATTTAGTGAAATCTCAACTTCAATTGAAGCAACTCCAGGACTTGAAGTAATTGATGCAACTGATCGTTTTGTGATTCCAGGAGGTATTGATCCTCATACACATATGCAACTTCCATTTATGGGAGAAATAGCGAAAGACGACTTTTATAGAGGAACGGAAGCTGCCGTTGCTGGTGGAACAACTATGGTAAGTGAGTCTTCTGTCGATTGTTTCAATTCTTTTATTCAGATAATTGATTTTGTGATTCCATCCAAAGGTGAATCTCTTCTCGTTGCATATGATCGTTGGAGAGGATGGGCTGACCCAAAAGTTGTTTGTGACTACGGTTTATCGATGGCCATTACGACTTGGAATCCAGAAATCGCAAAGGAAATGGAAATTGTAACCAGACCTGATTACGGTAGTTCTAGAGGGTGAAAAAGAAAAGTTTCTCCATTTTCAGGTATCAATTCATTCAAATTCTTCCTTGCTTATGCTGGAGTTTTTATGGTTCGAGACGAAGAATTCTATCAGGGAATGCTCCAATGTGCCAAACTTCGAGCCCTCGCCAGAGTTCATGCTGAAAATGGAGCAGTTATTGCTGAAAGATGTGAGCATCTTCTATCATCTGGTATCACTGGACCAGAAGGACATACTCAATCAAGACCTGAAGAATTAGAAGCAGAAGCTACATTCCGTGCATGTACAATGGCATCACAAGCGAATTGTCCTCTTTATGTAGTTCATGTAATGTCAAAAGGCGCTGCAGCTGCAATTGCTCATCATCGGAAGAAAGGAGCAGTAGTATTCGGAGAACCAATTGCAGCTGGATTAGCAACCGACGGAAGTCATTATTATAATGAAGATTGGCTTCATGCTGCTCGATATGTTATGTCTCCTCCATTATCTCGTGATCCATCAACTCCAAATGCTCTCATGAAACTGTTGGCTGCGTAAGTTTCAATGATTTAATGATAATTTTAGTTCAATTTGTTATTTCAGAGGGGAACTTCATCTGACAGCTACCGACAATTGTACTTTTGACTGTCATCAGAAGTCTCTCGGAAAAGATGATTTCACTAAAATTCCGAATGGAGTGAACGGTGTCGAAGATCGAATGTCAGTTGTTTGGGATAAAGGAGTTCATGCTGGAATCATTGATCCAATGAAATTTGTCTCAGTTACTTCTACAATGGCAGCTAAAATCTTTAATTGTTATCCACAAAAAGGAAGAATCGCAGTTGGATCTGATGCTGATATAGTGATTTGGAATGGAAATTCGACGAGAACTATTTCGAAAGACACGCATCATCATGTTAGTTGAATTCTATCGAAACATTATTTCATTCTCAGTTTTACAGGCGATTGATTTCAATATTTTCGAAGGAATGCAAGTCCACGGAGTTCCAGAAATCACAATTTGTCGTGGAAGAGTAGTTTGGTCTGAGGGACAATTGAAAACTGTTCAGGGATCCGGACGTTTTATTTCTTTGGCTCCTGATTCCCAAATCGTGTTTTCTGCTGTTGATAATCGAGGAAAAGCATTGAAACCAGTGAAAATTGAAAGAGTTCCATATGATTCGTTTGCTTCTTCTCACAAGGAATCAGATGCAAATGCCAACGTTGTGAAGACAAAATCATCCATTCCACCAGGTGGCATCAGCAGTATTCAATTTTAAACATGCTTTATTATCTCATTTTACTTTCTTTGTTCTTTAAAAATGTATGAAAAAATGAACATTTTTCAACTTTTATAAAAATTATAACAAAAATAACATCAAGAGCATAACAGAAACAACAGAAAACAATTATAATAAAGTATCATTTCTTTCCTCCTTTTTTCTTTTGGAAGAGCATTTGCTTCTTTCCCACTCCTTTCGCCTTCAACAGAGGTTTTCCTTTTTTGACTTTTGGAACTGAAGTCTGTTTTCCGCTTTTTTTCTTAACTTCCGTGATCTCATCTTCTGGAACATCAACATCTCCTCTCTCTTTGCGCACTGCTTCTTCTGCTTCACGTACACGTTTTTTGATTTGACTGAAAACATGGAAATTAAAAATGATCAGAGGGGGATGAAGTGTTCTACCTTTTCACCTTTCGGGCGATTTTCTTTTCTTGTTTGAAACTGCTTGCCAGTTCGATTGCATTCTTTTCAGCTTCTTCATAGTCATTTTTAGTCAATTTCTCTTTTGGTGCCGGGGCTTCGAAATGAAGAGGATCTTGTCCGCGAGAACTTTTGTCGAATTTTTTAACAAGATCATAAATTCGTTTTCTTCTTTTTGCATTCAGATGTTGTTGTTTTCCAACTTCAAAAAGCATAGCTCCTATCTCTTTGTAACTGAATTCGATCCCGCCTTGTTCCATCTCTTCTCCTTCTTCGGCTGCAACGACCATATCACTTTTCTGTTGAAGAATCGTCTTGAAAATCTCATCGTGAAGTGAAGTGAACAAATATTCACTGATATCCTTGTCACCAAGAAGTTCGATATACGGTTTCAGGCATGCAGTCGTCTGTTTTTTTGTTAAACCACCAGCAGCATCGAGTTCATCCAGAAGGATTGAAGCGAAGTGAAACTTCAGCGCTTCATTGAATGATTTATCTAAAAAATAAGAAATAATTAATTCGAAACCTAATTTTTTCTCAGAGTGATTTTTTCTTAACATTTTTCTTTGATTATTAGAATCTGAGTCAGTTCGGATGATTTCGACTTTAGGAGGAATGAAAAAACACTGGCCTGCCGAGATTGTGGTTTTTCGGAAAACTGCCCAATACTCGTCACGAACTTCCTTCTTCCACTTGAGGCTAGCCAAATGAGTAAAGCATGCACGAACCATGCGACGTACTTCCTGAAAAAAAGTTTTTCTTTGAAATTAAAGTTAAAACAAAACAAACCATCAAAAACTTGTCCATTCTCCATCTGTCAATGTGGGGCCACTCGTTTGATAAGCTTTTCAAAAAACAAGCTACAAATTTCACTTTTTCTTCTTCCGATGTGAAAATGTTTATGAGTCCTCCAATTCGATCAGCCAATTCTTCCTGGAGAATCATTTTATCTTGCATCCACATAACGTAATGAAGCCCTTTGCATAGTCGCATCAGATCGGAATCATCGAAAGCTGAAAGTAATAGTTATGGAATAGGAGAAACTTTGCATAATTTTATTTTACGCTTCTTTGCGGATTGTTCTCGGATCCAATCATGAAGAACACGAAGAGCTCTTTGCCTTGTTGCTGGTTCTCCACATGCTAATTTCTGAGCAAACACTACTTCCACGCTTGCCAAGTCGACGTCCATTATGAAGAACCTGATATTTTAACTTACTTTAATAATAATATATTTAAAAAATAATTTGAACGAATCAAAAGCATTTTAAAGCGAAAATTTGCGACTTTCCACAAGAAAAGAGAATATTTTCCACAAATGTCGACCTTAAAAACTTGCGAATGCAGTGGAGCGCAATTGCTCTACAGACAGAAATGTCCGATAGTGCCACCCACCTTCAGGAGAATAAAAAGGAGAGATAATAGATAAAAGAAGAACAATTACTCTTGCTCGGTAATTAACACTTTTCGAAATGGGGAAAGATTTGAGAAAAATACATATTTCAGGAAAAAACTTTGAGAATCGTTATGACTTTCGTCGTGAAACTATCCAATGCTGAACTCAAAAATTTTTAGCGAAATGTTACCACATCGCGTTCCTAAAACTAAAGTTGTAATATACTTCACAATCTTCATAATGTTTTCTTCCTTTCACAAAATTCGCAACAAGATAGACTCAATTGTTTTTGTTTCGACTTATTGCTGCCCTCCTATTCCTCTCTTCATATTCCTCCTTGTTCTCTCTCCTCAATCTCCTCTTTCTTTTGACGCAACAAGATCGTCTTCTATTTATGCAATTAGATCAGAAATGAACATGGAAGATCAAAAGAGAAATAGAGAGAAAGACAGTACCTGCTGCTTAGCTTTCACAGCCTTATTTTATCCGAGGATATTATGGGCGGAGCTTGTTTTCTGTTCATTCTGGAAACGATAACATTGTCATCTTCCCCTCTTCGATAACATTCTATATCCTTCTCTGAGTTTCTGTATTCTGAGTCAAAAATTCAAAATATTTGATGACATTATTCTTAATTCTTCTCCCCTTTTTAGGGATTATATCGATAAATGGTAAAATTAAACAGTAGTTCTGAAAAAAGTTGCATTTAAATTATAGAAGTGAATGCATGTATGCCTGGATATGAAGCAGAAAGAGACCGTTTACGAGAGCATTTGGGAATTGAATGGATTCAGAATGGCCTCTCCAAATCAGGTAAATAATTATTGGAATTAGCTTCTGATTAGAAAACTGAATGGTTTGAAATGGAAAATTATTTTTTTTTGTTCTCGAAGTTTGAATTTCTTTCTGAGGCTGCTTCAAAGTAGCAGTATAAGTTTTTAGAAATCTGAAAATTATTCTTTTCATTGTTCTCTTCATTCATTATTTTCATTTCTTGAATCTTGGCAGGTATCATATAAAATGAAATGTCAATAGAAACCTTTTCCTTTACTAGTTCCACAGTCTTTTCAAGTTATCATATTTAATCTCGCCAATCGTTTCACTGAATTTCTTATTCTCTGCCATGCTTTTCCTTTATCCGTTGATATTTCCGATGGCGTAATATCTTCTTTTCGATGATATAACGTTGATATGTATAACGAGGAAAAGAAAGAAAAAACGTGTTTAATCAAGGATACTCATCATTCTTTCGTCTAGGACATTGGCATGATCACCATGATTTTTGAGTCGACGTTTCCAGAGAAGTAGGCTTATTCAAAGTTTGGAACGAAAGTATATGAAACAAACTGGAAGGAAAGAGAGAAAGAGAGAGAGAGTGAGAAAGAGAGAGAGAGAAAAAGAGAGAGAGAGAGAGAAAAAGAGAGAGAGAGAAAAAGAGAGAGAGAGAGAGATCGATGATACCCGTTGTCTTAAAATATATAAATAGATGGTCTTCCTATTCATTTTTATTTGTAGAGTTACGAAAACGTATTCAGAGAAAGTGTATTCAAAGTGGCGAGCTGTAAAACCTAAACTTTTTCCGGAAAGAAGAAAGTGATTTGAGATCCAATTAACAAGATACCATCAACTGCCACTCGAATATCCTCGAGATCTCATTCAATTTC